>CM040245.1:120776491-121510635 GCA_022545495.1 Chrysanthemum lavandulifolium
ATCTCAATCTAGGGTGTTCATGAATTAGGTAATACCGAATAAACCGAAATCGAAACCGAATCGAACTCGTAATCGAACGGATTTGCCAAAACCGAACCGAACCGAATTAAATATTCGGTTTCGGTTCGGTTATGGTTTTAGCAATCAAACCGAATTCAAATATATATATATATATATATATATATATATATATAGTGTTCTTGTGAGAAATCTAATTTTTGAGAAGCGAGAAGAGATCTCACCTCCATCTAACCTCCTCATAATTTTAATCCAATGACTTTGATTATTCCTAAAATTACACTAAGAAAAGTATAATTCTATCATTTAAATTGAGAAAATTACCAAAGGGACTTTTTAAGCATGGTCCGTTTTTAGACTTTTTCAGCTATTTCCCAAAAGAGCCACGCTCAACCGCTTCAACCGCCAACCCCATAGTTTTTTCGACACGTGGCAAATCAAATCTGCTCAAATAGTACACTAAGTGTCAAATCAAATCTTAAAGAAATCTCTTGTTTTGTTTTCTAGCATAATGTCAACGCTCAACCCATGCTTTCAACCGACCGGTGCTCAATGACCCTCATTATTTCACATAGGAAATTGAAAAGCAACCAAAAGATTTCCCAAATCCAATGGATATGACTATTATTATTTTCTTTTTATTTTTCTTTACAACTTTAATCATTCAATATCTTCAAAAAAACACACTCAACACACACAAAACACATTATCGATTGCATGGATCCGTGTTGTTGTTTAGATCATTTCGGTGATCACACAACACTCAAACTTTGATCACACAACCGCTTTGTTGTTTAGATCATTTCGACGAGATCCGTTGATGTTCGACTCGATTATATGATAATGGCTTCTAGACAAGTAAGTAAAAGTGCGATTTTCACGAGAATACATACATCCATTTTTATACACTTTGATTTTAATCGATTTTTCGATTTGTACAAGAACTTTGATTATATATTTGTTTTAGGGTTTTTAAAAAATTTTAGGGTTATTTGATGTTTAGTGTTGTTATTGTTACTATTATTGTTAGAAAACCGACTACGTTAGTATACATGTTAGGGTATGCTTATTTCTGCACAATAACCCTCGTTTTTGTGCTTGACATATATGAAATATATTGATTATCTGAAAATTTGGACACCTGCATACGTGAGATGTTTAGGTTATTAAGATATTGGTCAATGACTCTATTTTTTATTGGTCATAAGTTTATAACATATGCTAATATGTGTATGCATCTAATGTTTATTTTATATTTTGTGTATAGGTGTATTCTCTGAAGCTCGAGCTAGATCAAAGTTGCACTATATCAAAACTATAAGACAAAGTCGAGTTTCAAGCCCGATCGTCTTGAACTTTTAAAACCACAGTTTGAAATGGTTAGACATAAAAACATACGAGCTTGATAACCATTTGCTTCATTATTTGCTCCAACATCAACGCTTTGTTGAAAACCCCGATATAAACACTCCATTGTATTTTGATATCCTGGGAAACAACTAGAGTTTGGTCGTGAAGATATGTGTCTAGTATTAGGTCTTCGCTTTGGTGATGTTTCTTTAGAGCATTTTAAAAACGGAACTGGATTTGGTAAACGTATGCTAAGTTTTCTTAGAGAGAGCGAACGAGAGAATCAACAATATAAAAGTTGAACAACTAGTTAGGGTTCTTCTTGATCAAGTTGAGTTTAATGAACTTTCGATGATGATGATCTTCGCCTTTGTCTCGGTTCGATGTTAGAGAATGTTTTATCGGCAAACAGAAAGAAATGTGGTGTCCCCGAGATATTGGTTTTAGTAGATGACATTTATGCATGGAATGCATTTCCATGGCGAGTACATTTGGGTTGAGTTTCACAATAAGATTTGTAATGCTATCTCAAAGGTTAGAGATAGACATTTGGTGAAAAAGGCTACTAAGGCGATGGTTACATTGCAACTTATACATTGAATGGATTTGTGTTCGCTGAAGGTGCGTAACTATTGTTTAAATACTAAGAATTTAAATCAAGATTGTAGTAATTTTTATGCTAATAGTAATAATAATTCCTTGATTTGGCTTTTGGAAACCGCCGCAATTCACTAAATTGGTGGGTTAAAGAAGATAATGTGATCCTCGAGGTGTTGCATGGGAGGATGCACACAGTTTGAAAAGACGGATTATGATCTTCTTTTCGTAATGCGTAAATGGTTCGCTTTTGCCGACAAGTTATACTCTACTCTTTTGGAAAAATTGTTTATGATTTTTAAGGTATTTGCGTTAGTGTATAATAATTTTTATATGCGATGATCGAGATGAAAGAAGTTTGGTGGACATCTAGTTTAGAGTTTTTCAAGAAGTATAACGCACACACCAAGATCAATATATCCGCGGACCGGAGAAGTTGATACCACGGAGAAGGTGTTCAGTCTCAAATGCGATACATCACCGGTCATTAGGAAGGCGCAAAGAAGGCATGCCTGATATGGGGATTTGATGCCATCTACAGCAACAGTTGTTTCTCAGATGGCTAAAATGCAACAACAAATTAATCAATTACATAAATTTGTCAAGCATTTGAGGCCTGATTGGGATAGACTGATTCCGGGTATGGATGGAGAATTGCCACCTAGTGCAACAGTTTTAGATCGATGGCTAATATGCAGCGGCAAATTGATGAACTTCGTAAATTTATCCATACGAATTTGAAGCTTGATGGGGTTAGTGAGAAGAATGGGGTGAAACGATCATCGAACGCGTGTCATTGAAAAGGTTATATTTCTTGCAATTGTTTTAATCTTTATCTATATTTTGTTTTGCTTCTATGCCGACTCTATTGATGTATTACTTATTCATACGTGTTTTATGTGGTATGATGGTCGTTTTGGATATGCATTTAAAAACTTCACGTAAACTACCATAGTTTATGTTGTTAAAATCTGTTAATAAAAATTAAACTGTAAATTATAAATTTTTAGTTTTTGTAAAAGTTAATAAAAACTTCACCTAAACTAGTAGTTCATTAACTTCACCTACACTATTAGTTCTCTCACCTACACTAGTAGTTCATTTATGACACTAGTGCATTGTATTTAATAACTTCACCTACACTATTAGTTCATTAACTTCACCTAAACTACTTACTCTATAAATAAGGCTTCTACACTTCTACACATTCATAATGCTACACATTCACGTCTTTATTTTCCATTGTTTCAAAAAATGTCCGACAACATTCCTTTGAAATTAAATGAAATCATTTCTAAACTTCCACATACATGCTTTACTTCGCTTTAGAACTGTTTAAAGACATGGAAGTCGTTCATCGACACCCAAATTCCTTGTTGGTTTCGTGTTCGCATCGTCTTTGCCTTGTAGTTTCCTTATTCACTATCGCAAGGATTTGTTGAGTCACACTTTTAGCTTTTGTTGATGATAATGTCAATTTGTTCCAACGACGATGTTTTTCCAAGTTTTCCTAACGTCATCTCTAATACAAGTCTCATGTTTTTGAATCTTTTGCCTATTGGCACCTCTCATGGTTTGTGGTGTTTTTCCGATTCTTATAAGATGGTCGTTCTTTGGAACCCGTCAATAAGAAAATCGATTCTATAGTTCTCCTTGTTGGTTAAGTCAATCAATCGAGAAAGTAGTTATCGGTTTGGTGTTAATCCATCGGTTTGACCCTACCATTTTAAGGATTTCATATCCGCTTGATGGACACGGACCATGGAATGTTTCAATGTTTACATTGAGCTCCAAGCTACCGGAAGAAGTTAGAAAGTCAACATATGCATTGTCTTTCATTCCGATGAAACGGTCAAGTCAGTTGTATTAGGTAGTTTTATTCTTGGGTGGCTTCTCAACGGACTTTAGGCTCATCCGAAAAATCTTATATGATCGTCTCTTTTGATTTGGTTAACCACGACTTTTCGGTATTAGATATACCATACAACTTACTTAATCGGATTGCAAGACCTTTCTATATTTCAAAACTAAGAGACTCTCTTGTCATTTTTGCAACATGATTGGAGATCGAGTGGCACACGGCACATATATGGAGATATTGTTGGATGGTAACAATATAAAATCCTTTAAAACACTATTTAACATTTTCACTCCTCACTTACTAAAATTAATTGGATTTACGAGTTCGGGATCCGCTTTTGAATCTGATCACCTTACCAAATGGATCACACTCTTGAAGTCTTCCAAGTTCGGTCACAAGGATTAATTAATCTTCGTGTTGAAGGAGACCCGGTCCTTCTTCATGAGTCCTTTCAACGAATCGCTACGCTTACGCATCCGTTATTCGGCTTTATTAAGTTGTTTGTATGTTATAGTTTGTATGTTTTATCTAGTAGGTTGTATTTTAGTTTCTAAGTTTTTCTGTACTTGTTATGTATAATAAAACCATATTATTTATGTAGATGTAATAAATCTCGATCCTAGTTAACAAATGTATTCGGTACTTTTAATTTTTTGAGCGGACTCAAAATGATGGTAGTATGGATGTAGATGATGATTCAAAGGTTTGTTATAACAACGTTTTTTCAAGATTCGGTACACATCAATTAGTTGACCAAGCACGAACATAAGTATATATTTATTTTTCAGACGGGTGGTCAAAATAGCGGTGATATGGATGTAGATGATGTTGTGAAGGATGTTAATGTTAATGCAAATCTGAATGTGCAAGATGATATATTTAGTTCTAAGAACGATTTATCTTCACAACAAGTGCAAGAAGTAATAAATGACTTTTTTGACTCACCGCAAGATCATACAGATGTTCAGGTAATGTATGATAGGAATTACATATGAATCTTATGAGTTAATACATACCCAAAATTTCGAGATATTTACACGTGCATTTGATTAGGATGGGAATCTTTGTGACGTTGATGAAGATGTGCCAAACAAGCAAGAAATGAATGAGCCCCAACAGATGGATTCAACTCTTGATCCGGTAAGTATGTGTTGTCCGCTTTATATAATGATAGATTCACCTTTTAACTGATAACACGCACATTCAAAAATATTTATGTATTTTATAGGTTGAGACTCGTTGTGAAGTTGAACATGTTGAACATGTGGATCGATGAGTGAGGACAAAACTTACATTCTCATTTATGCAAGGTAAATATAGTTTGAACATGTTAAGTATGATATCTTACATTTAAAAAACGAACATGACATTAACACAAAGTAAACTTCTTTTCGTGATGATAATGTTCTTAAAGTTGATGAAGATGTGGAAATGAAGGCCGTTATGATGACGACAAAAGCTTACGGTCTCTGTACGCATGGTGAGTATACTCGTAACATTATAATATAATAAAAAAAAACGAACCACCCATTCACTCGCACATGATATTGACACACAATTTTTTGTTTTCGGGTTGAGAATAGTGTAAAGTTGATGAAGATGTGCAAATGAAGGTGCGACGAGTGAGGCACAAACTCACGATCTCTGTTCTTCGTGATGAGAATGTCGTGATGATCGAGGCACAAATATCGACTCTCCTTTAATCCGGTAAATATTCGTTGTAGATGTAAATCTAATAAAAATTTAACCAAGACTCACCGAAGATAAACCTGTTTTCGGGATGTTCTTCTTTTTGACGAGGACCAACATGTTCAAGAGACGCAAGAGTCCGTCTCAGCCCCGAATTAGCACTCCGCTGATGTGAAGTATGTTGAGGCGTTTAATCGTGATGAAAAGAAGGTAAAATCAGCGTTCCTTTTGAAGCGGGAGAGGAGGAGGCAAGCTCCTTCAATCCCCATATACTGACAACCTTCGACCACACCAAGAAGGTCTCAAGGCGACATTCAAAACCCGTATTTCCACCGTCATTGGACCGGATGGGAAAGAAATCAAACTCAAACCGTTCAAAGAGGTATTTTAGTGATAACATTTTTTTGATAATGTTAATAACAATGATATAGCTTCTATAATTTTATTATATTCTTATTTCCATTGCCCAAATGCGTAATCTATGTCGTCTTGGTCTATGGTAAATGGTTGCCCTAACGACTCGTTTGAGCGGTTGCCATTTTATTGTCATAATTTAAAGATGAAGAACGAGGGTACAGTAACACATATTGATACCGATGATGAAGGACACTTTAAAGTATGTTTTATAGCATTTGGTGTCATGGTATGCATTTGTATTTATTTTTACATTTTTTCCTTTTATGTTTTGTATTTATTTTTCTAATATATTATACGTTGTGTCACTAATAATTTCTACATAAAAGCAGTTCGGAGTTTCTTACGGTATATCGATCGTTGCTTATAATTGATGCAGACATCTTAAAGGGAAGTACCTTGGGACAAATTTGCTTGTCGTTGGAATGGATGGTAACAATCAAATTATACCTATTGCTACCGGTGTTTGTCAAGGTGAGACTGGGGAGGCATGGACATGGTTCTTGTCCAAATTGAAAGAATGCATAGGGGAACGACCAGGTTTGGCTATTATATCGGATAGACATTATTCTATTGGACAAGCGTGTAACACGGTCTTCCCAAATTCATTTCATGGTTACTGTTGTAGACATTTGATGATGAACTGCAGTTTGAGCGGTAGTAAAAGTTAAAGGCAAAATATTGGAAAACATGCAAAGCTTACATGAAAAGAATTTGATAAGCGATTTGGATATTAGGGTATATAGAAATGGTACGACTTACAACAAACTTCTTCAAGTGGGTTTGATAAATGGTCTAGGGCACATTGCACGGTAATCAGTACAACTACATGACTTCAAACAAAGGCAGAGTCAATAAATGCATTAACAAGGATGTGAAAAGTACCAATAACAATGCTTATGGAGTGGTGAAAGCTTTACAACGGTGGTTTTGTGATCGTCGACACAAATATCAACGTAATGTACTTTTTAAAATATGTTTTCTTTTTCCTTATTAGTCAATATAAGATGAAGAGAACATTATGTTATTTTATCTTGTAAAAATTATTTTGGATGCTGCAGGAGAACTTAGTGATTGAAATTCGCCGCGAAAGTTAGGGATGTAATGTTGAAGAGCATTAACTGGGTTGTGTATGGGATTGAGCAGTTTAAACGTACATGGTAGATGATCATCGAAAACAACATACCGTCGATCTAGTTAGTAATTCATGTACTTGTCGTAAATGGCAACTTTCCCAAGCATACCATGTGGTCATGCGATAGCGGTAACTAGACTTCTTAGATTGTCTGATTGTAATAATTTGGCTTTTGATTGGTTCAAGAAAACAACACTGGAAGGTACGTACCAAGGATTGGTTTATCCTGTAGGAGAAATGTCAAGTTGGGAACTTCCTGATGGCTTGCAAGTTGTGAAGCCACCAATACTGGTAGTGCGTCAATCTGGAAGACCCAAAAACAAATATCGTATAAGATCTCAAGGAGAGGAACTAACCCCGGTAAGGTGTTCAAGGTGCCAATCCGTTGGACACAGGCGAACAGCATGCAGGGAACCATTGCCAAAGAAAAAGCATGTAAGTGAATAAAATTTGTATTCAAAAAACACAATTTTGCTTGGTAACTAACGAAGAAAGAAATCTCACAAATGTTGAAACTTTGTGGAAATGTATCTAATGAGGAAGCTCAAGTAGGAACTACCATCGTTGGAGATTGATATGGTGCAAAGCTTTGATCCTATTAACTTGGTCGACCAGAAGATCAACTAGCGGAAACATTTGATGGGTTGTTAGTTTCCTTTTTCGTTGATCCGGAATCATGTAAGACGCTTTTGTTTTTGTTTAGTTTGAATATGTACTAGTCGTAAAACAATCTATGGGTCTGTTGGATTATAACCGGGATGTAACACGCTTAATGTACTTGTTTAGTTTGACTATGTTAGACGCTTAATGTTGAACCTTGTTTGCTACTGCTTATGTTGCACCTACTCAATCTAACAATCCAAGAGGAATAATAAACAATTTAGAAACATACAAACAGCAAAATTAGGTGCCAAAGTTAGCCAGGAGGGATACATACATTCATACAATATTCAGCCAATAAACCATACAAGTTATCCAGCAGCAAAACACAAAAGTGACCATACCATGCAGACGTGTTTTAGACCCATAAACCATACAATTGTTTACAAATTCGACACCTAAATGTTTAACAAAACAAGCACATAAAACATTCAGCCAACATGGATCTTGTGCTTGTAATAAAACCTAACCATTCTTTTTTCACGACGCCAATGCATCCTGAATGGATCATCCACATCCAACAGTTTGCCATTCCCCAACCCGTACATTTATACGCTTGATTAAGAGTGTGATTTTTACACTTCGCATAATAGACGAGTTTAACTGCATAATATTCATAACAATATTCATAACTTTCAAAAATATTAACTACTATAACTCAACTTCTCCATAGCCTCCCAAACACCTCAAAAAGCCTTCGATCCTCGCGCTCCACCCACATACCATCTCGTCCTATTATCCATAACCAAGCCCCTATCCGACTTCAACATACACCCCTAACTCTTTTGGGCAAATTCGAAAATAAACATTATCAAACACCCTAGAGTCATGACATGATTAAAAACACTCAAACTCGGATCCTTCTTATACTCCCTAACGATTCCACAATCATTCAAGATACCTTCTATTATAACTCAGATCACTATAATTAAAAACATTCTTAATTAATTAACAATCTCGCTACAATGACTAAAACCAATAGTATGTGCACCGATTAACGCCACCGCTCGCCTGACACTAAACCCTAATTTACTTTCAAA
The DNA here is from genome assembly GCA_022545495.1 of Chrysanthemum lavandulifolium. Classification (NCBI taxonomy): domain Eukaryota; kingdom Viridiplantae; phylum Streptophyta; class Magnoliopsida; order Asterales; family Asteraceae; genus Chrysanthemum; species Chrysanthemum lavandulifolium. The sequence goes on from CM040245.1 coordinate 120,785,256, forward strand.
ATATTCCCTAACACGTACATTTATACGCTTGATTCAGTGTGATTTTACAGATGCCAATGCGACTGAATCGGACACCTACTATAACAATATTAACCTAATGTAGTTGCTAAACTAGTAAACATGTTTTTCGTTTCACATTCTGATTATATCAATCGAATTAGACACCCTAGAAATCCACTACTACACCTATTTTACGTTCAAGATTACATTCATACTAACATCACAAATAGTACATTAAAAGAAGATGCGGACTGAATAAGAAGATGCAGAGCCACACACCACAATCATCATACAATCCACCCGCTTGGGAACATTCATAGCATTGTTAAAAGTAATCCTATAGGTCATAGGATCAATTCCTTCTCTAAAAAACACCCGCTCTTGCAACACTTACGGAAGCCTAGTCTCTAGACATTTCCTCACACTCAAATAGAATGGACGAGTCTCGGGATCATATCTGAGTCCACCGTCATAAAATGTAACTCGACCGGTGCGGATATGATACGGCTAGGGACCAATGTGTTTCGGCTCATTTATGGAATGAAAACTCTTTGAACATCACCCCAACCCGGAGGGTAAGTTTCTTTGGTTGCGTGCTGCATGTGCATCCGTCCGTTCATCAAGAATGGTAGGAAAAAGCGCCTACCATAGACCACTCCATATCCGATGGTCCGTATGCCACATGTAGCTTATCCAAACATCAATGTCTTGTAGGTAAAACAAATTGACATATATATTCGGTCATTTATAAAAACGGTGCTTTTCATTTTCTACTGCATACTAGATATCAAGTAAGATAGTGTTACGAGACAAGCATCATTGCCACACCTTCCTACTTTTAGCCTCGCTCAAAACCCATCCCCATGACGACGTAACATGTACAATGGCTTACACCAACACCCATTGCTACGTCGTCATGGCAATGGATTTTTAGGAAACTCAAAATAGAGTTGGATCAAAATACTTCAAGTAAATTAGGCATCTTAGCATAACATCCACCAAATTCACAAAATCATTTCTCAAATGATATCACCATGGTTCAAAATATTGTTGAGTACAAGAAAAAAATGAAGTGAATCAAGACTTGTAAAATCAGACCGCTAAAAGCATCAAAGTCATGAATAATATACTCTTCTTCTCGTGGCTACACTACAATTTTTTAACAAATAATAATGTCATTTGCGAAAGAATTTAATGGATTTGGTGGATGCTATACTAAAATACCTAAAGTGGTTAAAGTAAATGATGGATTAATGATACTTATATCTAGTATCTCATGTAACACTAAAATGTAAAATTACTTATAATCAAATGGCGTGAGAGACAACCAAAAGCATGTTTTATAAAAAGCGAGTAAAGTAAATAAAATTTACTTTACCTCGCCACGTAGCCATCCTTTACGATTATCATCGAAACCGGTTAAACCATCCCGAAACGACGATCAACAACGATATCGGACCAAGGAACACACGATTACGCCAACCGTCCTTAACTGGGAATCGATCAACTTCAAAGTTAACATAAACTTTATCTAGGTTTTGGTATGGCCGTTCTAGAACCTAAAAATAAAGACAATGTAAATCATGCATGTAATAATACGTTTACGTTGACGGTTAACTCCGACCGATATATCAAAGCAAAGGAATCATTTCTCATACCTCTACCCATGGTTTGACTTGTACTAACATCTCACCATACATGGAGTATGAATGTAAATACTTTCGACCTTCAACATATCTTCTAAGCTAGTAACATCGAAGTTTTACACCTCTTCTCCACATAGGGTGACCTAGGAACATGTTCAAGTCTCCTCTTCTTTGTTTCAAGATCGCTCTAAAGCCCTTTTGAAGGCGTTGAATTGATTCGAATAACCTTCAACATTTCGACTTCAACACTCAACTTCTTACTCGCTCCCCTCCTCCTCCTCTTCCTCGTGTTTTTCAAATTTCAACACTCAACTTCTTACTCGCTCCCTCTCGCTCCCCATCCACGCCAACATGTGGCGATCAAACAACTTGAAAAATCATTGACTTGATCGCAATACTCATTAGCAAGATCTACAGTGCGGATGATATGAAAAAGGTTAAAAATTTTATTATCGCAAGTTATTAATTATATCACAAATGAAATAAGAACAAAACAAAATATCATTAAATTACTCATTCTCCGTCACCGTGTTAACTATGTCTCCATAAACTCGCATAACATAGTGGTAGACACTTATTAGTATAAAATTATAATATAATGAAAGGTATAATCACATAAATACCATTTAATTACATTTTCATATGCATCATTCTTCATTTTGACTCCATCAACTGTGTTAACTTTGTTTCCATAAACCTACATACAAAAGTTTATAACACCTATTAGTAGAACATTAGAATTAAAGGTTTAGTCACATTATTACAATTTATACTTACCTTTTCATAGGTTTCTTGGTTCATTTTGTCTCTCGCCACTCATTATGACCTGCGAATAAAGTTTTAGAAACAAAATCACAGATTAGCATACCACATGGTAATTGTTTGATAGCAATGTAACATGCTCAGAATTGATAAAGGTAAAAACTAACTTGAATAATAGTCTCAAGTTTCAAAGTCGCGGCTTCAAAGCCTTAACCCGCTCATCAACCGAAACAACTTCTACCTCTTTACCCATGCTCCATATCATAACCCTGGGTATACCACTTTCGCCTAGCTTTAATCGCGGCCACTTTAGAAAATGTTCATCCTGGGTCCCCCTTTGCAAGAAGGCGCCTTGGGGTATACCACTTGAAAAATCAATGCTTCGTGTGAACCATTCAACTTCACTCAAAGCATGTTGGCATAATCACGTTGGGTTTCGAGTCCTTACAATAGATTTATAAGTTATATGGTATCTAAAATTGTCTATATGTTTAAAGTTAACCAATCAATAAAATACTATATATAATTACCTTGTCAAACAGTTGGTCGAAATAATCGGTCTTTCTAAATGGTGTGTGTTTAGACCATGCAAGTGCTCTTGGGATCACCCCGGAGCCTTGTTCCACCACTTTACTTTTACCGTGACGACACTCTATCATCCATATCTACAAAAGTTATCACAACAAATATAAGTTACGAGGACGAGAAACATATGAAGTTAATTTTCAAGCCCTACAAGAAACTAATGATATCAAATTTTTTGGTGTTAACCTTGAAAGCAAAGAACGAATCCCTTCAAGCTATAGGTAGGAACATCGTTGGATTCTTTATCACCAATTCTTTGACGGTAAATTTGGATGATTTGAAGAGACATTTAATAGACTCATAAAGTCGCCTCCAAAGGAGTCCCCATGGAAATGCATTCCATTCATCAAGATCCTCGACCATCCTCGTAAAAATATCATCAATGATAGACCCCAAGTCTTTACCCATTAATATCACCTCAGCGTTATCAACAGACAAACCCGTATCGCATCCTCATCGAGATGATTTAGAAACACTCTTCATCTTCAATAACAGATAATAGATCAATTGATTTAACATGTTGACCTACATGGTTGGAAATACTCGGTGACGGAAAGGGATATCACCACCACGCCATTTCCTAAACCTGACCATCACCAATCTAAAACCAAGAACTGTGCGTAATTCATTTCACCAAAATAGAGAGAATGTCCATTCAAATAGTATACAAGTGGAAGATCATAGTTATCATTGTTTTGATGGAATTGTTTCAAGCATGTAATGAACAAGACCTTCCTCGTTATCGACATAGGTAAGATCAAGCCATGGTCCAAAACATGTGGCTTTAAACATGGAACAGCGTAATTTGGTCTAATCGATCATTCATAAGTAAGAAGTAATGCACTTTGCTTTTAACAATAACTCTAGCATCATACGCCTACAAGAAATAACATATTAAAAAGTTAAAACAAACAAGAAGTGTCTCCACAAGCACACTCATCAAGTCGTGCATACAACACCGCAGAAAACCGAAGTGTCTACAAGCACACTCAACAAGTGTCTACAAACAAACAAGAAGTGTCTACAAGCACACTCAACAAGTATCTACAAGTAAAAGCATATCCGCAGATGTATTCGGGACTAAGATCAAGTGTCAATACACGTTAATTACACCTATTTGACAACTAACCCTAAAACTATTATTAAAAACAACAAATACGCTTTTCAACCTCTCATTTAACGCATGAAACAAAACATGACGTAAAGGGATCCAACAAAACCGTAAGTTGTAGGAAGAAACGAAATTAATCAAGTGTGAATACTTACCATTTTCATATAATCGAGTCGAACATCAACGGATCTCGTGCGAAGTGATCTAAACAACAAAACGGTTGTGTGATCAAAGTTTCGGTGTTGTGTGATCATCGAAATGATCTAAACAACAACACGGATCCATGCACCGTTAATGTGTGTTTGTGTGTGTTTTTGAAGATATTGAATGATTAAAGTTGTAAAGAAAAATAAAAAGAAAATAATAATAATCGTATCCATCGGATTTGGAAATCTTTTGGTGCTTTTTCAATTTCTGGGTGAAATATTGTGGGGTCGATTGAGCACGTCGGTTGAAACACGGTTGACGTTGACATTATCTTTGAAAACAAACAAGAGATTTCTTTAAGATTTGATTTGACACTTAGTGATTATTTGAACAAGACCCGGATTTGCACGTGTCGAAAAAACTATGGGGTTGAAAGGTTGAGCGGTTGGAATGCATCTTTTTGGGAAAGTCATTAGAAAATAGTCCAAAAAGCAGACCACGCTGAATTTTAAATTTCACAGTACTATAAAGTTAAAACACACACATGTTACATTTTGAGTGTGAAACCATACAATATTCTCTCAAACTTTACCAGTTATCCCAACCTACCTCCTTCATCACTGACCACCACCGTCTTCATCACTGACCACCGACGACCACCGTCTTCATCACTGGCCACCACCGTCTTCAACTCCAATAATCATCATAGTTTTCACCATTAACCACCGTTAATCATGATCATCAACATCAAAAAAAAAAAAAAAATCTCACAATTAACCATTCTTACTGTAAACTCGTCGTCTAATTATCATCTTTCTTGTTATTGAACCAACGATATAGAAGCTTAAAAAAAACTTTCTGATCTGATTATTAGGAAAAAGGCGATGCTTCATGAAAAAAGTTGAATCGAGTGAAATCAACGGCGATCATTCTACAACGAACCAGCTTAATGAAGAATACATACAGTAAGTCTAGATTAAGCTTTTGATTCAATGATTATAGATTAGATATTTCTGGTGTTTTATATGTTTAGACTTTAGTAATTAGTTATGTTGATGAATAATTCAGATTAGTGTGTTAAAGTTGATGATGAAAATGAAGATATAGATATAGATGAATGTGTTTTCAATGGTGGTTAGTCAATGCGCCAGGTGTTTGATGAAATGTTTATATATATTTTTTCACATGTGAATATAGACTAGTTTGCACCTATTATTAGCTTACTTTATGTAGCAAAACTTCCTTGAGCTTCAAGGTCTTAGAAATTTAGCTCAGGTGTAAAGCGCAACGTATGACGACAAATGGAGTGTCGAAATTAATCACTGTAGACAAACGGTTAACAAAGCTATGTTATTTCTCTATGTGAACAGTTTTCTTCACATGTGGAAAAAAATTCTTCACGTGTGAAACCTTCAATTTTTCTTCACATGTGAAGAAAATAATTTTATTCACATGTGGAAAAAAATTCTTCATATGTGGAAAACTTCAATTTTTCTTCACATGTGAAGAAAATAATTTTCTTCACATTTGAAAAAAAATCTTCACATGTGGAAACCTTCAATTTTTCTTCACATGTGAAAAAATTCTTCACATGTGAAGAAATTAATTTTAAAGGCATCTTCGCACGTGAAAATATAGGTGATATTTTTCTTTGCGGGTGAAAAGTTTAGGAAGAGCATCTTCGCGTGTGAAAATATAGGTTTTTTCGATCGTGAAAAGTTTAGTAATAGTGTCTTCACGCGTGAAAATATAGGAGATATTTTTCTTCGTGTGTGAAAAGTTTAGTATGAGCATATTTGCCCGTGAAAATATAGGTTTCTTCGCTCGTGAAAATATAGGAGATATTTTTCTTCGCATGTGAAATGTAGCAAGGGGTCATAGGAACTAACGATGATGAAACTCGCGTTTTTCCAAACATACGTCAGTGAAAGTATTCCTTTGTCCCCGTTTAGCTGGAAAGGGGCATAGTTGGGCCAAGAAATAGGTTGATTGCTATTAATATTACCCTATTATGTAAATGATTATTTTCTTCACTTAAGTCCTTATAAGGAATGTAATGTTGTATCTCTCAATTGGGTATTTATATTATAAGTTTGCCTTATTACTGGAAAGGGGTGGGAGTGGACAACGAGTTGAAGCGTTTAGTCCTTTAGTTCTAACAATATCTCAACTCACAATAATATTTTAACTGCACACTGATTTGACTTAATGTTTAAAACCATTCAAGTATGAAATAATAGTTAGTATACATTCATTTGATCTATTTCGCTTGAGACTTGCAGGATTAATATGAGGAGAATGGATGACTATACTTTGAGGAGTGGGTGAATTGGAGTCCACCTTTTAGTTTGTTTGTGTAGCTGTGGATACCTTTTTGTTATCAAGAGCTTGTTGAAATGAATTGACAATTTTATAGATTAACAATAGTTTAGGTCACTACGCAATTATCTTTATATAATACATACTTAGATGCTAAGTGACCATCCTCCGACCCGAATAAATGACAACGTCTTTATATAATAACAAGTAAGAGAGATAATTTTCGAGATAAATCAATGAATTATGCTATTGTAGATAAGTTTGCGTTTTGGAAAATTTAAATTCTTTAAGTTTATATTATTTGCATAATAACGGGATACTGAATTTGGGTTGCAGGAGACTGAATCAATCTATACACATCATCAGAAAACGGTTATAGTGGATGATGATGCTGGTAATTACAGAAGCCGGATTATGGCATTTGTTGGAGGTCTCGATCTATGTGGCGGTCGTTACGATACTCCGGCGCATCCCCTTTTCAGCAGGTTACAAGCTGTGCACAAAGATGACTATCACCAACCTAATTACACTGTAAGCACTTCACTCATATCATATTGCTCTTCAACTTTAGTTATAATGTTGATATAATGGTTTCACAACAGCCTAAAATGGTATGTATTACTATATCTAGTCATACACATGTATAAATAGGAAATTACACATCCGTGGGCACCACCCTTTTTCGTTGTGAACCATTTTCTTTTGCTTTCTATAAGAGCTATGAATTGGATAATATAATGTATTCCCACCTTATGTTTAAGATGTAAGCAGATGTTCCTACTCATATCTAGAAAATTACTTGTTTTGGCTTTTATATGGAAATTTTTGAGTTGGGTATGATAATTACATCTCGTTCTGTACCAAAGCCAAATTGTGACCATGTGAGGAGACTCGAGTACTTGGTTAAGTTTTTGCTAGGTACCTGTTTAGACCTCTTGAGTACTAAGACCAGTAAAATTATAAATGAAAACTTGATTTCGATGGAATTGGTATTGCAAACTAGTTTCTTATTGTAATTAAAACAAGTTTCTTATTGGTATTGCAAACTGATTTACTTTCTCATTTTGAGTGTTTTGCAGTATTGAATGAGTATACAAAGTTAGTATTAATTTGTCAATAGAATTAGTCAAGGTCGACCTGATCTGTACTAAATTACGAGTACCTCTGGACTTGACTCATTTCAACCCAAACCCAATTTTAACCTGTAATACGAGTTGTGCACGCGCACACGCTCACCACCTATAACATAAGCTTATTTTATGACTGAACGATCCTTGTTGGTGTATTTTAGGACCTGAGAAAACTTTCCACGGTATACCATGTCTAACAATGAGCATAAGCTGATTGACGTGTTTTTAAGGGCTGGAATAGTTTTCTGTGTAGACAATCTCTTGGAGGACATAATGTTGTATCTACACGAAGCTCTCAAAATTCATAATCCTGAAAGTACTTTGCTTCACACGTGAAAATTATGAGCAAGGATTGATATACACTTTTATTAAACAAAATTATGAGCAAAGCTTCAATCCTTTCATAATTTTCACTTGTGAAGCCATTCTTACAAAACTTAAATAATAGTCTTATGACCTAATAAGCTAAAATGTTTGAAATACGTGTAAAATAAGCAAAAGTTGAATAAGCCCGTTTGTGATAAAAAAAAGTGAGCTTATTAAAATTTGCTTTTTCCGAATAAAATGTAACTTAAAAGTGAAAAGATAGTATCTTTTATAATTTGGAACACTATTTTAGAATGACATTACATAACAAAAAATTAGGCTTCATGCATAAGTAACTTATGAGAAAACACAAACCTAGCCATTAACCCTTTCTTAATCCTCCTTCAGATGTAGGCTGGGCTTACTAACACTTTCGGCAAAATGAAAATAAAATTTTATTCAACATCGATATCCCTAAGGATCATAATTCTAGAGAGTTTTTGGAGTACTTATGACGTATAAATGACATTCTTTATAATGTGGTGCAGGGTCTGATGTGAGTACTGATATTTGGACAAGCTATTTTGCAATGATAATGGCTCTATCTGTGCTTCCATTTATAGTTTTCCAATTCCGGCAAATCCTTCATTCAACTTCTGGAAGACACGCCGTGGTTTTACTAGCTCTCATTCTATCTGTTTCACTACTAGTTGCATACGGCCTTTATCAGGTGATAATTGCTATCCTGACTCAATTAAGGTATCTACACTATACTTGTATTCTGAGAGTGTGAAAACTAAAGATATTGTGCAACGGTTTTCAGGTTTATCAACGAACATTGCAAAAGAGACACCTTGATTTTGCAAAGCGTAGCACGTATGATCTAGGAATTTTAAAGTACTTGAAAATGGGTGCTCTTAGAAGACTTGTTGATAGCCACGCTGAACCTAACAGAAAAGTTCTAGCCAAGTTAGTTCTGTTATAGTTTTCTTTTCATGATTAATATAGAGGTCGTTAAACTGGTGAGTCAGGCGGATTGGGCAATGAGCAATTAGTCGAACGGGTAAATTGGAGTGTGAGGGTATACATATATTGGGTCGGGTCATGCTGGCTTGCAGAAAATTAAGTCATGATATTGAATATCACCTGATAAAGGCAAATGCAAACACCAGCTTAGTATTTCTATATAAAATCTGATGTCATATTTAAATGCAATGATTCGATACATAAAATTAGCATTTTCATACATAAACTTAGCATTTTCATACATAAAATTAGCATTTTCATATATAAAATTAGCATTTTCATAGATAGCTGGGTCATTTCAGTCAGTTGTTTGATTTTTTTTGGTTTTTACTAATGCGATTTAGTATCATTTTCATACTTATCTACTGTGTCTTTTTCATCCTATGTCTTCGTATGTCTTTTTCAAGTATTTAAAGGTCAGCAAAACCTGGCCCGCCCCATTTCAATCAAAAGCTTGTTTTGATCCATTACCAGACCCGTTCATCCAGCCACCTTTAGTTATATAGGTTTTTTCACATAAGTAATCCTATATACCCAGGCTCATATTGCAATTATTACTTCTTACAAATGCTTCAAAATATTGGAAAGGGATACTAAGATTTCACATTCGATGTAGGTCAGTTTCAGCGAAGCACACAATAGTCCTCTTAAGTCCATTTTATTAGTTATCAATCATTAATTATCTATTTACCAGATTTAATCAGTATTCGTATGCAAAAACTGTTTGACAAAACTACAACACCTATACTTTCAAATGTAACACTTGATGCTTTACAAGCTCTCGACTCATACAAGATATACTACTAAACAACCTGATTGTTGCCGACTTATTTGACTTTTATCCGTGCTATTTATGCTTACAATGTTTTTTGTATTCATTGCAGATATACCCCTTTCATTTACTCTCACATGACTATGATCAGACAATAGAGTATTCAAAGGGAAAGTTCCTGATGTTGTTAAAGCTCGAGGTTTCTTGGCGGATTCAAGTACTCGTGTGATTGATATTAAAATGATGAAGGCGAACGACATGCCTTTACAAATGGTTAATATTTTTGGTTCCCTTATGTATAGTGGTGTTTAGTATTGCAGTTCTGAGTGAGTGTATTGATAAAAGTGCATATCTGCTTATTTCTTAGACCAAGCAATCCCAAACACTCCTTATATGCAGGATTGTTGCATCATATTTATTGTGGTGATCTCATTGGTATAATCTTTTAATTTCCACTTTTTAGTTATGTGCGAGGAGGGAGATTGATTTGCTCACAGCACATGCGTGGTTAGACCAAAATAAAGAACTAGAGAAGAAGGTTCACTGCACTTCTTTCATCTAATAATGATTTGTTTAATTTATCTGTACGTAATCATTCGTTGCTGATTTGAGTTGTTTGATATGGTTATCGTTGTAGGTTGCAAAAATGAGCTTACAAAAAGGTTTTTTTTTTTTTTCTAAATATAGCATGATTCTAGCTCTTCACGATAACGTAAAACCAAGTATTGGATCAACAGTTAGACGTACACCTTACATATTGCAGAGTCTAAGTATCATGATGTGCCTCGTGTCATTAACTTGTCTCGACGGTACATGACAGAGGGTGTGGAAGAGCGTTTGGGAAAAGAGTTTTTGCAAAAAGGTGAAGGAAGATTGTTTTATAGATGTTAAAAGCAAACCGGTATTCTTGCTGATCAAATTTTGGAAATTGCATTCCCAACGCCTTAAAATGCAAAACCTAACGATTAAATGCTCGATGTGTAGGAGAGTTTTTATATCATGTGACTGAGGATAGGATAGCTTGATGGAGCGTTTGAATACAAATATGGTTGAAGCTTGCCTGCAAATTGACAAAGATTGCAAGTAAGCTAAGAATATTACTTCCGTCTTGAATAACCAAGAGCCTAATCTATTAATTCAGATTGAAAGTTAAAAAGTGATGTTGTAGATATTCTAAATTTAAAAGTGCTGCTTATCAAATCACAACTTAAGAAATATGTTTCTGACCCTAAAAAGTGAAATGTGAGCTGTACTTCTTCATCCGACTCATTTTTGTTATTTCAATATATCATGTATCCATTGTATGCATGCGATGATGGTAGGATATTTCTATTTTATATGATCAAAAACTTATGCTCGTTACAAAGTGTGTTGACAGTACACGGGTCTGATATACAATTTTGAGCCAAAGAGGCATTATAGTTTGCAAAGATCCTACCTAACCACAAGTTACCTGTTGTTAAAGGAGCCAAACATGGGCTCTCGAAGCATCAAGATGAACTAATTTCCGTTGTTCTGTCTTTCATAAGAGAACTTGTGAATCACAACCAAGATGATGCAACACGAAAGGAAATGAAGTAGCTCCATTTCATGTCTTCGCTTAGTAGAATATATGTTTCACTGCTCAACATTATCAGAGAATTTTGGACCTCATTTGCTAGATTCATTTTTGTATTGAACATTCAGAATTCTTACTGAATTTGTCCGACAATGTATGAAACTTGATTTTTAATGGTACATTAGAATTACCTGGTTATATACAACTTAATTAAATGATTTTATGATTCTTATTTTGATTACTGAAACCATATGGATATTTTATTCACACAAACTCAAAAAAGTACGTGTATTTATTAGTGAAAAAAGTTTACAGGGAGAATTAATCCCCTTGCATTGAGTCGCTTCAATGACAGTCTGCTTGCAAGACTCCAAAAAAATTGAACCAAACAATATGCTGAAATAGGCCCTCGAAACAATATGCTGTAATAGACCCTCATAATTGTTATGCAGAGGCGCAAAGCTACACATTTGAGTATCCTTCTAGCAATGTAATCACATAAGCGACGAGATTAAGCAGGCATTTGAGCAAAACAATAAGTGGTTCATTTCGAGTACAAAATAATTATCTTTAGTTTATGTAGACATATGACGACTAGGGTTTATACAATTACTTCTCTAATCAAAGCAGGAACTGAGTTCAGGAACATAAGTTTAGAAAAACTCATTGGTTGCTAATCTAAAAGGAAAAGGATGCTTAAAACCTAGGTAACCTATTAAGTGGCCTTAACTTGCAAACGGGGAGAGGAGACGGTAATGTCCAGGCAGCCATTTAAGCCACCCAAAGTGGAGATTTATTAAACAGTCAAATATCATCCATGAAGTATAATTTCGCTATCAATGCCAATAACATTTCTTTCACAGCCAAACTAGCCAACTAAATATGAACAAAGAGAATATTGAACTTCCATGTCAAATTTCAATTTGATGTTTGAAAATATAAAAAAAGATAGCTTCTTATGAAGAAAAAAAAGATGGTATAGCATGACATCGTCACTTGGTTGATGATTTCTTTTACAGACCTGAACCTGCAATCAAAGAACAATCTTTTTTCAATTACTATGAATAAATTGTGGCAATAAAACATTGTTCTCTTTCACAGACATTGAATGGAAAAACAAAATCCGCTAATAACATCAAAATTTCATTCCCTAGATGATATTTTCACAAGCGAAGATACTCGTACTATACTTAAATAATCAAAAAAAATCCGCTAATAACATCAAAATTTCATTCCTAGATGATATTTTCACAAGTGAAGATACTCGTACTATACTTAAATAATCAAAAAAAATCCGCTAATAAACAAAATTTCATTCCTAGATGATATTTTCACAAGTGAAGATACTCGTACTATACTTAAATAATAAAAAAATCATTCCTAGATGATATTTTCACAAGTGAAGATACTCGTACTATATTTAAATAATCAAAAAAAATCCCTAATAACATCAAAATTTCATTCCTAGATGATATTTTCACAAGTGAAAATACTCGTACGATACTTAAATAATAATAAAAAATCATTCCTATCAAAATTTCATTCCTAGATGATATTTTCACAAGTGAAGATACTCATACTATACTTAAATAATCAAAACAATTTCATTCCTAACAAAATTTCATTCCTAGATGATATTTTCACAAGTGAAGATACTTGTATTATAAACTTTCATTCACTAGTAAATTTGAAGGATCATTTGTCTACAAAACTCTGTAGCTTCTTTTTTGGAGGTTAGGTCGTGAAACTTGTATCAAGGAGTACAGAAAAGTATTTACTCTTTCGATTCTGCAGAAGATTGCATATTGTCATTAATTCAAATAGTGAAGAAGTACAGAACATAAAATAGCCAACAATCAGTTGTAAAATAAGTACTACATTCCAATAAGAACTACATTAGAAAATGCTATTTTCTTTTAGTTATTTATTTTGTTTGTTATTTTGGATGTATTCGAGGATTTTGTTACAAAATTATGTGATGGTGTTTCTTTTGCTATTATTATAGTCATTTTCCCTTAACCTACATGACCTACCATCCATTATAATCCAGATGATTTATATCGTCTTTCCATTTTGTAAGCCACCATTATTAAACTTTATAGTTTATAAAATGTTATCCTCGATTGAGATTGCATGGAGATTAAACTTACCATGTGCTTAAGCTGTTCCAGTAATCAATTTTTCTCGCTGATCAAGTTTTTTGACCTTCAGCAGGCCGAAGAGAACTTGGAACCCAAAAAATGCACAAAAGAAATATGATATCATAGCAGGACCCTGAAATACAAGAGGAACCATTTGTAAGAAGCATTTATAAAAGGCTAATAGTAGTATTAGTTTTTAGCATCGGATTGCAATCCGCAGCAAAAGTTCCAACGTTTTTATTGCGAAATGAGAAAAAAAGAGGCACACTCATCAGTATCATACTGATAAACAAGTTTTACTGTCATTGAAGTGTAATTTAACTAGTTGCTTACTCTGATTGAGTTGAGATATAAAATAGTTGCTAGATTGACTAGACTTCCAGCAGCTACAGCCTGTCAATTAGATAACATATGAAAAGAGGAAATAATTAATTCAACAAATAGGAGATATATTATATTAAAGCCTCCACATTATTGTATCATACATTCTTTAATAGAAAACGGGTGGGTCAGCCTCTCATTTTTATGTGTGGGTTGGGCCAACGTGCTAACACTCTTTGTCCATTTTTTTTATCTTGTATATAATTAATGAACTAAATATGATTACATATGCCATATATTTAAATGGTTTTTAACATTTCACAAGCACAGAAAGACACCTTATAAGGACCCACGAAAGGACGTCCGACCCACAAAAATACACTTTTCAAATAAAATATGTGGGTCCGGACGTCCTTTTCGTGGGTCCGCCATAAATTTAAATAATTAAATACTTTTTTTAATAATAATAGGATGTAGGTCTTTGTAAGCATCTGATTGTCCATTAGTCAACGTTGTCCTGTTTAACCAGTTTGACCCATTTGACCCTTTTTAATTTGAGCTAATTATCTAGAGTTAAAACGTTTGGCCTATAATCAATTAAAACAGCCAGAATTGGACCTAATTCCATTAAATACCTAAAATGAGCTAGAATTGCCACTTTTAAAGTTCAACAAAATGCCATGCCTAGTTATGAAAGAATAAAACAAACTTACACTTCCAATTGTTTTCTGAACAGCAGCAACACGTTGGAACGACCTTTCAGACTCCAATGCTCGAACTCGTAATTTCAAATCACCTTGCTCCTGTAAGTATATGTGAGACACCAAATTGAAATTTAGGTAATCAAAAAACCAAAGTAAGTATATACATGAATAATATTTTATTTACCAATCGCTCAATAACTCCAACAAGTCTCTCGATCCTGTCAGCTTGTCTAAATAAGTTGTAAAATGCTTGTGATTGTCTATCCAATCTCTTTTTGAAGTCCTGAAACATATAAAAGTTTTTGCGAATGAAATTGGTTCTTGAGTAGACAAAAGGACAACACGAACAGCAAATGGTATACGGATCAAACCTTAATGACCACTTCAACACCAGCTTCACGAAATTTTAGCAGCTCCAGAGCATAGCTAGAAACAGAGAAATTGTGATGTTATTGAAACAAAACCAGGAGCCCATTTTCGCCATAGAACATATTCTAAAGGGTGGCAAAATGGGTGGTTCGCTAGGACAGATTTAGGTCATGAGTAATTTTGGTACAGGTGGCTAGACCGTAAACCTTTTGTCCAAATTTTATACATACAACTAGGGTCAAATATGATTAAAATATCATTTACTCAGATCATAATCTAATTTTCCATTTGACAATGATTTTAAAACGTTGTACGTGTTAGATATTCATCAACCCATTTCCATTGACCCATTTCTTTTATACTTAACCAGTTTGACCCATTAGACATAAATGTAACCAAAGTCGACATAAGTAAACAAGTCAAAGTAGTTAGAAAATTTTTAAACAAGCTTGACTAATAGCTTTAACGACACTCACGGTTTAGCGATTTCAGTAATATCGAAACGGGGGTCGAGACCTTTACCAATGCCATCTAACACTGCAAGATACAAGTAAACACAATGAATATCTTCTGAATTATAATTATTATCAATATTTTGGTATCTAATTAGAGAGCACATTCTCCTCGTGTATGATAAGATAACAATAGTCACCAAATTTAGAACCTCATACCTGAGAAAGCTCTAACAACAAAGGTGAAACGTAGCCAGTAGATCCTCCCTGAATAGTCAAATTAATAAAGCTATTCATCGTATTCTTATATATACATAAACATAAAAGAGATGCATATAATAATTTTACACTACCTGCAAAAGGCATCTAATATTCGCTTAATTTATATTATATGTGACATTTTGCTACATATTACAGTAAGTGTGATGGAAGAAGTCAGTACAAATTGCAGCCAGACATTGCTTTTTCTTCTCATTTTTTTTCCTCTTTACTCAATGGTTTCTTAAATCCAAGTTCAGTTGTTGCCAACTCTCTTTCTTTTCTTTGTGCCACTAGACGTTCTTCAAAGCAGTTTTTATATAGCCATAGGTGATAACATTAGTACAGTTATTAAAAACCTTGTTTGATGTTTGGCTAATAAGCATAAAGCATACGATGTAGAAACAGATTTTCTAACAAAATGGATGAGCATCTAGTACCTATTAAGGAAGAAGAGTGCAGTTCGTCTGACAGCTGTCATGTCTCCGGTAGGCACAAGAACGCCCATTTGAACCATTGCTTGAAGAACCTGCACCATATGAGCTTTTTGAATATCTGACCTTTTAACAGTCAGAGAGTAATCATCGCAGCAAAGAGAATACAACAAAGAGAACCATACATACCTTATTGGGATCCTTCTCATAAACTCCATAAAATACTTCCAGCAGACCTTCTCTGATGTTCGGGCTTATGCTGCAAGAGCTCAAGGATCAGTATTTTCCCAAAAGAAATAATAAAAACATTTTGGTTGAGAATCGAATTTGATTAATTATTACCTCCCATCATTCCAAAATCATAAAATATCAGCCTTCCACCATTCACTTCATCAACGGCTATATTACCAGGATGCTGATTCAAGATATATGAAAGTCATAATCATACTCAAAAGTGAATTGTAACTCTGTCGAAATCATACAATTACATGATATTGCAAATATACAGATAGAAAAGCATGTATATGCTATCTGCATATTAATCTAGAAGAATAGATAGGGAACTTACAGGGTCAGCGTGGAAGAAACCATGAGACAATATTTGTTCCAGATATGATTCGACAGCATATCTGCCCAGCCTGTGGAACATACATATCAGCCAACATGTTTAGTTAGTAGAAGTGTGTAACATGCATAGACAAACAGTATACTTTGCACTTTATTTCCTCTACCAAGCATTATATGTATTAACTTTTCATGTTAATAGGACTACTGAATATTATGTGCATCAATTCTTATATGCTACATATATTTGCAAATCATAGTTATCCTTGCATGCCTCTAGAAACAGTGAAACTTGATTCACAAACAAAACCCTCAAAACTTAAACAAAATCCAAACAAAACCCTCAAAACTTAAACAAAATCCTATAGAAATATACACCTTAAAATGGGTCAAAGGGAGTAACAGATTATGGTAAGATCCTACAACATACAAAACGAGAAGAGTGTGCACGATGGGTCATAGTTAGATGTGGCAAGACTGGTAATGGGTCAGAACAGGTTATGGTTGAAAGGGTCAGGTCAAGCAGGTTGTATTGACCCACACATAACCAATGCGTTAATTATGATTAGGAATAAAACGTTATCGCAAGAAAAATCAGAATTTGTAACTATAGATGACTTAAAAATAGGCTTTGGGCAACTTGCTGCGTGCAATTCGTAAGACTTGTCGCTTTTAAAAAAACATTTTTTTATTTGACCTGCTTGAGATACATCGAACTCTCATGTATATGCACAACATTTGTATATAATCATTATCACTACAAAAAGCCAAATCGTAAGGTTTTTTAGTTACAAAAAGACACGCACGGGACATAAAACCATCTTTCAATGACTCAAATTACAAAAGATATATGTTGACTAAAAGGGACAATGAAAAAGTAACACACTACTAAGTTTATTACTGAAATAACTATGTAATAATATATAACAAGTTCAAAAGATTTGAAAAAAAGGTGTTAAAACTTATCCCACCCCAACGAGTTTCTACACGTAGAGGAAATTAAGTTGACCCAAACCCATTATGACCCATTACCAGACATGCGCCACCCGCCCATTTTGCCACCTATAGTTGCGATTAGGAAATAGATGTTTATCTACCTCCCTCCGGTAAGCACCGCAATATCTTCCAAGTTCGCTCTCCTATTATCTCCAAATCCGGGAGATTTAATTGCACACACCTACAAGTATAAAATCACGCACATGTCTCTTTAGTATTTATTATGAATTAGCTATCAACAAGTGGCTCTAAAGCAAATTCAGATGCTTACCTTAAGTCCTGCTCAACATTGCCAACAACTCACTTTCCAAATCTTCCGCCACAATTAGCAGAGGTCTACGTTTCTGTCACAATAATAAAAATGATAACTGTGATGTTAACCAATCAGCAAAAGACCGACTAAAGAGTGGTATAAGGTGTCTATATTGGTTACCTCTACAGTGAGTTCCAAGATTCTGAGTTTCTGACAAGGGAGTTCATGTCTGAATTTTTTTTGTCATGAATAAAAATCAATGGATGCTCTAATTCTTGCCTACATGCAAAGAATATGTTCACGTAATATGAGAAATGGTAAATGGCAGCAGATAATAAAAACTGTTTAGAGCAGACATGTCACCAATTTATGATTATAAGTAATGTATGAAATATCAACTCGAATCAAATACTAAGCAGTGCAGAGGTTATACATACACATAATTGTGTCTTTCTGTCGGTCACAAATAAGGAGAGATGTAACCTCGGCCTAGCTTCATCTACTCAAATAATTTGAAACAAATAACGGGTTGGGTAGGAATGTGTTATTTGTGTAACAGGTAAAAAGTTGAAACAAACTCAGATCAATATGGGTGATTTTTAGATAATACACAACTCGGGCCGCAAGGTTGGATTGTGTAACAGATAAAACTGGGCTTGGGTCTAAATGTAACTGGTTTTTGAGCCAGAAGAAACAACGTTTTAAAAAAGCTTAGAAAAAAGATTGTGGAAAAAACATACCTCATTCCAGCTTGAATGTATGGAGGCCCGGTTGTAAATGCACCAAGAGGTTCACTAAACCATTTACCACCATACGTTATTTGATCCATGGCATGTTCTACGCTTAATACCTCCCATGGCCTCCCGGAATAGCTTTTATCAGCTGTTCCTGTACATGCAAATGAGAAGCTTTGATGAGAGCATGGTAAAGAATCATTGACAGTCAATTAAAAGGTCATAGATAACCTTTTCACGAGCACATATCATTGATTAACAGCTAGTGATGGTTAACCATTTGAGCTTTAATTAGTAACACTTGACGCAAACAAATGCAAAATTTCAAGTGTACATTTACAGAAAGAGCAAACATCAGAAAAACATAAAATCTACTTTCGTAAAAGAAATATGACAACAAATACGCAAACAGGTCAGTTTGGAGTTACATTTTACTTCAAATGGGTCAAAAGGGTAAAAGTAAAACATACAGATTAGATCAATCAAAAATGGCTCATATGGTCAAAACTCAACTAAGATGTGTATAAAGCACATAACTTTCAAATCATTATATTAACAACAAAGTAGATAACTAATCATTTACAAACTCAAAACGAAGACAACAAATTGGTTTGCAGTTCAACATACCTATCGCTAACTTCACATGCAAAATCCTTGTCATTGTATCATCAGTCCAACTCGTTAGGAGGAAGTCTTATCCACAAGGTATGTCAACGTATTCATAAACTTTGGGATATCAAAGCTAGCCATGGTCTGCAATATTTTATCCAACTCGACCCTTCAAAAAAATGATCCATTTCAACATAAACTTGTTTTCACCTATTGTGTTTTATCTCAAACGTCAAATACATAATATAAGCTATATAGGAATTAGCCTGGTTTGTAATCCAAAACTGCTGACATCTTAATCTTATCAAATCCCATAATCGCATAAGTTCACTTATCTCACCATCACCAATCAATTCAAGTTTCAAATAGTTAAGATCCAGTAAAGTAACACAAACTGGGAACGACAACACAGTGCCACTTAACTTTAATTAAATCGCATTACTTTACCACCTAATAATAATAATCAATATTCACAGACCTCAAGCGTTAAGTACTAAATTCCAATTCACAAAACCAATACAAGTCATAAGCAGATAGATCCATAGATTAAACAGAAAGTAATAACAATAACAATATGAGTGAATTAACTTCAGTTTTTAAAGATGGTGACAAGTTTTTTGCTGATGGATATTTTTTACCTCAGGATTGCAGTAGACTTATGCCACCGTTTACTCTTTGCTCTAATCTGTCAAGATATTTAATGGAAGGGAAGTAGAAATTCCTGCTCAATTCCTTGATAAAATGTCACAGAAAAAGTAGTTAAAGACCAAATGCGGTTACAAAAGTCTGAATGAGTGCTTGTTGTTCTATTCTGAATGGGAACGTTTCTTGAACCACAGGTCCTTTCATTGATGAAGAATATTACGGATCTGGTATTGTTCCTACAGAGAGGAGCTCAATATCAATAACGGATGCCAGTTCTTGCTAATTGCCTCAACTTTCAGCATTTTTGAGCATGAAAGTTAATACAAAATGAGTTCACATTCACATTCACATGTCACCAAAAAATAACTATGCATTAATTTAGTTTCCGCATCAAAGTTAATATGAATCCACCTTTTCGGTCTCCTTAATCACTAAGAAACAATTAATCTAATGAAGAAATCGCCAGCAAATATGAAAGTGGTCAAATACCCTTACATGTGAAGAAATTTGCTTATAACTCGATTCGTGTTGATGGCTTGAAATAAGGTATTGAGATTTGAGAGGCTTTAAAAAAGGTCTCAAATACCCTCACATGTGAAGAAATAAGGTGTCGAATACCTTCACATGTGAAGAAATAAGGTGTCGAATACCTTCACATGTGAAGAAATAAGGTGTCGAATACCTTCACATGTGAAGAAATAAGGTGTCGAATACCTTCACATGTGAAGAAATAAGGTATTCACATGTGAAGAAATTTGCTTATAACTCGATTCATGTTGATGGCTTGAAAGGTATTGAGATTTGAGAGGCCTTAGCTGGTATAAACGCAATTTAAATTTAAGGCGAGTTTCTTATTCAAAGATCCGTCGTCTATTTGAACCATTATATGCATGTAACTTATTCTAATTTCGGTGTTTACAAGAATGTTGAGATGATAGCAAACAACCAGGAAGGCATATCACCTTCGCACACAATTCTAACAATCCATAATGACACTCAACTATCGAGTTTGGTGGGGCCAATTAGTGTTTATAGAAACTTAACCCCAATTTGCAAGCCTAATGACACTCAGCTATCCTGTTTGGTGACGCGAATTGTATTTCACATGTTAAAAATAGCTAGGAATTTCATCAAACACTTGGTGTGCAATAACAAACCACCGGGCACCAGCTAAAGACAAGCTCATATGGATCTATATCATCATCGGCTTCTACAAAGTCATCTAAATTATACATCAACATAACTAAAAAACATATAAACTAACTCATATTACAAACAATTCTGACTAGCACCGAGTACTTAGATTTGAGTGATTAAAGTGTGAGAATTTGACCTTTTCACGGACTAATTTCAACAAAATAACTGTCAAATTGAAAATTTAGCACCAGTGAATGTAGTCCTGGATGGCGAGTGTAAGGCATGAGCTGATCGAAGTCGATCATCTTTTCATTAATTGGGAGGGTTTTCGTTTTTGATGATTATCATCGTGATTATTGATCGGTGTGACTGGTGATGATTATCGTGGTGATTGTGCTTAACGAGGTGAATGGCGGTGATCGGCGGTGATGGTGGTTAACGGGGTGAAAGGTGGTGATCGGTGGTGATGGAGCACTGTGTTTGTGTTAGTAATTAGAGAGAGTTTTTCAAGTTTCACACTTTGAATGCGAGTTGTGTGTGTTTTTTTGTTTATATAGTATCGTTGATTAAAATGACGAAAATAATATACTTTTAGTGTCTATGCTTAGTGCAAAAGTTAAGTTAATAATGGCCATTAGATTTGAAAAATGGAGAGAGTAGATGAGATGGGGCGCCAGGATCACTTCCGTTACTCATTAAAAAGGTCTTCTCGTTTGAACGCTATATATATATATATATCATTTTTAAGCTTTAGTTTTATTTTCTTTCTAAAAAACTTATAAATAAATGAATAAATAATTAAATTTATATAATTCGGGTTATTCGGTTACGGAGGTTTCGGTTTTCGGTTATTCGGTTCGGTTTTCGGTTCATTGAATCAATTTAAATTCGGTTCGGTTCGGTTCTCAGTTATACCCAAAAAAAAAAATTAGCCGAACAACCCGATAACCGAACCGATGAACACCCCTATCTCAATCCATCATCTATAGCTATATATAATGCATCTAAAACTTTTATAAATAGAATACTTAATTTTGTAAGTTTACATATATTTTTATATTTAGTAATTCATATGACTAAATATTTCACTACATTAATTACATTATAATTTATATTAATAATACATTAAATTTTAATATTAAAGTATATGCTACAAACCTACAATAATACCAATTTAAAGTTGTAACTTTTATCATATACATTCAAATTTTATTAAGTTCGAATGAATATAATTATGAAAATCTATATTTGCATTAATATATTTTACGGAAAATAAATGCATCTCCCTATTATATTTCTTTTTTCTTATTTGAAATATGTGACTACAATTTTTTCTCACTCTTCTCATTTAAAAAATTCTTCTAATTAGATCCATACTCAAGACAATTATACGCTTACGGCACGTTTGGTAGAGAGAATTTTAAAGAAATGAAATGAAGCATATAATAGAAATTCAGAGAATAGAAATCAGTAGAGAATTTTGTTCAATTCTAATGTTTGGTAACAACAAAGACTTGACCCGAGAAATGATTTTTTTTAAATAACATTTGTCATATGAGACTCACATGTATTTGTTTGTTGATTTTTTTTTTAAAAAAAAACTATTGTTTCTAAATAACAATTCTAAAAAAATTATTTAATTTTTTTTAAAAAAATTATTTATTTTTAAAAACATTATTTAAAAAAAATTATTTTTTAAAATTTATTTACTTTCTTTAATATTTTTTAAAATTATTATTTTTAAAAAAATTTAATTATTTTTTATATTTTAAAAAAAAAATTATTTTTAAAAAATTATTTAAAAAAAAATATATTTTTAAAAATGTATTTAATTTTTTTTTAAAAACCTTACAAAATACTCCTATCTCTCCCATTTCCTAACTAAAAGTAGTAGAAATGAAAGTAAAAAGTTGCACTACCAATTCTTTACAAATTTACCACAATTCTCTACATTTTTATTTCTTTAACATACCAAACAAATAAATTTGATTCATTTCCATTTCTCTATTCACATTTCCCTCTACCAAACATGCCCTTAATAGTTAATCCCTTATATATTTCTTCGATTTAAGAGTCAATTCATTAATAGTTACCCCTATATCCCTCTATTAATCTATTTACTTTCTTAATAAAGAGCTGAACAATTAATTTCAAAGAATTGATTATGCATATGAATGCTACTAACTAATCAGTCAAGAGCTCAACAATTAATTTCAAAGAATTTGAACACTACTAACTAATGATTGATGTTGACAATTCATTTCGAAAATAATAATTATGCATATGAACACAAGATAAATGAACCGCTAAATAGAAATTTAAAACACAATGTTGTTTTCTAAGATTGTTTTTGTAGGTTTAATTTTTTTGCTATGTAGATTTAAAGTTGTATAAATGGGAATCCGTTTATTTTCTTTAGTTTGATTTAAATATTGTGTTCCATATAAAATGTTTGTTTTTATCCGGGAGTGAGTATTTTTTAAGAAATTATAACTTGTGAAACGTGAATTTACATTGTGAAATGTTGTTTGAAGATGAACGAAAAAGGGTATAATAGTGATATGTCAAATATCTTTATATAAAAATAGATAATGTAGGTATTTATGATAATTAGATTATTAAATTGGGTATATTTGTAATTATAAAATTTGAGTGGAGAAATATGTAATTAGTATAGTTTTAATGAGGATATATGTAATTGCTCCTATAATAAATATCTTAAAGGTTATACACGTTCTTAGAATTTAAAAGCTTAAAATATGAACAAAGTTTAATTATTAATACAACATCTATAATACTATAAAGTTGAACCCCTTAATTTAATGTGCAAGAGGGTTTGTGCACAAAATCATGTACGGTACAACATAGCTAAAGCTATGAATGCATACGCATGAAAGGTCTCTTTCAATACAAGCACACAAAAGGGCTATGATTTTAATGGGAGGTATACAAAAAAACATGAAGTTATTAGAACTTTTGGATGACTCTTAATAATGATCTCAATTATTATTAATTGTAAAACTTCATGTATAAATATCATGCATGTGATATGATTGTGAAAATAGTTTGTAAACTATAGGATAACTTTGACAAGAGCATAGACAATTGTGTATTTCAAATTTATTTATAGGATGTTAAGATTTTGGTCTGCGAAAAAGATGTCAGTTATATCGTTTTTTTTTTTCAATCTAGATGTTCATTCTTGGCTATCTCTATTGTTATTGGATTGGTCTTGGTATATTTCTTTGTAGCTTTTCGTTAATTGCTGACTTTCTTATTGTACTGCATGTTTCAGGCTTCAATGGGGAAAAAAAATAAGAAGGCAGCCCGAAATGCTCAAAAGGAGAAGTGGTTCTGGTGGATTTATAGGTTATGCTGCATGGACCTAAAACAGATCAAGTAGCTGTTGATAAAATACTACTAATTATCTCATAATCATATCTAGAAAGTTTATATGGACAAAGGGAGGTTATAACTTATCTAGACTCTTTTCTTAAAATGTATGTTACAGGTTTGTAAAACTAGTGGAGATATGGTCTTCAAATTTCATGGCCCAAACGAATCTCTAAACGATAAGTTACATGCATATTTTACTTCATGAAGAGAAGATATTTATAATTGAGTTGTCTAGATATTCATATGAGAAGGATGATGTTGACTTTGAGGTTTTATAGGAGAACTTCTCACGTTGCTATTGTGGAAGTTCTGTTATGTACGTTAGAGGTATTGAGTTTCGATCTATAGACAATGGGCAAAAGGGTATTGTTCATATTCATTGGCCATAATCATTGAGATGATCATGCAAAAATTAATGAGCTGCAGTTTAAGAAATGCACCATTCTTCATTCCAACTTTAATGCTTTCACTCTTAACTATCAATAAAGAAATAAATGTTCACCTGCTATCTTTCACATTCATTTGAAGCTCAACGGTTTGTTTGGTCTTTGCATTAAAACCCTACTAAAGAATCGATTTGTTTTCATTAGTCTCTTACAGACCATGTTTACATTATATGCATAATATCCATTGTATTACTTTTGAGCTCACTCACTTACAATGTCCCCCCTCAGCCCACCCTAGCCCTCGACCTATTCCTCTTTTAATGTAAGCTCCAAGGCTTCACACTATTTGGTGTAAAAAACATCAACAGATTGATCCATCTAAAATAACCGAAGTAAAAGCTTTATAAACTTTGTTCAAGGAAAGGCGCAAATGCTTTCAAATTATGGGATACACCAGCTTCACATATTTATCTTCGGTTAGCACTGCTTCAATTATCGTATTGCATTCTTAATTCGGTCTTGGGTAGACTCAAGGTAATTTCTTGAATGGCTTTCTATAACTACACATATGCACACCATTCACACGATTAAACCTTCCTTAATAACGTGATATGATTTGAATATCTTATGAAAATGTGTATAGATGAGGAAGTGGAGGGCTTGGAAAGATGAAACAATGACGGTCGAATACCGATACTATAATGGTAAGTGTACATGTTAAAGTTCAATGCTTTTTAGCATATGGAGAGTTAATCTAAATTGAGTATATATAGATATTTGCTTACAGAAATCTATTTGTGTTCATGTTATTCAATTTTCAGCTCCAGAAAGATTTAGATTTACAAGGGAGCAACAGTTTGACGTCGGCATTGAGATTTTGGAGTAACTCGATAACTCTCCCGTGGATTGTAAGCACTCATAAATAATTTTCATAAATCAACAATGTTATTTAAATTTAAACATTTTTAAGTATTGAACATATATGCTTAATTTATCTTTACTTTATTGTGTTTTTGTTTTGGCAGTATATCTGAACATTGAAAGTGAATAAATATTTAGTTGGTACATATGATGAGTGCACTACTTGAGAGTGATATAGTGTAAAGGTGCAATATAACAAATTATAGTGATATCAAACCAATGTATTTAAACGTCATTATACGCTAATTTACTGATCGAATTATAATATTTGTAAATCATATCTTATGATTGACGGTATAAGTTATGTCTAACCATAAAATGTACATATTTAAAGTGTTAATTGGTCAAACTCAATGCGACTTTGTTTTCATATGTAGAGAATTATTTGCTTTAATAAGTTAGCCACACCTAATGTACGTGGCTTAGTAAATCAACTTATAAAAGATCTTATCAAGATGCCAATAATGGTATGAAGAATGATATTTTTATGAGTTGATGAAATGGCTTTTAGTTGGACAAAAGTGCATCATAACCTGAACACGTTCGAATTTGGTCAAAGTAAACTTTGTATGTGAGTGTTTAGTTTTCAACTGAAACATGACACATGAAACCATTATTTTATAGTAGAAGATTGTTTAGTATATACTTTACTTGCAAGTGATGGTTCCAAACCTTTTCATATTAATTTTATGTTTTTTTCGGTGTGCTATTCTAAATAAAACAACAAAAATAGTGATGTAGATTTCTTATAGCTATTTTTGTAAGTTTGATATCGATGTAATGTTTCTAGAGGTTTTGATTCTTTTAAGCTTTACGCCAAAAATTTAATGTGAATATTTTGTTTACATATCGCCTATAATTGTAGTTATCTATACTATATAAAATGGAAAAATGGTCAAAGTGGAAAAGTGAAAAACGTTGAAAGTTGAATGTTGAAACGTGGTCGATGGAGAGAAATAAATAATATAATTAATACCTTATTAAAACACCCCATTACTTAAAAGTACAATAATTTATTCACATCAGACCCAATTAAAACACATCTACCAAATTAAAACAACTAATTGAAACCGATACCGGTTGACCCGTTGAAACCGATCATGGGTTGACTGTTGAAACCGAGCACCGGGTTGACCCGGACGCTTCAAACCCCGGCTAACCCGGTTTAATTTGACATTTTTTCGACCCAACCTATCGGTTTAACTCGGTTTAAATCGACCTTTTTATCGAACTGTTCAACCAGTTGAACCACCCGGTGAAATTGGGTTTCAAATTTGTCAAAATTATATGAGAAATGATGAAGTAGTTGTGGAACCCGTGACAATTTTTTTTGAAAGGAGAGACCAAGTAATTGTAGTTTTGGTTTATTTTGCTTTGACACATGTAATTTGTCATTTGTATAATGTTATTTTAAAAATGTTGCTCTTTGCACCATTTAAGGACTATATATATGAATCGTCGTTTAAAAGTTAATATATATTGTATAGCCTTTTGTCCGTCAGTATCAATAATGTTATGTAAGTTTATTATTATCACAAAAATAAATAGTATTGTTATCTTTAGCGATAATTATTTGTACCTCAAACAAATAGCTTTGAACAATGCATAAATATCTATACAAATTGATAGTACAAAATAATCTTATATGGTGATATCCAATTTGCAAAGTTACAATTTTAAAAGCCACACACCAAATGATAAACGTTACACATGTAAAAAAATAGTTATCATCGCTTAAATTATCGACAAAACAAGAAAAAGCGTCACACATGTTGGCTTATACCTCTTAAACTACAATATAATATTGCAACTACATAATACTGTTCCTTTTGTAATGCTTGAATCTATTAATACTAAAAATCTTAATAAATTAAAACAATCCTATTAGAAAATATACTTACACACTTAGATCGACCCACATAATTTTTAAAAACTATATATTTACGTCATTATGCAACCACGCATCGAAATGTAGTTATTCAAAACGATTCTAACGCTACAAATACGGTTTGTTGAAAGAAACTTATGGGTCATCGAACTTTTGCGAAAACTAGACATCAGCTGCCATGGCTGCAGTCTTAAATCTAGTTATTATTAATATTATTATTATTATAACAATATGTGAAATAATATGTGTGAATCTCTAATCATTAAACATGAGTAATACCAAAAAAAAACATTTGTTCCCTCCACATGCATATTTTGGTCATTGAAGGTTACAACACCAAATGAATT
Organism: Chrysanthemum lavandulifolium; assembly: GCA_022545495.1. Lineage (NCBI taxonomy): Eukaryota > Viridiplantae > Streptophyta > Magnoliopsida > Asterales > Asteraceae > Chrysanthemum > Chrysanthemum lavandulifolium. The sequence goes on from CM040245.1 coordinate 120,813,173, forward strand.
TTCCGATTTTAAGTTCTTCAATTTGTATACATGATATCGTATTCACAAGAAGTAATGGGTCGCTTTAATGCACTGATGTTCTTCAAATTCTGAAATGTTTGAAGATAAAGTTTTTGCGTGTAGTCTTTTCCCTATATGGTTGAAGTAATAATTAGCATATATACGGGGAAAACACACAAATAACTATGCATACATGATGTAGAATCAAGATCAAATGCCAAATTCTTAACGTGAGAAATGCATTTAGTCACGTTGATTCATAGCTTTTGTACATAGAAGTTTGCACTTCATCTTGGTAATATGTGTAAATATTTTCGGTGCACATGATATCGATGAAAGAAGTATGATGTAGAGAATTTGTAAACACAAGAAGTGGTTTCAAAAGTTCTTATGTATAATATATAATATAATTCATCATCGTTGCCAAGTGCATTCTATTTACCTATTTTACTCACTATATATTGATATGATTTCTTAGTTTATTATCCTTGCTACCCGGCAAGAAGTGGAGTTTGATGATGACATTGAAGTGAAGACATTGGAGTCGTGAAACCTCGCTTTAAAGATCCATGATTATATATGTCTTGATGGTTACACATGACTTTTGTTTTGATGGATTTTAGTCATTTATGTTCAATGGATCTTTATCATTTATGTTACTTTGATCTAACTATTACATCGTTAACAATGTTTTAAAATGTGTAGTTACACTAGCAATCGAGTTTTGCACCAAACATTGATCGAAATATCATATCTTTGTAATTGAAATTTATATATTTGCCATCACCGAATCGAATAGTTTAATTTATTTACTTATTTTATTTAATTTCGTATTTTTCATTTTGTAATTTATTTATGTCGTTTTTTTTTTTTTTTTTTTTTTTTTTAATGTTTAATTTTATTAATGAAGTATTAGATTGTTTAATGAATGTAATTGTTGAGGGCAAAATTTGTAAATTATAATTATAAAAAAAGTGAGTCCCAAAAAGTGGTGTTATTTGGTGTTAAATAACTATCTTAAATAGTTTATGTAAATATAAAAAAAAAATAGTTTACGTAACTAAAATAATAGGAACCTAATGACCAAACATTTAGTTATGAAAAATTAGTTAATTATTCGACCAATAGCACGTGTATCGCACAGGTTGTATAAAATGCCATGAAAATAAAAAAAAAAAAAAACAAACCAAAAAAAAAAAAAAAAACAAAAACAATTTTGAGAATACATCATCTTCACGCTTATTGCACACAAACCATAGACGATAAAATCGTGCAATTTATAAAAGCAAAAAACATAATAAAAGTGACAAATAAATATGGAAAATAACGAATATATACATAATTCATATTAAAATATTAAATAAACTACTTTAAATACAAAACTTATGATAACATTAATTGCAATACCTTACATGTAACTACTTGCATACAATATTACGTAAAAAACACGTATATATTCAACCTTTAACCAATCGGTGCAATGCACGGGTTTTTGTAGCCTCGTAATTATTAAAAATTATAATATCTACCATTAAATACCAATGGAGCATTAATCCAATGGATGAAACTTTTGTGCTTGAGTCAATAGATCCGAGTTCGAGTCTCATCCTTAGCATTTGCTTCAGTTAGGTATTTGCCTCCGGAACACCTATGGGCACACTGGAAAGACTTTGTGTAATAAGAGATCGGGGGCTGAGTCTTGGCTCATCTCACTCTAGGTGGTACTCCTCTTGGCCAGAAGAGTTACCGGAGCTATTCCTTGTAGGGTGGACAATGGCTGGTGTCAAAATACACCCGGGATAAGAGTGTTCCCGTCAATCTAGACCTTTTGTGAAACATCTACCATTAAATTAATAATTTAAATATTTTTTAATCCTCACTTTTATCAATTTTTGTTTTTAACTCAAACTTTTTTTTCGCAGCGATTACAAATTAAACTTTTAAGTGTTGCATCAAAGGTCACACCAAAACCTGAGTTGGCAAATATAATTATCTTGCTATATCTTCGCTTCGACATGCATGTATTCATCTAGTTTAAATGCGATATCTTGGTTTGATTTTGATGGTGTTTTGTCTACCGGACTTTCGCTGTCTAGAGACTTGCCATGGCAAGGAAATTTCGGTATCTATAGAGACTTGTCACGGTAAGGAAAACTTGAGAGCCGCTACAATGGAGAAATGTATGCTGAGTTCGGAAAAGATGAATCGCTCCCGAAAAGGACGCTATTGGACGTACTAAATATTTCAATCATGTATATAATTCGGGATGTCTCACAGATTCTAGTGACTGCCACAATTTCAAAATAAACGTTGTAGACATAAATTATCCTAATACATTTGCCAACACAGTTACAAGCGTCAGAAACATCTCATTATCCAAAAATACAAAAGCAACAGTGACAAACAGAGTCAAAACTTACGACATCAATATTATTAGACCACATTAATACAATGGTTTCTATTATGTCAGTTGTGAATTGAACAATTTGTAAAGAAGTATCTCACACATGAGTTCATTGAGTTGGAGCAATCAATTTTGTAAAACCCTTTGGTGTTCTAATCTTTGAGGGCCCTAAAAATGGAGGCTATGTACCGTTGAACATCCTTGCAAATGCTCAAATCAGCTATATGCACAAGATTAATAATAGGGAGTTACTCCCTCCGTCTCAATTTAATTGTCAGGAGAGAGAAATCACAAAGTTTAATAAAACTTGGGCCACTTTAATTTTTAACCACACGAATAGAATATTCCCTCTTTAGATTCTCTAGTTTTTACTAAAAAAGGAAAGTGGACAATCTTTTTGAGACATCCAAAAAGGAAATATGGACAATTAAATTGAGACGGAGGGAGTAGAAAACAAAGATTTTAATGAACCATATGTTCAAAATATAGAGCCATTGAGACCACAACTTAATTTGTTATGTATGTACATAGTTGTAAAGATCAATGGTTTGTGAAATGTCCTAGTCGTGTGGGTGGCCCTGAGATATAACTTAACTCATGGATTTAGACCATGAACAGAGATAAAACAAACACCATACACCCTCAAACTCAAACCCTTTTAGCAAACACCTTTTTTTTTCCTTTAAACAAGGGTCACCAAGAATTGTAACATGTGAAAACTGAGCTTTGGGCAACTCTTTTAGAGTACTTAATTTCCCGAGTGTTCGACCACTTGATCACCCGGAAGTGGTAGTATGAAATATTGAAATATACCGAACAATCTTTTTTGCAGTCCCTAGATCCTACAATCATTTGCTATGCAAACAGACTTGTCCCTTATATGTCACCATACTTTCAACTACGGAGCCTGACATCGAGTTGTGCTAAAAATCTATATACCATGTAATCCACGTTTTGTGGAAATATTACTTTAAATAGTTTGCAACTTTGTAAACACAAATTTTTCCCCTTCGATCGATAGCGTTGAGGAGGCCAATCACGAACAAGGAGCTCAGATTGTTAGTACAAAAAAGTTGACTCCACCCTGCTCACTAACGTTAAAAACTTTCCATATACCAACTTGAAAAACAATACCTACCAGTTAGGATTTCAACGACTGGCAACGATGAGCATAAGATGGTAGATTGATAAATACTGAACAAAATCAGATAATCAATATTCAGTGCAGAGTGATTTGGATAAAATATCAAAAAGGTTCCCCTTACTGATTAGCATTTCATGAGTAAAGTAATGCTAAAGTAGCTTACACTCGGTCATTCGCAATGACCAACTAGACCAACAAACCATTCTTACAAAGAAGCAAAACCCTTCATAAGCAGCTCTAAATGTCAACTTTCAACCACAAACAAAATATGTGAGTTACATTTTCCGGAAGGCTTAGTTTCACAAATTTTTCATTGAGCTCAAATAATTACCACACAAAAGAGAAAAAAAAAAAAAAAAAAAAAAACACACACACACACTTACCTTTTGTTTCTGCTCAATGCTCGCTAGCCTTGAAAACCTCCCAGAAAAGTTTGAAAAACAATACTAGCAACAAGAAATGCCCGCTGGTGACAATGAGCATGACGGATTATGGAAATAATTTTAAATAGAATCAGAAAACCAAGTTTGGTGAGTGACCAAATGGGTGTTTTGGCTTCACCTTATTAATTCTTCTTTCACAATAATCCCTTCATTTGTAGTTCATTAACAGAATTTTCGCCACTGTGTTGTTTTAGATGAAGAACTCATAGGTAAAAATAATAATAAAGTAGCAATTACTCAACCAAATAAAGTATTACAAAGAAGCAAAAGCCAAATTTTAGGGTGTTCATAAAAACTATAGAAAGCAGTACGATTCAGATCATTTTCCAAACTCGCTTGCTTATTGACACGTGAGTAGCTCATTTTTGTTAAATTAATACTTACATCCATTCATGATCAGACACATTCAAATCAAGTTGAAGAAACAATGATAACTAGATCATCAAATCACCCAATATATTCGAGCTTTTTAATCTAATGCTAATAGCCTTATTGAGATCATTCTATGGTTTATAGCGCTTTATTTTTTGTGTACTACTCACGGACTCAACATTAGAACTTATGTTCATTTTAAGTTGGGCTGTTGTCCCACGTGCCTACAGTGACCCGTCCATGAACTTATCAGCTAGCCCTTCGATTTGTTCCACATCACCTAGCATTTACAAAAAGAACACTACGTACAGAAGACACACATATACATATTTCCTCATAAAACATGGCATAAACCTAGGTATCTATTAGTTGTAATGATCAGTCATCTAGACAATGTTGCATAAGGGATTTGACAAAAGAGTCGATAATATTGATACCTAAAGACATATAAATGACTCATTCTGCATTGATAATATGTCTCAATTCCTCTTAGAAGATGCTTCTAACTTTTTATAAGACGAATGAAGCACGGTTACCATACAGAGGAAGGTGTCAGCACTAAAAATTCTAATTTTCTCCCTAGAAGTAAATTTAACTAAAGATTAATATTAAAAGAAAGGTAAAATTATATGAAACTCAGCCAAACTTCAAATCATAAACCAGATTGGGAAGCAATGATTATTTCTTGGAAAAGCATTTTGGGTGAAGGGGAACCAGTATACGATAAAAGAGCCATTATAACCGGCTAAACAAAGTGATTTAAAGGGTTTTATGCATAGGATTACACCACGGATGACTTTTGACCCGTTCCACACTTCAACCTAATAACCTATCTAAGTTGCATCTTTTTTGGTCAAGACTTTTAGCTCCAACCGCTAGAGCTCTTAAAGATACATCATAACCCAAATTAACTCATTCACCAGTAAAATGACTTTCAAACAGCCTATAACACATGTGCCTGGGCAGTTCGTGCCATAAAATTCAAAACAGCTTACTTATATCAGTAACATTAATATCACCAACATCCACAAACACTAAACTTGATATCAAAAGACCAACATTCTTAACACGTTACATACGACATAATCAAACAAAACATAAAAAAACTAAAACTAAACCTCATCTTCATGAAGAAGCATATTAGGAATCCCTTTATTAACAGGAAAATTACGACCAGTTTCAGGACAAACAAGAACACCTTCCTCCAAATGAATCTCAAGCAAAGCATGATGAAACTTTTTCAAAAACTCATCAGATTCAAGGACAGTCTGGTCGGGGACATCTTCAGGAGGTCAGCGTATCCCATGGTCTTTGCAGCGTCTGACAAGGCTTTCCAGTCGATCTTGGAGAACATGTTTCTGAGGAAGTCCGGGTTGAAGTCGACTGGTTTTTGGGTTATGGTTTGTGGTTCGATGCGGAGTGGGAACCCGTTTGTTACTCCTTTGATGTTTGAGGAGAGCATGTTGTGTGTTAGGAGTCTCATGTTGTTGTTGTGTTTGGGTTGTGACGGCTGAGGAAGGAGTGGTGGGTTTGAGGGTTTATAGAATTTATTTAGGGGTTTTTCTATTTCTTTTGTACCCTGTGATATTTTTAAGTCGAAGAAAGTGGCCTGCAGTGTTTTATTAGGCCGGATGGCATGGTATGTACACACTCACCTTACTGCGTCACATCGCCTTTCTCTCTCTTTTTTTTTTTGAACAGCGTTTTACAACGAACTAATGAAAATAAGTGCCTTCCGATTTGGTTTTCTGGCTATTTCTAATAGTAATAAAAGTTAAAGAACGGTGAACATAAACGCTTTTGAATTCATTTGAAAATTAAAGGAATGAGATAGGAGATGTGTTTATAAAGAGTTTAAGTTAGTTTGTAGCGTGACATCCAATCTGGCAAGAGAATTGCATTCACCTAACAACCTACCACTCACCTATCGAACTCCCCTTGCGCCGCATGGCCCAGGCGTGTCAATACGTAGATAATTCACCAACCCGCTTCTAGCTCGTAATAAATTAAAATAGTTTAAGGGTAGGTTGTTTTATTTATGGCTGCAATTTGAGGAGTTATTTTACACCTCGTAATCCTCAGTAATTGGATGTAATTGTAATTTGGATTGTAATTGTAATGGAGGAATTAGAAACGTTAATTGTAAGGCTCCTCCACTCCCTACACCCATAGGATGTTGGATGGAAAGTTTTGAATTACTTTAAACACGATGGAAAACCCCACCGAGAGGACTCGAACCGAGACCTCCCGAATGCTTTTTATTATTATTATTATTATTATTTTATTATTATAATAATAATTATTATTATATTATTATTATTTTATTTTATTATTAATATTATATTATTATTATTATTATTATTATTATTATTATTATTATTATTATTATTATTATTATTATTATATTTTATTATTAATATCTTTATTATTATTATTATTATTATTATTATTATTATTTTTATTTTTAATATTATTATTATTACTATTATTATATTATTATTTTATTTTTATTATTATATTAACTTTTAAGTTTTGTAAAAAAATTGAATTACATTACGCTATGAGTCAACCAAACACGTTAGCGATTTAACAACCACCAATTCTTTAAAAGTTTTTCTGAACCAAACGCGTGGCCAATCTAAAAAGAAATCAATGGCTAAGATTAAAAGCTTAAACCGTTAATCGTTAAGTGAAAATATTTACACCATCGCGCGGTTGGTTGCAAACTGTTTTATTAGGCGTGTCAATACGTGTAGATAATCGAGCAACCTGCTCTAGCTCGTAATAGATTATAAAATAGTTTAAGGGTAGGTTGTTTTATTTATGGGCTTGCAATTTATTTGTTTTGGCTTTTTATAAACTTAATTTTTTCAGCTTATTTTACTTATAAGCTTATTATTCAGTTGGGTTATACGGGTTGCAAAACCTTATCTGGGTTAGTCTGATTAACCGGATGTCTTGTTAGGCTCGAATTTTGGGTGAGAGTTTTAACCTTAATCGATCTTCGGGTTAACCCAAATAACTTGGATAAAGGAATAGATTCTTTTCATATCTTTTTTTGGTTTTTTATAAAAATTTACCAATCTATTTGTATTCCTATGTTATAATTTTGCTTGTTCGGGTTAACCTGTACCCAAATACCCAAGCCCGGATAACCCGCACCTTACTAGAGTCGGGTACGGGTAAGGTTTTTCTTTCTCAAAACCCGATTAACCAACCCAAATAATGCTTATTCCGGTCGGGTTTGCCCGAATAACAGCCTAAGTTATGATATGATAAAGAAGGTTTTTCTTTCTCAAAATCCGATTAACCAACCCAAATAACGCTTATTCGGGCCGGGTTTGCGCCAATAACAGCCTTAGTCATGACACAATAAACTTATATAATGCAAGTCTCGAAATAAGTAAAAGAAAATAAGACTTATAAAATAAAACATAAACCGAAAACAAATAAACTTTTAAACCCATGAAAAGGCTTAAACAAACACCCCTTAAAAGATAAAAATGGGACAAAAGATATAAGAAAAAAAACAGAAGAATGTAATATTGATTCGCATCCAGTAAAATGCTATATCTCGTAAACTCATACACAGAACTCGTTTTATAAGTATATTCTCTATAGTTTAGATTATGATACGTCTTGGTTGGAGTTTATATTGACCTTTTCCATATTATATCCCATAGTTTTGGTTGTATTAAAAATTATATTAAAGATAATTACTTCGAGCATTAGAAACCAAAGTTATTCAACCATAGTTTGTGCCTTCCAAAATAAGCCTAAAAAATATACTAGTAGACAGATGGTGCAGACTTTATTGGCTCATGTTTTTCTCTTCTGCTTTACAAAAATTGATGTTGTAAATGTCAAAAATAAAAGCATCTAGCTGTAGTACGTATAATGGAAAGACAGTATGCCGTAACTTGGACAACTCTTTTACCATATAAAAAACGGGTCTCTTGGAAGACGTCCCACTGATGTTTAAGCTGACTTGATCACCTCTCTCTCTACACATATTGCCAGCAAGTTTTGAACATTGCCTTATATTCTTCCTTCTTCAGTTTCTTCCTTATGAGTGCCTAATTTAATGATGTCTTCCACATTGATTTTCCCATCTGTAACAAAATATATATTATGTCGATACCGCTAATCACAGTAACATGTTGCTTAGTAAGAAAACACGGATGGACAATATGAAGTATCAAGAAACACCCACACTAGCAACAAAACTCGGTTTCGCCTTCAGGGGCACCAACAAAATATCATTTTTTCAACGGCAATCTTGTCAAATTACTTCTTATTGACCAAGAGATGGTACTGGTGTGCAGAAAACGTTTAGAACACGTTAAACACGAATTAGGTGATTTTATGCATTTAAGTACACTTTTTTGACATACGACCCATTTTTTTATTTTCGCTATTGTCCAAATCAATCCATTTACCTTTATAGTATTTTTTTTTTTTTTTTTTTAAATCCATTTACCTAAATAGATGGGTCAAAGTTTTGCCGCCTTTATATTCTCTACTGAAACTATGCTAAAGAGACTGATGCGATGAGAAATAACATCATTCAAACACAGAGTATATATGGCAGACCTCTATCTTTAGAAAGCTTGCTGATGAGTTCTTGAAGCCCCTCCTTGCCCAATGTGTCTTTCAGATATGTAGCTGCAGATGCAATCTCCTCAGGCGTTACCTTGCCATCATGATCCCTGTGCATGAATTCCCAAATTATTTGCATTCCAATAACAAAACAAATTATTAGCGTGAAAAGCTGTTACGGTGGGGACTGGGGATGGTTAAGCTGTTAAGATAATCACATAGGCAATGAGCAATGCCTCAAAAGACAGCAAAAAAAAAGATAGTCATGACCTTAAACACACCTGTCAAGCAGCCGCCATCGATCCCCAATTTTAGCATCCACCTCGTCAATTTCCTTTTCTAGCTTTTGGATCATAGCATCAACCTTGAAAGTGAATAATAAAAGTACTTAGCAAGTTCAGGAATACAGATAGAACACCTAGTAGATATAACAAATATGGATATATTTGTTAACCAAAAATATATGAAAATTATTGTGGAACCTTTTCTATGAGAGGTGAAGACATTTTATGACCAATTGCCTTCTCTGCAGCATGGTCGGTATCCGTTCTTGCAGCTTTATAAGCTTTCTTAGCTTCTTCTTCACCATCTGTACCCTCTTTTTCCACAAGGCTATTGTACAACTCTATCTGCAATTAAATATCATTAAAGACACGTAAAGTGGTCATATAAATAAGACATGCAATAAAGAAACGACTCTAGGATGTGAGCAAACTAGTGACGTTTATCTACCTCCTTATTGACTAGCCTCAAGAAGTCCTCACGTTCCTTGCTGACAGACTGAAAGCAATTAAATTATAACCAAGTTAAAGTTTTGAGCAGCTAAAAGCAGTCATACAATGCAATTTAACATGTTTTTTTCAGATGAGAAGTGTGTGACAGTGCGTACAGATGCTGATGCTAAAACAGCCAAAGCACGACTAAGCTCAGAAAGCTGCTCTTCTTTATACGGCTGTTCTTTTGCTTCCGCTGCTGTCGAAGTAACCATCTCCTCTAAAGCAATATCCTTCTGTCGTTCAACAGATTCTTTCATCCTGGCTTGTTCTGCGGATTCTTTTGCCTCCTCCTCCTGAAACCAGCAATATTGGATTTTTATCAATAAATAGATATAGAGCACGAATTACATAAAACCAAAATGATAAGCACAAAAGTATTTAGAGGGTGTTTGGGATTGCTTTTTTTTTTTTTTTTTTTTTGCTAATTTAAAGAAGAAGCAGTTTTGTGTTATCCAAACTGCTTCTGCTTATTTTGAGGTAAGAAAAGCAGATACTAATAAGCAAGCAGAAGCTGCATATTTTAATGTTATTTAAGATGGAACTAAAACTACTTTTTTACTAACGTTAAGCTTTTATAGATGAATATGATGGATTTTAGTAAAAAAATATAATTTTTTTGAGTATTATCGCATGTAAAGTAAGCAAATCCAAACACTAGTTTCAAAAGCACTTTACTTTTAAGCAGCTTGTAAGTACTTATTTATAAGCCGAATCACAAAAATAAAAAAACAAGCAATCCCAAACACCCCCTTAAAAGACAGCAACCTTGATTAGCTCTTCTTGCTTTTCTAAGAACTCCAACTTCCTCCTCTTTTCTGCAACCCGATCTTCAGATGGCAAGGCTGTAACTCCAACCGTGTCAACCACCTCATCAGGCAACGAAGAAAGTGTTGCCTGAACAGCTTCCTCAGGTTTGACCTTACCCGACACACTAAAAGCTCTGAAACATGCATCCAAACAAGCAACAAGATTACAAATGACCAAGAATAAAAGAAGACAGCAAGATATAACTAATACCTTACCTAGAAAGTATTAATAATGAAGATGGTACCGAATGGTTGAGGGACAAGTCCAACCAATCACGAATCTGCAGTGATATGTATCAATTTTGTTATGCAGAGTTAATTGAAAAGAAACTCCCTGGTTATAAGGATTATAAACCTGTTATAATCATCCAAAACGACTAAATTTAGCTATATGCCCATTACAAAGATATCCTGGACCTAGGTTGTCACAAAAAACTGAAACCTCTCATTTTTTTAGCATGATTCGAATCCAAATTAACTATCTGTCCATTGTCAATCTTACAAGATATTGATAACACTGATTTTGGCCCAAAAGTCTTAGAAAGTTTGTCTGATTTAGGAGCATTTTGGGTGTTTAAATATTAGTCAAAGACTGCAATAACACAATGTGCCAAATCAAACTTTACTTTCTATTACAACTTTTGCTACTTGAGTACAATACTCGAAACAAATGGTAACTAATGTATCTATACACATCACTATATTATATATTGAGCTATAACCTGTTGACGCATTTCATCAACTGTAAGCAGTCCAAGTAAGCCACGATCCCGACATGCTTGACGAAGCTCTTCTTCAGTCAATGATTCCACACCTTCTGCTTGGATCATCTTATCATCATCTTTTATCCTAGAACCAATAAAAAAAATGGTGACATTTTATTTTATTTTTCAATCCACATGATACTTGTATCGAGTCTTTCAACAGACAAGTCACAGTGCCTTAGGCTTATCTCGAATAATGAAATATGAGATGGACACGATCACTTACTTTTGAAGCCTCTTGCGAAGCATATAACGCAAATATGCATCTGTACCATATGGACTGATACCCATATATTTGCACATATTTACCAGCCGAGGTCTGCAGTAACATCAATCAAAGTAGCAGATGCAAAATTTAAAAAAAAAAAAAAAAAAAAAAAAAAAGTGCATCTAATAAGAGTGCTATAACTAACCTGCTGATGTTATCCAACGTGAGCTCATTATTGAATAACTTTGCAAATCCCAGAATTTCATCATTGGAAACACGTCCACCATGCCTGACCTGTATATTTGTCACATAACATACGTTAACCAAAATATTTTCTATGAAAGCGCATACAGTAACTATAAGAGTTATAGCATGTTACTTTAATTGATTCTAATGAAATTTACTCGAGTCCAGCTCAATAACAAATTGCAACACCACGTGAGTTCGTGGTGATTAAGGATCCTGCTTGACATAAAACCAAGACTACCTTGTTCATAAATTCATCAAGATCTTTTGCTGTTTTCTTCAAGTCCCCACTTTGTGAGTTTTGAACCTCTCTAGCCATTTCTTGCACGGTTTCTTGTAGAAACTTTGCATATTCCATCCTTGCATTCAACTTCTTTTTCAAAGCCTCCTATATGACAAAGCAATATCAGAAGAAACCGTACATAAAAAGGAAAATCAACCAGAATTTCTTCAGTAGTACCTGTTCTTTCATCTTGTCCTGGAACGTTGATGGTAGCATATTTGGAAACAATTTCAGGAACACTGGCAGCAAGAATTCCATAAACGGGACAATAATAAAAACTGCAAAAGGAACTAGCCTGAATATATCAGCAGTAGTTCTTGTAAGTTGCTGGCGTTCCCTCCTAGTTAGAGTTCTTCCAGTAGTAAGTTTTAAGAGCAATCTCGAGCTTATCCTAACATCAGCCCAAAGTAGTCTAGCACCCAACCAATAGTGTTGCAGTGTGGTCTTAAACTCATCCTTCCAGTGATTCAACTTTATTACCCAATCCTTCCTGTGTTCATATAAAGTAAATAAACCGCAAAGTCACTTAAAAGGGTAAATGGGTCAAAAAAAGAGGGAATTTGAACCTGCTCATAGAAGCTATGGTTTTAAGAGCTTGAATAACCCATAAAAGCATGCTCCTCACTTTATTTGCGACAAATTTGACGTCTTTTTGAGATTCTTGAAGCTGCTTTGATTTTGCTTTGGCTTTCACCACACTCAAATCTTCAACCGCTACATCACAATCTTCGGGAGAAGCTTCCTTTACTTGCTTAGCTGATTTTTCCTCATCCCTATCTGTAATCGTGGATGAATGTCGTACTGATTCTGTTCCTATAGGACGGATAAATGATGACTGAACACTCCAGAAACTAGTAGAAGGAATCCTGAACGCATTGTTGGCAATATATTCTCTTGCTGAAAACGCTATAAACCCACTCTTTGTTCCAAAATACGAACTTCCTTTCCGAATATTAATATCGGAAAGTGGACGTGTTGCTGCCCCGAGGTCAGAGTGTAAAAAGCCTTGTAGAAAATATGTAGGTTGCCTTAAGGAACTGAAGGCAGGTCTCTTCCGCCTCAATATCAGTCCAGACGCCATTCTCAAAACTCTTACAATACTTCACATGCACCTCGAGTTGTGACAGCTTTGCACTCTAGTAAACATTAAAATATTCTTGCATTTAGGTAACAATCACCTATTTTCTGAATTCTAACCACGCAGTAGAATGTTCAACATCTGTCAAAATGGGATATGTGAATTAGCTATTGATTCGCAGTGTTTCGATCAGTTTTAACGATTAATCCCAACAATGATCAAGCTTCTCAATTCTAATATTATATCTATTGCTATATAATGTCTAAATATGTATAAACTATTTTAAAAAATAACATAACAAACATAACACTCACTTATGACCCTGATAATCATTGATCACACACCATTTAGCATCATTTGATATTTCATTTTAAGTACAAATGGGTAACTAAATCATAAAAAACATAGGATAAAGAACACAACAAAGTAAAGGAAAAACATGTAAGTTGTTGGGCAGAGTATACATACATGCATAAACTACAGGCTTGATCATCACTGGAAGGTGATAAAATTCTGCTTCAAAGTCCAAATATAATTAATCACTCAAGAAACTAATGAGAACCGCAGCAAAAATAGAGAAAATAATTCAAGAAAATGAACAAGGTCAGTTGTATTAGAATATTAGATAATTCCAGATTGTGCTAGGTGCATCAGTCTATTCATCCTTTGACCCCATTTATTTATTTGATTTTATTAAAAAATATGTGGAAATCATAACTTTGTAAAAAGATTTCAAAAAACATCCGACCTGCCGGATTCGAACCAGCGACCTAAAGATACCAGTTATACAACTACAGTCTTCCGCTCTACCAACTGAGCTAAGGTCGGCTTGTGTTCATTTGTGAAGCAAAATTTATTTGTTGTCTTATTTTCTTTTATATAAAAGTAATGAGTTAAGCCATTTAAGTTTCAAAGGAGACCATACTTATCAAGAACGTCTACAGCTTTTCAAAAATTCGACGACCCATAAGTTTCTTTCAACAAACCGTATTTGTAGTGTTAGTGAACCATTTTCGAATAACTATAATTCGATGTGTGGTTGCAGACAGCAGAGAAATATACAGATTTCAAGAAAATTATGTGAGTCGATCTAAGTCATGGAGTATATTTCTAATAGGATTGTTTTAACTTTTAAGTTATTAAGATTTTAGTAATAATATATTCAAGAAGACAAAAAGCAACGGTATTACGTAGTTGGTAATATTATATTGTAGTTTGTAAGATAACCAAGTGCCATGACCGCCTTTTCTTGTTTTGTCGAAATTTAGGCGATGATAACTATTTTTTTACATGTGTAACGCTTATTATTTGGTGTATGGCTTTTAAACTTGTGAACTTACAAATTTAATATCACCATAATAAGATTATCTTGTACTATCAATTTGCATAGATATTTAAGCATTGTTCAAAGCTATTTGTTTGAGGTACAAATAATTATCATTAAAGATAACAATGATATTTAATTTTTGTGATTCTAATAAACTTACATAATGTGGAAAACTAGAAGGGGGTTGAATAGTTTTACCAATTTAAAACTTCTTTTAAAATATTTAGATCGATTTATGTCAATCTATTTGGTTGTTTATGTTGGACGTTGATAGATAGATATATAAATGTGTAATGAAAGATAAAGAGTAAGAAGCATCATCACCACGACACGTTATTTATAATGGTTCATTCTGAGGACACCTTCCTTGCCCTACTCCACCCCCGAGTCACCTACTCGAGAGTTCGTAAGCACTACACCAAATTCCTTATGGCGAGAAGCCTTCACAACGCCGCTTAACCTTTTTCCAAGACAAAGCTAAATACTGAGTTCTTTCACACCAAGGCGAACCACACCTAATACAACGTCGCTTACCCTTTATACTGGTGCTAGGCTAACCACCGAGTTCTTTCACACCTTAGGAGAACTAATCCTATCACAACGTCGCCTACCCTTTATTAGGTACTAGGCTAAGCACCTAGTTCCATTACTATGGAGGAACTACTACCCTTCACGACACAACACCTAATCTCAAGGAGATCTACTCCTTGTTACAACACCATCAAGGATATCACCATCCTTGTAAATAAACAAATACTTATATGTATAACGATGCAACTCATCGATTATACGACCTATGCATTCTTCTCAAATGCTACTTGATTTGATTCTTCGGCATCCTTCACTAATGACTTTGACACAACGCTTGCACCCTTCACTAATGCCTTCGTCTTGACACCTATAGCATTCTTCACTAATAATCTTGACACGAACGATAAGCACCTTTCACTAATGCTCTCGTCTTGACACTTTCAGCATCCTTCACTAATGCCTTTAACCCAATATCTATGGAGAAAGGAAGAACTATCAACAAGAGAACCTTAGTTGTCTTGATGATGACGGCATTGCAACTCATGGACTTGAGCTTGCACGTCTTCAAGTGGTGATCTCCATTAAGAGGAACCTGAAGATCACACAAAACAAAAGACAAACTACATAGATCACTTGGATCCGAGGTTGAGGGTTAGAATATTTGAGGAAAGTATGTGTGAAGTGATGCCTTGAAAGGAAGAAATGGCTCTCATTTATAGAGAAAATTTCTCTGTTCCCGGATCCCACGGATCCCTTCCACTGGGATCCGCTAGCACAAAGCCGTGAACGTGGAACGCTCCTCTTTGCCTATGGGTATTTTTGGTTATGGGTCATGGGTCATGGGTTATGGGTTGATCCATGGTTTTCTTTCTAGATACAATGAACTTGGTTAAGTGGTATATATAAAACCATGGGTTATGGGTCAATACCATTTGCAAGTTTTACCCATTTAGTATATACTTGTTTTACCCATTTTAGTATATACATGTTTTTACCCATTTTAGTATACTTAGTTTAAGTATGTGCTAACCCAATATGTAAACATTAGTTGTTGTATATATATATATATATATATATATATATATATATATATCTAAAACATAAAATCACTTAAGCTAGTTTTAGTGTTTTATGTAAAAACATAAGTGTGTTAGAAAACTATTAACTCAAACTATTTACGTACTTTATTTGTTTCGTTAAAATGATTTTACGTTTGTTATCGACAAAACTTTAGAAGATCGTAAAATATAAATAAACGTTTTTACGGCTTATTTGTATTAACACATAACATTATTGATATACCGGACAAAGTGCTATAAAATATATATTAACTTTTAAAAGACGATTCATATATGCTAGTCCTTTAAGTGGTGCAAGACCAACATTTTTCAAAACACTATACAAATGACAACGTACATGTGTCAAAGAAAAATAAACAACAAAAAGCTACAATTACTTGGTCTATCATTCTTCCAAATTTGTCACGGGTTTCACAACTACTTCATCATTTCTCATATAATTTTGTCAAATTTGAAACCTGATTCGACCCGGGTGGTTCAGCCGGTTGAACCGTTCCGGTCAAAAAAAACAAGTCGATTTAAACAGAGTCAACCCGACAGGTTGGGTCGAAAACAAGTCAAATTAAATCGGGTCAACCCGTCGGGTTTGAAGCGTCCCAGGTCAACCCGATTTTCGAT
Organism: Chrysanthemum lavandulifolium; assembly: GCA_022545495.1. NCBI lineage: Eukaryota > Viridiplantae > Streptophyta > Magnoliopsida > Asterales > Asteraceae > Chrysanthemum > Chrysanthemum lavandulifolium. The sequence continues at coordinate 120,829,851 of CM040245.1, forward strand.
TTGTATTAATAGTTTCCTTTTGAAATATATGTCTTCAATATTTCCACTTTAGTTTTAACTTTTCACTTTTCACTTTTTTGTTTTTCCTTTATATATAGTACTAGGCGAGTACCCGTGCCTAGCGGCATCGGTTTCAGCGGCAGACAATTAACGATATGCGATATTATGGTAAGTGTTTCATAACCTCGAGATCATCAAAAAGAAAATGATTACTAACCTCGAGATCATCATCGATATTCTTTTGATTTTGCATATCCATTATTTCTTAACCTTCATGTTGTGAAATACAAACTTGTTTTGGGGGGTTTATATAGGCGAAATACGAAATGTTGAAAAAACAATTTTCCCGCCCATGAAACAATGAAATGGCTGGCGCAGTGTGAAAAATGGAAATACATTGAAGTCAAAATTGAATAGTTACCATGAAAATATACCATGCAGCAAATACATTGAAATCAAAATACATACTTTCAATGCAAAATAAGCATGTAAGAATAGTTGCCAAAGAAACAAAAATTTCGCTCATGTTATGCACTTTCCACTTTTTCACTTTTTCGCTTTTTCAATATTGATTTGTTGACCATTTTCTTATTTTACGTAGTAAAGATAGGCGAGTACCCGTGCATAGCAACGGAGGTTCCTAGCGGCAGATAATTAACGATATGCGATATTGTGGTAAGTGTTTCGTATAACGTTCAAAATAGGTCGTGAAAAAATCAAAATGTAATTGCAAATGGTTGTAACATACGATAATTCAACTCTAGGAAAAATTCTTAACATGTATCTGTTAGGTCACTAGTTTTACAAACACAAGTTATAAGAGAAGAGATGAAGGCGATTGAACAAGTAAATCACACACACACACACGTATGGTAAGACCGGTTATGCAAAGAGTATGAATGAGAGAAAAACTTGAACAACCAACCTCAAATGAGGGTTTACAAGAGTTTATATAGGCAAGGAGCTAGGGCAACACTCCTCTCCTTCCTATTCCTTATTGGCTTGGATCGAGCTTATGGGCCTTCTACATAAGCTTGACCTTAAACAAACATAAATGCCATAATAAAGCTACCTATTACATATGAAATATAAATACTTGAAATCTTGTTTAGGAGTGATTCCAACAATCTCCCTCAAGTATATATGAATGTAAGCGGTGAAAGCGTTGATGTAATAGTAGCGATGACGTCTTCGACATTCTTCTTTCTTGTGAGAGGAATTGTCTTGATTTGAACAATCTCCCAGGTGTAGAGAAATCGTTATCTTTGAGCGATTATGCTTCGACGTCATCTTTAACTTTGTTCTTTGATCATTGTTCGTTGTGGTGAAAGTGATAGTATGTTGTTGTCTACAGATGCGCTTCAGTGTCGCTTGTTGCTCCGGTGTCTCACGTCATTCCTCAACATGCTCACACGCTCTTTGGCGTTGAAAATCAATATGATGAAGTTCGTAAGTCTTTGACTTTGTAGATTCTTTGATTGATGAAGAATCATTCATCGTTGTGTTGCATTCGAATAGAACTTCCATTAGTGATGATGTTGGCGTGAGCATGAGAAAAGTCAACACGATCATCCCGCTCGGGAGCTTCCATAAGAAGAAAACATTTCAAGCGGTTAGTGATAGACGGATTCCGGCGCTTACAAGTTTGAACTTGAGAGTGTTAACAACATAGTGTGAAAACACAACTCTAATTCTTACAAAGGCCGTTCTGAACTGGAGTCCCACAAGTGAGATAACGCGATATCGAAGTACATCTGATTCGGATGAGTCATTGAGGTACATCAAGCATCACCTCACGATTGTAGACCGTTTGAGACACACTCCGCGTAATCCACGGGAGTTACCGAAGTGACCTTGTCGGTCGTTTGATGTTGACCCGGCGGGAGTTTCCATTCAATCACCGAGGATCGCGGATGTGAACCTCTCATAAATGTTCTCGACAGTTGCTAAGATCGTGAAGGACTCGATATGAACCACCGATAATCTTATTTGTTGATCATCAAGTGATTAAATGTCAAGTGTTCCTAAGAGATCTTTTGATGAATCTCGTGGCTCTAGATTCAATAGTGCGTTTTGGTTTTCTGAGCGGAGACTAGGAGAGGGTCTCCTTTTTCAATACCGGCGATCTCTAAGAGAAAGCCAATAGTTTATGTAGGTTTCCTGTGAGAATGAAACAAGCTTCATTGAGAGAAACTTGAGTGGCTAAGAAGGTTTAGTGCATGCGTCCTTTGGGTCCATGACGACTTTTAATCTTCAATACCGGTGTCACTAAGTGACAACGAGTAGCATATGAATTGAACCCTTATGCGCCCTAAGTTGAATAATTTGGAGGCTATTTCTTTTCACCCTTTACTTTACATTTCTTTTGATTCTTCAACTCCTTCTTTCTCCGATTCTCATATTCTCCTTTTACAATCATTCCTAAGGACTTCTAACACTAACTAATGGTAGTGTCCTTGGTAGATCCCTCAAACTCTGGCGGATCATAGGACAGTTATTCCTAACCTTAGTCACCTTATAACTCCATGACTAACCTATGTTTGCCATTATAACCTTGTATGTTAAAATCTCTCTCAAAGGGTTTGTTAACGAAAACATGTTTGAACCACAGTGAGAGATGAAGTTTTGCTTAAATACTCCCCTCCACATGTGCTTAATAGTTTTAATGGTTAAATACGGTGAGGAAAGAGCGCACTTTTGAATTGATCCACTAAAGATAGACAATCTCCCTTGAGACACGGTTACGTTGAATAGTTAAAGAGATATATTGTCACTTTTAGGTGACAACTAGCTCTAATAACTACCTTGAAGGTGTAGACAAACCTTGGAAGGTTGTCAAACCCGTCGAGTTCATGTCTATCAAAAGTTTCTCGAATGGTACTTTCTACTCGAGACAAGTCCTTTGCGAGACACGTTTACATCACTAGCGAACTAGCTTGAAATTATTACCCGTCCAGACAAGTCTTTTCGAGTTACTAACAGTTTAGTACCGTCGATTCGTAAGTTAAGTCACGAGGTACACTGATTCATTTGCATTTTGTACAACATATTTCTTATCACACAATTTTCTCCCCTCAAAATGGCATATAAAATGTTATTTTTGAGCGTTTGAGAATAAATATCACCATTTTGAGTTTCGGGAAGAGTGACCTGTGAACAATTTTGTGAACAAAGTTTTAATTCAAATACTCCCTCGACTAGTGATATAAGCGGTTGAGGTTTTGAAAATCATGTGGGAAGTACTTGTGTTTTGAGCAAAACCTTGAAAAGTGAAAGGTTTGATAGGTTTTACTCAAAAATAAGAAGCTTTAAGCTCCTTTTATAAGGATTTGGCAATCAAGCGTACCACGAGGTCCTTTCTTGACCATTACGGGTTGTACATGTTATGTGTGCACAAGCCATTGACATAATAAGTCACACATCCAAAATCATATGAAGGAAACAATTCAAGGGTACCGGGAAGTGCGGTGATGTTCCCAGAGTGCGCAGGCGTTGAAAGCGGTGATGTTTATCTGGGTCGACCACCAACATAGCTCTCAAGCGTCGAGGCGATCCTTCGAACAACCGTTCATCAATCATGGTGATGATATGTCTCACATCCTCCTTTCACGAGAGTTCCGGTGCTTAGATTCCAACTTTCAGCGTATATCCTTCAATCTGACGCCAATCCATCCCTAACCATCTTCAAGGTATGATCCCGAATTTGTGGAGCTCACTACGCCATTAAGCGGTTTCTTGAAGTTCACTATGGTAAACAACGCCGAAAGGTTTCTTGATGAGTGTGTATTGAGATAGTGGTTGAGATCGGGAAGAGTAAGCGTTGGAGGAGTGAGGTTGACACGCGTCGATAAGATTCAACGACCATCGAATATCTTCAACACGTTCTTTGATCACGATCGTCTAATGAAGATGAGAATTGACTTGATAAATTCACGTTGAACTTGATCGAAATTGTCTCATACGACCCTGTACTTTTGCAAGATACATGTCTTCGATGTCGTTGAGGACAAATTCTCAAAGTCACCTCGAGAATCCATAGTCTGTTCATCTTGTCGTTTGACTATGATATTCTTTAAGAATGTGTAGTCCCACTTAGACTTGAGATCAATGTGTTTGATGGCGGCGATGTCCTTGGAACTATACACTTCATGTTTAGATCGAACCAGCGACACGTAGTAGATTCTTGACGTTCGGGCCAATGATGAATCCCATACAATGCATCTTGGTCGTATGCTTTCACGTTGTCGAAAACAAGTGATTTGCACGTTCCTCGATAGCTATCGGTTTGAGTAAATAGCCTGGAATGGAAGAGTCAATGATGTAGCGTATTTTCGTGAACCATCGCCTGCAAGAGAAAATCCAGTCTTTGTTAAAAAGTATCGGAAGGAATCCGTGGTTCGTCTGCTTGGCCAATGGTTGGTAGAGGTTTGGTCCAATCGGTGTAGTATGGAGGGTTGTCCCTTTGTGTGAAGTCAAGGTTTGCTTCCGGATTGAGCCAATCCATGTTGTTAGACATAGCTCGGCGATGTTCTCAAGATGATATTCGACCTCGAGGCGCTTTGGTGTCTGTTAGAAGTTGGAATGCTTCATTCTTGATTCGCTCAATTCGATTTCGTCATTTCTTCACATGGAACTTTTCTTGCAGCTTTTCATGCTCCAATGTTGAACCGTCTACCAATTCGACCTTCATCGGGGTGGGAGTTTGATTGACAAGTGTGGAGAACCATTCAAACTCTTGGTTTGATCATCATCTAGCCATGATACAACTCAGTGAGTCGTCTTCTTCTTCTTTTGGAAGGCCTTGATGATGATCTTGGTTTACGCACTTGTTTGGGTGAGGTGGGTTGTTGTCGGGGCTCAGGACCTCTTCATCGTCACCACCCGTGTACTCAAAGTAATCACATTTTATGAGTCGGGGGTGGTAACTCGGAATCGTCCCGAGGTTTATCGATGAAGACCGAGGTGGTGGAGACTTATGTTGAGAAGAAGTCCGAGGTGGAGGAGGTGGCATAGAAGTAGATTTACCGCATCGCTTACGGCGTTTAGGTGCAGAGTCCTTATCCTTATCATCGTCATCTCTTGGTCGTTTGGGTTGATCGGTGACTCCTTGCATGATGATCCGAGTTGATAGTCAAGTAGTATTTGAAAATTTAGCTTCATCCGAGTAAGCGTTCGGATCGCTTTGACATTTGCATCACAAGTTTAGCGATTAACTTTCAGTTCGGAGAGATCGACTTCTTTGGCCATTGTATGTTTAACCAATGCTACGATGTTAGGGGTGAGTTATGCGGAAAATACTTCTTTGGTCACACGCGGGGCGGTGTCGAGAAGAAACTTGTGGTATGATCTCTTTGTCTTCTCTAGTTCCTTTTGGACTTTAGGAGCGATATCCTGAAGGTACTTGTTAGTGTAACCTTCGATCATTTCGTTCAGTTCCTCTTTTCGATGACTCTTCATGAACTTCGAACAAATTCCTTTCTTTTCCATCTTGTCTTTCTCATCATTCAAGTCTTGAATTTGGTCAACAAACCAATTCATTTTACGTAAAGTATGTCCTTCTTTTCGACTTGTTGGATGACTTTCACAATCTTTTGATGAGTCTGAGAAATCCAAGATTTAGGTGGTTTCTTCACGGATTTGGATGATGATCGGTTGTCTTTGTTGATGGTGGTTGTGATGAATGAGACGAAGAATCCGATGATGAGGAGACATGAGGAGACTTCATGTCCTTAGGAGTTTCGAGGTTTCTCCTTTGAGTGTGTTGGACTGTCTAGAAGAAACTTTGTATAATCATCCTCGTCATCCTTAGACTTTTCTTTCTCGGTTATCATTTCTCAAAATCATACACAATAGTGTCCTCACATTTGTTGTTGTTGCGAGAAGAGTGGTGGCACGGATCCATATCGGGTCGATTAACCGCATCGGGATCTGGAGAGGGTGGCAACTCCACTTGATCCTCGGGGCCACCCATTTGATCTTTAGCAAATTCTTTGGCCTTTTGAAGGTGTCGACTTTGTGAAACTTCTTCTGTATGATTGATTGATTGCTCTTCTTCATCTTGAGCTTTCATCACGAGGAACAAGTGCGAGTCTTCCTTTCCTTTAATAGTTTGAGGACTTGTAGGTTTTGATGTGAGGATTTTCATCCTTGCGGTTTGAGTATGTGATCTCTTCATACGTGTCGTTAGCCTCGAGTCCTCGTCCTAAAGCTGTCTTTTTGGTTCAAGAGAAAGGATCGGAGTGGCTTCACGAGAAGGAACTTTCTTCTTGGGGTGGGTTTCCTCTTTGGAATAGGTTTCTTCTTTGGAACATTCCTTTGACTATCTGTACTTGTCACACTTCAGACTTCCTTTTACGGTTCTCCTTATAGGTGTTCGAGAAGACTTTTCGTCGAGATGACCAACTTTGCCTTGTCATTGCTTCCGGATACCTTTAGTACGATTCGAGCTTCGACATCTTGATTAGAAGAAATCCAAGCCTGACACCTTGTTTCTTTGTAGGCGTTTCCTTGATTCTAACGGTGAGAATGGGTTCCGTCAACATGTCGTGATTGTCGGGGTCATTGAGCCTCTTGGGAATGTCGGGATGAAGTCCAAGTGCTCTCGGATCAACAATTTAGTATATCGATGTAGGAATCTTTGAGCCAAGTTTGTTGAGAAATGACATCATGTCATCCCAAATCGAGCTTCGATAGCGATGTGTTTCTTGTTGACCAATGCCGAGAATATTTGCGGTTCCATGAGCTTAGGGTGCTCATAGCATTGTCACGACGAAGCAGACTTGGTGATGATCATGTAGAGAGTTCTCGGGGTTGAGGAATACTCTTAAGCTCTACGTGAGAATGCTTGGTGATTATTCTGTAGCCTCGTCATAACCGATATTGATTAAGAATTGGAGAGTGAGCTCTTGACGGGTGTGGCATATAGTTTGGTCGGATCGACATCGAGGAATTAGAGTCTGACCCTTAAGTCTGCGGTGTAATGGTGACTTGTTTGTGATTGAGTCACCGTCACGCGGTTTGTCCTTTGACCCTTTCCATAGTGTTCGAGCTGTTGGATGTAGATCTCGTGAAGCAGTTGCGAGTGAGTAAGCATGTTACGATAAGGATGAGTCCTCATAATGTCGATAGCAATTAAACACGAAGATTCGAGCAAGTGAGGGTGTCAAAGTCCACACGGAGATTGTTCTTTCCTATATTCATTGGATAGCCATGAGGATAGATATCGACAATGGAGAGAACTTGGTGCATCCACATTCATTTGTTCGACTATGTCGTGATACGAAATAACATTAGCCAAAAGAACCAACATATCGAAAGACATAATGTTAGTCAACGAAGGTCTTATTGTCTAGTTATTGAATGTATAGTGATAATGATTATTCTGAGTCCTAAGTCACTTGTATGTTCAATAGTTCAATGATGTCGTGAAATGTCTAGTGAGTTAGTTAACTTTAAGTTTTAAAGTTTATTTTATCACTTATTGTTCACAACATATCGAGACGATTTAAGTTTATTAGTGACATTTTGGATTCGTGATGATATAATTAGTTTATTTACAAGTTTGTACAAGTAACAATTCATCATGAAGGTCAATCCGAGGTTAAGCGTAGTTTTGGCAAAGTTATGCGTGAGCGGGAATGATATATGCTTAGGCGTAAACTTAGCGTAGAATCTAACTACGCGTGAAGTGTTACGCGTGGGAAAAGGAGGCGTTATGCGTGGAGCTTATGCGTGGCATATATTAACCTTACGCGTAAGGCTACTCGTAAGAGTTGACCTTATGCGTGAGGTCCTTGTTACGCTTATCCTTCGCGGGATCGGCGTGGTCCATTGTAGAACCTTACGCGTAATAGTTATGCGTAGGATTTATTTTACGCATAACTTGACTACGCGTAGGGTAATCCTTATGCGTAGAGAGTGTAATGACCTTGATTCTGAGTGTTAAGCGTAGCAAAGCCTGAAATAAATCCATCAAATCATCAACATTAACACAAACATTCATTTTATCAACAAAACATGGCATGAATCATTCATAAACCAGTTACGCGTAGAAAGTCATATGCGTAGGTCAAAACCCTAGGGTTATGACTTACGCGTAAGTTTTCTAATCATGGGATTTGCATCAAATAGATTCTGGTAGTTCTAAGATGTTGTGTGAGCTTATAGACCAAGTTTTAACATCTAACTCATGGTGAATCAAAAATACCCAAACTTATGAACCTTAAACCCTAATTTTAAATTCTGAATAAATCAGTGTTTCTGGGTAGTTATAGAGCAAGGATATAATCAATTCAACATCATATAAACATAACCCAACAATCTTTTGGACCAAAACACTTCACATTTGGAAAAAACCCAAATCGACTCATAAACCCTAGTTTTCAAAATTTATCAATTTTAGTTTCGGGTGGATTTTGATGGTTAAAATGTTATCCTTGATGTGTAAAAGCGTTTTGAGACAATCCATTTTACCACAAACATACACACAATGATTGTGTGTTCATACGCTTATGCGTAGAACACATAATCACGCGTAAAAAACGTTTTAGCCGTAGGATTTGAATGAAATTAAAAACCTTTGCTTAGAAACATGTTTTACTCAAGAAACAACTTACAAATTGATGATCAAAAGCACAGAATTCTTGAGTGATTATTAGGCGTAGGATCCTTTAAGGTTTAGAATACAAATGAGAAGTGAAAGAGTTAGGTGGAGAGGATTTTTATTAAAATAGACTTTACCATTTGACAGTTTGGTCCCTCCACTTTTCCATTTTCATCAAAGCTTTTAACTTCCATTTTTGTTACCAAATGAAGATTTTAGGAAAGAAACATGACGACACTCCTCTAGACTTGAGAAAATAATGAAAGGTTATAAATTAAAGTCAGGGGTGTCTACGAACCGTGAAGTGTACCACCATTTGTAAAAGAATCAACCGAGATGTGATAACATGCAAGTACACCTGATGTTTTGAAGCAGTTAATGGATTATTTTCTCCCCTCAACACTTGATCGGAAAAATCTTGAATTTTGAAAGATAAAAGTGTTGACGGAAAAAATGTACTTGCCATGTTGAAAGAAAGATAGATTAGGAGAATATTTTTGTAGTTTTATCGGATTTTATATTTTTGTATTTTGTTTTGAAAATTTATTTACAAAAGATGTTTTGGTGTTTTGAGGTTTTTAAGGCATTTTAAGATGTCATCCAATTCCTCTTGAGTCAAACACCTCATACCAATTCGGTGGACCAACTCATTAAACCTAGCGGGAGGCAAGGCTTTGGTGAGCAGATCGCCAATTGGTACTCGATACCACAAAGTATAATTCAACGGTACCTGTTCCACGTGGTCCTTGATGAAATGATAGCGTAGATCGATGTGCTTTGATTTAGTCTTTGGCGAGTTGCGAGATTGCAATGGCACTCCGATTGTCATGATACATCGGGATACATCAAATCGTAACCATAGTCTTTGAGTTGTGTTCTCATCCAAATGACTTGAGCACAACACGCGGACATGGCTACATATTGCTTGATTGATGACGCGATGTACAATCCTGCTTCTTTGATTGCCAAGACACGGTTTATCAGAAATTGTAGTGCTCTGAAGTACTTTTCCTTGAGTCTAGGCATCCTGCGTGATCGGCGTCGAAAAAGCGATTAGTTCAAAACGAGAATCCTTTGGATACGGATCCCAAGTTAATGGTTACCTTGATGTATCGGAGGATTCTTTTAGCCTCGAGAGGTGGGTTTCGGTTGGTCGCGACGATAGCGGAGCATAGATAAGCGGCAAAGACAATATCAGTGCGCTGTTGTTAGATACATGAGGACCCAATAATACCGGTATTTGGTAGGGTTAACCACTTTCCCATGTAAATCGACATCTAACTTCTTGGTATGAGCCATTGGTGTGGCATAAGTATCACAGGTTGTCATTCCAAATTTGTTTAACAGTTCAAGGGCATATTTGGGTGACTCGAGAAAATACCACGGGGTGATTGATGAACTTGCGGTCCTAGAAAGAGCGTAAGTTCACCCATCATGGACATTTCAAAATTTTCTTCATTAGTTTTGCAAAAGCGATTGAAAACTTTTATGTGTTGACCCAAAATGATGTCATCCACGTAAATTTGAACAATTAAGATATGTGCCCGTGATATTGTATAAAAGAGTTGGGTCAACCGAGCCTTTGGTGAAATTATTGGCAATGAGGAAAGATGATAGCTTATCGTACCATGCCGAGGGCTTGTTTGAGGCTATAAAGAGCTTTGTTCGGTTTGTAAACATGGTTCGGGAACTCGGGATCAACGAATCCATACGGTTGGTGACATAGACCGTTTCTTTAAGTTGTCCATTGAGAAGCGCCGTTTTGACATCCATCGATGACCGTCATATTCATATGAAATTGCGAGCGAGGAATATCGAACGACCTCAAGGCGAGCAACGGAGCAAAAGATTCTTCAAAGTCTATTCCTCTTCGGCGATAACCCTTAGCAACTAGCCGTGACTTGTTTGGATAACATTCCCTTGACATCAATTTGTTTTCCAAATCCATTTTAAACCAATGGCGTAGACCCTGTTGGTCTTTCAACGAGTTCCATACTTCAAGGCGTTTGAATTGGTTGAGTTCTTCTGCATGGATTCAATCCGGTTGTCTTTTGTCATTGCATCCTTAATGTTTTAGGTTGATTAGCGACGGTGAGTGCATAAATGCAATGTTCACCGTCACGAGTGAAGCGTTGTCTCGTAACGGTTGGTTGATTCGGGTTGCCAATAATGTTAGCGAGAGGATGGTCTTTTGTCCATCTATGTGTAGAGGTTGATGTTGGTATACATTGTGCAGTTCGAGGATTCAAATGGTTTGTTGAAGATTCCGCGACATCAGTGCGGCGATCTCATTAGCAAGCGGGTTGAAGAACGCATTTGGATCAAAATCTGCGGTGGGGTACTTCATTGAGAATATCATCAATTGGTTCATCGGTGTTGGGCGGTGTGTTCAAGCTGTTGTGTTGGAGTCGATTGGTGTAGGTGCATCTTCAACGATAGTTGTTGTAGCGGTGTATCGGTATAGGAATATTATCGGGTTGTGCGGTGAGCAGTGGATACACGAGAGCACGTTCATCAATATCGTCACGAGCGGAGGAGCAAATAACCTTTCCATTTGTTGTGAGTTAGGCGAGGGCTTTCTTGGTGATGATGGGGTTGGGGAAGTTTAAGCGGTTGTGACCGGGTTCTAAGTTATTATAATCGAAGCCATTTCCGTGAGTTCATCGAAATGAGCATGAATCGTTTCCATTACCTCCTTGGTTCGACGATTCCATTTGAAACCTTTAGAATTGTCACGATATCAATAAAGACTCAATATCGACTTTGGCTTTGAGCTTTCCAAAATCATCACGATCATTATTCGGATAGCAAAGGGATCCAAATACATGAAAGTGTTTGAGGTTCGGTTTATAGTTGTGGACAAGCTCGAAAGGTGTTTTGTTGTGGCGTTTGTGATCATAGAACGGTTTTGAGTATAGCATGCGATGAATCGACACGCCCATAACTAATCTGGAAGTTTAGCATTGATTAACATTGTTCTTGCGACTTCCACTAACTTTCGGTTTCGTCTTTCAACAACTCCATTTTGTTCGGTGTACGTGCAATAGATGTTTGATCTTTGAATTCCACTTTCTCATAGAATTCACGAAGGGTTTTGTTAACAAATTCGGTTCCTTTATGCATTACGATGATTCGGCGGTGTTGCGGGTGAACTGTATCTTTGTGAGAAAGGTGATGATCATTTGTGGAGCTTGGTCTTTGCTACGAAGAAAGTAGACCCAAGTCCATCGTGAGTAGTCATCAACAATTACTAAGATGTAGCGTTTGCCATTGATCGTTTGCACGCGCATCGGCCACACAAATCCATGTGAAGAAGATGAAGCACATCTTTGAGGCTGTGTTCCACTTTGAAGGAAAGTGAGCACGAGTGCTTTTCCCTTGTTCACGGTGAGCAAGGTGATCTTTTGAATAGGAATCGTAAGAGTCCTTCACGAGTTTGTGTCGAGCAAGGTTGGTGATGGTTTGAAAGTTTAGATGTGAGAGGCAGCGGTGCCATAGCGAGGATTTTGTAGATGTTGCCTTTGAAAGTAAGCAAATGGGAGGAAGCAACCATGTCTTGCATAGAGATAGTGTAGAGACTAGAATTACGAGCGGACATAAGGTCATTTCCATGTAGATCACGAATGAAACAAGTTTTCTCACTGAAAGCAACCTCCAATCTCCATCACAAAATTGACCTCTTGAAAGCAGTTGTGACCGAGGGCCTTCCACATAATAAACCTGCGATTTCGATGTTCCCATTGACATAATCTCCGTAGCCCATGATAGGCTGCAGTGATCGTTCCGAATCGGCGGTGCCAATGAACTTTGCAATAAAGTTTGATAACAGTTTAAGGTTGCTGTCGTGTGTCGGGAACATCCGCTATCAACAATCAGGAGAATGATATGTATCACTGCATTACACACGGGCGACACGGATGGAATAGAAGTAGATGTGGAACCCGAAATGTTAGAGGGTTAAAGCGAATCGTTAGACATACACACATTGACAATTTTAGGCATCCATTTAAATCCAGTGTGTTATATATCCATTTCGCCATCTATAACTACTCTTTGCTTTAGTCTTAGTGAAAACACTAGGTGGTACTACATTCTTAGGAGGTGAAGCGGGAGCTCTTGTGATAGCAATGGTTGCCTTAGAATCTAAAGAAGGTGGTTTACCAAGCACGGACTTAGAATGATTAGTGGGCCTAGGGTATTACGATTCTTAGGATTCCGTAATCGAGAGATTATAGTTTTAGCAACACATTTGTCATGACAATCGAATTCATACTCTTTCGACAAATAACACAAGGTGCATTAGATGAATATCAAAAGTACTTAACGGTTTAGCATTCGTTACATCACTATTTGTATTACATTTGCGGACGCAACATCTATAGTGGAAGCAACATGATTTTTATTCGAGTCCTAGGGTGTTCTTCTACTTTAGCATTCTTTATTGATCTTTTCTTAGGTCGCAACTTCCTATTCTTGATTGAGTGCTCTAGGCTGTGAAGTCTTGACATTTGGAAAGATGCAACTATTCTGTTTCGATGAAACACATTAGCAACTTGTGATTTGGCGGTGGGAATTCTAGGTTCACGATGACTAAGTGTGTTGGTGCTAATCTCTTAATCACGATGGCGGAAGTTGTTCATACTTTCCTAACTTTTCCGTAACTTAGAGATGGTGTGAATCGGATCTTGATTTTCGAGCGAATATTACCGGCCAAAATTCATGACTTCTCTAGTGTGAGCAAGATAGTGATCAAGTTCGTTTGATGCTTCAAGTCGAGTCTTTTGAGTAAATCAAATATGACACCATATTCTGTTTAACTTTTAAAGTTCTTGTTCATATTTTGAGATTTGACTTTTCAAAGACACGTTTTGATCATCCATTTGCTCAATTTTAGGATCGGAAGATTTTGCACTCAATGGCGATTTTCTTTTGAAAAGCGAGTTGATGGTTGTGAATATCTTTTCACACCAATGAAGACGACGTTTTGCATTGTAGATTTCCGTGTGTAATCGTTTATTTTCGACTTTTAAAGACTCGATCGAAGCACATTATCGGTATTCTCATGATTACAACGGTTTCAACAATATCGTGAGAGATATAATCGGATGCAAATGGCAAGGCATGAAGTAACACAACATTATGGATATCGGCCGGATAACATCTTCCAGAGTCGATCAACATCTTTTCTCAACAGTTTCTTTTGCGTTTTGTGTTCGAAATAGATGTTTGTTTTTCTCGGCGTTTTCATTACCCAAGTTCCTTATGAAAATCCTTTTCCCGAGCAATTGCACAACTTTTCAAGTTTTTAACATTAGGTAAAGATTTTTAAAACGTCTCTTTGTTCTCGCGCGGAGGCGATTGAAAATGTTCAACTTTGATTTCGGATCGATATTCTATCTCATGTTGTAAAATTTTGAGGTCGACCATGAAAATGTCAAAATATCGAAGAATTTTTCGATTTTCGGGTTGTGAGTTTACTTCACTAATGGAAGGTAAAGGACCATAAGTTTGTGCAAAGTCATTTTGGGATTAACAATAGAAGACTCGGTGTTTTGATGATAACCCTTGGTGTGTTAGAAGAATCCGTTGGTGTGCGAAAGTGACCGCGTTTTATAATTAAAAGGTTTGTTGTAAACAACATTTTTTAATTTTGATCGACTCTCGTCTTACGCATCTAATTCCTCTTGACGATGGTATTCAACAACACTCATGTGATATTATCAATTTTGTATTACCTTTGGAAACTTGGGAGTTGGTTTGAATGTTTTAGTGAAAGCTTTGGTTTATGTCAGCTAGATTTTTCCATATCCATTTGGATTGGGTTTTAAGGTAAACTTTTCAATAGTCATTCTTGATTCACCATGTTTGTAAACAACAGTTTTAAACTCTTTAAGTTTGTTTTGCAAGCCGAGAATTTCGTCAAGAAGGTCATCTACCGATTCGTTGAATGCTTTTTGTATCGGAGAAGCTGTTTTGACAATTTAACAACTCATCCTTAGCTTTTGATTGTCAAGGTGAGGCGTTAATTTGTTTTTATGTTCATGTTTGATTGTTCTAATTCGGACAACAAAGCATTCTTGAGCGGCTAGATCACGCATCTGTCTCTCTAAATATTTTTCGTTTTGATGAGATTTTGCAAAGCGGCTTCAAAACCTTTTCCTGTTTTCTTGAGTTTTGAAAAAGTTGAGTTGCATTTGTAAACATTCAAAATCCTTGGTTAATGATGCATTTTACTTTTAAGGATTGATTTAATGCATAACATTCCTCCATTTTGATTTTATGGTCTTGAATTAATCGAGCAAAATCGGATGAGGCAACAGATCATCTTGTTCAGCGTGAGTCTCAACATGATCATTCTTTAGATCCTCGAAATCGACCACGGAGTCAATTTGATTATCAAAGGAAACCATAAGGTCATCTTGATCGTCAAATGTAACTACTGAGGTTAACGAAAGTCATCGAAAGAGATGTAGAAGACTCATTTTGAGCGATCGATCCGTGCGGATTCGGATATTGGCGGAGATATTAGTTCGAGATATGATGATGGTTTGTTCGAATTGCACGAGACAAGCCATCGATTAATCTCTAACGGGCTGTATCACTCATATGCGGCTCATGCATATTAGCCATCAACATAACGGTGCATTAGCTTGCAAGTCCTCCATATCATCATCGAGTGCGCATACGCCATAAAGCTCGTTCTTTGTGCGTAAGAGATCCACGACTTCATCCTTAAGAGCCAAAAGTAAAGCCTCTTTGAAATAAGCACGCCCCTAGTCCTTGGCTTTGGGCATGCATTAGCCAGTGTCCTTCTCATTGCGGTTGTAGCATCTAAGACCATTTAACCGATTACGAGCATTTCCTGTTCCACCACTTGAGCTCTGTTGTTATTCCTACCCATAGCATTAAACCCTTGACCACCGCCCATCGGCGACCATAATCACGATTTTGAACTTCAACGTCCATTGTTCATGACTTGAGTCCGTGTGTTAGATGAGGAGCGAATCGATTGTTGGATTTGTTTGTATGTGACCAAAAGCATTAGCAATCATCACAAATCCTTGTTGCAATGCTTGAATGGATCGATTTCCTCGGTAGCTTCAACGACATATGCTTGAGCATTGTTCTTTGTATGGAACCAATTGATTTTGTTGAGGTTGAGGTTGTTCTTTGTGAAGGTGTGTTTGAAGCGAGTTGGTTGAGTTCTTTGGTTGAGAGGATAATTTTGTTGAGCATACAAGGCAAGTTGTTGATTGTCCGGTTGTATTGTTTAGCAATTTGAGCACGGAGAATCCTTTCCGATCAACTTCCTTTTCATGAGGCTTCAAGTAATCGTACAACAATCCATAGGTAGAATGATGCATATTCTTCGCAGCGGAGAAAAATGACATACTTCTCCATTCGGACCAAGACTACTCGGGAACTTAGTATTCACTGCAATTCTTGGCATGATGATGTTGTGTTTATCCAAATCATTGATGATGTCTGAAAATCGATGATGATAGGACTCTAGTGTCTCTCGGGTTCAATCATGAAGTGTTCATAAGCCAAGTAAATTTTGGATTCCAAATCCTCCCGATTGAGTCTGAGATCCTTCCATAAGAAGGCGAATATGATCCCGCATTTTTGTGCGATCTTTTGAGCATCGACACTACGAAGAATTGGGTTTGGTAATCCTAAGAGGATGTATTCCATTGCAAGTTCATCGACTTCATAGTGTAGAAGTTTTGTAGGATTTAAATGCTGCTTGATAGCAATGTTGGTTTGTTCATCTCTTGGTGGAGCAGTTGGATCTCCGGTACAATGACGATAGGCATTTCAAATGGACCTTCAAGATAACCTTCTTTAAGAACTTTCCATGTGGCTTCTTTAGATCACAAAACCTAAAGAACCTTATCACCCATTGATCGTAGTTTCTGGAGTGAGCATTGGAGGTCTATCAGTGATCGACTTCATGAATTGATTGTTGGTGCTTAAAGCTTCACACATCTTTGCAAACCAAGTGGGTTCCTTCATAGTGCTTCGTGATGGATGTTGATTGAAATCGTTTGTGTTGTGTAGAGCTTGAAGACTTGGTGGTGGTTGAACCATTTGTGGTTGTGGAATTGCACCAAGTTGTGGAGTATGTTGCTGATTAAATTGTTGTTGATAAATAGCTTGTTGTTGATTCCATTGTTGATGTTGTGGAGTTAATTGTTGTTGTTGTTGATGATTATAAGTGTGAGGGAAATAGTTAGAGTATGGTGGTTGAGACATGATGATAAACTTATGTGGTAAAAATGGATCTTTGTAGTCGAATGAACCTTTGTTGATGAAGTGTCCTTAGGCGTAGAAAAGACAAGAACCAAGTAGCACTTATGCGTAAAACACCAAAAGTTCTGGCGTAACAATGAGGAGTTCTGGCGTAGGATTTAGCTTCTGCGTAAGTAGGATAAAAGCACTAAAGTTGGCGTAGACAAAAGTTAGGCGTAGAAAGTTAGGCGTGGGATTACCTTGTCGTAGACCAAGTTTCTGGCGTAAAGTGAATCTTATCGTAGAATTTCTGGCGTAAGCTTATCTTATGCGTAATTTTAGGGTTTTGCCCAAATGATCTTTACACTTCACGGTGCAAAGATATCCAAAGTCGACGTATTTTCGGACTTATCCAAGTAAGAAAACACGGAATAAACCGAAAATTGAAGATCAAACCAAGGAAAATCTTACAGCGTAATATTAGGGTTTTGATACGCGTAGGATTACTCGTAACTGATTACGCCCAAATGTGTTTCTAAACCGGTTTTTGTTATGGAATAGCTTCAATAGTACCAAAAGAACACAAAAGTGTGAAATTTGATGTACCAAAGCGCTAAGCAGGTTCTGGCGTGAAGCGACACCCACGAACAAAACAAGCTTAAAAGCGTAAATCCAGCGTAAAGTTTGAAACTTTTGCTAAAAACAAGTATTTTAACACCTCAAAACATTGAAAGTACAAGAATCTTGGATTAAAAAGTGTAAAAAGCGAGTTTTAAGATAACCAAAGATTGCGTTATCTTTCTGGCGTAAGACCATAACCAAAACTTCAAAAACAAACGAGTACACCCAACTATTTGGCGATTGATACCTTTGTTAGGTCACTAGTTTTACAAACACAAGTTATAAGAGAAGAGATAAAGGCGGATGAACAAGTAAATCACACACACACACGTAAACTAGGTTATGCAAAAAGGTGAGGAAAACTTGAACAACCAACCCTCGAATGAGGGTTTACAAGAGTTTATATGCAATGAAGGGCAAATTCCTTACTTGAACAACCAACCCTCAAACATGAGGGCTACATATTACATACTTGAAATCTTGTTTAGGAGTGATTAGGTATCAAACAACATATAAAAAGCTAGTGAGGCAACATTATATCTACTAACTAACTCCGTTACTTGTCGCGTAAAATTCTTTATTGAGCGCATTTGAGGTGGACTCCTCATGACCGAACTCTATGGGCCTTCACTAATACATGTAGTTTTATGTGATCCTTAAACAAACATAAAGCTAGCCCGAGATAATAGAAGCTACCTATTACATTATGAAATATGAAAATACTTGAAATCAAATATTAGAATTTTCAAACCGTGGAGTGATTCCAATTAGTTTCAAACCGTGTTTCAGTTTTCGATATAATCCAACTGAAATGGCCAACAAGATTGACCAGCTCTCATAATCGATGAAAGTGGCGTACAACTTTTACTCCTTAATGCATGATTATTCATGTGAGAATCACCTTTCGAAATATATACGGGGTTATGGATTCCATATGATATACAATAGAAAGAGTTAATACATTAGCTGTAGATGTTTCCCATATAGAAAGAATTGTTTCCTATAATAATTGTAGCCAACTCTTATATGTATGCATACACGAGTGAATGCGTAGCAAAAAATTGTTTCTTATAATAGTTGTAGTCAACTCTCAGTTGGAGAATTGTTTCCTATATGAATTTTCAACCGTGTAAATGTGAATGTGTAAACATTGATGTTGGAATGTGAGAATGTGTAGTAAAGAAGTTGCCTATAACCTTTTTTAACGTTTTTACTTTTCTTCAACTCCGAGCCCCCGCACTACCGTCAACACCATTACTATTGAGAAGGGGCGGCTTAACCATTACGGATGCCTAAAGCGAAATTTCAAAACAAGTCCTTATATATTAAAACCGTTTGCAGGAACTTTAGTTTATGTAAACTTTAGCTTCTTGTCTTTTTTACATGTGATGGCTGATCAGTGTGATCAACTATTTACACATAGAAGACAATCAAAAGATTAAAGACTCAATAAACCGAGGCCTAAAGTCTTAGTTTTAGTAGCCTTGCCTTGAGCTACCTCTGCCAGCCTTGGCTTGAGCCACCCCTACCATTTAGCCTCGTCTACCATTCAGGAATCCGCCACTATCAATAAGTTTACACCTCCAAGTATTGAGATGGCCTCTTGTTATCACTCAACGTCTTCATTTGCCACTTTCAAGAACCAAGGCTCATAACCAATACCCATTATCACATTATCAATTAAAACATGCTATAGAAGTTGCAGATTACAGCCTTTGAAACACTTATGAAGCATCAAACATTTAATATATTTAGCACTGCAAAAGAACTTGAGCAGCCAATCTAACATTTTAATTATGCTAGAAACCAACATTCTTGGCTTCCAATGACACGAAAATTTAAGGAGCCAGCCCAGAATCAAGTATACAGTTGCATCAACACACCTAAATATTCTCATAAGGCAACATGCCTTAGAGATTTACATATTTTGATTATTAAGCTCTTTAATGTAACTTTGCCTTTTTACAAACTGAAAAATAAAAATAAAATGATTTTTAGGAGAGACAAACTTCTCCACTTTGTTGAGCTTCTTTGACCCTTTTGTCATATTCATCTTCATTATCTTCGGCTTCAGCTTGTGCTTCGTTCTCACCCTCTTCTTTGTCTTCATCACCGTCTTCTTCCCAACCCCACCCAAACCCTTCAATGGAACGAGAAGATGCAGGAGCGGATCTTGATTTTTCCATGATTTTCATGATATCCTCCATGCTTTGTGGTGAAAATGTAAGGTTTTTCTTCCTATAGTACACAGTTTGAGCGACTTCTATTAATTCTCTTGGTAGGCTCTTCAGAAACCATGGTGGCTTTTGATATCTTCAGAAACCATGTTAAGAAGCCGTGCAAAAAAGATGGCAGCGACTCCTAATTTTGATGAACTGAAAGCAGCATGCCGTTCTGATAAGCTGCACCGGGCTTTTCGTTTGTTTTTTTTGCATGAAAAGGCTGATATTGAAGGTCTTATTATGGTTTTGAATGAAAAATGTAACGATGTCCGTGCAAGAATTAGCAAAAAAAGGGAATTGCTCAGAGAGGGTGAAAGTTTTAGCTCGTCTGACCCCGTGGCTGTTAATGGCCTCTCATGTTTGCAGCAAGCACAAAATAAGGATTATCAACTGTTGGTTGCAATGGTTGTTCTTGTTGATCTAGCACATGAAGCGCGTACCTTGCAGCACCATTATGTGTTGGCTATGGAGCAGTATAATTAAGATGGATTTCTGTGGTTTTAGGTGTTGCTGTGTTTCTGAGTAGAAGTTCATGTAGGTCTGCACTACTGCTTAATATTATGTTCTTGTGATCGTTGCATCTGTTGTTGTAAGATATTGTGTGTATGAATAAAACTTGGTATCTGGTTTGTGGGTTATCGACAATGGATTTGTTTTTACTTTGTTTTTGATTTTTTTTATTTTAATTTTTTTTATGTTTTTTGATTTTTTTATTATATATGTATATTTTTATTTTATTAACTGTTTTACATTTTTATTTGGTTTTCTGGCTATATAAGGATACCTTTGCTATGGTATTTGTTGCTCAGGTTACATTTAACCATCATGGTGCAACACCAAATATTGACCATTTAAAACAGTCTTGTTGTTCTAGCAAGCTTCAACATTGCTTCAAGTATTTGTTTGTGCAAGAATGGAGAGGGAATGAGAGTCTTATCATGTACACTGGGCAGAAATGTGTCGATCTTGAGAGCAACATTGAGAGAACAGATTAACTAATCGAAGAGGGCCAATCTTTTGGTCCATTTGATGTTGTTGCTCTGATGCAGTTGAGTGTATTATTGAGACACAACAGAGAGATCGAGATATCTTAGCTGCGTTGATTGGTGTTTTGGATCTAGCTCATGAAGGGAGAAATATTAGTGCTGGTTGGTTTGGTGGTTGGTGTTCCTAAGTGTGTTGGTAGCAAGGCTATTTTATTTTTCAGCTTTTTGTATTTTGATGTGTTTTCTCCAGTGAAGTATGTTGTTTTTCTTTTGAATAAAGCCTTGCTTTTGTGAATGCATTGCTATTTTAGTTTTATGCAAAATTATATGCCTAACAATATTTGTATGTTATTGTTTACAATGTGTGGATGGTTGAAGAAAAATGACCTTTTTTATGGTTCAATGGCAATTTGTGGTTGCAAGTTAAAGTGGGCACATAAATCATTATTATATTAAACTTTGATAAGTGTGCAGAGGCTGAGAAATGTAAATGACATGCAAAATTATTAATTTCTTCTACTGTTTGGAATGCCTGCTCACCAATAGTGATTCTTGTGACAATGTGTAAGTAGAAAAAGCAAATTCAATGGCAATTTGTGGCTGCATTTGAAAGAGGTTGCACAAATAGTAAGGTAATTTGCAATTTTATGATGCTGGTACTAATTCACAGTAGAGTATGCATGCATTATTTAAAAGCCTGAATAAATGGCATGTGATTTCAGACAAAGATTATAAATGTAGGTGCATAAATGGTGCAGAACTTGTGATTTTCTTTTGTTGTTATTCAATAATAGTGGAGCATCTGTGCATTATCTAAAGGATTGAACAGTGAGGATTTTGATTGCAACTGTGAAATAGGCATGTGAAAAAAGAATTTTGCCTTTACTTTCTGTGTTTAAAAGATGTAATCTGGATGCTAATTTTTTCACAAAGGAAGTGTTATGTTGTGCAAAATAAGTAACAAAAAACAATGGTGAGCCACCTAAATGTGATAACCTTAGAGGACATTGAAATGGCTCGAGAAATAAATGCATTGTCTGTAAGATTAGTTAACATTATTACTGAAAGGGGGCGTTTCATCAAAGAGGTAGAAAGCGTGGACAATTTTTTTTGCATAGAAAACTGTAAAATACGTAACAGAAGTTGAAAGAAAAGATGATCAAAAGGTTGATCACATGGTAACAATGATAAATGCATTGGATTTAAGTGCCTATGATAAGGATGTGTTTGTGATGAAGCTTAAGGGAATTATGGATTTCTAACCGTCGATGTGCAGTGTCATATAATGTGTATATGTTTAGCAAAGTGGTATTTATGTTTGTGTAACACACTTGTGTAAGATATTATGATGAATAAAAGCAATAATAAAGATTGTAATTTAACTATGGATAAATCAAGATAAAAAGGTTAGAAGCGATTGGTGCGACTATGGGTATTTTGTTTTATCTCGCTTGTCTATTTAAGGCAGTTGAGGCGACTTGTTATTGTAGCAATATATTTTTTAAGTTGTCATAAAGAAGTAAGAGAAGGAGATGTCTAGACATCCTAAATGCGACCAGCTTAGAGCTGAGGCCAATTCTAACAATTGGTCTGAAATCCTGGTGTTGTATTGTTACCAATCTTCAGGTGAAGATATTAAGATGGCACAGGAGATGACCACACTTGCTGGAAAATTACTTGGCATCACTCGTGCAAGGCTGAGTTTCATTCAAGAGTTGGAGAGTGTTGGGAACATCTATGCTTAGAAAACAGCAGAGTATCTAAGGGGTGTCCAAGCTAGAGATGACCAAAAGATCATGCAGATGCGCATCCTAGCGCGTGAATTGGAGCTCAATGCTCGCGACAATGATATATTTGTTTAGAAACTTAGAGGTTTGATGGATTTCTGAGTGTGTGCCAATTAAGTGTGGTTTCTGTTGTTGGTTGTCTTTGCAATTATGCATGTGTGTAGTTCTATCATCAGTGTTATTGTAGTATTTGTGTGAAAGCCATGACATATGATTGTAACATATTGCATTCAATAAAACTGGCTTTTAATTCTATAAGACTTACCTTTCTGTTTTTTTGCATCTTCGTGGTTGATATGTGCTAAAACACATACCTTTTATTTACCAAATCAGGCCCAAAATAATCAGGAAAGAGCCGTTTATTGCTAATATTTGTTGGTTTCTTGAGTTTATGCATGTGCAGGTACGGATATGACAAACACACAAAAGAAAGACAAATCAGACAAAAATCCGAGCACGAGAGAAAGAAAGAGTGCTAAAGCTGAGCCGGAAGTTCAGAAATGAGCAATTGTGAAGACTTTGATGCTGAGAGGATGATTTATGAAAGATTTGTTCAACTTTAAAGAAATGGCAGAATCAGTCCCTCAAGTTTCAGCAATTGGCAGAAATTACCCATGAAGTTTTAGATTTGGCAAACTTAGTCCTTGGTGTATTTGGAAGTGACAAGATTGGTCCTTGGATTCCTTTTTAGAATTTACATAATTGGTCCCTTGAAAATCAGATTTGACATGATTGGTCCCTATGATACTACACGGATCCAATACAAGTCCTAAACCAATCCACTACTACACCCTTGGCCCAACACATAGCCCATATAAGCCCAATCTATAAACCCTTACCCGGTCAACAAGTCAACTCTGTTCAATCCTTTGTTATTACCACCCGGTCAACACAAGTCAAAACAATAAAAAAATATTTATCTCTTACCGCGCAATTTGTTCTTCCCCAAATCCAATTTACCCAGGTGTAATGAACCCTAAAATACCCCGCACTCAATGGACCCAATACACTTCAATTAAGGGCAAATTTGTACTTTGTACTGACACACTGACACACGGAATGCCACGTTGGCAATCCGTGTGGCATTCCTCTTCTCCTATTGGTCAGAGCTAAGTGGTAGATTCAATCCAAAGGGTTGAGATTGTTGGATGATTGATGGGATTGATCAAAGGGCTCAAAATCGTCAAGAGAAACCACAAAATGAAGACTTCCAGATCCTTCTCATGCTCAAGCTTCGCTATAAATACCCCATGATCTCAGTTTTAATTCAAGGTAGTTTCTGAGTAGCAATTTTAGCTTTTAAATGTTTTTTAATGTTTTAGTTTAATTCCAGTAATTGTAATTTCCATTTGTACTCAAGTTTGTAGAAAACTAGAAGGGGGGTTGAATAGTTTACCAATTAAAAACTTTGTTTTGAAACTTATTGAAATATCAATTGATATTGATCTTAGATATGTTAATGAAATATGCAAGCAATATGTAAAGAGTAAATAAGGAAAGAAATGATCAAACCACAACAAGTTGTTTATAGTGGTTCGGTCTACAAGGACTCTTTTTCCTTGCCTACTCCACTCCCAGAGTCTCACACTCGAGTTTAACTTCACTAGTCAACAAGCTCCTTTCACCGGTGGAGAAACCTTTACACTTCGCTTACACTATTTACGACACTAAGCTAGATGTCGAGTTCTTTCCAAGGGTACAACCACTCCCACACACAATGTATTTTGAGGACTAAAATACTAACCACTCACACTCACAAGATTATGATGGTTTAATACAACAATAAAGTATGAATCAACACAAGATCATACAACACTAAACAAACAAGACTTCCAACTTCTCGTTTGAAGCTTGAATGTGACTTGATCTTCTTTGCTACAAAAGATCACTAATATGATATGAAAGCGAGTTAGAAAGGTTAGAGAAGATATGTAAAGAGTATGATAGAAAGGGATGAAAAACTACTTGGTTTGGCTTTGCTATTTATAGCGAAAACCTTGCGACACCACGGACGGCGGACCCCTTGAAAGGGTTCCGTCCGTTATATATTTAGTGCATGAGGTCACTTGACAAGATATCAAGATCTTGCCAAAGTCAACCATATCTATGTAAGATTGTGTAAGATATGAAGAGTACAAATCTGCACAAAATATCTAATGAAATCTTCAATGAATTCCATGATGCATCACATGATGTCATGTGTTGTTTTCTATTTTAGAAATATGCAAATACATAAGTAATGTTTAGATTTTAAGAGACTAAAACATTCTAAAAACTACTATCATACATTATGCTTAGACTCATATTAAGATATGATTAGTCACAATGTAAATGCTTAAATGATGAAGATATTGTTTGAAAAAGCTTGTTTTAATATCTATTAAACTTGACAAGCTTTAAGCTTTTATACAAATTAAATTTACTTTTGTCGTTAACAAAACTTAGGTAAAGATCAAAAATATAAATAACGTTTAATGACGATATTTGTATTAACAATCTCCCCCTTTTTGTTGAGGACAAAATATAAATTTATTTTATAAAAGATACAAAGTTTGTCAAGAGTTATAAAATATTAGTTTTAGAACTTGAAAAGGAAATGATAATGCAAGTGTATGATGTTTGACTTTTCGGAAAGTCAAAGTATTCACTAGTTGATGCATGATGTTGACTTTTTGAGAAAGTCAAAGTATCACGATTGACTTTTAAGAAAAGTCAAGTATTACCAATGAAGTATCATGTTTGACTTTTCGAGAAAGTCAATGTATGCGTTGACTTTTCGGAAAAGTCAAATATAAACAAGTTCTATATTTTCTCCCCTTTTGTCTCAACAAAAGAAGAGGCGTCTGAGAATGTAATGAGCTGAGCCATTATCTCCCTTTGATCGAAGCTCCCCCTAAATTGGGTGCTTAATGGGAAGATACATGGATTGTGAAAATAAAGCTACAAAAAAAATGTTAGTAATAATGATCATTCACAAGTATTTCCAAACACTATGTAAAGGCACCAACAATATAGAAAACACCATTCATTAGCTAAAATTTTTCATGAATAAAAATCATGAAAAGAGAACACAATGATGTGTTTTTAGTACAAGAAAATAAATAATCCTAAGAAAAGAAAAACTTAGAAATGCTAATCTATGACCATCCTAATGAGATGGTGGATGACAAAAAAGCGTTGAGGCGCTCGAGGATGTGATTGAAGATGAACCTCATTTCCTCTTGGAAGTCATGGACCATAACCGGGTCTATCAGCGGTTTAGGCGGTTTGCTCACAAGTTGAGCAACCACGCCTAGGGGGTAGTATGTTTGGTGAGGTTAAGGTGGTGGAATGGTAGATGTGTTGGTGTTGGTGGGGATGTTTGGGGTGGTCATGATGGAGGCTAGCAAAGCACTTTGCATTTGCATAGTCTCACTAAGGTGAGAATCCACCATGCCTTTGAATTGGTGGAGGTGTTGGAGTTCCGCTTGAATCTCCTCTCTTGTGGGATTAGCATCCCACATGCACTCCTCAATGTCCTCTAAGTGAGGGGACATTGATGTGGGGAGTGGTTGGTCCCCATACAAAGGACCATGAATGTCTTTGTGAATGGGGTGGAAGAGAAAAGGTTTTGGCCCTAATGGGGCGTTTGGGTCAAAGGATGGCCTAGGTGACTCATGAGCAATCCGCTCAATTGTGCCAAAGGAAGGCAATGGTGGTGGATGATTTGGCCTAGGAGGCAAGTCATCCAAGTTCTCCAAGAAAGGATTTGGAGAAGTGGGTGGTATGAAAAATAACTCCATAGGAATGAGAGTTGGAAACTTTGGTGATGAGGATGGTGAGGGTGTTTTGGATGTTTGGATGGGTACCGGTGGAGGTGAAGTTGGTGTTTTTGTAGGTGGTGGAGTGGTGATCACAATTGGTGATTGAGTAAGTGTAGCCAAGGTAAGGTTTGTATAATCTCGGATGGGAGATGAGATTGTGAGTGGAGAAGACTCAGATGAGGAGCTCAAGTATACGAAGCAACAAGGCCTCACGCTAATTCTAGCGGTTTTCTTGCAAGGTTTAGGAGAGGATTTTGTCATTTTGACTTGTGTTTTTCTTTGCTAGATGATGGTAAGAATGAAGAAGGTGTGAGGATGATCATGGTAAAACCTCTCAATTTATAGAGGTGAAAAATTATGGAGAAATGTGTTTGATTTGATGTTAAACCATTGAAGAGATGAGGTTCCTAATGATTTGGAAGTGGGTTAAATGCTAGTCATATCACCCAAGTCAAGCCATACAAGAGAGATGGAATGAGGAAGCAAAGATTTGCAATAAATGTGTTCTAATGAGTGGAATTTTCTAACAATCAGTTACCCCAGTTTCAAGGTACCAAAATTTGGTTCCTTCCTTTATATAAAGGGTTCCTTGGGTGAATTTTCAAATTTCTTTTTCAATATACCTAAGGACTCTACACTATCTAGTGGATTGTCTCGGTAGATCCCTCCCGCTCGCGGGCGGATCGTGGGAACGAATACCTAACCTAACCATCCTTATAACTCCATGCATAAAGTAAATTGGTCGGTCTTTTGGTATTGTTCTTTCCTTCATGAAACCAATTGAAAAATCATTTGGAAAACCAATCAAGGTACTTGTGATACGAGATCAAAGCATTTTGTACCTTAATAGTTTTGATCATTTAGAAAACCTCCCCCTCAACATGTGCATATGATTTAGAAATTGTTTAGCACAAGGAGGCAAGAGAACTTTGAAATATTTTCTTTGATCACAATTTTCATACGAAAACGCCATTTGATTTTCATGGTAAAATTCTCCCCCTCAATATGTGCGTAGGATATTTAAAATCATTTTATCACATAGAGGCAAGAGTTCTTTTGAAGCACATCCACGATTACAAAAGCCATTTCGAAACCATTTGAAAACACAATCAAGGTACTTTATAATCTCTTTTAAAAAACTTTTGTACTCGATGGTTTTGCTCCCCTCAATATGTGCATCGAGATTCAAATCGCTTAGCACATATGAGAAAGCAACCGCATAACCGAATCAAACGATCAACTTTATCAAATTTCATTATTAAATCACAAATTCTCCCCGATCAAAATATCAAACCCTTTGAGATTTTGGATCCCAAGTGATTTAATACGGTTTATAAAACATGGGAGAATATGTGGCCTCGGTTTAAATACTCATCATGTTTGGATAAATCCTCCTCCTCAACATGTGCATTGTGTATGAAATCGTTTGGCACATGGAGGCAGGAGTGCCTTTAAAGGACTAAAACCAATTCCATTTAAACATATTTGAGATTTAAACCACGATCTCTACCCCGATCAGAAATATCAAACCATTTGAGATTTGTGATCCCAACTGATTTAAATCATTTAGAAAATTTTAGGGGAAAGACGTGGCAAGATTTAATTCTAAAGGATGACAGATAGGAACAGATTTAAACATTAAAGATTGTTAGTGTCAGGTATGATAGTTTTTAAGAGATCTTTTGGTAAAATAAAACAATTTCACAATCAAACAAGAAATGTAAAAATTTCATTTTGAAAGACCTTGATTCTAAAGAAAAATCATACCATGACATAACATTAAATCTTTATATCACCACTTATATTGTACAAAGCGGAACTTTTGTGAAGAAACATCGCTTGAAAATATTTTATTTTAAATCACTCTCCCTCAATCCATGACGTAAGTCAATAATTGAGTGTCTTAGGTTTTGATAACATGAAGTCCGTGATTTTCAAAATTTAGTCCAATATATTTTCAAACAATATTTTTCCATTTTCAAAACAATTTAAGCAAATTACTTTCAAAATTGTTAGAAAATGGTATCATGCACAAAGATATATTAAGTGGTTGAGAAGCTTCTGTTGTTGTCAGAGGGCTTGAAGAAAAACCGTCTGATATGCAGTGAGACTTCTTCTCATGTTGCATTTTGAATGCCAACCGAGGTCCACTAAGCTCCGCTTTCTTCAATCACTTAAGAAAACCATCTCGCGATGCAAAGGAGACCTCTTACGCTGCATTTATGCCAACTCTCCTTAGAAGTCCAATTAAGCTCCGCTTCTTCATTTGTCAACCCAAGATATAGTTACCCTTTCCTTTCTGCATCCAATCATCTTCAATCGTGGGATCCGGATCGGGAACATTCTTTTATACCAATATACCGTGATACGTTAGTGAACACATATACAAATATATGGTGGTCGACATCACCCAAACAACAATCGACTAATAAAAGTCAATGCAACATATCAATCGGATTATAAATGTATGGGAATAATGTTAATCAAACTCTAATCATCTAAACCTAACAATCATATCCTAAATTCCTAGTCCTTCGACACGTGCAAATATCATTTTTAATTAAGCACGAGGATAATTAAGAAAGCCTGTTAGATGATATAGATTTGAAAATTATATCCCCTCAATCAATGACTCATTTTTCTAAAGAGTTTAAAAGCGTCAAGTCATTGATCGAGTTTGCAAATTTAATAAAAACTCGAACTCGATTGTTTTTAAAGCAACTCATTTACCACCATTTTTGAAAACACCAAATATTTTTCAAGAATTATAGACGGAAAACATTTGTGTAGGAACAGTAGATCCTTCGATATACTTTTCTCATTTTGTTTTAGGATAAGTGCACGAAATTTGTGAAAACGTTGTTGCGAACACTTTCCTTCTATAAAAACGGGTTGCTATCTCAAATAATAGCAAGCCATTGTTTAAGCACGGTCACGCACCAAGTAATCTGAAGCCATTTTTTTTTTTTTTTTTTTTTTTTTGAAGCCTGCATACAAATCAAGTAATCAAAGCCATAGTTTGGAGACATGTTTTGAAAAGAATATTTACACCTCTCGCTCGAACTTCATCTATGGTCCCGCTACATTATTGAATGACATTTCTAAGACCGTAGATGTTATCGATATCGAAGACATGTCTTGAGAAAAACATATTTTTGGTATTTTTTGAATTTTTCGATTTTTATGGGATTTTGAAGGTTTTATATTTTTCTATTTTCTTTTGTTGGTTTTATATTTTTCTATTTTCTTTTGTTGGTTTTATATTTTTGTATTTTGTTTTTGAATAAATATATACAAAGATAGAGAAGATGATATAGTAAAAGAAGATGATGATATGAGCACCGAGATAAGGATATCGAGCAAAGACATCGTAGAAGATAGAAGTCATCAACTCTTAAACATTCACCACCAAAGCCTGTGGCTCTTGCATAGTAGAAAGAAGTTGAACCATCCGAAAATGAGACTGCGCTTCCCCCAAACCGAAAAATCCTTTGATGAGCGATTCAAGCTCTATTTCAAGCTTTCTAGCTGTGTGCATGTAGATGCACACCATAATCATAAACTCACCGCTCCATTTAAGAACGATAATCGAGAATCGCTCGGGGTTATATCATCCATAAGAACAGCCACGTATCATCCCACACATAAATAATCTTCTCAAATTTCATAACCATCAAGTCCAAGCGATCCATTCCAAAAGGTGTCAAGAGAACACTTCCCACGTAGTTGAATTGACGCGCACGGCCCTTTGTATAATGCTCAAGAACTCTCCCGAATACACATCATGAGGGTAATGAAGAACAACTCCCAATGTTCACATCTTTCGTCCCGATGAATGCGTACAAGCTCAAGAACCCAAGTACACCAATATCCAAGAACTCTCCCGAATACACATCATGCCCCAAGGAAAACACCTCCCAATGTTTGTGGTAAACAATGGCTTTCTTCCCGATGATCGTGTATGAAGCTCAAGGACCAAGTACACACATTCCCCAAAGAGAGAACAATGATAACATTGAGAAGCAGCTCAATCATCGATTATCTCTGCGGATGACAATCTCTCGGATGTCAACTCCGGAATAAGTGATTATATCTTCGAATCACCGACAGCCCTCAAGTGAGACAAATTAGCGCTCTAATGTACACAATTCTCTCTCCCGATGATTGCGATAACATCGAGATCATCACACACCGCTGTACCTCTTTATCTTCGTAAACTTTCATTTACATCACTTCCCCATGACGTTGGAATAAGAACACTAAACGCTGATGAGTAAAACCTTGAGTTTCTCTGCGGTCATGACATTTGTTTTCCCGGATAACTTCAATCACTTAGAAGTATTAAGTCCATCAAGTTTACTCGCCATGAGTCAAACCTGAGTTTCTCTCATGTAATAACATTTGTCTTCCCGGATATCTTCAATTACTTAGAAGTATTAAGCTCATCAAGTTTACTCGCTTAGATACGCTGTCTCCTTCCCTTGTCGGTTTTGACACTCGTAATCAAGAACACTTTGAAAGCCCAAATACAAGAAATGCTGAGAAGAACCTTAGAAGTCTTTGTGAGAATCAACTTGTCAAGAATATGAGCAAGTCTAATTGGGATTAAATCGACTTATACCACACTCCCATTAGTGCTCTCCCTAAACCGACATAACTGCTTGATAAATGCCCGAGATTAAGAAGTCTTTAGATCGTTAAATGCAACTCTGCCTTTAGTCTTCTAACATGTAGCGTAAAATGTAGAAATGATCGTAGACTCGACCTTCTTCAAGATTGTTCTTCACTGGGAGATAGTTAACATCTTCAACTCACACCAAAAAGCATTCCACCAAAAGCATCCCAATTAACTTACATCTTGCAAATCCTTTAACTAAAATCCCTCCCAATCAAACAAGAACATAAAGATGTTCATCAAGGAAATCAAAGAATCAGCCGCAACGAACACACAAGATGGTAACACCAAACTACCAATCACATCAAACAAGAACAGATAGATTGTTCGAATCATCATGTTGTCAGATACGTGAAGCATTAACCGAAGCACTTTGTCGATAAACTCATCAACCGAGTGAAGATGTCAACCAACGGCTTAGAAGAGAAAACTCCATGTGAAGATGACCCGATAAAGAAGCTCGTTCTTACATGAGTTTAGAGTCGTATGACCATTAATATTCTCAAATATCAATCAACAATGCAAAAATTCACACTCTTTCTCCCCTCAAGAATTGCATACGGAGATGCCATTCTTGACTAAATAAGTGAAAATCATCCAATGTTCTATTCACACTTCTTCCGCAAAATAAGCACATGATGTCGCCATCTTCATTATAATCGAGCAAGTGGAATGAGAAAACAATCGCTGATAGCCCGGTTCACTTGATGACCAAGCGCATGGAAAAGTATGAAGCATGTTGATGAGAATGGTCATAATTGAGAAGATTTATCTTCTTTGAAGATAAAGCGCATCGAAATACTATTTCTTTTCTTTAGAGTACGAGGCCCGAATCGATG
Source organism: Chrysanthemum lavandulifolium (assembly GCA_022545495.1). Classification (NCBI taxonomy): domain Eukaryota; kingdom Viridiplantae; phylum Streptophyta; class Magnoliopsida; order Asterales; family Asteraceae; genus Chrysanthemum; species Chrysanthemum lavandulifolium. The sequence continues at coordinate 120,861,618 of CM040245.1, forward strand.
TGAATGACGCCATAAACTCTCTCTTTCAATCTCTTTTGGCAAAACATGTAATCAACCCCATTATCATTCAAGAGGCTCTTCAGAGTGACAACCGATGGAGAAAACCCAATATGATGAATTTGACTCTAAAGTAAGCTAACCCGAACTCGTGACTTAAACTTGAACATATGTAACAAAGAGCGTGCTTCGAGACTTCATGCTCCATTGAATCTCTAAGTACTCTATACTCATCATCCAACCAACCATCAAGTATAAGACGACATCACTCTTTGAAAATCCACAATTGAATGTGACACCGAGCACTACAACGTAACTCCTTAAAGTGATAGTTATTTTGTAGTGGTAAGAGCCCAATTCCCCAAGTGGTAAAAAGAAAAGGTAAAGACACCCAACAATAACTAGATTTCCAAGTCTTTGTTTTTGATAATAAGCTCGTGACAAGGATCTCAAGAATCTTCATCCAACCATCCTCGATACCTTCTGTGACACTAAGTACACTCACCGTGATATTTCACTTCAACCTCAAATAAATAATATCAATTAACGCTTGTCACATCTTCTCGAATCGCTCAAATCTAGCCTTCTTTGACATTTAAATGAACTTTGATAATGGTTTCATCCCGAACATGGTTTAATGAGCATGACCCCGTAAAACTTTGAAGTAACCAAACCGCCATGACGAATATCCAAACACACATCCAATTCATGAAGTACACCCTTTTATCCTTCTTTGAAGAAGAAACCGTAGCACCAAAGATCGATGAGATCCGAATTACACTTTCCTTTCTCCGTGATGGTTCTATCATTACGGATTTTAAAATTCCATGGTTTAAACCAGAAATAGATTCTTTTATGGATTTACAAAACCAAGAATAAACCATAAGATAGATCCGAAATGCACTTTACTATTACCGTGATGTTTCCATTGTCGCGGATTTTACAAGTCTATGATTTAAACCGAGAAATAGGTTCTTTCATGGATTTTACAAAATCAAGACACAACCGTAAACAATGTCAGTTGAGTGTGTTATGACAACTTTGGTTTCGTTGAATATATGTTTTAGGAGAACATGCAATGGTTCATCAACTGCTCATAATCCAACATCGACAAAATCATCAATCATCCAAACAACACTTTGATAAACACATTATTCACGACTTACAGCCACTATTGAAGTGACCACATGGAGAAGTAAACCGATATACCAAACTTGATCATGAAGTAGAATTCCGGATTTGTTACTTAAGCTTGCAACTAATCCTTGTGAAGAAGAAACGGTGTACCCAATGTACAAAATCTCTTGACATATCCTCAATCGTGTGAGACAATCAAGTGATAGTTACGCGTTGTGGGTAAACCGAGAAAGAATCACAACCGTGACTAAATAGCCAAGTCTTTATCACACTCTATAAATGCCCAAACAAGTCATCTTCGCGGAAGGGTAGAAAGAAAGAAGACAAAATAAGTAAACGTTCGAAAACCTCACTCAAATTGAAACAAGAAACATCGCTCAAACCACCCGTAGTCGACCTTGTTCAAATATCAATTCAAGCCGTGACATAATGTCCTTCGTGAAAATGTTTTAACCAAAGTATCAAATCCCATAACAAAACAAATCTAAATATCAAATCAAATCTCAACAAATCACAACATCTTCCAGTCTCTTTAAAAAAATCTCATGTTCAATCCAATCATATGAACGTCCCAAGGTTGGTTATTTGTAATAATCGAGGCCCGGTTCATGAAAAAATAAACTAGCCATCCAAGTCAAAGCATGTGATAATCACACAACCAAAGGACTCAAACTCAATTCCACGCCCGGTCCAAATGAGATGAGATACTCGACCTCCAATATCCGCGAACGTTTATGATCAATATACCACTCATTCTTGAAATTACAAAATCTATATCCAATCATTTTTAAAAAAAATTCGGATAACAAATTTTGAAATTCAAGTTTAACAATTACTTACAACACCACAAATCATAACCCAATTACAATAAACCGAAAAATTTAGACCAATCCATGTAAGCTCAAGATCACTATATTCAGCTTGACATATCCCACATGCAATTTATACATTAAGCCCATGGATCGCTTGAAGACACTTGGCCCAACACAAAGACGTGTACACAAGACAAGCTACATTCAGCAAAACCAAATCCCATGGGGTATAAAATACTCACTTACTTATACAATACCCTAATATTTCTCACACTTAACAAACCCTAATCCCATTATTCATCCGCCTCTTTCATATCCAAGTCCTCCTCTCACCAACAAACCCTAAAAATACTCTCATATCTCCGCCCCCCTCTTATCTCTTTTCCACAAATCACAGTCAAAAACCAATCTCATTCTTGCCCTAAAAATTCTCTCACAAACCAAAATTACTCACAAAATAATTCGCAACCAGTCTCCAACATCCTCAAAAGCATATCCGAATATTATTAGTCAAAACCGAATGATAAGATAAATCATTATCACACACAACGAAAGGAGTAAGAATGAAGAAGGTGTGAGGATGATCATGGTAAAACCTCTCAATTTATAGAGGTGAAAATTATGGAGAAATGTGTTTGATTTGATGTTAAACCATTGAAGAGATGAGGTTCCTAATGATTTGGAAGTGGGTTAAATGCTAGTCATATCACCCAAGTCAAGCCATACAAGAGAGATGGAATGAGGAAGCAAAGATTTGCAATAAATGTGTTCTAATGAGTGGAATTTTCTAACAATCAGATTACCCACGGATTTCAAGGTACCAAAAATTTGGTTCCTTCCTTTATGCCAAAGGGTTCCTTGGGTGAATTTTTCAAATTTTTGAATTTTGGTGGGAAATGGATTTCTTATATGTCTAAGTGAGTTATACTAGTTCTAATAAGGGTATAAACTAGTTAAGATTGACCTATAAGCAATGGATGGTAATTTGGAATCACTAAAGAATCGAAATTCAGAAAGTTACCTGGAGGATCCACGGCACCAAAAGTTTACACGGACGGACCCCTAAAAAGGGTGCCGTCCGGTCCGCCTGTACATGTACGGCGGTACCATTTTAATAATGACGGAACCAAAGCGTTGGTGCCGTCGATCCGTCTGATCTGAAAACTTCACAGAGTGTATTTTAAGGTGTCGGGGACATTTCCAAAACCTGAAATTTTTCTCAAAACAAGTGATACTAAACATTTCTAGTTAGGAAAAGTAAATAACACATGTACAAACATAATGGAGCATAGATTTTGAGCAAGGCTAAGTGATTTTCACATTATAGTGAAAATGGGTAAAATTTGATAGCATACTTGTGCTATCTCCCTGCATAAGATTGTTAACATACATCATTGTTTCGAGTTATATTATCATCCTACAAGATAAAAACAACCAAATTGTATCAAACATTAGAGATAATGTATTGTTCCAAATGCTCCTTAAAACGATTCTCACTTATCCAACTTCTTGTAGATCTTGTTCGTCATTCTACCAAGGCACTTGAACATCCCCTTGGTTTTCTTGAACTCCGCTGATTCATTCTCAATCTCGGGAAGAGATGCATAATACTCATGAGGTGGAAGCCGAGAGTTTGGAAGACCATCATCGGAGCTATTTGATGATGATGATGGAGTTGGAGGTTTTGCCCTTTTGTCTTAGCAACTCGTACATCACTCAAAGGTACAAAGATGTGAGGGATGAGCTCATAGTAAAGGTGCATCCCTTTTGGGCTTGGTGGAATTGGTGCAAAGGATCTATAGAGACGGGTGAGAAGCATCCCGTATGGGAGAGCAACCAATCCTTGTGTTGGAATATCAATCATTCTCCTAGCAATGTAGTAGGCTAAATTGAATGGTTGACGGGTGGACAAGTTGTAGAGCATATGGCAAAGACAAGCATTGATGTGATCCCTATTTCCTATGGTGCTAATGACGTTGGCTCTAAGTAGTTCTTCCCATTTCCTAAATTCAGGCTTAAGTTCATTTAGCTCCATTCCATATGGATCTCGGTTCACTTCTTTTCCTTTTTGGGTGTCTCGGGTTGTATCTCCCCTTGGGATAAATAGGTGCTCAAGGATGACATCCTTATTTGCTAGAGGTGTTTGGTAGGGAGAAGTGCGGTCATTGTTTGCATCAAGAGTGGTGAGTGACCACTTATCCGAGTAGACACATGTCCCTCGGTTGGGAATTCCTAGCAATTGAGCAAAGTTGGTTAAGGTGATGGTGTAGTCGTTTTGATTGATTTTAAACCTAAGACAAAACTCATCATCATCTTCATCACTAAAGCCGGTCACACTAGCATAGAACTCTAACACAAACCTAGGACAAATTGGTTCATCGATGTCAAGAAGACAATCGAATTGAATGGCGGCTAGTTCTTCACGGAGATTGGTATTTTCAATGAAAGATGGGTGAATAGTTCTACCCTCATGGAAATACCTTGATTCTAGACTCTTAAAGATTTCTATTTGTTCCTTGGAAAGTCCTTTGGTTTTGTGATGTTTGGGAATATAGCCAAGGGTGTCCTTGTGATCATAGAATCTTGCAGCTACCATGGTTATTCCTAAGAGCAAGAATTAATATGTTAAAAATGAGAATAAACTTTAACGTTTTGGTTCTAGTGTGTGCCTATATGAAAACGATTTGGAGTTGCGGTTATCTCGACTCATTTTATGCACAAAAATAGTTTTAGTGGGGTGTTTGGCAAATACCATGAGATAACCTAAATGCTCCTAATTCAATGTGGCTTCATTTGAATATACCCGGGAATGCATATTAATTATGCAATACCTTTAGTATTCAAGAGCATGCAAGTGATGAAAGTCTAACGTTTCTATTTGTATTAACAATGAAAAAATTGTTTTCCTACAAGTGAGAAGATTTTCAAATTTTTTGACATGGGGTGTTTGGTTATTTGAATAAGGCATTATAGTCATTATCTATTGATTAGTGGAAAGCATGATTTGTTTATGCAATATGATAATGTAGTACCTAATTTCAATGACTAGTTATGCAATTTGCCAATTGAATTCATATTTAGTATAAAAGCATACATAAAACCCCATGTAATGATTTGTAATGGTGCATAAATAAGAATCCTAGACTCAGAATTAAGAGATAAAATGTAGTTAGGATACTTACAATGATGATATCTTCAGTGATTAGTGAGTGGGAAGGTGTCAATAATGAGCTTGGTTTAATGTTTACACGTTTTGGTAAAGTGGGTTTTGAGGAAGAAGATGTTTTGTAGGTAGCGCTTTTGCGTTCAGACACCACGGACCGACGGTACCAAATTTTGGTTCCGTCCGTGTTGTCGTTGGTGTCGTGGCTACGAGAGCGCATACAAAACAAATTTGTTTTGTTTTGACTATTCTAATGTTTTGGGCTATGTTTATCCTACATGTTTGGTTCCATTAACCCTAAAACAAGTCTAATAAGATTAAAAGGTTCTCGTTTAAGAGGATTAGTTAAGATGTCGGCAATGTTGTCTTCGGAGGATACTTTCTCGATTGAGATGTTTCCTTTTTGAACATTGTCGCGAAGAAAATGATGACGGATTTCAATATGCTTTGTACTAGCATGTTGAACGGGATTCTTTCTGAGATCGATGGCTCCTTTGTTGTCGCAAAGTATTAAAATGTCGTTGAGATGAATTCCGTAATCTACGAGAGCTTGCTTCATCCAAAGAGCTTGTTGACATGCTTTTCCGGTGAGGCGTGCTCGGCTCGATGGTTGAGATGGCTAAAGTCGTTTGCTTCTTTTCAAACCATGAGGTGAGACAATGTCCAACAAAAGTGCAAATACCACTTGTACTTTTTCTATCGACATAATCACCGGCATGATCCGAGTCAAGATACACCATGGTTTCTACACCCGTTCCTTTGGGATACCATAATCCTAAACACGTTGTTCCCTTAATGTATCTAAAATCCTTTTAAGGCTTCTAAGTGTGATGCCTTTGGGTTTTCTTGAAAGCGAGCACATAGACAAACACTAAACATAATGTCGGGTCTACTAGCCGTAAGATAGAGTAGGCTACCAATCATTCCTCTATATTTAGTGTTATCTACTGATTCACCTTCTTCGTCCTTGGTGAGTTTAGTGTCCGAGGACATGGGTGTTTTAGTTGGTTTGGAATCTTCAAGACCAAATTTCTTAAGCATGTCTTTTATATATTTAGATTGGTTAAAAAATATGTCATCTTCTAGATGTTTAATTTGAAGTCCTAGAAAAAAATTTAACTCACCCATCATACTCATTTCAAACTCGTCGTGCATGATTTTAGAGAAATCATCACATAGCTCTTGACAAGTTGATCAGAATATAATGTCATCAACGTATATTTGAACAATGATAATATGTGATTCTTTTTTCTTGGTAAAAAGTATTATCTACTAATCCCATAGTGTATTTGTTATCAATAAGAAAAGTCTTAAGTCGGTCGTACCAAGCTTTTGGTGCTTGTTTAAGGCCGTATAATGCTTTCTTGAGTTTGAAGACATGATGTGGTTTCTCAAAGTCGGTAAAACCGGAGGTTGAGCAACATACACTTCTTCGTTAATAAACCCATTAAGAAAAGCACTTTTAACATCCATTTGAAATAATTTAAAGTCATAAGCACATGCATAAGCAAGTAATATTCTAATAGATTCGAGTCTAGCTACCGGTGCATAAGTTTCATCATAGTCAATCCCCTCTTGTTGATTATAACCTTGTGCAACAAGCCTAGCTTTGTTTCTAGATACTACACCATTTTCATCCATTTTATTTCGAAAAACCCATTTTGTTCCAATTATAGTTTGATCTTTAGGTTTTGGAACTAGTTTTCAAACATCATTTCTAACGAATTGGTTTAACTCTTCTTGCATGGCAATTACCCATGATTCATCTTTTATTGCTTCATTTATGTTTTTCGGTTCAATGGTGGATACAAAACAAAAATAGTTACTTTGATTTTGGGCTTGTGACCTTAAGGTTCTTTGATTAAGTTGTCCTATGACTTTGTCTAAAGGATGACTTTTAGATTCTTTGATGTTTACAATCTCTTTATTTAATAGTTCATCTTCCTTGTTATTATTAATTATTTCTTGACTTTCTATCATTTGACTTTCAACTAAGTCATCATCTACCAAAGGTGATGTCTTAGAGGAGGTGGACTTTAAATCGAATGTTATGTTCAACGATTCCTCGACTATCATTGTTTCTTTGTTTAGGACAATATAAGCTTTACTAGTTTGAGAATAACCAAGAAATACACCTTCATAAGACTTTGGGTCAAACTTGGTGAGATAATCTTTAGTATTAAGAATAAAGCATTTACAACCAAAGACTCTAATATATCCTAAAGTTGGCTTTTTACCTTTATAAAGCTCATATGGTGTTTTGTTTAGGAAAGGACGAATTAAGACTCTAAAATATATGTAGAAGTGTCAACCGCGTTACACCAAAACTTTTGAGGAATGTTTTGTTCATTAAGCATTGTTCTACTCATTTCTTGAATTGTCCTATTTTTACGTTCTACCACTCCATTTGGTTGAGGTGTTCGTGGAGCCGAAAAGTTATGTGTTATACCATTTGTATCACAAAAGTTTCCAAATTGAGTTTCGTTGTCAAATTCACGACCATGATCCGTTCGGATCGTCACAATTTTAACACCTCGTTGATTTTGAATTTTCTTGCTAAGAATTTCAAATTTATCAAAAGCTTCATTTTTAGTTTTCAAAAACAACGTCCAAGTAAATCTTGAGTAATCATCTACTATGACAAAACTGCATAAGTTGCCTCCGTAGCTTCTTATAGCGGATGGACCAAACAAGTCCATATGTAATAATTCTAGACACTTAGATGTGGACACCATATTTTTAGATTTATGACTACTATGGGTTTGCTTACCAATTTTGCAAGCGTCGCAAAAGTGTTGGTCATATTTTAGTTTTGGTAAATTCCTAACTAGCTCTTTCGAAGATAGGTTTTGTATAAGTCTCATATTAGCGTGACCTAGGCGTCTATGCCAAAGAGATGAGCTATTATCTAACGTTGTTAGGCAAAGTTTGTCATTAGATGTTTTATCTATTTTCATGACGTATATGTTATTTTTCCTAACTCCTTTAGCTATGGTGATACCATCTTTTAGTATTTTACTACCATTTTCATCAAAAAGTACTTTATACTTTTTATCACATAATTGGCTAATACTAAGTAGATTAAATCCTAACCTATCTATATGAGCAACATTTTCAATAGTTAGGGAGTTATGAGCGATCGTACCTTTGCCAATGATTTTGCTTTTGAGATTGCTACCAAAAGTGACATTACCTCCGTCATACTCTTGGTATGATGAGAAGAGACTTTTGTTGCCCATCATGTGTCGTGAGCATCCACTATCTTTTATCCATTCATCAGGTTCCAATCCAACTTTCAAGCATACCTAAGAAGCAAATAACTCAAGCATTTGGTCCCCAATATCTCATGGGTCCGTTTAGGTTAAACATACCATTTATTTGATTCATGTATGGAAATGATGGGTAAGAGTTCCATGACATGTAATCTGGAGTTTGATATGGTCTAGGAAAGTTTTGATTCCAACCGTTGTGTTGGTAGTTGGGATGTACGTTGTGGTTGCTCTTAGAAAAGGGGCGTTTGGCAAAAGGTGTTTTATGTCGTTGTTGAGTAGTTTTTATCTAAATTCATTTTAGCAAGTCCTACTCTCGATGTAACAATGGTTTTAGTTTAACATTATCCTTGGTTTTCTTTGTTACTTTGATAAATTCACTACGGTCCATATCTCAAACATTACATCTCTTTGAAGTACCCACGGCACCATTTGGTTCAACGGACGGAACCCTTATTTTGGGTCCGTTCGGTCCGTCTTTATCTTCGCAGTTAGCTTTTGATGCTTTGTTCGTCCTTTTCGGCCGTTTTGTTTTGACTCTTTGGAATTAATACTTCATTAAATCCTAGCCCATTCATATCTCCTGGTGTTTTATGTATTTTAACTATTTCATCGGAAAGTGCGATGTTTTTGTTAAACCTTTTAAATTTAGAATTTGGTTCGATTAGAACATCTTGTGTGAGTTTTAGTTATTCTATTTCAAGATTAAGCTCTTGACATGATTTACAACCATCGTCATTTGCTTTTCCTTTTTCAAGTCGTTTTGCTTTTCTTTTAACTCATAAACTTCATTTTCCAAAAATTCCTTTTGGTTTTTAAAATTTATTTTAGTTATGATTTTAGACTTAGCTCACACAATTGATTATATTGTTTTTGCAAAGTGTCATCATCAATAGAAGAATAAGAAGAGTCGAAAAGTACCTCGTTCGACTCATGTGCCATTAGAGCGATCTCTTCCTTGCTTGATTCTTCATCGCACCACTTACAAAGCTCGTTGAGTTTTTGATTCTATATCACCAAGCAGCCACTTGTGAATGGCTAACCTTAATAAACTTAAAGCGCTCGAAACCAATACAATGAAGATCGTACGGTGAGTTTAAGTGCAATGGTGTATTGATCGATGATAGAATGATCACTAAGGATAGTGATCGGAAAGATTTGGATTGGAAATTACACCTGATTGATTGGAATGTATTTGGACACGTAATTGATGACTAAAACAAGCGTAAACGACGCATCACGTACAAAATAAAAAGTGAAATCATAAAAGACCTAAAATATAAATGACATTTTGAAATCCTAAAAATAAAAGAAAATTATTAGAAAAAGAAAATTATTTTTATAACTATTTATTTAATTATTATTAATTAAAACTATTTTAACTATTTAAAAATAACCTAAAATAGAAGAAAATACAAAATAAGGCTAGAAAAATAAAATTATGATTGAGAAAATCTAAAATATTATAAAACTAATTTTAAAACTAAAATATATTTTTACACTTTTATATATTTATTACTAATTAATTATTATTTAAAATCTTAAATACTAGAAAATATAAAATAAACCGAAATCTTAACTTGGAAAAATCTAAAATATGATAAAACTAATTTAAAGCGAAAAGATATTTTTATGCTTTTTAATTATTTATTACTAATTATTTAATACTTTTAACTATTTAAAATTCTAATAAATACTAAACAGATTATGAAAATTATGAAACTTTTTCTAAAAATAACTTAAGGTGACAGAAAACTAAGTAAAATATAAAAGCGAGTTAATAAGCTAAAAGAAAAATCAAAAGCTAAAATCTATTAAATCCTCACTATATTTAAATTGATGTTTTTCGGATTTTCTTTTGAAAAACTAACTACTTAAAATATGAAACTTTAATGAACACTCTAAGCTATTTGCTGCTTATGAGCCATGAGCTTATTTTGAGAAATAAGCTCAAACAAGCCTCATCAAATAAGATGTAAATAAGCTAGTACTACTCAAATGAAGCTAGAAAGCGATAAGCTAGAATAAGCGAGATAAGCACTTAGCTTCGAGAAATCAAGGTTGAGGCTTCAAGCTAGAAAATGAAAACCAAGCTTGAGACCTTAATATGGCTAGGTTGGCTTTCCAAAGAACCAAGGATCACAAGCTTAGACCAACTAATAAGCCATGTGAGCTTATCAAGTTGGACTTGCACTGTGGCACCATTATCGGACAAGGGTCCAAAAGAACTAGAAAATAAGCACTTTATAAGCTGATTAACAATGAACTAGTATTTTTCTAATTAAGTTTAGCAACTAAACTTTGATAACCCAAAAGCTTTTAAGCTAAAACTCAATATTAAACTCACACTAAAATTGTCTATTTAATTCAAAAACGACCAAAAGGAAAATTTTGACTTTTATAAAAACTAGAAGTTGACTTATATGAACTTATGATTACTTTGAATATGTTGTAATAAGCTATATTAAGATGATTCTAAGCTACTTTGATGAGATTTGTATTCAAAATCCTAACGTTGAACTATTTCTCGAAGGTGATTTTGACTATTTCACTAAATTACCACGTGTTTTCATTAAAAAGCACAAACAAACAACAGACAAGACACATTAGGTTTAAACAAGCAAATCCAAACACCCTTTTAAATGTACATTATGGTGATTTTCAAAGCAAAACTCAACTTAAAACCATGGAACCGATTTCGAGACTTTATAATATCAATTATTAGAACTAAATAAGTATAAAACAACGATCATAACAACATAAAACTCACTAATGATGATTATGCTATTTTCTTGTCAAAATGAGATTTTATAAACTACAAATTTAAAAGAACAACCAACTGATTTTAATTCTTAAATACACTTAACTATAACTAATGAACATAAAGAACCGTAAATTCAAGCTAATTTGATGCCAAAATGGATCAAAGTGCTTACAAATAGCTATCCAAAAACCGAGAACCAAAGGCCAAGATCACTCCTATAGGCTTACCACTAAGCCACTAAACCTTGAGCGCCCAAATTGTGAACACCATTTCCATGGGATTTTGATTTTCAACTAATTATTTGGTATTTTGGTGATTTTTCCTTTTGATTCTAAACTGAATTTTAATGTATCTAATAGCTTTTAGAAGCTATCTAGGAGCTTACTCGGTCCAAGATAACAACTACTTAACAACATTCAATCATTCATGAAAATTTGAACAAGTAAAATTTGCATAAACTTGAAATCGAAATTAAGGATTGGAAAGATTCAAATACACTTTAATAACTTAAACAAAGTAATGGAAAGACTTAAAATACCTTTGGAAATTTGAAATTGATTAAAGCGACTAATTTTAACTAAGTTACACTAGATATATAGATACATTGCTTTCTACTCCTCTTTAGACCTCTGAATGAGCTATTGGATTGGCCAAAATCATCGAACCATACAAGTGTATTTTTGGCGCCAATTTTTCTTGAGCGTGTTTTAGTCAATTAATGAAGTTTGGAAGATGAGGGGGTTTGTAAACAACCGGGAAGACAAGTGGGATGTTGAAAGTGGAAAACCATTCTTGGTTTTGGTTTGCGAGAGGTGGGAGAAGAAGTGAGCGAAAGAATCGTGGTGGTGAGGTTTGACCTTTTTGACCGAGTATTAATATAACGGGTGTTGGGCTGGGCACAAGTTGGGCCAGCTGGTTTGTGGATTGGGTTTGATATATTAAAGAGGTCAGGTTTGGTATTAACACAAGGACCCAGTTGTAATTTGGCCAAAGTTAAGGACCTGAACATGACACTTTTCCAAACTTATCACAAGGACCAAACTTGACAAACTTTGATAGTACAAGGATAACTTTTGCATAAAATTCCATTTAAAATATCTTAAACCTTTTCGCCATTTGACCAAAAACTCATTCAAGGATCATTTTGACAACTTAGAATATTTCAAGGACCTTGAATGATAAAATCCGTGGACTAGATTTGACAACTTTTGAAACTTGGGGACTAAAGCGCTAATTTTGCAAACTTGATCTATTTTTCATCGATTTTGATCTTTTGCATTTAAAACACATAAAACACCGATTTGTGATATTTTCATCATTTTGATTAGCGGTCACTTTAGACATTCTCCATTTGGGATGGAGTGCTTATAACGGCCATGGCAAATTTACGACAAAGTTCTTACTACGGATTTGAAAGATTACTTTGAGATTACCGATTAAGTGCTTTAAGTGATGTAATAATTTAGTTCTTACTACGAAAAGATTCAAAGCTTTAAGTGATGTAATAATAGTATTAAAAAGCCACAATCAATGGTTTCATCTTCGGGGATAACAAATTGTTCATATTGTTGAATAAGAAGATCAATTTTGTTATCCTTGACTTGTGAATTACCTTGATGTGTAACAATCAAAGATTCCCAAATATCTTTAGCGGTTTCACACATAAAAATTCTTTCATATTCTTTTCTAGGTAAGCCATTATAAAGCATCATTTTAGCTTCATTATTTTTAGCAACTAATTTCTTTTGTTCATCAATAGAAATATCTTTTGTTGTAGAACTAAAATCCCCTTTAACAATAACAAACCAAAGATCTATATCTTTTGATTTTACATATGTTTCAAAACGGTTTTTCAATAGATAAATCCATTGGTTTCAAAGAGTGGTGGTCTTTGCATAGATTTCCCTTCTTTAAAGTTTTCAGAATCCATGGATCGTTTCAAGTTTATAAAATACAAATTATTTTAGAAATTCTTGAGCAACGAGACTCTGGTACCAATTGTAGAAAACTAGAATGGGGGGTTGAATAGTTTACCAATTAAAAACTTTGTTTTGAAACTTATTGAAAGATCAATTGATATTGATCTTAGATATGTTAATGAAATATGCAAGCAATATGTAAATAGTAAATAAGGAAAGAAATGATCAAACCACAACAAGTTGTTTATAGTGGTTCGGTCTACAAGGACTCTTTTTCCTTGCCCTACTCCACTCCCCGAGTCTCACACTCGAGAGTTTAACTTCACTAGTCAACAAGCTCCTTTCACCGGCGGAGAAACCTTTACACTTCGCTTACACTATTTTCGACGCTAAGCTAGATGTCGAGTTCTTTCCAAGGGTACAACCACTCCCACACATAATGTATTTTGAGGACTAAAATACTAACCACTCACACTCACAAGATTATGATGGTTTAATACAACAATGAAGTATGAATCAACACAAGATCATACAACACTAAACAAACAAGACTTCCAACTTCTCGTTTGAAGCTTGAATGTGACTTGATCTTCTTTGCTACAAAAGAGATCACTAATATGATATGAAACCGAGTTAGAAAGGTTAGAGAAGATATGTAAGAGAGTATGATAGAAAGGGATGAAAACTACTTGGTTTGGCTTTGCTATTTATAGCCAAAACCTTCAACAGCATCACGGACGGCGGACCCGTGAAAGGGTTCCGTCCGTTATATATTTTGGTGTCGCTGGTCCGATCAAACAAGATATCAAGATCTTGCCAAAGTCAACCATATCTATGTAAGATTGTGTAAGATATGAAGAGTACAAATCTACATAAAATATCTAATGAAATCTTCCAATGATTTCCATGATGCATCACATGATGTCATGTGTTGTTTTTCTATTTTTAGAAATATGCAAATACATAAGTAATGTTTAGTTTTTAAGAGACTAAAACATTCTAAAAACTACTATCATACATTATGCTTAGACTCATATTAAGATATGATTAGTCATAATGTAAATGCTTAAATGATGAAGATATTGTTTGAAAAAGCTTGTTTTAATATCTATTAAACTTGACAAGCTTTAAGCTTTTATACAAATTAAATTTACTTTTGTCGTTAACAAAACTTAGGTAAAGATCAAAAATATAAATAACGTTTAATGGCGATATTTGTATTAACAAAGTTTATTATTAATAAAATCCTTTTAGTTTTGATTCTTATGTTAATTCTCATTTCTGTTTTTATGATCTCAAGTAGTTTAATCTCATTTCAAATAGTTAAAAATAGCTTATTACAAGTTATATTCAGCTTAAATGTTCTTCTAAACAAAAATCACAAAAAATAGAAAAAACCTCAAAAAAGTCAAAAATATTCAAATTCTGTTCTCAAATAGATTTCAGTTTAAGTCTTTGTTATTATAAGCTCTGATAAGCTTAACTATAGCTTATCTAGTGCTTATTTACATACCTACTCAGTTTCTACATCAAATATAGTCAAACAAAGTCAACTATGCAGAAGTTCAACATTAATTTGGTTTGATTGTTGATATGGATATGGATTTGGGTTGAATTTATTGATCTGGTATTGGAAAAAGGTTAGGATAGTGGTAATTTGATTTCAAGTGCAAGCCATAGTGGCTGGACATACTATGAGTTCTTAATCTCCTTCAATTTTAATACAGTAATATAGAATAGTTATTGTTGCTTGTTTAGGTTTGAATCAATTAGGTTTAATTTTACATTCTGAATCTGTGTTAAGGATTGTGTAGGCTTTGGTTGTTGATAGTGCTTGATTAGTTGCAATTCAGTGATTAAAATAGTGTTTGGCATTAGGTATCATTCTGAGTTAAGAGGTGTAGTTAGTAGTAAATTGTTGTTTCATTAGTTTTACTTAGGTATTATAGGTCAGTTTTAGCTCTCAAATTGCACATTAGATCATTAAAAGTCAAATTCAATTGCAAACTGTTCTCATTTTAATTTCAGTGTGAATCAGCTTGTCATACTTTGTATTTAGGTGTAGGAGTTAGTAAAATAGTTTAATCTAGTCATAATTCATCTTAAAACATGATTATAAATCAGTTTCATTAAATCAAAGTTCAAAAAAGTCAATAGAATGTTTTTCTCAAAAAGTCAAAAATATTGTTTTCATTTTTAAGTGTTGTTCTTTCTGGAATTTTAAATCATTCATTTTTATCCAATTGACTTGAATCTCTGGATTTTGAAACTATTGTTGGTGGTGTTCATCAATGATATTTTATAATAATTTTGTGAATTTTGTAAAACAACAAAATCAGCTCTTCAATTGGGCCAGTTTTACATTTGATGCCCTATTCACAAACTTAAATAGCTAAAATCAGTTTCTTCTCAAGCTTCTAAACTTCTCAGAACATCTCCAATTAAGCTGAAATTTAGTTTATAAGTACTATGCTAGGTGAACTTGAGGTTCCAATTTCCGGATTCCACTTTGAGCTTATTTTCAAGCTGCTAGATAGGGTTACAGAGCTGTTTTGACACTAGCTGATTTGCATTTGGATTTGCCTAATTGTTTGAAAAACTGAGATTAGTGGATCATAGGTAGTTTCTTTAAGAATTTTAAAGTGATATTAAGCTTGATTTGGGTCCCTGCAAGATATGGTTGCCTTTTAGAGCTTATAGCTTATTTTGCTTTAGCTTGTTAAATCAGTTTACATCATTGTAGCATAATCTGTGTTCACATCTTGCATTTAACAATTTTAATAGCTTTTTAATCATATTTAGGACTTTTACATAAATTTTCATTTTTTTCTGTCATTGTTAGCTATTTTTCTGCATTTAAATAAGTTTTAAATCCTTTTTAAATAGCCTTTATTACAAATAAATCAGAAAAAACTCACAAAAATTTAATTTCAATTTTATTAGATTAAGAAAAATCAAAAAGACATAAAAAATATTTTTCCTCATTTTTCCTAGTTTAAATAATAATTTTTAGCCATTTAATTAGTTTTAAATAGTTTTTAATTCATAGAAATTAGATAAAAAGTCAGAAAAATACAAAATCAGTTTTGAAAATTAGTTTTAGTTAGTTAAGATTTTTGAAAAATAGTTTTACAAGTTTCTCATAAGTTTTCATAATTTTTAGCATTTTAGATCTATTTTAAAGTTCAATATTAGTTTTTAATTCAAAATAAATCAATAAAAATCATAAAAATTAGTTTTAAATCTTAGATAATTTTAAATCACATTTTTAGCTGTAGAAAATTATTAGATCCCTTTTAAGGGTTAAATTAGATTAGTTTGCATTTAATTTACATTTTATTAATTACGTTATTTGCGTTTTTAGTTTTAATTTGCATAATTAGTCATAATTTCTAGTTTGCATCATAGATTCAGTAGTTTTTATTGCTTCCCTTTATTATTTCTTTCCCCGTAGTTTAGAAATCATCAAAACTTCCCTTTTCCCATTCAAATCCCGAAACGCGACGTGAGTTGTTAAACTCCATTCATCCCTCGCTGGGAGAACGACCCGGGAAATACATTCCTTTGTATTTCTTCGGAAAATATATGTACTAAGAATTCGAACCTATCAGTGATCATCCTGGAACAATGCCCTCTTTGCACTTTTTGACTCTGCTGGTTTATCTTTTAGCTCTTCCAGATCTTGTTGGACTGTCACTGTAAGAGGTGTCGGTGGTGTTCCTAGTTATTCATAAACAAAGATTCAGTATTTGAATTTGCAAATGGTATGGCTGTGACATTTTTAATTTAATAAAATGGCATATTAAACTTGTAGCAGTTACCTTTTTGATCCTTTGTTTCTGTGATGTCACTTTCCTCATTTTCGCTTTGGTCAAGATGCTGCTGGTTTGCTGGCGTGAGAGTTATCGCTGGTGTTCCTAATTGTTCACAGCCAAATGTTCAATATTTGTAGTTAGGATTGTTTTATTTAAATAATAGAAACAGTTGATTTAAATGTTGTTACCTGAGCCTCCTTCTATCATCTTCCTTGTTTCCTTTTGTTGTTTGTTCTTGTTGAAAACTTTATCGACAACAAAATCTGTTGCTCGACCTGATGTGTTGAAATGGATCTGGAAAATGTTTTTCTGACCTTCAATGGCAAAAATATGTGATGGTATTTCCTGCGGGTCCTACTGTTTTGTGGTTTGCTAGCAACTCTGAGCATGAATATCCTGTAACATCTTCTGCTGCAGGGCTAAAGAAAGTTACTGGGACTGTTGCAGATGGGTCTGTGATGAAGGCTTTGAAATTAAACCTGTGCATTGCATGGAGTAAAATGATCAGGATTCCATTTGTATCCCATTTGTTTTTTTAATATTATGTAAAGTTGACATAGAAATTTACGTACTTATAAGATGGTTTTGCTTGTTTTCCATGGTTTAGGCAACGGTACATCCCTTCTTTTTCTTTCACTTTTGAAGCACATTCGCTGCAAGACATGTAATACCAATCTATTTTTCTGTTGACGCTGGTAATTGTTGCTTCAGTTGTGAATTGCACTCCATACAAAAGTTTGTGCAAACGATTAGTTGTGATATTTTTTGGCATCAAAGTTTTGTGCAAAGTTGTAACTGAATGTTAAGTCATTCAATTTTGTGTGACAGAAAACTGACCGTGTAACTTTCAGGATCCTGCTGTAAAAGTGTCTTTAAAGGGGATCTGTTGCGGAACTTTTCTTTCTCCATAAGTTCACATGGAGTCTTGGTAATCCGAAGCGGTGGTCTTTTTTGGTGCCTCTCTCTGTGCCTGTTTCGTATTGCAAAATTAGGATGGGCAAACCTTTTATGTGAAGATGATGTAATATTCAATTTTTTGGGTCTAAAGATTTTACCTTGCCCTTGCTTCTTCGGCCTCTGGTATCTGCGGGTTTAAGTAGTAGCGTGTTGCAGAGGTTGTTGTTAGCTGGTAATCTGCCATTGCATTGTTTAAAAATGTCGTGAGAAATTGCCATTTAAGTTTTTATAAATCGTTAGTGCAATACATCTGAATTTTGTGACTCGGAAAGAGCTGATGGCAATTATAATCGGTCTTTGCATTGTTTCAAGTTCAGCGTCCTCAAAATTTTCAGCCATGTCATCCCACATAGTGAACTCAACAACATTACCACTGTAAAGATCAGCAAGTCATAAGAGAGGTGATAAATCTTGCTAGTTTATTTTTTGGAACGAAAGAACTTAAACATAAATTAATGCACCTTAAATTTTCAATATCCACTTTTCTAAACACAGTTGCTTCTTGGTTGGCATTTGGTTTGCGTATAAGCTCCCCTGCTGACCGCAAACAACCTATGTAATCTGTGAGCAGAAAAGTGTTAGCATTTTATCATTCTATTTGCTGTTAAAAATTTGAGAGTAGAAAGACGATCTGTCAGAACCGGGTATTGCATTCTGCCCATTGCATCTTTTGTAGGGATTCTGTACTAAAGCTGGTTATACGAAACAAAATCAAAGTAGCGGTGTGGGATGGTTGGTGCTTGTATAGCATCAAATTTTGTGGCTTTCCCAAACCTGAGGCTTGTTTTGTTGTTAATGCTTTGTTGGTAAGAATTGGTTGGCTCACACATGAACTCTGAAATCCTGTAGACCTCTCCAAGTTTGATTTTTGGGTTGAAGTAGTCAATCTCTCTAACATTCATGTTCCCTTGTATAGCATTCCCCTTTCGATGGTTATTTCTTATTAGACAAATCCTAACCGTAGCTACATCTTATCTATGCTACGTGAATTAACACATACCTCTTG
The DNA here is from genome assembly GCA_022545495.1 of Chrysanthemum lavandulifolium. Taxonomy (NCBI): domain Eukaryota; kingdom Viridiplantae; phylum Streptophyta; class Magnoliopsida; order Asterales; family Asteraceae; genus Chrysanthemum; species Chrysanthemum lavandulifolium. The sequence continues at coordinate 120,880,457 of CM040245.1, forward strand.
ATCTATCAAGATACAACAAAACCCGATCTCTTTTTTTTCCCCAGAGAATCCAGCTGCATCCTTTTTGCCATAAGTGACTGAAATCCATTTTCTGTATACTCTAGCTTCAAGGACTTTGCTGTGAGATGTTGGTGTTAACTGACAAATTGTGACAATCTGCGGTGCACTGCTAAGTTCAATGGTTTTGTCTTTGGAGGCATGCGGCACCAGAGCAGTTGCATTTCCTTCCATTGTGCTGGCAAATGATAAAAAAGAAACTTAGATACAAAAAAAGGATCCTAAAGGTAACAATGATAAAGGGAATAAGTATTTTAGCACTAAGATTAAGATACACGGTACATAAAACTGGCGGTTTGAAAATCTACCTGTGGCTTATGACTTTTACGATAAGTTTATAAAAGCAAAAGATACTAATATGCAATTCTGATGACATTATGTAAAGAATGTTTATGAGCAAAAGATTGGGCTAAATTTTGTATGAACCTAAAGCAAAAGCAAACTTGAATCCTAAGGCATTGATGATAATAAAAAGACACACGCAAAAACATTTAAAAAAAAAGAAAGCAGATAAACTGAAAATTAAAGGGAACCAAATCAGCAACAAAAAAGCAATAAGTTTGTTTTCCAAAAAAAGCAAATATTAATGCCTACATTTGCATTGTGAAAACAAAGGGCGTGTCTTATATTTTTCTCAAAAAATCTTTGTAAACAATATTTTTGGTGAAATTTTGTCTTTCATTTTCTTGTTGTTTAATAAGAACCTTTAATCCATGAGGAGATGTAGCTCTAGAGAGAGCGACATACAACTGCCCATGGCCAAAGACTGGTTCGGGAAGGTAAACTTCAATTTTGTTTAGAGATTGGCCTTGGCTTTTGTTTATTGTCATAGCATAACATAGTTTTATTGGGAATTGAGTTCATTTGAAAACAAAAGGAAGATTTGGATCTTTATGGATTAGTGGTATTCTGTAGATAAAAACTTTTTCGCCGACTCTTGTGCCTGTGATGATTTGTACTTCAATAAGTCTCGACATCAGCTGTGTGACTATCATACGTGTCCCATTGCACAAACCACCTGCCAAGTTAACATTCCTTAGCAACATCACTGGTGATCCAACCTTAAGCTGCAACTCATGTGGCGGGAATCCTGGCAGCTTAAAGGTGTTTAGATATTCAGGAGGATATATGTCACACCCCAAATTACATTTTGCAATGGAATGGAATTCACAGGGATTGATCGTCATAGCATCACAATCACAGTTATATTGAGCGACCTAAAGTGTCGTTTGGAAAAACACATCGTTTGATTTAATAAAACAATCGAGTTTACAAAGTATAGGTCCCAAAGTTTACAAAGTTTATGGAAATATAATTATAATACAAGTCCAAACGATGGTTTTGAAAGAAAGTGCCATAATGTACAATGATTTAAGTCGGACGCTGACTCAAAAGGTGGTTCTTAACCATGCCATGATGAGTATGTCTTAGTTACACGAAAATACATTGCTAAAACGGTCAACAATAATGTTGGTGAGAAATCATAGGTTTATGTAAATGTTTTATACGACTACATGAAGTATAGATCGAACATGACAATTATGTCACGTAAAAATGTTCTTGGTATGACATTAATGTCACATAAAATGTTACAATTGCTTTAAGCCCATGACAACAAAGCGAGGCATGTTCATAATGTAGGCCCCAAAGAGTGTTTGCCGACAACTCAATAATGTTATTAAATGAAATGCATCCGTATTACTAGTTGGGATTCACCAACCCGGATGGAGGCGTTACCTCGATAGATCTATCCACTCACCCTTGCTTCTAAGATTAACGGTTCATGTTCGGGTAAAGGGACTTTCAATTGGCAATGCGGTAACTTAAGCAATGTAAATGAATTTAACATACTTGGTATCGTAATAAAATGTTGTGCAATGTATTCTCCCCCGTAGGTTTGAAATCAGTAAAACTTGAATAAATCGGGGCTATGAAAACTCACTTGGTAAACTGGTGTGATGACAAGAGTGAGTACACTGAGGTATAGCGTGAAACTTTAATTTGGACCTATTACAAATGATATGATATGTAATGAGTTGCAATGTAATGTTATGCATGCATTTCGTATGTTATTTATACCATTTGCGGGTTTTGAAAATAATACTTATCGCCGAAAAATACTCTTTTGACGTCTTGACCATTCTTAAATCACTTTACAAGTTTTTACGTCAAAATGTCATCCTACAATGGTTTCGTAATGATTTATGGTGAAATTTTCACTTTTCGTCGTAAAATAAAGTCGTCGGGAATTTCGTGAAATTGACAAAAATGGCTCCGAATAACTAGTCGTAAAATGGTGTACGTCGAGCGTTAGGAAACGAACTCGACAGTTTTAGAAAGTTTGTATCAATATCTAAAAGTTTCGATTCAGAGTTTTCATCGAGGTCTCGAACATAAAGATAATAAGGGTTAAAGATGGTGATTTTGTCTAATGGTTGTGTAAAAGTGAGTTTCGTAAGTTTGAGCAACCGTAATTAATTTATTAAAACTCCGCTATACAAGCGGTTGATTGTTTTGAAAAATATGCTCGGTGATCTTGATTTTATTAGAAGACATTTCGTTTCAAAAGTTCCACATCATTGATAAAAACAGCCCTCAATATGGTGCGTTTAGTTCTGTAATACTTGTCTCGTAAAACAATATAGTTTTCGAAATTAATAGTTCTGCAAGTTTATAAACGTGCATATCTTTGTCGTTTCAAATCCGTTTTCACGTATAATATGTCCTTAGCTTCGTATCAAAGTATACTAATATATTTTTGATAAGTCAAAATAATTTGTAAAGCTTAGGACTCGTTTTGACCGAATAGAGTAAAAATAGTATCTTTGAAATTTCGAGAAAATTATATATTTAGTCGTCAAACTTGTAAAATCCATAACTTCTTCGTTATAACTCCGTTTTAATCCGTTCAAGCTGCCACGGATTCGTTTTAAAGTATATTTTCTAAATATCAAGGCCAAAAAGTCGTGCCTCTTGTCGGATTTTCCAGAAAAATAAAACAAGGACAGAACACATTTTATACTTATCGAAAATAGTTTTCTCGTACTAAACCTATTCCAATCCCTTCAAATCAACTCCAAAACTAATCTAATCCTACCGTACACCTTCTTAGGGTGTCATGGGTTCCTAGACATCATCAAGACCAATATATACCAAGGGGATAATTATAGGATGACCATATATATATATAACTCTAAAAATCATGAAAAATGGTATAAACAACACAAGTCTTGCATGCTTGTTCCAAAAATGAAGAGATGAATATAAAATGAAAAGGAAACATGAAAAATGTAAATGATATGCTTACAAGTACTATGATGAGGTGATAAGAACCAAGGTTAAACCTAAACACTCTTGGTTTTTATTGCAAAACCTTATAAAGAGTATTATCTAGATTGTAAATAACTTGAACTTGAGAAAAATTTTATGATCCCTTGGAGAACTCTTGGTAGAACCGGTTTGGAAGAACCCAAAGAGAGAAAAAAACTTTTAACACTTGAATTATTTTGAGAATGAATGAGATAGTTAATGAAGTATGACTTATGTAGTGTAAAAATTCTACCAATCAAGAAAAAAAACCATACTCAACATTTATTGACACCCTCCCCCTTGGTCGGCCAAGGGGGGAGGGATTTGTAGATATTTTATTTTTTTTTTCTTTTTACTTGTATATAATATTTACTTGTAACAATTTCAAGAAAAGTGTAAGTAATGTGTAGGAAAAATGTATAATTAAAGGTAAATGGTAACTTTTTGGTACAAGTAAGTTTTTAATAGATCAAAATAGAATGTAATGATTTTATAAAAATTATAAAAATACATTCCTTGTGAAATTTGAGTGATATAAAAATTTTCGTGTAGTTTTTAAGAAAAACATCGTAATAATATAAATTTAACGATTTATATACAAAATAAATTTAAAACACTAGTTAAACTCAAAATATAGTTTTTATAACTAAATGTAAATATAAAATATGTCGGGATCATTTTTGAAAGTAACGGATTAAATATTCAAAATAATAACTTACGCGATAACGTTTATTTAATATAAAATTTACGCGGTTAAGGTGAAATGCAATGTCATGAATGAACTATCGTAATGCAAATGATGTTAATGAAATGTAGACTAAACTTAGTCCATAAGAAATGTTCGTGATGATATGATCATGAATTACCGCTAAACCATTCAATTACGCAATTTGGAACACGTAAACCTAGTTTTCGATAAATGTTGAAATAGTGAAGCATAAATTGTTTTGAGAAATGACCTGAAATTGCGAGTTGTCACAATATAACATCTCGGTTTCAGCTCCGCTATTTCCAACCGGTATGGCTATATCATAACTTGCATAAGTTGTTATTTCACCATCAACCATGGATAAAACTTGTGAATTAATGATGTTTGCGTTGTTTCATTCTTTGGAAAAACGATTGCCTTTTCTTGTAGAGTAATTGCTGAAGGTGTTTGAAGTGTAGGCTGATCATAGGTGAAATCTATGAGATTTGAGAGCCCTTCGTCATCATCCTGTATGCAATATCTATAAGGGATTGCAACCCATGCTGCATCTCTATTGTCTTCTTTATCAGGCTCACCAATGTTACCATCACCAATACAAGAAGCCATGATGCAAATGAGTGCGCTAAGCTCTGTTCTTCTAGACTCAAATCTGAGCGGAACAACCTCATTTTTTTAAGTTTCATAACTTGAAAGCATGACCACACGTGATATTCTGCAATCACCGCCTAAAATGATTGTTTTCCCACCAAACAAAACATCTGGTGCATCTAATATGTTTCTCAGAGTCCTGTCTAATGCTTCAAAGCATCGTCGGTCATTCATTGGCGCTTCATCCCAGATAATAAGATCGGTTTCTTTTAAAAGATTTCCTATTAGAGTGTTTTTTTTAATTCTGCAAAGTGACTCATCTGTGAGCTCCAATGGAAGCTTGAATCTTGAATGGGCAGTTCGTCTTGCTGGAAGAAGAAGAGAAGCTATGCCAGAAGAAGCAACCGCCAACACAATTTTACCTTCAGACCGTATAGTGCTGATGATTGTTTTCCAGAGGAAGGTTTTACCGGTCCCCCCATGACCATATACAAATATCAACTCCTGCTTAACCACTTTAAAATCATTTATGATAAGGTCGTATATTTTTTCTGTTCATTATTCAACCTTGGAACCGACTCATCTCTTTGCTGCGCCAACATTTACCTATTGTAATTCTTTTCTTCCATTAATAGCCAGTTGTTTCATTGATCTAACAGTTCTTTTGGAGGTGGTTGCAAACCATAATTTCTTACTGATTTGCCACAACTGGTTAGTATTATTTCCAGTTCATACAATATGTATCCTTGCAATTCATCATCATTGACGTGGTAGTTGGGAACGTAGACCTGTTGTGAGACAATTCCTGGAATATCATGGCCCATTTCTTACCAATATTTGTTCCATAACTGTAAAGACTGTGCAACTTCGCAATGAGTAAGTAGGCGTGCGAAAAGGAACCTCAGTTCTGCTGATGAAGCTGAGCCACATGCCTCTTCAAGAGTTGTGTCCCATTCTTTGTCATCACCAAGTAGACCAACTGCGTTACATGCAAAGACGATATGTTGGGTACACAACTTGGTTGGTGATCTTAGCTCGCTGAGTCTTTGAACCCTTTTTGTTGACATAATAACATCCTTAAGTAGAAAAGCTCCCCTGAAGTTGGGTGTATATATGCAAGCCGTCCAATAGAAGATGCGTTGGTTTTCCTACGCGACCAACTCTTTCGATCTGCATACCATACAAACTCTGATGGAAATTGTAAGTATGTCAAATGCCTTCCATCTTCATTTTCAATGTTGTAGGTGAACCATTATATGAGTGTTGTCAGTTTGCGATCACGACGGTTAACCACAGACTCTAAATTGTCACCGTCTCGAAAGGTTACATGTTGCATGTTTTCTAGATGGACTGAAAGAATCTGCACCGCTGGTTCTCTGCTGTGTATTTCGAATTTGAGGATTCTCCAACATGCTTCATGAGTACATATAAACCGGACATCAAGATAATGTTGAATTTCATCGATGCATGCCTCTGCTTGTGCTGACGAAGTAGAAGCCTCACCAATAGATCTTGTTACTTTGGCAAAAATCCGATCGGTTCCTTTTGATATATATTTAAGCAGATATTTTATTATCATAATCCAACCACAATACTCCACATTAATATGAGCTTCAAACATGAGCAAAGATCGCGATTATACGATACCACATACCCATTGTCAAGCTTGATCTGCCCTTTTCTTGCGTCAAATTGTCCTTTCCTTCTTCGATAATGTAGATAACCCTTGTCATCAAAGAAATTTTCATTATTGTATTTCTTCGAGAAATTTTTACTGCACATATCGCCCTGCATACATGGTGCATTCAAGTTAGCCCTGCCACATGGTCCATGCATCATCATCTCTGAAACAATTTTATAAGCGCGTGGATCAACATCAGGATCAGGAGCGTGTGACAGTAAGCCGCATTTTTGAAACTCAATAGTATACAATACCGCATATAAAAAAAATCAAACAACTAAAATTAGAACAACATCTTGGGACACCACATTATATACTCATTGGTGAATGAGCGTGGTTTGAAAGATAAAATCCAAGTTTTTTATAAATAAACATAGACATACCTCCCGTGACACGCATGAATGTTTGCTCTTGCTTCATGAACTTCACGAATGACTTAATCTTCTGCTCAAATACTCTACATACTATATCCGCCCTATCTACTGTAGTCAAATGAGGAAACTGACCCATGTATCTTTGAATCTCAGGCCACTTTACATTGCATGTGAATGTTATAAAAAACCGTGGATTACCAAGCACTCTGCAAATCGCCAATGCATCCAGGTAATGGCTGTACATTTATCTTGGACCTCCAGTAAATGAGGAAGGTAATATAATTCGTGAGCCTGCCTTTGACCCTTCACGATCTCCTCTTGAAACTGCATCATACAGGCCTGATAAATAGTCTCCTCGAATATCACTCTGATGTGTTCTATAAAAATCCATCCTATTCTGTTCTATACAACAATATACCCCAACGACATACTGTTGAAAAAGGCTGCAGTTCGAAAAAGCAGATTATAATTGTCGTGTCTTGGAGTGCGGTGGTATGTAGAATGCATTCATTGAAACACGTCTTGGCTCATCGTCGGATCATTGTTCTTAACTTTAACTTTGTATGATACCCTAGTGACCATAGGTTAAAATCAATGGAAAGCAGAATGTGACATGTATGACTTATGAATTTTCTTTGGTTCTCTTTCTTGGACCATCTATGTATTCCAGTATAACATCATAATTCGATTCACTTTCTGAGCCACTGTCAAAGACAATGGCGCCAAGAGTCTGCGATCTTTGAAGCTCATAACCACGAGGCCCTTCACCACTGTAAAGCCTCACTTTAAATTCTGGGACATCATGTTGAGCACATTTATCGCGTGCAGTTCTGAATATCTGGACCAACTCATTGTGGGCATCTAAAAAGTGAATGAGCCCTTCCACGATCTGTGGATCCAAATCAGTGCCATCTGAATTTGAAAAATGGCTCAACCTATGCTCGACCTCATTCTGCGTGTCATAGATATAGAGCTGTAAAAAATTTGGGTCATCATTAGCTGGACAAAGTGACCCAATTCGATTGTATATTTGGCCTGAAACTTTAAAATATATGGCCCTCCACCATTATTGATTGTGGTGTCAACGTTCGCACCAAAGGAAGTCGTTGCAAACATCTGATTGTAGGTTCGTATATTTTCCATAAAGGCTCTTTGCCCAAGTAGCTGCTTGATATACTCAGGCGGCTCTGCTTCTGGTTGCATAAATATTCTACCGCCTCTACAACATAAATGGTATTGAGGTAAAGCATTTCTAAACCTATGGCCTATAAGCTGTTCCCCAGGCCAAAAAACAGCGTTACAATGATAGCACCGCTCAATATAGTCTCCTAAATCATCATATGCATACGATGTATCTACATTGATTAAGAAACCATAGTTAATTCAAAGGTTTGAGAATATATGTTTTGAAAAAAGATAAAGCATGCTCAAAAATTACAAAAAAGTAACCTTGTGTTGTATGAAAGCGACTCTTCATCAATGTTGCATGATCCATTATCCGTGTCATGATGGAAACTACTTATAAGGAATCGCCGACGTTTAGACCTTCTACAAGGTCGACTTGGCGCCTAGTTCTTTTTTGGCCTTGTGTTGATGGCTAACATTTTGTGCAACACTTGCTGGCTATTGTCATTCACACCTATCGCTGCTACCCAAAAGCGGGACAAAAGTTTACCGATTTTAGATCTACAAAATGCATTGTAAAGGTAAAACTCAAAATACTCACTTTGACTTGCATGAGTATTCGTGGGTTGACCAATGGTATGAACATGAGTATCTGAATTTGATTGGTGCATGCATGATGTGGAGGGCTGTTCTCGGCGTCTTTTTCTTCCCTGAGTTTGTGTCGAACACCAACCAGTAGATGCAGCACCATTGCCAACATGATCAGGGACATTTGGTATGGCTGTTGGAAGAGTAACACATAAAATTCAAAGTCAGTACCGGACTAAAATAGGTGGGATAAAAAACATTGTTTTTGCAAAATAAAAGACAGCTAATGACCTCTGGCGACATGTAAAGTCGGCTGGCCCGTGCCGGTTTGTACAACATCATGTAAATGACTGGCCTGCACATAGTTTCTAGCCATGTCATTGGATGGATTTTTTCTCATCCCACTCTGTTTTGAAGAACCAATATTGTGTGTAGGTAATCCTGTTGACACCAAAGGATACTATGAAATTCTAATTCAATATTGCATAGCAAGCAACAACATTTTTGAAACTGCATTATATAAGAGAAGAAGAGAAGGCACCTTCCATCATATCAGGACTCATTGGCTGACCAATGTCGCACATATAATTGGATGAACCACCAAGCTCAACCTGTTTGCTGGCCATCTGTTTTGTTGGCCTGCCTCTCCTTCGAGGTTGCTGCAAACATCCGGCATCATGTGTAGTGAATATTAGCCCAATTTAAAAATCTCATGGGAACCTGATCTAATCATTCTAATGTGTTGTGTAAAAAGAAAATATAGCATAGTACCTTTGCTTGCTTCGATCTTATTAGGAGTCATTGGCTGACCAACTGTGCACACATAACTGGATGAATTGGCCACCCGACCATCTGAACCACCTGGGTCAACCTGCTTGATGTCCGTCTGTTTTCTCGGCCTGTCTCTCTTTGGAGGTTGCTGCGAAAATCCGTCATCATCTGTGGTTAATCCTACTCCGATTTAAAAAATCTCATGAGAATATAATCTAATTATTCTAAAGTGTCGTGTAAAAATAAAATACAGCAGAGTACCTTTGTTCGCTTCCATCTTATTAGGAGTCATTGGCTTGGCAATAGTGTGCACATAATTGGATGAACCGCCCACTGAACATCCGAACCACCTGGTCGACTGGTTCTTGGCCGTCTGTTTCTCTACCGCCTCTCTTTCGAGTCATGCTAAAAGCGGCATCATCTGTAGCCAATCCTACTCCGATTTAAAAAATCTCATGAGAATCTGATCCAATTATTCTAAAGTGTTGTGTAAAAAGAAAATACATCAGAGTACCATTGTTTACTTCCATCTTATTAAGAGTAATTGGCTTGCCAACGGTGTGCAGATAATTGGATGAACCGCCCGCCTGAGCATCTGAACCACCCAGGTCAACCTGGTTGCTGGCCGTCTGTTTTCTCGGCATGCCTCTATTTCGAGGATGCTGCGAAAATGAGGCATCATTTGTAGCCAATCCTGCTCCGATCTAAAAAATATCATTAGAATCTTATCCAATTATTCTAAAGTGTTGTGTAAAGAAAAAATACATTAGAGTACCTTTGCTAAGGTGAACTTCTCTGTTGGCCACCTGTTTTCTTGACCTTCCTCTTCCACGAGTTTCTTGTGAACATGTGGCACCATATGCAGTTGACCCTGGTCCGGTTTAAAAAATACCATGAGAATTTAATCTAATCATTCTAAAGTGTTTTGTAAAAACTAAAAACATGAGAGGACCTTTACCTGCGTAGGAAGCAGATTGCTGACCACCAATGGCCACACGACTGGCTGAATCAAATTGGCAGTCGGGTACTGCATAATGGTGTTGAACACCAATGCTGGGAAGATTATCGGAACTTTTGCTTATTCCCACACCTCCTCTGAAGCAGTTCATATGATGAGCCGTATTTGATTGACCATGCTCATAAGCAGATAACCTACAATGGCGACAAAAACATTGGCAAAATTTGTATTCAACTTTTCACACAAACAACTTCAATATAAAAAAAAAAAAAAGGAACCAACAGGTAGTTTCCTTAACTATATTCCATCACTTTACCTTCGGTTACAGATTCAGGCATTTTATCAACTGGCCTATCACCACGGTTTTTTAAAGGAGTCTGTGGCAAATGTGGTTCCAAATTGTTTGCGATGTTGACCCCCAAAGAACCACCCATTGGTGTATAGCCTCCTCCCATATGACCACTATAATATAAAGGCATCTGTTGGCCTGTATTGTGTACGTCTTGCTCCTGAACAATATCTACAAACAAAAAAACAACATAACTGTATGAATGTTCTGAGAGCAAACACGACAATAACCATAACTCAATGGACAACAAATAACAAAATAGCCAGCCTACCTTTGCCACAACGATGGTTTGGTGCAGCCAAAGACTGAGACGCATACGGTTGACATGTGGACACAGTCGGTGCAATGATCTCACGCATTCCACATCCAGTAAACCCATGTATATTTGCAACATTGTTTTGTATCAGGTTTTCACATGGCCGGTCGTGAATGTTTTGAGAGTCAGGGATAGTTTTTGAGTTCATAGTTATAAATAACAACACACAAATGAATAACAAAGACAACACAAAGCAAACAAAGTAGAACTATCGACATTTTTGAAATAGTTATGGTGAGCAACAAAAGAATCATCAGGCCATATTTTGCAAAGACAGAAGATGAGAAAAAGGTGCAAACAAAAAAAATGGAACAAAGTCAGCACTTATGATCCAACACAAAAACAAAGGAAAAAAAAGCCCTAAAACAAAAGTTAATACAACCGACTAACAAAAAGGTACAGAGTATTTAATGAAGGTAACATTCAATTGCAAGGACCTGTAAAACTAAAATGCAACCCCAAATCTGCCTATATTTAATGACCTTAGCATCTAAGGCTAACTAACATCCAAATCACGACAACCAACATTTAATTACTCTAACAACTAAACATAACAAACCTAGAATAAAGGCACCTAACATAAAGCAGCCTAATCACCATTTACCTAACCCAACAACAACCGGGCAACTAAATCGAAAAGATTAATGAAACCCACCATAAATCTAAAAGAAAACAACCAAAAATTAAAGGAAAAAACATCAAACCTAGTATCAATTGTCGAAAAACAGTAAAGTTGCCGAAGGTTTTTTTGAGCACAAATAATTGATCTACCTAACTTGAATTATAACAATTATACAATATATGAAGCAAAAAAAAAATATGTGGAGCAAAAAAAACGTGGACCTGTAACAGTGAACAAATGGCAAAAGGCCATCCACAAAAGCAATAAAAAAAAGGATTGATGGTACGACGGATTGTAGCCCCCTCACAATCGGCTGTAGCAACCACGAAATTCATTTTCTTCGGAGCAAAAAATCGCCGGATAATTTTCTGGAGGCACACCCGATCGGATCTAAAAGGTAAATGTATGTTGTGAGTGAAGATGAATAGGCAATGGGTCGGATAGGCTAAAGAAAAAAACCCAAGAGGACCGGGGGAAAAAAAATCACGACACTATTCATGGCCCACTGAATGTAATTTAAGCGAGGTTTTTAGCCAGCGCCGTCATGAGGTGTTGCATCTGTAAGTATTATTTAACGTTCGAGTAAGCGTGTTCTTATTATATATCTTAAGTATTTTAGCGTGAATAATATAATTAAGCGGTTGCAATTTAAAAAAGTATATTATCAAGCCCTTGGCGTCGCGTTTTATATAAAGCTTTTAATTAAAAATGATAGAATATCGTTATGTAACAACCGATTAGCAAGCGGTAGTTAGCGGGACTATTTGTGTAATCTAAAATCTAACATGAAGGACTAATTATCTAAATTTTTTACATCGTTAGGCCCTAGAGGACCAATTTTGCAACATAAGTTAATTGTCGGGACCTGTTTCGCATTTTTTGGGTATTTAAAATAAAAATGTTATGACCGTTAGTAGATAACGGACGTTGACTAACGATCGTTAATACTATTATTAATTAGGCCCATAGAAAATAAGGATTGCCTTCAAGCGTTTTGTTGGTATATTTTATCATCTGAAGACAATAGCTTAATCTTATTCTATTCATTAGGCATGTGAAATAAGGATTGCTTTTAAGCGTTTTGTTGGCGTATTTTATGACATAAATCTGATAGTCAAAGTTTAAAGATATTTTATGCATAGACCTAGCAAATAAAGAGCGGTTTAGGCATCCTGATAAATGTACTGGAATGAATGTTTCGGATTTTATACCCGCTTATGACTTATTTGGTTTTAGGACTGCTAGCAGCTATAAAAGTGACCAAAACTAAGCAATAAGCTAGCAGATAAGACTCCTATATAACAAACAGGCCCTTTGAAAATAAAAGAGCATTATCATCGTATTGAATAATACCGCTCCGCCATTGAAGCTTGAAGCTAGAGGTAAAAATATTCAATTCAATCCTTGTTGTATATATTCCATGCTACTCCGTACATTATTGTTATGTATTTGTATATAGAAAAACATATTTCCTGTCTAGTTTGACTTTCAAAACTCAGACTTTGACTATTTGTCTGCAATGGTTGGTAGCACTATTTGTTAAGGGTGTATGTTTGTGAGAGGTATTTACTATTTAAAGGGTGTTTGGGATTGCTTATTTTTTTTTGGCTTCCAAATAGGTACTTATAAGCTGCTTAATAGTAAGCATTTTTGAAAATAGTGTTTGGATTTGCTTATTTTGGTATCCTCTTCCGACCCTGGTTTTAAGCTAAATATGAGTTCAAAATACTGTAATTGTTTCAATTTTATCTGAAATAAACCATATGAAATAAGCACATCCTTACACGCTTAATAAGCAAAAGCTGTTTGTAAGGAAAAATAAAAACACTCAAAATTGCTTTATCTTATTAAAAATAAGTATATAACTAAACACCCTCTAAGGCTCGTTCTAGGACAACAATCGTTAGCTTGAGTCATTTGATGTTTGGGGATTTAGTTTACATTGAACGGTGTCAGAAATTGACCCGAAGAATGCTGCCATTTCCCTAATTACAGTCACTACTATTTGAGTTATTATCTAACAATGCTATCTTTCTCTTTCATTGATGCATTTTGTATTATGTTGTTGTATCCCTTAGGGTATCGAAAGGTTCTTTAACCATCAAAGATGGATATTGATGGAACTAATTCTCTCCCTATCGGTCTTCAGAATTCAATGGGTTCTACAATGGTCAATGAGGAAAAGAAGTCGATGAAAAGGGACCATTCCAATCCTCTCTTCGTTAACTATGGTTTGTCCTTCAACCACTAAATTTCGTCTTCTGCACATTAAGCTAGATTCTGTTTGTGGAAATATTATGTAGGACTGCGCAGGAAGTATACACTCAACGTTTAAATTGAAACATGAGTTGCTAACTTTTTATATATAGATGCAAAACATGTGAACCAAAACTAAAGTCACTAATATTGTGCCATGATTACCAATGGACAGAAAAGTTTGGACCGAAACACAAAATTTTTATGCTTATATGTGCATTATGCTCTTTGTGTTAAACATATGTGAGGTCAGGTTAGTAGAAAGTAGAAACAATATAGGAATTATGTGTATGCTTTTTGCTAAAGGATAATTCCAGTCTTCTTATATTCAGTTTTACACTTTTACTTTATATGAAATTTGGTTTCCTACATATGAATTTGCTCCTTAGTCACACTTATTCGTTATATAACCTCTATGAAGTTGAATCAGACATTAATTTACAATTGCGAAAGTTACGTGAGATTACTAACATCAAATTGCAAAAACACTGGTGGTCGTAATTTTGGTAACATAATGTATATGAAATCTGCATCTTATACTTCTATAGGTTCGACATGAAAATAGTATGTCTGTGTCTTTTTTTTTCTCTTACTGTACCCTTTTGTGTTTTGCTTTATGCTATAGAGGAAAGAGTTCAAGTAAAAACACTTACCTTACCCTTTTGTGTTTTGCTTTATGCTATAGAGGAAAGAGTTCAAGTAAAAACACATTTTATATCGGTTTGTTTTATCGAATGGTTTATTGCTATGATGATATCAGATTGATCAATGGTTTTTAAAAAGTGTTAAAGCGATTATGATGATGATGATGAGACTACAACGGTGACAATTATGATGCTAAATGTGTTTGATAGCTTACGATGCAGAATACGATATGATGATGAAGATGATAATGAGACTAAGTTAATGATGAATATGATACTAAATATGTTTGATAGTTCAAAGATGCAGAGTTCAAAATGATGATGATGCATTCTATTGAGAATGATAATGATGCACAATTAAATATGATGATGCAAAACTCAATTAAAGATAATGGGCATCTTATTTTTCTTAATTTTGTGATCTACAGATGTATGGCGATGATGATTAGTTGATTACAGTGATTTTGAGTTTTGTTTCGCAAGACATTTCAGATGCATTTCTGTTGCTAAATTATTTTTTGATGCATGATTGTGGTTCATGCATTATCACATGTTCAATTACATCCATTTTTATAATTTGATTGATTAGTAAACTATAAATTTAGATGTATGATTTCTGAAAATTAAATTTCATTCGATGACCAGATTGAAAAAAATGAAATAGTTAAAACTATAGAATGTTAAGATGCAGAACTTATTAAAACTAATTAGAGCAAGGTTATAAATAGGGCGAGGCGTGGCGTGGCGGCATGACCAAGCCTCAAGTCTTAGCGGCCAAAGCGAAGCTGTTGAGTTTATAAGGCATGACATAAGACGACACAAGTATGAAAATATTTATATATTTATATTATATTTCATATATATCGAGTTTACAAAAAGACGTGACATAAGGGCGCATAACGTGGCGTGGCGGCGCCAGCCTCAGCGGCTGCTATGGCGCGAGGTGCTGCGCCTTTTAAAACCATGAATTAGAGTGATATACCCAAATTACCCTTAATCTCATTGACACGTGTTAAAGCCGGGATGCAACCTACCTTTTTCACTTTAACAAGCTTTTTCAAAGCTAGTTAGTATAGACATTTTGTTTGTCAAAAAGGGGAGGAAATTGGACATGTTTAAAATAAGAGTAATGGTGGTAAAGTGATTTAAGCTTAATTTGTACCATGTAAGTTGTAACACATCATCATGTCATTATACATAGTTTTATTTTACTATTTTCTCCCTCGATGGGCATTTCAGTTTCATAATTACAACGATATCCCCATTGCAACATCCATTTTTTGTGTACCCTGCAGCGGAGTTAGCTTGGCATGAGATGAGAAGAGCATGGGTTGGTGATAGATCTCAAACATCAAATACCAACTGTAGACAACCAATTATGAGGTTTGACTTTTCACTTTTTGTTATTCCATTTTGATATGCGAGTCCCACTTGTTGATGAGATAAGGAAAAAAAAAAGAAAAAGGAAGAGAGGACTTGCAAAAGAGAATAAAATGTTCGATTAATAAGCTGTCTAATGAGTTGGTTTTTTATATGTTACGCTACAGTTGGACAAGAAGTTTTGAAGATTTGCTCGCATCTGGTGAACCATTTCCTGAGCCAATTTCATTAGTTGTATGTTCTCCTTCTCCATGTTCTATATGCGCCACTTTAGACAACTGTTTGTTTGCTAAATGAAGGTTGCTTTTTGCAGGATGTTGTGGACCATTTAGTTGACATTTGGATCGACGAATGCAACTAGATCGCAGGCGACATTAATTTTGACATCAAGAATGTTACAAGACAAGTGAACATAGTGTTGCTCTCATCGTTCCATTAAAACAATTTTCTCATACAAAAATACAATAGCCTGAAGTCATCACGACATCACTAATCATTGTAACGAATATTATATACATTAATTATTCTTATTCTTGTTATATACAACTTTAGATACCAAAAGTTTGCAATCGTGTTAGGGGCTACTTTTGTTTTTGTGATCATCGTATCGGTTGCGGTTGCAACTTTTTCCAATTTTGTATTGTTAGTACACGATGTATGTTAGCCTTTGTTTAAGCAAATCAACTCAAAGTTAGAACTCAATGGGACATGTCAGCTTGCTATTTTCAGTATATGGAACTAACTACCCATGTGTATTAACTTCTTTGCGGCCAAACACATACATTGCCATTCCTATATAAAAGTCTACAAAAAAATTCCGAAGAGGAGAGTAGAAACTCATACAAAGATTGGAATTATATTGTTGTAAAATAAAGGGCATAAAATCATTGGGAAGCATGCAAATAATATTGATTTAAACTTGCCAAATTCCTAAAAGATAAAAGCATTAATTGTACACTTAGGTGTGCTTGGTTAGGGGTTAAGGGGTGGGGAATGGGTAAGGTATTCAAAAGTACCACATCACAAATAATATTGTCTTGGTTAGGGAGGGGTGAGGATTGATTCACGTCTTGGGAACGAACCATTATAGAATGAATTGAGGGTGAGGGATTGATTACCCACCTCATTTCATTCATTCGCATTCCTTTCCTTTCCTTTCCTTTCCCTTTCACGAATTGAACCAAGCGGCCCTTAGAAAATATGTATATTTTAGGTATGTTTGACAAAAATAGTTGTTGCGGGTGCTGATGCTTATGCTGGAAAAAATTAAAATTGAATTTTTTTTTTTAATAGTGTTTGGCAAACTAGTTGTAGATTATAAGTGAAAATGACATAATTATGAAATATAATTTTTAGCAGTCTTTAAAAGCTGGTTTATACAATTTATTTTTTGAGAACTTATTTTTCTAAAATAATGCATAATCTTTGTCATCCAAACATAGATTATTTTTTAATGTGTTGTTTTTTTAGCAAAAAAGTTTTAAACTCTTATCTGTTATGGATAATTATTAGTGGATGTTCATATAGTGCACAAGAGGCCTATGTCCCAATTAGCAATTAGGGTTTTACCCTACAGTTTATCTTATACCTATGTATCTCTGACATTATGAATCAATTAAATAATACTTTTCATTCCCTCAACTCTTGTTCACAACACGTTATCAGCACGCTCTAAATTTTTTCTCTCGTGTGGTATCGTCAGTGGTTTCTCGATTACCAGTGGTACGTTCTATCTTTTTCTTAATTTGTTGCATTAATGTATATCGTCAGTGGTCTTATCAGTCAATATTTATTTGATTGTCTCGTTATGGCAAAAGTCCCGTACACTTGTGAAGAGCACTAATATTATATGTTCTTGTACGAAAGTATAGGCAACACAAGATGAACAATAGAACCTTTATTCAGATCTAAGTTGCAATAGTCAGCTTAGATTAAGTTTACAATAGTATCGAATGTTACAAGATTAGATTAATGTCAATGAGAAAATAATCATGTAAATGTAAAGACAAGACAAGATCGGTGAAATGATCGAGAAGAAGAGAGAGTGATACAAAAGACGCACACTCAGTGTGTATAACCTAGATTAAGGGACTTATTAAATAGGAGATTAAGTTTCACTAAGACCCTCTAACGGACTATAAATGACTCATCGTGAAATGATGAAAGCTTCAAAGAAAAGAACATCTTGGAACTTTAAATCTTTTATCCTTTGTCCAAGTTTAACCCCGTAATTAATCCCGCAATGAACCATAACTTGAAAGCCATTAGCAATTGATAGAATGATATGTTTGCCTGATTATCACCCAAAATTTAACATTTCCTCTTGTCGATGAGCAAACATATCAAACAATATCAATTTTCACACAAAATTTATCTTTGATAGGCAGGAGGTTCTTTGTGAGAATGTCTGCGATTTGGTTTGAAGAGCCAATCTTTTAGCATTTATAACACCTCTAGCAATTTTTCCCGATAAAGTGAACATCAATTTCCAAGTGTTTTGATCTTTCATGGAAAAGCAGGGTTGTGACAAGTTGTAAAGCATTTGTTGTCACAAAAAGATTGACGGGAAGATTGATATCAACTTTTAGATCTTTTAGGATTTTTGAATCCAAATGATTTCCTGACGGCGATGAGACATAGATCTATACCGCATACGTGGAAGATTTTGAAAGAGTGTTTTGTTTTTACTTTTCCATGAGATTAAACAATCATTGAAGAAAACACAATAACACAGTGATGATTTTACGGGTTTCTTGCATTTGGCCCAATCGACATCACTATATCCTTCAAGATGATTTTGAGTTCTTTGAAATTGTACCTTAGACCTTTCACGGAGCTCCTTTTAGATATCTCGAACATTGAGGCACATTCGGATGAGATTTTAAGGGGAATGCATATATTGTGCGGACAATGAACCGAGTATGAGATGTCGGGTCTTGTATGGGTGAGATAGATAAGTTTCCCAAGTAACCCGATAACCGGTGATGTTGACAAGCAAGGGTCATCGGCGGTGGGAATGTATGGAAGCAGAGTTGGGTTCCATAGGTGGACACAGGTTTGCACCAAGAAGACCAAATTCTTTGAGAGTTCAAGACAATATTTTCTTTGAGAAAGGCAAATGTCATTCCAGTTTTAAAACCTCAATGCCAAGGAAATATTTTAGATTTCCCAAGTCTTTGATATGAAATTTGGATTTTAGAAACTCTTTAAAAGATTTTCTCATCAATACAGTTTCGGTAAGAACAATATCATCCACATAAACAAGCGAGCAATAAACTTGTTATTCTCGTTTTGGTGAACAAGGAGTGATCATTAACAGTTGAACAAAGTTATTTTCTTTTAAAACAACGACAAGTTTTCATTCCATTTCACGAGAGCTTGTTTTAGGCCATATAGAGACTTGACAAGTTTACAAACTTTATTTTATTGTTCTCATTCTGAGAACCCTTGGGGATGGTCATATAGATATCCTCGTCAAGATCTCCATACAAGAAAGAATTGTTAACATCAAGTTGAAAAAGAGGCCATTTGTTTTTTCTGACTAAGGCAATAAGACATCTAACGATGAACATTTTCACAATGGGGAAAAAGTTTCATCATAGTCTATTCCTTCCTTTGGTTATAGCCTTTAACAACTAATCTAGCCTTGTATCTATCAACTTCACCATTGGCTTTATACTTGATTTTAAAGATCCATTTGTACCCAATAGGAGTTCTATTAGGCGGTAGATCGGTTATATCCCAAGCATGGTTTTCATTTAAGGCCTCAATTTCGAGTTCATAGCATCAACCCAATTACTATCAAGGATAGCTTCTTCATAATGTAGGTTCAATACTTTTATTAAGACTAGATGCAAGCGATAATTATCTTTGTTAAGATTAGAGTAATTAACAACCTTTTCAACACCATATTTGACTTTTCCTTCTACAATAAAGTCGTTAAGATTCTTGGGCAACTTAGAGACTACGGTTGACCTTCTAGCGATAGTGCTGGCAAGCCTCTTTCTTGTTCGTGAGAATCGGTGTAGTATCGCCAGTAATCGGAAGATGCATTAGCGGGATGTGATTCATGTGATATGGTGCCCTCGGGGTGTGTATTATCATCTATAGATGTTGCAATGGTTCGTCAATCCTAGTAGGATGACTTACCACTGTGCCATTATCATAGGATGTCACTCTCCTTCATCATTGGGACTTATTTGTGAGTCTAAGAAATTTTTGTGATTTAAATCTTTTGGTACAAAGTTTCAACAAAAGGTTTTGACAAAGTATTTTTCATTTTGAAGGAAAAGCAGTTTCATAAAATTTGACATCTACGGAGTAAAATATATTTTTGTTTCTAGGCTCAAGAGTTTATAGCCTTTCTTCTCATTTGAGTAACCAATAAGGACCCTTTTTGGACCTACTACCAAATTTGTCGAGATGTTGAGAATGGTGGCATAGCATAAGCGACCAAAGACTACAGGAGAGAGAGTGAAGGGTCATGCCCATACACAAGGAAGAAGGGGACTTGCAGACAGGCCGAAGAGGTAACTGTTTATGACATAAAGCGGTTAGAACACATTCGGACCAAAGATTTAGAGGTAAGAGATGCCTATGTTTCATTTACGCTATACCATTTTGTTGTGGTGTATAAACACAAGAGGTTTGATGTAAAATTCCTTTTCATGGAAAAAATGTTGAAGTTTATTATTGACAAATTTTGTCCCATTATCACTTCTAAAATCTTGACATTGTGTTCAAATTGATTTGATAGCATATGAGTAAAGTTAACAATGGAAACATAAACATCATCCTTCCCTTAAGCATATAAACCCCACCTTACGGAATAGTCATCAACAATTGTTAAAAATATTTGTAACCATCTCTGCTAGTAACTTTATATGGTCCCCATACATCAAGATGGACAAGTTGACCAATTTTAGTTGATTTATGTTCACTTAGAGGAATGGTTCTCTGGTTTGTTTAGCTTTATTACAAGTATCACGAGATGATCGGTTTCGGATGTACAATCAAATTTAATAGTGGGTTTAAGTATGTGTAGGACTTGGTCGGAGGATGACCAAGTCTTTGATGCCAAAGATTTTTAGAAACATGACAAAGCAGATATGCGGTTATTAGAAATAATCTTACATGTAGAATCAATATCAAACATATATAACCCATTGTATTGTTTACTAATCCCCCGATCCTTTTTGATGTCAATCCTGTATATAGGAATTAGATTCATTAAACCCAACAAACATCTTATTGTCTCTAGCAATTTTATGAGCAGAAGACAGACTAACATTGTACTCGGGAACAACAAGTACATCAAAGAGAGTTAGGCCATTATTGACCTTTAAATCACCAATTTTAGTAATTAAGGCACGAGTACCGTTGGGATGTCCAACAGTTAAGCCAAGATTTGAAATGTTAACAACATTGATTAAAAAATTTCGAACAGTCATGTCTTGATTTGCACGAATCAACAATCCAACCAAGGCGATGTTTCAGATAGAGATTTTGTGTTGTTGTTAAAAATTTATTAAAGTTTACATTAAACTTGACACGCCATTAAAGAAGGTTCACGAAAAAATTTACACCAAGTTGGCATTAGCGAGATGACACATTGTTGTCATTGAGAAGACTCATAAGTCGGAGAGGCATTCATTAGACAAGGAAGCAGGAGAGTTGCTAGCACTATTATCGGTGACATGATTAGTTTCGTGAAACATTATTCTTCTGCCGAAAGGTTTACCATTAAAATTCCTTTTAACATATTACGGGATAACCAACAAGATCATAACATCTATCAACGGTGTGACCGGGTTTTTGCAATTAGTACATTTGAGATTCATGTTTGGTCCTCTGCTATTTGGTACATGTTACCATTATTAAAACCGAACCTTTGTTAAAGCCTTTTTGTTATCAAAAATTTTCCACCATCGGATGTTTTTTTACAGAAAGGCTGTAGCATTGGGTTTAGCGAGCTATTCCCGGATGAAACATTTGTAAGATTCTTCTCCGAGACAACGAGAAAAAGAAATTTTGACATTAGGTAAAGGATCTCTAGTTAAAATATTGCTTCGATGGGGACATAGGAGTCATCAAGACCCATAAGAAATTGCATTAACTTGATCGGTGATTATGTTTTCAAAATGTTTCTGACCTCACAAGTGCGAGGAGGCAGGCGATCATACAATCAAATTGTTTCCATAAAGAGTTAAGGTTGTTATAATAATCGCAAGAGAGGACCCACTTTGACTAAGAGAGTTTATATTTTATGTAAATTAAAATAGTGAACCATCAACCTTATCATAGGTATCTTTAAGATCATTCCACATTTCATAAGCGGTTTAGCATATATAGCACCAACAAATAGTTCGGTGAGAAAATTAAGAATCAAGTAACCACAACGAGTTACAAGTATCCCATTGATTAGCAAGACTAGGGTTCGAATCATCTCTTATCAAGTACCATCAATAAACCCTAACTTATTATGGTTCCTTAAAGCAAAGTCATGGCCATATTCCATATTTTATAATTTTCGGTTCAGTGAGTTTAATAGAAATAATGGAGTGCCATTGGTATTGTTAGGATGCAAATACAAAGCATCACCAAAGGATAAGCTTTTCTCATTGGAAGAGCCACCAATATTATCATCACCAATAGCCATAATTCAAGCAATAAGACGGATAGATATAATAAGGCGGACAAAGAGTCACAGACGGAGATAATAATAAGACAAAATAGACAAAGTAATAAGACCTTGAATTTAAGAAACAACGGTACCAAGCACATGGACTAGGGTAAACCAGAGCGGTATTCGTACCACTCAAAGGTGGCAGATCAAGATGTTAGTCTACCCGTTTGCACCCACAAAGACTTAAGTCTTGTATGTTTGAAGAAAGGATAAGACTTAGACTTACGGAGAAATATGCGACGGAAGAACAAGTCACAATTACCCTAGATTCACTTAGTCTAGGGCTAATTGTAAGTAGAATATAACCGTTGATTACGCTGGTAGCAATAACCCCAAACCACCAATTTGTTGCGAAGAGAATCAATGAGCAGTAGCTCGATACCATGTACGAAGTATAGGCAACACAAGATGAACAATAGAACCTTTATTCGGATCTAAGTCGCAATAGTCGAAACTTAGATTAAGTTACAATAGTATCGAATGTTACAAGATTAGATTAATGTCAATGAGACAATAATCATGTAAATGTAAAGACAAGACAAGATCGGTGAAATGATCGGAAAGAAGAGAAGAGTGATACAAAAGGCGCACACTCAGTGTGTATAACCCTAGATTAAAGGACTTACTAAATAGAGATTAAGTTTCACTAAGACCCTCTAACGGCTATAAATGACTCATCGTGAAACGATGAAAGCTTCGTGAGAAAAGAACATCTTGGAACTTTAAATCTTTTATCCTTTGTCCAAGTTTAACCCACGTAATTAATCCCGCAATGAACCATAACTTGAAAGCCATTAGCAATTGATAGAATGATATGTTTGCCACAGATTATCACCCCAAAATTTAACAGTTCTCCATGAAACTTGAAATAATATTAGTTAGTAATACTGTATGTTAAATCATTGGGAAAATCCAACATATGAATAAAATCAAAGATGTATATTTAACACCCATATCTTTATATTTGAGTGTATCGCCAGTATTACTAAATATATTGACTTTAGCTATGCTCAGCATATATATATATTGATATAAACTATCGTCAACAAAATCTTTTATTCTTTTGTCAAAACTATGTAAATAAATGTAATTAAATAGAGTAAACGTTTGAAAATATATGTTGAATCATGTAGTAAAAACAATGTTGCTTTGATTATAAAAGTATAGAATATAGTTGTAAAGTTATTTATGTAGATGATAGTTGTTGTATATTATGCATATAATTGAATGTAATTGATTAACATATGTATGTTTCTGTGTTAATTGTATTAATATTATAGAAAACAACTATATTATATGACATATGTACTGTATATGTTGGTTGTGTGAGATGATCACTACGATATAATGTGTCTAAGGTTGTGAGTATCTTTTTGATATTTGTCGATACATGCATAAATTTTGTGCTAATTAAATTTGTTTGGTATATGATTGTTGGTACAATATGTTGCAATAATGTAGTTAATGGTTTGTATTAATATACTAAATGTTGTATTTATTTGTGAGTTAGTAAAATATAATTCTATCTGTTAAAATATATATATATATATATATATATATATATATATATATATATATATATATATATATATATATATATATATATATATATATATATATATATATATATATATATATATATATATATATCTTTCTTGTAAAAAAAATATATATTAAGTTAAGATGTGAAATTGTGTGATTTACATAATAAGTTATATGTGTAAAATGTATAAATTATTTGTGTTTATGTATTATGTGTATATGGTTCTTTTCTGGTGATCTTACTAAAAATATATATATATTTTTTTTGAAAAGTCGAGAATATATTAACACAAGCAAGGAGGGCTCCAAAAGCGAGAATATCTGAGACAAGAAGAGGAAAAAAAAGCCAAGCAGGCTAAAACCACCAAGCTACAACCCTATGAGAGAAACACCAAACTATAAATATACGAACTAAAGGCGCATATGAGAAATAATGTCAAAAGGACTTGAATCAACAGCTCAATTGGCATCATTTGTCTTGAACCTAGCCGAGATCCAAGTCTTTGAGATTCTTTGAATGATGGGGAACACGTCTTCATCCAGAATTTTAGAGACCTCACTTTGATCCGCATTGACGACCTTGTTTCGCCATCCATATTGCACAACAGAAGACACCATGCATGACTTTCTTACTCCTTGGACAGCCACGAGAAGCAATAGAGCCCGAAACCAAGTTACCAATAGAAAATGAGGGGAAAACCGACGGGAGATCCAGATTCCACCATCCCCATATTTTTCTCCAAACTTGAGATATGCGAGGACAAAGAATGATGTTGTGTTCAATACCTTCCACTTCGTTATCACAGAAAGGGCACAATGAGGTCGATAAGGGAACACCTCTTCGAATGAGGTTGGCACGAGTTGGAAGCTTATCATAAGCGGCTCTCCAAACGCATATGTTGACCTTCCTTGGAATCCAGGAATTCCAAATGTGAGGGTTACTAATGGCATCATCACTAAAAATGGCATCCTGAATGTAATTACAAAGGGTTCTGGTTTTAAACTTTCCTGACTTGTCGCAAGCCCAAAACCATCTATCCGGCCCCCTCAAATCCAATTCCAAATTACCGATAAGGCTCAACATATCAAAGAGATCGTCAATGGATCTACCACGGAGAGGGAAACGCCAATCCCAATTCCCGCCCCACCCACTATTGGAGAGGACCCATCTATCTGAAACCATACAATCCTTAGAACGGTCAAGAGCATAGAGCCTAGGGAACACATCCGCAAGCCTCAGATCACTTCCACACCAGTGGTCTAACAAAAAACGTGTAGTTTCCCCATTCGACACCTTGATCAGAAAGGAATTATTAAAAGGGCTCACCAAGTCATTAGCTCTATTGATAGACTTAATGATGTCGTGCCAAATACCACAACCGCCTAGGGAACTCGACGTCGAGTTTAAGCTCCCATCATCACCATAGAATTCCTTAATAACGACACGCCAAAGAGTATTTTTTTCCACAAGGAACCTCCATTTCCATTTGCAAAGAAGACCAATATTTTTTGAGAGGAGGCTACCCACACCAAGACCACCTTTATCCTTATCAAGCAGAATGCAATTCCATTTTACCCAGCTTATGCCTTTCTGATCGTCATTGAAACCCCAAAAAAAGCGGCTACGAATCGATTCCAAGATATTGATGACTTTTTGAGGAGCTTTAAACAAGGAGAAATAATAAATAGGAAGGCTACCAAGAACGGCCTTGACAAGGGTTAATCTACCACCAATCGACAAAGATTTGGCTTTCCAAGAGGAGAGCTTGTCTCTAAATCGATTAATGACCTCGTACCAACCAACATGAGAGTTCATCCTCTTCCCCACCGGGAGCCCAAGGTAGTAGAAAGGGAGAGAGTCATGAGTGCAACCTATGGAGGAAGCCATGGAGACGACCTCATTAGCCGGGACACCCACACCCATGACTCTACTCTCATCTATGTTCACGTTAAGACCCGAGGCAAGCTCGAAACACCTAAGGATATGGATGAGATTCAAAGCATTAGCCCTCGACCATTCCCCAAAGAAGAGAGCATCATCGGCGTATTGCAAAAGAGAGAGATTGGCACCATTATTTGCAAGAAAAATCCCATTAAAAAGCCCATTATCACAAGCTTCTAAAATTGAGACTTGAAGAGCCTCAGCCACTATAAGGAATAAGAAAGGAGAGAGAGGATCTCCTTGTCGAAGCCCTCTCTCAAGTTTGAATTCCTTTAAAGGGGAACCGTTAACGAGAACCGAAATAGAGGCCGACGAGAGGCAAGACGATATCCAATTTCTCCATTTCAAACCAAATCCCATTTGCCTCATAATGTCAAGAATAAAACACCAATTCACACTATCAAAAGCTTTCTCAAAGTCCACCTTAAAAAGAAGAAGTTTGGTATCTTCAAAGGAGGCCATTCGAATAATCTCATTCGCGACAAGGATTCCGTCAAGAATTTGCCTACCTGAGATGAATGCTGTTTGGTTTGGGCTAATGACCGTGTCAATGACTCTAGCAAGCCTATTCGCTAGAATCTTAGAAATAACCTTGTAAACACAACCGATAAGGCTTATAGGGCGATAGTCCCCAAAGCAGAGATGATCTTTACGTTTAGGAATCAAGACAATAAAGGAAGAGTTGCACCCGTTTGTAAGACGCCCTGATGTCTCGAAATGTTTTACACACTCTAAAAACTCGAACTTGATAATGTCCCAGAAGGTTTTAATGAATTTGAAGTTAAACCCATCCGGGCCCGGGGCTTTTATACTAGCGCACCCCCATACCGCCTCCTTAACTTCCCCAGCCGACATAGGAGATTCCAAAAAGCAAGCTTCAAGTTCCGAGAGTTTTTTAAATCTGTTACTTGAAAAGCAAGGTCGTTTCGATCGCGTCTCCTTAAACCGGGAAGAAAAGTGATTGAAAGCAGCCTCTTTAATAGCCTCGGGATCGTCCTGCCAAATGTCATTCACCATAATACCTTTTATGTTAGAATTGCAATAATTAATTTTAAGGATGGAGTGGAAAAACCTAGTGTTTTCGTCTCCTTCAATGGCCCATTTGATCCGGCTCTTCTGCTTCAAGTCATCTCTGTGAATTTGGTCGAGGTGCTCAAGGTCCATAAGCCACTCCTCTCTTTTAGCAATATCATAGCCTGAAATTAGCCCCTCTTCAGCCTTTAAGTCCCATTCCAATAACTGATTCTTCAAGTCATTCTTTGTCTTGTTTTGGTCTTTGATGCGAACAGAGGTCCAGGCCTTGATATCCATTCTAAGTTTTTTAAGCTTGTCTTTAAGAACAATGCCAGGGTTAGTCGAGGCCCGACTATATTGATATGAAGCCCAAGAATCCTTAACCACATCATGGAAACCCGCCACTTCAATCCACTTATCAAAAATTCTATATGGTTTAGGCCCAAAGTTAGGCAAGCCTAATTTCATCCTTATGGGACAGTGATCCGAAACTGAGCGGCATAAAACTAAGACAGAGGCGCCATTCCACATATTAAAAAAACCACTTGTAACAAGGAACCGATCCAATTTGCTTGCCTTACTCCCATCCTTATCAAACCGAGTGAATCTTCTCCCACCCAAGGGAAGGTCACATAGACCGGTTCTGGATATGAAGTCGTTAAAGGTGTTTGCCTCATTGGCATCAAAATTACTACCAATCCTTTCGTCTAAGCTTCTAACCACGTTGAAGTCCCCAAATATGATCCAAGTGACATCCACATCCGAGATAAACGCTTCTAGAGACGACCAAAGTTGCTCCTTTAGAGAGGAGGGTTGAGGCGCATACACGTTAAGAAGACCAATCTTGGATGATTGACCTCTCCATGTACCAATTACACCTAAAAAATTTCTGTTAGAAAACTTACTTTCAAGCTCGAAAGTCCTAGTATCCCACATGGTTATAATGCCACCCGAAGCACCTAACGAACTACTATAAGCCCAGTCCACATAAGAACGAGGCCAGAGAGATCTAATGAGAAATTGATCTACTTCTTCAAGCTTTGATTCCTGAATGCCAAAGAAAATCGGCTCCTCACAGCCTATAATATCCCTCACCCAACTTTTTTTGGTATCCTGTCCAAGACCATTGCAGTTTAATGAAAGACCACTCATCAAAACTGAAAAACACCATGAAAAGACACAACAGATCAAGAAGATCTATCCGTGACCCTGTTAGAATCATTTTTGAAAGAGAATCCGATATGGGCACCAATGTTATCGATCAAGGCATCCTCTCCCCAAACATCTGAGCAATCTTTTTGTAGTCCAGGCTTCTGAGATCCACCTCCCTCTCCAAAAAGAATCTTTTTATTCTTAATTTTTGCTTTTCTCTTTTTGTCTTTTACTTGAGTGTTATTTTTGTCGTGGTTTTCAGATAAGTTTTGGAAGCTAGCCATGAGATCATCCAATTCTTCATCTTCTTGGACACTAATGGAGGGTTCAACTGTTGGGTTATTTAGATCAGGGATTATGGGCTCATGTGAGCTTAAAACCGGAGTAGGCCCAACAAAATCAACTCCAAGTGAGGATTTTGATGCCTAAGCAGAAACATGTGATGTCTAAGTTATATGATTATCTTTTGGAGTTTGATGCCTAAGCAAGTAATATGTGATGTATCATTATAGATACATTCCTAAACTTGTTACATTGTGATTGTACAATAATTCGTACGACCAGGCCTTCGATGGTGATCGAAGGGTATGAGGGGTGATATGCTTGCGCCAAACTTGTAGTCAATCGCAATAAGAAATAGTAGACACTTCGTTAAGTGATCGCTTGGGGTTGGGCCTACGAACCACCTCCCGTGAGAGTAAGTATGTGATATGAGTTGTAAATAATATGATGTATGTGAAATCTTGTGTTGAGTGAACATACCATTGAAATGACTCGTCCAACCTATTTATAGGTGATGAAAATAGCTTGGAGAGTGTTAGCACACGTTTAGGAGATCATGGGCGTCCCACGATTTGTGGTAACCGCTAGGGCTTCATCCCACTATCTCGGACTTGGCGGGAAGCTAAGGACATAGTGGGAACTTGGGGAAGACCAAGTCAAGGTTCTTATTTGTCTTGGCATCTTCAGGGAAGACACCGGAAGGCATAGGCCTTGGCCATGGATTCCAACCGGTAACCATGTCAATGATGAATGGTTTCGCCACCAATGACTTATGAAGAAAGACTTGGGTCTTCGTAATGTAATTCGATCGAGGTAGAAGGGGTCCTTCGACGATCGGAGATGCGTCATCACATTGTTAATTATTGAGCGAATATTAGTTCCATAATATTAAGCATCAAAATCCATATTTTGATCCCTGTGTGCATAAATTGCCTTGAATATGTGTTATGCAATGTTTAATGATATGGGCAAAAATTTAGTGATAGTATTATCAATCGCAATTGATCATATATTCCTAATGGGCTAATTTCTATACATAATATACCACCGGAATAGGGAGTTGTTTGTTTACTAGTATCATCTTCATGCAACTTCCTCATGCAACTAGGATATTGCCTTCTTAATAATTAAGAGTTGCTAGTATTATTTGTACTCGAAAATGTTTGGACCGTTATTGCTTATTATCGAATAAAATGATGAGCTTCATCTTTTCCTAGCAAGATAAATCCGCAGTAAATGACAAAATGTGAAAGAAAAAACGTGTCATTTTGAACATGAAAATTATTTGTGTAAATGTCGGAATTTAATAACCATCTTGTCATCTATGTGTGATTTATGTATCATGTGGTTTTAATTGGTTGCATGCGAGACACTTGATTAATTGATTAACGGCATACTTTATTAGTATAGATTGTGTTTTATTATTTGATAATGTTAATATTATATTAACTGTGTGTGAAAGACATAAAAGAGCTAATCGAAAAAATGTGAGCTCTCAATATTATTCGATTTTTATTTAATGAAAAAGGTGCAATTGAAGCACATGTGGTCATAAATTATATATTTATGAGCCAAGATTATTATTAGCATGACCGGTTGGACCATCCGAGTCATTGATGATCGACACACATAAAAGAACCATGGGTTCTTCAAAGGTGATTTCAATATTTTGTTGTTCTCGATGGAAGTACAATGTTCATTTATCACCACCAAATTAAAGTAAGGACTTTGTCCTATGAAGTTTTGGAAAGAATATAACAGGGATGTATGTAGGCCTATACATCCGTCATGTGGATCATTTTGAATTTAAAAATCGATGCATCGTCAAAATGATTATAAAGAACGCAACTTAAAGTTAGCGTGATTAGTGGCTCGGCTTATAAAATGCGAGCATTGTTATCCAAATTATATCTTTGAAAATGGTGATGAATACTTCCAAGTATTGGGTGATTATTGGAATAAGTGTTGAACTTAAAAGTAACCCATGTTCAACACGAATTGCTTTTGTTGAAACGTTCATAAAACGTCTTCAGTTGATTGCAAAGCCAATAATTGTGAGAACAAAACTAAAAGTACTATGGGGCATGTTTCTTTAGAAGATTTAACAAGAATTCGCATCATGCCAACAATATATAACGAATACTCCCCAAATAAAATGGTTTATGGTCACGAACCATACGTTTCCCATATAAGAATTTTGTAAATGTGCGATATATGTTTCTTGTAAATCCACCACAACGCACAACAATGGGATGTTGAAATTGATAATTCATTCAGGGGGAGAGAATGAGCAGCGAGAGATATGGAATGAATTATGATGTTAATCCTCACACTAATGAAAACGAACTGAAAGTTCAAGGGACAATTTACATTACAGATCTAGTAGTTGCCAGACAAGTTTTGTAACCTAAATAAAGTGACTAGATCATACAAACGCTGCTAGTGCTCCAATTACAATGTGTGTCCCAACATTAAAACTAATGATTGGTAGTAAGTCTATGGCACGTCTGCAACGTGATAGACTAATCGATTCCAAATAAAATTCCTCGAATAAAGAAATAAAATGGAGCAAGAAAATTAAGATGGTCGAATCGAGGTAATAAAGACAACATAATGTTCTTGTAAAGAGATACTAGACATGAAAGTAATTGAAAAACCCCGGGTACCTGAAAAGCTATGAGATCTCAATAAAGGACATAATACAATGTCTAGTAGAATGTGGAATCGAAAAGAACTGAATCGACGTCGATAATATTATTGTATAAATAATGCGCATGATAAATATTGTAAAAGTAAGGTGAGGATCTTGGATACCTGCAAGAAGTGCAATTCTATAAACGAATGGCCAAAGAATGTAAAGACACAAATAACTAATGAACTATGAAAGTCTCTTGATGAGATATGGTTTTTGTAACTTGAAATCCATACACGTGAATGTTAAAGAAAGATTGATGTTATGTCTGGCAATATGAGAAACAAGTTATACGTGTCTAAAATAATAATACAAGAGCTCATTTTATGCTAAGATTCCTTAAGAAATATAGAATGCATGAAGCACGTGTCATGATTTAAAAAAAAATTCTCGAGAATAGTAATTGATCAAATTGAACAAATTATATGGAATGGAATAAAGTAAATATTTTGATATTTTTAAGAGTGGGTTTTAACTTTACTAACCCATCAAAACAAGTTTAGTTAGTTTTGCAGATGCAAGATATATGTTTAATTCTCACAATGATCAGTCTCAAAATGGATATGCTTTTACAAATGGAGGCACTGAAATTTCATGGAGTTTGACAAAGCAAACAATCGTGGATAGTTCATCTAACCATTCAGAAATTTTGGGAAGGATACATTGCTTAATTAAAGGAAGGTTACATCAAAGGCGACAAGACAAAACATATTTTTCAAAAGTTCTTTTTCAACCATGACTTACAAAAGAATGTTGATATTATTGTTCAACAAGTTCGTTCAGTGACAATTTGGCGTATCTATCTACCAAGGCGCTTCTACCTCAACATTTTGGACATTGAACCACAACATTGAAGTGAGCCAACTCAAAGAGTTCAACATATGTAGTCATCAAAGGGAGATATCTGCACTGCACTCTTTTTCCCTTAGCTATGGTTTTGTCCCTTGGTTTTCCCTGGCAAGGTTTTTAATGAGGCAGCATTTCTAAAGCGTATTAATAGTATGGACATCTAAGAGGGAGTGTTATGGATAATTATTAGTGGATGTCCATATAGTCCATAAGAGGCCCATGGCCCAATTAGCAATTAGGGTTTTTACCCTACAGTTTATCTTATATATACCCCATGTATTTCTGACATTATGAATCAATTTTTTCATTCCCTCAACTCTTGTTCACAACATTATCATCTTTCATAAATACAAATGAACTGAAATGCACATTTCAAACCATGATAATCAAAACTTATTAGGCTATTTGATAAAACTAATGGTAAAGTGATTTTGTGATTTATTAGACTATTACAAACTTTTTATTTTTAACTGCGTATATTCATGTGTTTCTTTGTAACGGCTAACTGCGTAATATACAAGTCATTATTTATTTTTATGACTTTTTTTAAATACATGTGAATTTTACACGTCTTTTAACTAGTTTCGTATATATACAAATATAGTGATATTCTCTTCTATAAAGCTTATCACAGGTAAAGGTACAAAATATTCCGGTTAAGCCATATCAGGTGTGTTTGGCTAAGCTTATATAGTAGGCTTATGACCTTATTAGCTTATATGTATCATAAGTCTTAATTAAGTGTTTAGCTAAGCTTATATAAAGGGGTCTTGATAAGCCACAAAATTGTGGCTTTTTTGAAGAAGGTTAGGCTTATATAACATGTTTTATTATAAATAACAATTTTACCCTCAATTATACCCAATCAAACATTTATTTTTCAACCCCTATCCATTTTGATCATTTAACAACCTAAATTAAATCAAAAGTTTAAGTTTATAAGCTTACTAAACATAAGTTAATCCAAACGCTCAACATGAGCTTATGAGTTTATGTTATATAAGCCGTCGCATAAGAGCTCCGGGTACGGTGGCTGATGGCTCAAGCCATCACCTTCGGCGCCACCCTATGGCACGAGACACCACAGAAATTTGGTGGTGGGTCTTGGCCAAGGCCACCATTCACACCGAAGCAATATTTTTTTGTCATTGGGTTTGTTCCTTTTTGTTTGTATTTGTGATATGTTTGTGTTTGTGATATGTTTGAGTGATACTGAGATGTGTGTTTCTTTTATTTATTTATTTTTTATTTTTTCCTGTGTTTTGCAGGTTTTGTTTGAGGAAGATGAAGACTCAATTTAATATACGTGGAATAACATTTGTTGTTGGAATAGTGTCTTAAAAGTTCTAGTTGTATTAATTACTGGTACGTCACATGCAACTTTTCTTATTGGACCTCATAAATCTTGTTTATCCAATCTCTTGTCTCAAAAAAGTTTCACGTCTTATTTGTTTTAATTGATATTTAATGTTTCAGTATTACTCATAATATAAGATTATACTGTAGTTAATTAAGATGATAATACATTTAGAAAACAGGAGGCTCTCGAATAGGTAATGGATTAACTAGGTAATTAGTTTTTATATTTTTATGTTTTATTTAAAAAATAATAATAATAATAATAAAAATAATAAAACAACTATGACAACACTGTAAAAGCGGTGTTATCTTGCAGGGAGGGTGTTTTGGTGTCATGTAAACAAGCGGTGTCGTGGAAAAAATGTCTTGATGCAAGACAACTTTTCTTACGGCACCCTCTAAGGCCAACTCATAAGCTTAGCGAAAGACAAACCTGGTCCATTTTTAAAGGTTGCCAAACACAATAGTAATAAAATTATCATGTTGTGAAATAGAATCTTATTATATGTCCAAACAAAAGAAGTTAGATATGGAAGATGAAAAATGCCAAACATAAAGGAGATAACAAAATTTGGCAGAGAGATAATAAAAACGCAACCAAAAGAGAATAAATAATATCCCCCTTCCATCCATTTTCTCATCAAAAAACCCTTTCTTTATTTGCTTCTTCTACTTGATCATCATTTTATAAAATTTTAAAAAGTTTGTAAATTTCTTACAAATATTCAACACGGGGGGGACTTTTGACCCGTTTTAGTCTTTGATTTTGATTAATGTGATTGATCTGTTTTTATAAAAATAAAAATAAAAGGGGATTTGAGAAGATGGAGATCGATGAAGGTATAAAAAAGTGTGATGATCGAAGGCTTAAAACAAAGTATAATACCGCCATTTATGTTATTCGACGTGCTCTTTCTCTCTACTCGTAAGTTATGTTTTTTTTTTCAAGTTAATTATTATGTTATATATAGTTTCTAAGGGATTTAATTTAGGATTTTTAGATGTTAGAAATGAGTTTGATGTGTGTCGATTGATGTTTGTTAACTGAGCGTATTTTAAACCCGGTTTTCGAGTTGTATCCATAGGTTCGATTCAAACTCAAGTCCTTGTGCCTCATAGAATTCTGTATATGGTATGTTGTTGTCGTTGAGGTATTAGGCTGATTTGACTCAAAGTGACCCACATTTGTTGGAGCTTAGATGTTGTATCAATTAATGCTCACACGCCGTCCCTACATATGCTTTATGTTATATACAGCTTGTGTTAATTTGTAATGCTAATATATAAAGTTGACACCAAATACAATATCTCGTCGTTCATTGGTGTCTGGTTTGACAGCTATTTGTAGAAGTTGACATGTGAGTATATTTAGTTACTTCAAACTTATGACTCGCTTTTGAATGTTCTGGAACAGTGACATTTTATCCCCATGATGGTTTTGTAAAGTTTCATATCATGGTTGTTAGATTACAGTTGACTAAAAAATGGTTTGTTATTTTATAGATTATGGAATTAAAACATACTGGATTCCTTCATTTAGTCTTTATTAGTTTTATTGTTCTTTTTAAGGGGGTGTTTGTTTAAGCTTATTTGTGGCTTATAAGCTTATTTGTGTTTCGGATTATCTTTCATAAGCCCAATTTTCTGGCTTATCTTGAGACTTGTGGGCTTATATAAGTTTATTATGATATGATAAATTATATAAACTTATATAAGTTTATTATGATATGATAAACTTATATAAGCCCATAAATCTCAAAATAAGCCGGAGAATTGGGGCTTATGAATTATAAGCCGAAATTAAAAATAAGCTCATAAGCCCACATATAAGCTTAAACAAACACCTCCTAAGTTGTGCAATATGAGTATCTCTAGCTATGTATGGGTTTGTTTCCAAAACATTATAACAGTAGTAATTGATGGTTCAGTGTAGTTCATATCATCACTTGATATGAACTTGAAATACGCTTGTATACATTAACTTGAAATACGAAACTTATGGTTCTCTTGATATTATTTTCCTTTGTCAGTATTGAGGAGCTAGCTTTCAGCTTCAATGGAGGAAAGGATTCAACTGTAAGTAATTGCACTCAAATGGGACTGTGTAAACAGCTAATGTTATCCTCTTATTAAGTTCCAGCAATTATCTTATGTTGTAGGTTTTACTGCACCTGCTTAGGGCTGGATATTATTTGCATCAAGCAGAACATGGGCATTCGAACGGGGATCTATCTGATGGCTCATTGGCGCTTCCAATTAGGACTATATATTTTGAAACAACTTCCACCTTCTCCGAAATCAATTCATTCACTTACGAAACAGCTGCTAGGTCGGGCATGATTTCCTTCTTATCATTGCTTTGCTTATACTACTTCTGTTACATTTATTTCAGAAATCCCAAAAAAGGAATTAGCATTTATGTTCTATGAAAGATACATTACATAATAGTATTGGTAAGAGCTGTGGGTCTTCAATGTTTCAGTTATGGTGTGAAGTTAGATATCCTTCGTGAAGACTTCAAGTCTGGTTTGGAAGCTCTTTTGAAGGCAACACCAATCAGAGCTATTTTTCTTGGTGTTCGAATTGGTGATCCCACTGCTGTAAGCAATTCTTTTTAAATATTAGCGCACTGAGATTTTAACTGTTTGTTTTAACGTATTAACAGAAAAATTGGGAAACGGTGTCATAATTTTGCAGGTTGGTCAAGAGCAATTCTCTCCAAGCTCGCCTGGATGGCCACCTTTCATGAGAGTGAATCCAATCTTGGACTGGTCATATAGGTATGATTTTGCTCTTGTTACAGAATAAAGTCAAACTCTTCAATAAATTTATGTCCAAGTTTATTTACAAAATTCAAGCTCTAGCTCTTAATAACTTCTCTTCCAGGGACGTCTGGGCTTTTCTTTTGACTTGCAAGGTTCCGTACTGTGGTCTCTACGATCAAGGGTAATTGTTTTGAATTAGTAAGGGGTATTTTAGGCATTTGTTTATTAGTCAAAGACACTCAGCAAACTTCATCTTTTTTGGGGTCGAGGGAGTAATCAGTAATATGATAATTAGTTTTGCCATCATTATAACTTTTTTCATGTATTTACAGTTACACGTCAATTGGAAGCATCAACGACACAGTTCCAAATGCATTATTATGCGTCAATGATCCTACTGCAGCTGGCAAACAAAAGTTCAGACCTGCCTATATGCTTTCTGATGGAAGATCAGAAAGAGCTGGTAGAGCAAGAAGGTTATCCTCAAGTGACATTAATGGCCAGAAATGTGTGGACCCACATCAAACCAGAGTCCTCACAGCCTCCATTGTAGCCGTTGGTGATGAAATTCTGTATGTTTTTTTTGTTTCTAGTTTAAGTGACTCATATAAAAGACATTTTTGGCACCTTTACCACCAATTAAAGAGAGTTTAACCAAGTCAAAACTTTTTTTGCCATTATCAACAAAATTACTACTTTGCTATGTCTTTACGTATGTTTTTATTGTTTGTTGCATAGCTCAGGTTTGGAATTATCGAGGATCAGATAGGACCTTTATTGTGTAGAAAACTTCATTCGATAGGTTGGGTAGTCTCGCAATTTGCTACCGTACGGAGTGAGGTAAGTTTGAATTTAGATTGAATAACTTATTTCTTATGGAAACAAAAAAAAAATTACTACCAAAATTAAGCATTTTCCGTTTGGTTATTCTATATAGATAGATTCTGTAGCTGAAGAAGTCGAAAGGCGGAAGTCTATGAGTGACTTGGTATGTCATTTTAGTTTGATTTCAGACTCTGTTTTATTCTTCTCTAAATAGTTATAATAAGAACAAAAAAGTTAATGGCAATGGTGAATAACAGGTGTTCATATATGGAGGAGTTGGCCCGTTACATTCAGATGTTACTGTTGGAGGAGTTGCCAAAGCATTTGGTGTTCGCTTGGTGAGGAAAATGTTACATTTGTTGTCTTTTATGCTTTGCTGAAATGTTTTCATTTTGTGGCCGATGGATATTGTGTCAAAATCGAGGGAATTTTGTAGCAAATGTTTTTCTTTGTTTTTAATTTTAGATTGTAAATACAGGCTCCAGATGAAGAATACGAAGAATATCTTAGCCACCTATTTGGTGACAAGTGCACGGGTAACCGCAACGAGGTAACATTGCAGATTTTTTATGTTTCAGATTGATAGATGCTTTAGTAGGTCACTTAATAGGTTCACTAGAGCGTTAATTGACGATTATTTTTTGTGCGAAATTAGCTTCTGCTCGTGTAGAGTACATTAGAGGCAGTTTGGTTAACGCTCCCCTCTTTGATGCAAAAAATGTTAATAATTTTCCCTTCTAATATCTAAAGGTGAAATTACCTATATGTTTCCGTAGTACATTATAAAAAATTTCCCTTATGCTCGTGTAGAGTACATTAGAGGCAGTTTGGTTAACACTCCCCTCTTTGATGCAAAAAATGTTAATAATTTTCCCTTCTAATATCTAAAGGTGAAATTACCTATATGTTTCCGTAGTACATTATAAAAATTAGTCACCAGCTATGCTTATTGTACATGTAAAGGTCAAATATTGTCCTTGCAGGGCATAACATAGCGTCCGATTATCAGAAGGCTATAACAAACTCAGTCTTTGTATAATTCTAGCACTTATTACTCCATACAATTGAAATTAATTCTCATTTTGGGATATCGCCTGAAAACCACAGCATTCAGCTATTATGTTTGAATAACAAAGTTTTGCCCATTGTTATTATGACTAAAGATAATGATATCAATTTGGGTACACGAAGATTTCTCTGTTTTCCGAGGGTATTTTAGGTCATATGACTAATAGTCATACACTTTATGGTCAATTACAACAATTGCAGTGTAGAGATGATACTCCATATTGACCATATGAATCCTGCTTCTTTAGACACTTCTGAAAAGCAGAAAATGTATGTGCGGTCTAAAATGTGTATATTTATTATATTTCAGATGGCCCAGCTGCCTGAAGGCATTACAGAACTGCTGCAACATGAAAAGTTGCGTGTTCCATTGGTACGTGTTTGAAGTTTGACATTAGTTTATAGTCAGATTGTAAGGGTCGCCCTTGATGACACCTATGTTACAAAATAAAGACTAATTACTGATCTTGGGAATTAAGTTTTTTACATGCAAAAACAATTTTGTTTTTTTGGTTATGTTTTGGTGATGATTAGTTAGGTTGCTTGTATATGCAGATCAAGTGTCATAATGTGATTGTTCTTACTGCAACAAATGTTGACGAGTTAAACGAAGAATGGGATGCTATGATCGATTTAAGGTCTACTAATTTGCTAGCATCAACAGGACCATTTGTATCTAAGCATTTGACGACCTCCCTCTCCGATGTACGTACAAGTTTAAATGCATATATTACTTTGTTTTAGTAGCGTTGTTCTGGATTGAAAATCCAGCAAGGAACCTTCTACCTATGCTAATTACAACAACTTACTTGCAACTTCAGAATGTAGGTGGTTTATCTAAGTTATATAGAAATAGAAGTAAGAGTAATTGGTGTTAGATTGTAGTAATAAACCTTACCAAATAGGAAGATACTAGAGTTGACCCCAAAAGTCCACTGTCCTCTTTTTGACTTGTTATCTGATCTCCGACCTTTTCATGTCTTCAAAATTTAATTACATTGCAGATAGAAGTTGCGCAGCCTCTATCCAAGATTCCTTTTGAGTTTCCAGACGTCCACACTGGTACACATATCTTTCAAGCAAGTTATGATGGGTGCATCTATGTTTACTTTCTTTAACTGTTTTTCATGATCTTTTTGTTAAAAATGAAGGGTGTTATCGTAAATCCAGAAGCGGGCCTCTCACTATAACCCTCGAAGGGAAGGTAAGAAGGTGTTTGGTACTAAAAATACTGAATATTTACTAGAATATTCTCAAACCGCTTGCTGTACTGACTTGCAGGATCAAGAAACGGTAGAAGCAGCCATGGAAGCACTTTCCAAGAAGTTATCATCTTGTGTCAAACAAATATCGGGTTGAAGGTTCAATTTTCATTAGAGACTGCTTCATGATCGCACTCAAGTTCATGTGTCGAGATGATGAAATGATGCAGAAAGAGTTTTTTTCTTTGAGTTCAGAAGACGAGGAGAGGTAAAGAACTGGGAATTTTTAAAAGGTGAAATGGAAAGGGGGTTAGGAACCAAGTTACTTTTGTTATCAGGATGTATATACATACATCAAATTTTATAGCATAATTGAAGGTCAATTGGTTATTGAAGGGGTTATCTTTGACTAGGGATGCTAATGTAAGGTTGAATAATCATATTTATAGCTATTTATACCTTATGTAGACATGATTATACTGTTTTTTATGATTATGAGACGATCTTGTTCACATTCACATATTTGAACCCAATCCATCAACAACGTATTACTGACCATAACATCGTACGTGCATCTTGTAACGTGTTTGTGGTGATGCAGAACGAAAGCACAGTTATACAGTGAGACGTCTTATTATCTCTCTTTTACAAGACGGTTTTAGTAGCATAGTTATTAGGCACAAAAATCATATTTCTACAATAAACATGGAAACCAATCAAAAGATAGAATTTCCTGATATTTTGTGGGATATTCAAGATTAATTGTCATTCAAGGAAAAAAAAAAAAAAAACCCTTGTTTCATGTGTATAGTAGTCCAGCAACTCGACGATGTTAATGATATTTTATAAAGCTAATGGCAAGAAGAGAAATGATATATAGGCCTATTAAATAGATTTAAAAAGGCCTACAAATTTGATTGGTGCATTTGTTTGCATTTAATAGCTAAATCAATTCTATTACACTATTCCTTATATACCATTTCCAAACTTCTAATTCCTAGTTTCAAATCTGAAATCTTTCATTTCTTGTAATTTATTTATGTTACAATATTTTCTTCCATACTTTTTATTCGATTCCACTCAAAGAAAAAACATAGTTGGTACTTTTTTCTATTATAGAAAACATAATTGATATAATAATTATTTAAAAACTAGTCTAGACTTTAGACGTCTCTATAGTTTTAGCTGCGACATTTATAATATATTAGATTTAACATTTATATCACAAACAAGTATTTTGTTCATTACAAAACAAATATAAACATTAAATTTACAAGCTAGTAACTTTTAACAACAAAACACAACCACTCATGTTATCATCATCGGTTGATAAGAATGAAAATATGTAACATACATGATCTTGTTTCAAAGAGCATATATACTACTAGTATTTGAATTCATGTTTCGAGAATGGGTTTTCAACTTCTATATTTTAAAACAAATGGCGGAAACTTACGATGACAGTGAAGGGAAAAAAAAACATTTGTTGAATTATTTTGTTATTTAAGAAATGGTAAACTAGGAACAAAAAAGATATTTTGTTGAATTTTTTTAAATTAGTTGAATTTTTTTAAATTGGAACACGTGTAATTGCATTATGCTTAAGTCCTTTATTAGGTCTATTTAATTAGGTCCATTGATCATTTCTCTTTATTACTGTATTGTTTTATTTCCTCATAAATGTCAACTTTAATTACAATTCACTTTTATGAAGAAATGAGAAGGTATTTGATTGGTTAATACTTAGTAGTGCGAATATTTGTATTTTCTAAAAATGTGTGGCTACCCAAATAAACACTTATGAGAATAGAGAGTATATTTATAAAAACTATTAAGTAAATAATGAACTGTTAAGTAATTTTAAATATTCTATTTCACATATCATTCTTGAGTGGATTGCGTAAATCGGTCAGTACTGTGGGTTATCAACATTTCGGTAAAAGTAAAATCTTACAATTAGTTTAACCAATCCAAACACCCCAAATGTAGGTGTTAGAAACCCAACTCAAAATAGTACTGATTGACATGTCTAGTTAGTATGTCTAGTTATATATTTAAGCCTATATGTCAGCATCATGTTGGTGACAACAGCAAAATCGCTTCTTCACAAACAAATAACTTATTAACACATCTATTTAGACACATAATTAGTTACAATTTTAAGTTTGTCAATTTCTAAAGTGAAATAAAAAATCCCAAACACCTCCACAACCGAAAACCCAAATCCAAACACCACCTTACCCGCGCTGAAACAAATCTTACAACTAAATTAAACTAGTTTTACTTACAAAACAAAACAAGAATATAGTTTGTACATCATGGTTTAAGGGTTTAACAAAAACCCTCATGTCAATTAGACATGCTCCTATAATCCTTCTTCGATGTAAGTCACTCAATCCATTTTTTTTACATAAAATCACTCATAACATCATTACTCATAATACACATATTCATTTACCCTTTGCAATTGCCCCTATTCATCAATCCAATGAACCCAATATAGTAACTTTAAGAATGATAAACAGGCTATGTAAATCCGGCGAAACGAAAGCCGCACTACTTATGCTCAAAGATTTGGAAAAAAATGACACCTTTAAGGCTAATGTCACACATTATAATATAATCATCAATACCCTTTGTAAGGAAAGGTGCGTAAATGAGGCGGTTGAGGTTTATGGCGAAATGATGGCGAAAGGGGTTGTGCCGGATGTTTGGACTTATAATGTTTTGATTAAAGGTTTGTGTGGTTTAAGGTTGTTGGATGAAGGAGGAGTTTGTTTGGTGAGATGGTGGAGAAGGGTGTGGCGCCGAATGTGGTAACGTTTAATACATTGGTGCATTCGTTTTGTAAAGATGGGAAAGTTGGTGAAGCGCGTGATTGGTTTGATTTGATGTGGGAATATGGGTGTGTGGCGGATGTTGTTAGTTATAATATTTTGGTTAATGGGTATTGTAAGGTTAAGAGGATAGATGAGGCGTTGAGTTTATTTGTAATGATGTCGGAGAATAAAGTAGTTCCTGATATTGTGACGTATACGACTTTGATTAACGGGTTGTGTCAAGTTGGTAGAGTTGAGGATGCGCTTACGCGGTTTGGTGAGATTCGGGGTTGTGGTTTGGTTCCGGATGTTATTGCTTACTCTACTTTGATTGATTTTTTGTTTAAGAATGGGAAATTTGATGAGGCGGTTGCGTTGGTAAAGACTATGGAAGAGGGTAATGTGGTACCTAATATTGATTTATATAATATACTTATTGACGGTATGTGTAAAGCTGGGAAAGTTGATGTTGGCGAGGATATTTTTAGGAAACTCCCTGCATCGGGCTTGAAACCAGGTTTTTATACGTATAATATTTTGATTAATGGATATTGCAAGAATAAAATGATAAGTGAAGCTTTGAGTTTACTTAAGGAAATGTGTGTAAAGAGAATTAGTCCTACTATTGTAACGTACAACACTCTGATAAATGGTTTATGTCATGTTGGCAGACTTAAGGATGCACTACTTCTGTTTGATGATATTCATAATCGTGATTTAGTTCCAAATATTGTTACTTATTCGACTTTGATAGATTCATTATTTAAACATGAAAAGTTTGATGAGGCCCTTGGATTTTTAAGAACTATGGAAGGTGTCGGATTGGTTCCTAATATTGTTCTTTGGAACATACTTATCGATGGTATGTGTAAATCTGGGAAAGTTGATGTCGGTCATGAAATTTTTCTTGGTCTTTCTTCTAGAGGCCTGAGACCTAATATTCGTACATATAATGTTATGATGAATGGATTATTTAAGAATGGTAAACTTATGGATGCAAATCAGTTGCTTCAGGAGATGATGATTGCAGGCTGCATGCCAGATGCGTATACATTTAATATAATTATTCAGGGTTTTCTTCGATGGAATGAGGCGACAATGGCGGTTCAGTTTCTTAGAAGAATGCTAGATGCAGGTTTTTCTGCAGATATACATACG
Organism: Chrysanthemum lavandulifolium; assembly: GCA_022545495.1. Classification (NCBI taxonomy): domain Eukaryota; kingdom Viridiplantae; phylum Streptophyta; class Magnoliopsida; order Asterales; family Asteraceae; genus Chrysanthemum; species Chrysanthemum lavandulifolium. The sequence goes on from CM040245.1 coordinate 120,923,538, forward strand.
TCAATAAATTTAGTTAACTTGTTGGCCACAAAAGAGCTGGACAGTGACTCGAAGGAAGTGCTCAAAACCTTCTTCCAGCATACTATAGATAATACAGTTACATAAAATATGTATAAAAATTGTTCAATATATTGGATCATTTTTTCGGGAGAATTTTCAGAAATCCCGTATGACAGTCTGGAAGAAGAGATGCTCTGGAGGGCTAAACTAAGCCGAGCCGTGGTGTATGACTCAGTTATCCTGCTGCTGTAAGTGATGATAACATTGCTGCCTTTTGTGGATTATAAGGTATCAAGATCTTGTTAATCTTGTGCAGGTGATTCAAGAGACGTTCTTTACAACATTGTCTAGATGGGCAAGTTCATCTGATATGGATGGGTCATGAGGTATGCTGAATCAGCTGGACATATATCACATGTGTACTTGACAAAAGCTGTTATACAGTTGTAGTTCCCAGGTAAAATCTCAATAATTTTTTTCTTTTGCGCTTGTATGAAGCTAAATTCATAATGTGGAAAAAGGTGAAGTCTACTTATGTTAGTAGTCATACTTAAAAAACCCTCGATGAGTAGTTTCACTTTCTATGATGAGTAGTATCACTTTCTATGTCTTAAATAAGTATAGGCACACAATAGATTATTAAGTTGCATAACAGACTGTTTTCCAGATGATTTTTGGTATGGTGAAGCAAGTTTGGTGAGCTGGGCCATATTGATTATACTCTTAATTAGACATGATATTGTAGTGCCCAAATAGTACATTTAACATATTTAGGATTGGGAAACATGAAGTTTTGTCTACCAGGGATTTATTTTTCTTTGTAGGGCTGTGGCCTGTGGGTAAATTCCATCTCTGAAGAATTAGTATTGTGTATTGTGCAATGAGTGACAGAATATGCTGTTTTCTTGCGGACTTGTGTGTATAAGTGTCTTCATTGGTAGCTATATGCAAATGTAGTATTGCTTGCTCGATTTATTAGTCCATCATGCAACGTTATCATGTGACATAGTGGATGTCTATTACAAATATAACGTTGCTTACTTGATTTATTATTCCATCATGCACCATCATCATCTATATGTGTGTGCGTTTGTTTGTCGGTAGCTATTTACAAGGATAGTGATGCTTACTTTATTTGTGATGAGTTTGATAGTATATATATAGTGGATGGCTGGAATATGTTTCTGCACTCATAATTAGCTTATTATCAAACTTTGGCTTCTTGCAATAAGATTTTTTGCAACTAATGATCAGATGTTGGAACATTCTTTTAAACAGTGTTTGAGACCATTGAAACAGATCGATTAAAATCTTAAAGTACTGTTAATCTGCCTGCAGAATGACCGATGATGAGATGGTATAAACAGCCATGGAAGCACTTCCCCGGAAGTTGTCATTAGGGTCTAAGCGATATCAATATCAAAGATCAATAAGTCTCAGTTACCCCTTCCCGGAGCTGATATCAAGCTAAAAAGATGCAACTTCAACTGCAAAAGCCATAAGTCACTGTAGCAGCTTTGCTCTTGAGGTTTAAGCTAATAATGGGTTGAGGATGATCGTATCTTGGCTACCTGTATTACGTAATCCGCCCAACTTACAACCTTAACTTCGCAAGGTATAAGTTATAATGGACATACCTCAAAACCAATATCCGAGTCTTCAGGTTCATAGTGAAATTTGAAATTGCAACTTTTAACCTCAGTTGTGCGCCTGGATTCTTAAATATCAGTCATAACCACAGAGCATGAAACATAAGGACTCAAATCGTTTATGCTGTTTGCTGGAACTCTTTTACATCTAATGGCGGATCCACATAAACACTTTACACGCAATCTGTTGGTGGTATTGTACAGTATTCTTTATTGTAAAAGCATGTAAACATTTTTGAGCTATATGTAAATTTAGCTATTCATTGGAGACATTTCTCCCTGTACAATACGTGTAAATCTTACAATTTACGAAGATCAATTTTACGTTAAAAGAACTTTCTTAAAGGCATTTTAACTTTTCAACTCTTTAAATGTTTGTACGGATCCCCTCATGTGTTACCAGTTTACCACACAAGGTTGTGCTTGTTTAAAAATGTACTTTTTATACTGTTTGATAAGCTTAATAAAGAAGGTTTCAAATGTAGTTATTTTTGTGGCTTATGGGTAGATCTAGGCTTACAAGCTCTTTTTATCAGTTTATTATCATGACCTAATCCAAACACTCCCTAAGAACTCATTACCTTATTCATCATTAGTCATAAGCCGCGTATTGAAGATAAATTCAAACAAACACCCCCTAAAGTTAACCCTTACATTCTATAGAAACCTGTGTATTAGCTTCTTTTGGCAAACAAAACATATCGATAATGAAGATCCAAACTTTGTTTTTTTCACTTTATGTATGGTGCACTTAAAAGATAATTATATTGCAACTTTTATAGCCAAGCATTATCTAAAAGTAATTAACTTGTCTATTTAAGTGAAGGTCTATGCATAATCCACACTTAAGTCTTGTTATTTCTTTCCACCTATTATACACATGAGGCTGTCAAAAGTGCCTTTTGTTGAAGCAAAAAGATACAGTAGTTTGTTTGATTCAGTATCATTGTGTAACTTTTGTATTTAAGCTTTTAACACCACAAACTGAATATAAGATCTGGGTCCTAAATAAAAATGATAACTTATATGCAATGTTACTAAATATAAATGATTTAGTTGCTGGATCTACTGCCTAAAGGTTTATTTGGTTTCTGCAATTACATATGTCGTGTTTGTGGTGTGATCATGCCTTGGTTTAATAGGTTACACGCAACAAGTTCCCGACACTTGTTTTCATATATGCAGCAGATATAGATGATGTCCAGAAACAACTCGGCATATCCGATATACACCTACTTTTTAGTTCTGCAATCAAAGATGGAGAAAACTTGAGAAGCTGTGCGCCGCTGGTGAGGAAAGGTTGCATAATTATCTCTGGTTACACTCTTGATTAGTCTTTTCCAAATCTTGATATATTGTACCAAATGACAATGTAATCTCACATTTTCAGTTTGGAATACTCTTAACGGTATCAAATCAATAACAAACTCATAAATCAAAAACTTGGGTAAATAAAATTTGTTCAAAGAGTACATATAACATAGGCTTCTCCATCAAATACTGAAAAAAAATAGAAATCCTACATGTTTTCCAGCAACAAAATATAAAAATCAAAGACAAACAAACACAACATTTGACCAGACAATCAAAAGCTTGTAACAATCTCTACGTATGTTTTCGAGTATTGTCCACCTTTGTGCGGCTTCAGGAAAACTGCATGCGATGAAAGCTTGTTTATTCTCCATTGGCCGAATTAAGGGGCTAAAGAATCATTCTCGTGAACTGTTACATTCAGGCCTTGGGCTTGAGGACCTTGACGGTCTCCCAGGTGAAGTCGGGGTCTTCACGTCCAAAATGTCCGTAGGCAGCAGTCTTCTGGTACCTGTAGTTGCCACCCCTCTTCAAGTCAAGGTTGATGGCCATCATTCCTGGCCTAAAGTCAAAGTTCTCCTTGATAAGAACAAGGATGTCCTTGTCGGGGATTGTTCCGGTCTTGTATGTGTCAACGAAAACAGATAGAGGCTCAGCGACACCAATAGCGTATGAGACCTGAACGATGCACCTGCGTGCGAGTCCTGAGGCCACAATACTCTTGGCTGCTTGCCTAACGATGTAAGCACCACTCCTGTCGACCTTGGTTGGGTCTTTGCCGGAGAAAGCACCACCACCGTGGGCTCCCCATCCTCCATAGGTATCGATAATAATCTTCCTTCCGGTAAGACCAGCATCTCCATGAGGACCACCGATCACGAAACGACCTGAGGGGTTCAAGTGGAAGATGGTGTTGTCATCAAGGTACTGAGCTGGGATGACTGGCTTGATGACATGCTCCTTAAGGTCAGCAGCAATTTGGTCGTTGGTGACAGTCTCGTCATGCTGGGTGGAGATAAGAACAGTGTGAACTCTGGTAGGAACCATAGCACCGTTCTCGTTGATGTACTCAACGGTGACTTGGGTCTTACCGTCAGGCCTCAACCATGGGCAAGTGTTGTTCTTCCTCACTTCAGTAAGCTTAGCACCAAGCTTGGTTGCGAGCACATGGGTAAGAGGCATAAGCTCGGGTGTCTCATCAGTAGCATACCCAAACATGTGACCTTGGTCACCAGCACCGATCTCCTCAGGCTTCTTGGTCAAATGACCGTGGACACCCTGGGCAATGTCAGGACTCTGTTGCTCAATGTTGACCAAGACCTTGCAGTTGTCAGCATCAAGACCGACATCAGCAGATGTGAATCCGATTTCTCTGCAGGTATCACGGACAATCTTCTCGTAGTCCACGGTAGCCTTGGTGGTGATCTCACCAAAAACCATGACCATGTTGGTCTTGGTGCAGGTCTCACAAGCGACCTTGCTCTCGGGATCTTGTTCTAGGCAAGCATCAAGGATGGCGTCAGAGACTTGATCGCAAAGCTTGTCTGGGTGTCCCTCATTGACAGACTCAGATGTGAATAGGAAAGTCTCTGCCATATCTGACAATCAAAATTGGAAAGGTATCATCAGTACACAAAAACCAAACAATAAAAAGCTTACAAATAACAAAAAAAGTTTGTTTTTCTTCTCGGCACAATAACTGTATGAGATCAAGAAAGTTACAACATAACTTCACAACATAAATGCTTAAAAGTTTTCAAAAAGGTTTGCAACTAGTTGGTTTCCCTGTTTCGGCAAATGAATAGCTAAGACGAGTGTTCAGCTTAACTACCTACTGTATATCTTAAACAGAATCTACTTCAAATGTGACAGTGGCAATAAACAGTGTTACAGATATATTATATTCTTTGTGTAATCATGTAAAGCTCAGTTCTTTATTAAAGAAAAAAAAAATCCATGTTCATTTTATACATATATCATACTCAAAGTCTAAAATGAATTAATAACTCTTAGAGATCAATAACTATATCCTGAGTATAAAAAGAATGTGAACCAAACACTGCAACTAACTACTTTTTAAAATCGCCTTTTAGGCTACATATCCAAACACTTATCCGATTATCTAATTAGCTAGCTGTAACTTTTAGTAAACATAAAAAAGGTTCAAACTTGCAACTAGTTTTACCTCAAATAATGTCTATGATCAACTAAAAATGCATTTCGCAACAGTAGCGATACTAAGCAATGTTACAGATCCATCATGTTACGTTCTTTCGACGATTGGCCAAAGCTTGATCTACTAAAAATGACAACTTAATTCACATATCTAAAGCAAACCAATTCATTTTTATACATCTATTCGTATGCTAATCAGTAACAATAAACGCGCAGCTAAAAGATCAGCAACTACCTCCTAATTACATAAATGTTTGAACTAACAGCAAAAAAGCATCATTTTAAACTAATTAACTGATTATAAGTAATGGATCTATAATAATAATAATAAGGTTGACTATGACATACACAATCAATACTAAAAGCCAAAACATTATAAGGATCCTAAACTTAAAATAGTAAATAAATAATAAACATGAAAAGGTTAAGCATTTACGACAAGATCTGTCACCTAGCAGTTCATTCATTAACTAGGCTACACATTTTTAAAGTTAAAAACAGTAGATCGAAGCATATATAATCCAGATCTAGCATATATAAAAAGGGGGCATAAGGTAGTAGGGTCATAAGTAAACAAAACAGCAGATCTGTAAGTTAGTTAATGAAATGAATATGGGGAAATAAAGGTACCTGAATGTTGGGTTTAGAATGAAAGATTCAGATCCGGAGAGAGATTGTTGATGGGTTTTTAGGAGGAGGTTTGGTTTGTATGAGAGTTTGTGTGAGACGATTTGGGAAGGAGTGATTGGGTCTATATTTATAGCCTAAATCACCCACCAACTCTTTTTTTCTTCTCTGGACCCCATCTACTATCTCATTTCACCAACCCTATCTTTTCATTTTTACTGCCTAATCAATATTTACAACAGGGTGGGGTATCGTGGCATGTTGTTTTGTTAAAGAGAAGCAAAATAAAATAAAAATCTTTTTGAAGCTTTTGTGGTCACTTTTTTAACAATGTAAAAAATGGTGTGTAAGATTTCATTTCAGCATTCCACTTTGAAAATTCGCCATGTCCAAATAAAAGTGACAAAAGACAATAATAATAAAAAGTACAAAAAGTGTACTTTTATTTGGACATGCCATGAATTTTCAAATGGAATGCTGAATGAGTGGTCATGCATGACCATTTTGACATCGTTAGAAACTCGACCACAAAGAGACTTCAAAAAACTATTTTAATTTTCTTTGTTAAATCGCCACATCAACATTTTAAATTTCACATTTACAAACCAAACTAAATTTAAATCTTGTTTTCATTTCACATGTCGTTTGCGTCTTGTTTTCCAGTTTTCAAGATCTACCACTTTTTTTTTCTTTTTTTCATTTTGTTTTCAAACAAACTAAATTTTCATTTATAAAATAAGATTAAAATACACTGGTTGGTCCCTAAACTTGTCGAGTCTTCACGTTGGGACAAACGCAGCTTTTTCATCGCCAGGAGGTCCTTTTTCACTATTTATAGTCTAAAGTGGTCCTTTTGGCCTCTTGACCCGCTTTCCATTAATCAACCCATTATTTCTTTTGCTTTTTGTTTTTAATAAGGCATAAAGGACATTTCATATATTTGGATTATTAAATCTTCTTCTTCTACTTTTCTTCCTCTCCTTTGGTTACCTCCACAAAAACACACACATATCATTGCATTCACACATATCATTGCATTCTAAGGTACGAATTACATCTTTATTTCTTCAATTAATTCTCAAAAGTGAACAATTAACCTCAATTTAGTACTAAATTCATAAATGCAACTACCTTGCTACAACTTTACAAAGGAAGATTAGAAAACGGAAGCTATATCGTCATACGGTCTATCACATTATTAAAAAGATATTCAATACTTTAATATTCACAGAGATGGCTTTTGATCTTGATATTCGTATTCAAAACACCATTAAGAAAGGTGATGATAATGGGTTTGGATCGGGTTAAAAGGGGTCAAGCACCAATTGTAGTTAAAGCAGTTGGATCAACTATTTTTGTTGTTATGTTGTCTACTCTTTATAGTGCCATCAAGATCCGTAGGAGTAGTAATGATGAAGATGGTGAAGTTAGTCCTACTGATCAGATTCTTGCTTCTAGACATCTTCTTGAAGCTTCACTAATGGGTAAAAATTTGATCTTTTTTTGATGTTGAATTTTGTGTTTTTTTTGTGTGATTTAGTGTTGGTATGTGGAATTGGGATCAGGCTTTTTTGTTTCTTGGAATAAAGTTTGTTAATTTGTGTGGAATTTTGATTCTTGATTGGGAACTAGGGTTCAAGATTTATGAATAAAAAAATTTAGTTGAGGGAATCTGAAATTGGGAATATAAGGTTTTTTTTCAAAAAGGGTGTCAAATGTATGCGCGTAAATGGATGATCTTATTCCTGTTCAGGGCGAGTCTTGACTGAAATGTATGTGCCTAACCGAGGAACCCTGTGACCGTTTAGTGAGGTTTGAACCCTAGACCTCTTGTGAGGAGTTTAGGTGCCTTACCATTTGGTGGTGGTTGGTCATGATTGACGAACAGTGGTCCAAAATGGCATAGGTGAATAAGAAGTGGTGAGTCGAGACCTTTATCTGGTCTTAGGGGAGTAAATGAGATGAGAAGCTTGCGAGCTATTCGAGATCGACTCTTAAAGTACTCGAGATTGACTCCATTTAAACGAGTCGAGTTTTCTCCAAATTACTTCATGAGGCTTCACAACCTTATCGAGCATCGATACTTAATTGCATAAAAAACAAGTCGAGTCGAGTTGAGTCGAGCTTGATATGCTGATTCTTTATTGAGTTCGAGCTTGACATGTTGAGATAATCGAGCTCGAGTCTAGTTTCAAGCCCGAGTTTTAGACGAGGAGTCGAGATCAAGCTTGAAATTTAAAGCTCGACCGAGCTCGAGTCGAGTTTCGAGCTCGAGCTTCGGCAAGATTTCGGCTCGTTTACACCCTATGTGGGATGGTTAAAGGTTCTGCTCCTTATCCCGTATTGAAACTTAGTTAAGTATATGTACTTATTTGCCATGTTCTCACTTTTGTAGAAAAGTCTATGCGAGTAGTTTATTGGGCTCGTGTGTTTAGAGTCTACATAGCCAAGGTGTCCTTGGTTGAGTTCCTTGAGGTTATGCAAGTTTGAATAGTCATCAAATGGTGGATCGTTATCATATAAGGTTGCAGTTTTATCATTTATTGTATGTATTAGATCGTGTTCATAAATGGTTTGTCTATGTGGATCCTAGATGAATAGGGATTTTTTAGTACAAGATCTCTAACTCGCTCGGATATGTTGTGTACCTTACATGTACGTCCGCACTTGTGTTTAACCAAGTTCTTGCATGTCGAACAAAAGGTGCAATAGGAGTCGAATTGATTTTGCATTTCTTTTACTTGTAATATTTAGTTTTTGAGATCGTTAAATATCAGCCTGAATTATTTGCAGGATTCTCCTTGTTTCTCGCACTAATGATAAACATACTTCACCATTACATCAGAGAACTTCGTATCAGAAGAAAAAACATGGAAGCTATCAAGAAACAAAACCGGATCATTGAAACCGGCCAAAATGATAGACATACTTATCTTAAGTCAGAACTTGATGAGAAGACAAAAGAAGCAAGCAATGCGGAAGCTGATGCAATGGCATTGAAGAAACAATTTGAATGGTTCCTTCTCGAGTATGACCGTTGTCACAATTCTCAATTTCGGTCATTTCTCACATTTACTATTTCATCGTATATTGTAAACTAGGTTTATAAGTATTAAATTCGCGTAACCTTAGGGTGTAGTGCTAATTCATAAACAATCATCAAGGACATTTCATATAGACTAGGTTTAGTCTACATATCATTAGCATCATTATCATCATATTAGTTCATGCATGATTTTGCATTTTACATTAAACGCGTAATTTTCATATTAAATAAACGCTATCGCGTAATTAATTATTTTGAACAATTGATCCGTCACTTTCAAAAATTATCCCGATATATTTTTACTCATTTTAAGACTATAAAAATTATATTATTAGTTTACCGATGTTTAAAAATTTATTTTGTATATAAATTATATATATATATATATATATATATATATATATATATATATATATATATATATATATATATATATATATATATATATATATATATATTTACAGTTTTCAGAATACCGCTCGATAATTATTTATTCACTAAATTCTTGTAAGAATTGTATTTTTATAATTTTTATGACTTCGATATATTTTATTTTGTTCCGTAAAAATCAATTTCTAGCTAACGCTACCCCAAATACCTATTTAAACTTACAAATTATAAATAATACATACACTTAATACATTTAAAACATTAAAATTTATCACTTGTCTACCCCTTTAGGGGCTTGCCGACACCCTCACTATGACTCACCATTTATGTAAAAATCTTACATATTACTTAAGCATAGTTAGAGAAGATATTTGTCATGTAATCATTTTTTTACAAACCAACACATAGAAACCCATTGATCCAAGGTGAAAAACTACCAAAATTCTCTCTTCTTCACCATATTGATCGGCCAAGATAAAAAGCAAGGTAGAAACATCAAGTTTTTCAAGATCAAGTAATTTCTATAAACACTAGTATACTCTTTTTAAGGTTTTGAAATAAAAACATTGGGTAATTAGGAAAAACCTTGTTCTATAAACCTCATCATTCAACTAGTAAGCATTTCATGATCATTTTTAATCTTCCATATTCATACTTTGGTTATTTGTATCATGCTTGAAGAAAACATGCAAGTTATATGATTATCTATACCACTTTATTTGTTTTTAGCACTTATAATGAATATATATCATCCTATAATTAATCCCTTGAAAAATATCATTTTTGATGATGTCTAGGAACCCATGACACCCTAAGAAGCTGTATGGTAGGATTTGAATAGCTTCGGAGTTGTTTTGAATTGTTTAGAATAGGTTTGCGCGAGAAAAACTCATTTCGACAAGTTTTCCAAAGGGTCATCCTTATTTTTGAAATCTGAAATCTCGACAGAGATAAAATTTTCGCCTAGATAATTAGAAAAGATACTTTAAAACGAAACGTGGCGCTTGAACGGATTAAACGGAGCTATAACGAAGAAGTTATGAATTTTTCAAGTTGGCGACGAAAACTATAATTTTCGAAATTTCAAGATATATTGTTTATTTTGTACGAGTCAAAATGAAACTTAGGTGTTATAAATTATGTCGACTTGTCAAAAATATGTTAATATACTTTGATACAAAGCTAAGGACCTTTAAAACGTAGAAAACGGATTTGTAACGATTAAATTATACACGTTTACAAAAGTTGCCGTAACTTTAAAATATAAGAAAAACTATATAATTTCTAATAGGCAAATATTACGGCAAAACTAGAGACCATGTTGAAGGTTGTTTTTAACATTAATGTAGAACTTCTTATAAAGTGATGTCTTCTAATAAAAGTAAGTTCGCCAAGTATATTTTCCAAAATGTTCGACCGTTTGTCTAGCGGAGTTGTAAGGAATTAATTATGGTTACTCAAACTTGGCCGAAAACCATCCTTAAACTATACTTTGGACTAAAGTACCATACTTAACTTATATTTTCCTTTGTGATCGAGACCTTTAGGATGGAAACTTAAACACTAAAACTTTGAAATAATGATACGAGCTTCCAAAACCGTTGAGTTTGTTTCTAACGCACGACGTGCACCATTTTACGACTAGCTTTTAGAGGCCGTTTAGTCACTTTCATGGAAATTTCAATGACATTATTTTACTGACGAAAAGTTATATTCTCTTAATAAATCACTAAATGATTATCGTCGGATATCATTTCAACATAAATACACGTAAAGTAATTTAAAATGGTCAAGACGTTAAAAGATTATTTGTTTTCGACGAAAAGTATTATTTTCAAAAATTCATAAGTGGTATAAATATCATCCGAATTGCATGCATAACATTACATCATAACTTATTACATATCCTATCATTCATAATAGGTCAGTTTCGAGATTCACGCTACTTTTTGGTGTAACCACTTTTGTCATCGCATCAATTCATCAAGTGAGTAATCACATCCCCCTTTTTACCGTTTTTACTATATTTTGGGGCGAAATGCATGAACCATTCTTGAGCTAAATTGATTACTACTTTTATTAACTTGTTTGACTAGAACTTGTGAACTCGAATCAAATCCTTAAACATAATTACGAACCTATGACTTGTTTGAACTTATTGGACCGTACTTGCTATGACCCAAAATTCTCACCTTATTGGTGGAGCGTACAAAGTCTCCCTTGTTCGGAGCAACTTAAAGCCTCCCCGGTCCGGAGCAGAATGTCTCCCTATGGGAACGGAGCATTTTCAATTTAAAGTCTCCCCTGTTCGGAGCAGTGCAAATTCTCCCATGTTCGGAGTGTTCTTAATTGTATATTAATAGTTGTATCATGTACTGTTCGTACATTCGCATTGTTAGTCTCCTATTAGTAGGTAGTATGGATAGCGCTATTAGAGGTCGGCCAACCTCTCGTCCACTATGTTACGGACGCATATTATTTATTCTAGGGCTTTGCGCATACATTATTATATACGTGGTGCTATATTGTGAACTATTATGACCACTTATACTTGACTACTTGACACGCTATATTTTGTGCAATGGGTTGTGAACACACAAAGGTTGCAAGTTTTGTATGGTGGAACTTGAACCGAGTGTATTTACAATGCCTTTGCTTTGTGGACTATTTTCGATGACCGAAACCTTTGAATATTTCCTACGAGTTTTCTTATTTTACTAAACGTGTATACTCACCAACTATTTTCATAGTTGACCCGCTTTTCTCTCATGCATTTCGGTGATCGTTAGTAAGCTTTTTCTACCGTGTCTTGCATAATGAAGTTTTCACTTGTCACTACAAATCGTTATGTAATAAAACGCAATATTTTGGAATCTAAACTTTGTACTATATTTGCCGATGTCGGCTAAACTGCTATTGTAATGGTGTACTATTTCTGGTTAATCTTAACGTTGGTATGTTCTATTATCTTGTGCTTATTGTAGAAAACTAGAAGGGGGGGTTGAATAGTTTACCGATTAAAAACTTTGTTTTGAAACTTATTGAAAGATCAATTGATATTGATCTTAAGTATGTTAATGAAATATGCAAGCAATATGTAATAAGTAAGTAAGGAAAGAAATGATCAAACCACAACAAGTTGTTTATAGTGGTTCGCCTACAAGGACTCTTTTTCCTTGCTCTACTCCACTCCCCGAGTCTCACACTCGAGAGTTTAACTTCACTAGTCAACAAGCTCCTTTCACCGCGGAGAAAACCTTTACACTTCGCTTACACTATTTCCGACACTAAGCTAGATGTCGAGTTCTTTCCAAGGGTACAACTACTCCCACACACAATGTATTTTGAGGACTAAAATACTAACCACTCACACTCACAAGATTATGATGGTTTGATACAACAATGAAGTATGGATCAACACTAGATCATACAACACTAAACAAACAAGACTTCCAACTTCTCGTTGAAGCTTGAATATGACTTGATCTTCTTTGCTACAAAAGAGATCACTAATATGATATGAAACCGAGTTAGAAAGGTTGAGAGAAGATATGTATGAGAGTATGTTAGAAAGGGATGAAAAACTACTGGCTTGGCATTGCTATTTATAGCCAATTTGGACGAGAGCGTCCGACGGACCGCGGACCCCTAAAAGGGTTCCGCCTGTACCCAATTGGTACCGCAATCGACAAATAAGATATCAAATCTTGCCTAAAGTCAACTCTATCTAAGTAAGATTGTGTAATATATGAAGAGTACAAATCTTCACAAAATATCTAATGGAATCTTCCAATGATCTCCATGATGTAATACATGATGTTAAAATGTTGTATTACTATTAATAGAAATATGCAAATGCTTAAGTAGTGTTTGGTTTTAAGAACCTAACACATTCTACAAACTACTATCATACATAATGATTATAGTCATATCAAGATGTTACTAATCATAAATGTAAATGCTTGAATGATGAATATATTGTTTGAGAAAGCTTGTTTTAATATCTAATAAACTTGACAAGCTTTAAGCTTTTATAAATTAAATTTACTTTTGTCGTTAACAAAACTTAGGCAAAGATCAAAATATAAATAACGTTTAATGACGATATTTGTATTAACAATCTCCCCTTTTGTTGAGGACAAAATATAAATTTTATTTTTATAAAAGAGACAAAGTTTGTACAAGAGTTATAAAAATATTAGTTTAGAACTTTGAAAAGGAAATGATAATATAAGTGTATGAATTTTGACTTTTATGAAAGTCAAAGAATTCACTAGTTGATGCATGATGTTGACTTTTTCGAAAGTCAAAGTATGCGCTTGACTTTTAAGAAAAGTCAAGTATTATCAATGAGGATTCTGTTTGACTTTTAGAAAGTCAATTGTATGCAGTTTGACTTTTCGGAAAAGTCAAATATAAATAATTTCAAGTTCTATATTTTCTCCCCTTTTGTCTCAACAAAAGAAGAGGCTATCTTGAATGTAATGAGCCGAGCTTATTATCTCCCTTGTTCAAAGCTCCCCTAAATTGGGTGCTTTAATGGGAAGATACATGGATTGTGAAAATAAAGCTACAAAAAATTGTTAGTAATAATGATCATTCACAAGCATTTCCAAACACTATGTAATGATACCAACAACATAATAAACAACATTCATTTGTTAAAAATTTTCATGAGTAAAGATCATGAAAAGAGAACACAATGATGTGTTTCTAGTACAAGAGAAAAAAGAAAAAAGAAAGAAAAAAAAATTATCCTAAAAACAAAAACAAATAAAAGACTATTCTAAAAACCATCCTAAAGAGATGGTGGATGGGAAAGAGCGTTGAGACGCTCAAGAATGTGGTTGAGGATGAACCTCATTTCTTCGTGGAAGTCATGGACCATAATCCGGGTCCGTTCCACGGTTTGACCCGTTTGCTCACAAGTGGAGCAACCATGTCTTGGTGGGTAGAAAGTTTGCGGAGGTTGTGGTGGTGAAATGGTGGATGTGTTGGTGGTGTTGGGGATGTTTGGAGTGGTCATGATGGATGCAAGCAAAGCACTTTGCATTTGCATTGTCTCACTTAAGTGAGAATCCACCATGCCATTGAATTGGTGGAGGTTGTGGAGTTCGGCTTGAATCTCCTCTCTAGTGGGATTGTCATCCCACATGCTTTCCGGGATGTCCTCAATATGAGGGGACATTGATGATGGAAGTGGATGATCCCCGTATAAAGGACCATGAATGTCCTTGTGAATGGGGTGGAAAAGGAGAGGTCTTGGCCCTAATGGGGCGTTTGGGTCAATGGATGACCGAGGTGATTCATGAGCGATTCGCTCAATGGTGCCAAAGGATGGCAATGGTGGTGGATGACTTGGCCTAGGAGGCAGGTCTTCCAAGTCCTCTAGGAAAGGATTTGGTGATGTTGGTGGAGTAGAAAATAACTCCATGGGAGTGAGAGTGGGAGACCTTGGGGAAGGTGGTGAGGGTGTTTTGGATGTTTGGATGGGTGCCGGTGGAGGAGAAGTAGGTGCTTTTGATGGTGGTGGAGTGGTGATCACAATGTGTGATGAAGTGGGTGTAGCCAAGGTAAGGTGTGTATCATCTCTAATGGGAGATGAGATGGTGAGTGGTGAAGATTCGGATGATGAGCTAAGATTAACAAAACAACAAGGCCTTACACTCATTCTAGCGGTTTTCTTGCAAGGTTTTGGTGATGATTTAGTCATTTTATCTTGGGTTTTGATTTGCTAGATAGTAAGTGAGAATGAAGAAGGTGTGAAGATGATCATGGTAAAGCCTTTCAATTTATAGAGGTAAGAAATTGTTGAGAAAAGGTTTGATTTGATGTTGAACCATTGAATAGATGAGGTTCCTAATGATTTGGAAGTGGGTTGAATGCTAGTCATATCACCCAAGTCAATCCATACAAAGAAGATGGAGTGAGGAAGAAAAGATATGCAATAAATGTGTTCTAGTGAGTGGAATTTCCTAATATTCGATTACCACGGATTTGAAGGTACCAAAATTTTGGTTCCTTCCTTTATGCCAAAGGGCTCCTTGGGTGGATTTTTCAAATTTTTGAATTTTGGTGGAAATGGATTTCTTACATCCCTTAGTGAATAATACTAGTTCTAATAACAAGATAAACTAGTTAAGATTGATTTATGAGTGATGGAAGATAATTTGGAATTACGAAAGAGTCGAAATTCAGAAATTTACCGGAGGATCCACGGCACTAAAATCATAAGCAGACGGAACCCAAAAGGGTGCCGCCCTGGTCCCCTCAGACATATATGGCGGTACCAAAATTCATAAAGGACGGTACCAAAATAAAGGTGCTTTGTCGATCCGTGGAGTCTTGAAATTTGGATGAAGGTTTCTAAAACCGAAATTTTCGAAATCAAAATTTTCTCAAAACTGTTATACTAAACATTTCTAGTTAGGAAAAGTAAATAACACATATGTAAACACGGTGGAGCATAGATTAAGAGCAGGCTTATTGATTTTCACAATATAGTGAAAATGGGTAAAATTTGATAGCATACTTGTGCTATCCCCCGCATGAGATTGTTAGCATACACCATTGTTTCAAGTTATATTATCATCCTACATAATAAAAACAACTAAATAGTATCAAACATTAACGATAATGCATTGTTCCAAACACTCCTTAAAGTACCCTTATTTGTCCAACTTGTAAATTTTGTTCATCATCCTACCAAGCACTTGAACATTCCCTTAGTTTGCTTGAATTCACTGATTCATTCTCAATTTCGGAAGAGATGTGTAATACTCTTGAGGTGGAAGACGAGAGCTTGGAAGACCATCCTGAGCTATTTGATGATGATGATGAAGGAGTTGGAGGTTTAGCTCTCTTGCCTTTAGTCTTAGCAACTCTAGCATCACTCAAGGGCACAAAGATGTGAGGGATGAGATCATATTGAAGGTGCATCCCTTTGGGGTTGGTGGAATTGGAGCGAAGTTTCTATATAGACGGGTGAGAAGCATCCCGTATGGAAGAGCAACGGATCCTTGAGTTGGAATATCAATCATTCTCCTAGCTATGTAGTAGGCTAAGTTGAATGGTTGTCGGGTGGACAAGTTGTAAAGCATGTGACAAAGACAAGCGTTTATGTGATCCCTATTCCCTATGGTGCTAATGACGTTTGCTCTAAGTAACTCCTCCCATTTCTTAAATTCGTGCTTAAGTTCATTGAGCTCCATTCCATATGGATCTCGGTCTACCTCTTTTCCCTTTCGGGTGACTCGGGTTGTATCCGTTTTGGGTTAAAAGGTGTTCACGGATGACATCCTTATCGGCTAAACGGGTTACGTAGGGAGAGAGCGGTCATTGATTGCATCAAGGCGGTGAGTGACCACTTATCCGTAGACACAAGTTCCACGGTTGGGAATTCCTAGTACTCTAGCAAAGTCACTTAAAGTGATGGTGTAATCATTTTGGTTGATTCTAAAGCTAAGACAAAACTCATCATCTTCATCACTAAAACCGGTCACACTAGCATAGAATTCTAATACGAACCTAGGACAAATTGGTTCATCAATGTCAAGAAGACAATCGAATTGAATGGCGGCTAGTTCTTCACGAAGGTTGGTATGCTCAAGGAAGGATGAGTGAATGGTTCTACCCTCGTGGAAATACCTTGATTCTAGACCCCTAAATATTTCTACTTGTTCCTTGGTGAGTCCTTTGGTTTTGTGGTGTTTGGGAATGTAGTTAAGGGTGTCTTTGTGATCATAGAATCTTGCGGCTACCATGATTATTCCTAAGGATAAGAATTAACATGTTAAAAAGAAATTTTGATAAATTTTAACGTTTTTTTTTTGATTCTAGTGTGTGCCTATATGAAAACAATTTGGAGTTGCGGTTATCTCGACTCATTTTATGCACAAAATGGTTTTAGTGGAGTGTTTGGCAAATACCATGAGATAACCCAAATGCTCCTAATTCAATGTTGCTATATTTGAATATACCCGGGAGTGCATATATGCAATACATTTAGTATTCAAGAGCATGCAAGTGATGAAAATTCTAACGTTTCTATTTGTATTAGCAATGAAAAAAAATGTTTTCCTACAAGTGAGAAGCTTTTCAAAACTTTTGACATGGGGTGTTTGGTTGTTTGAATAAGGCCTTATATTTATTATCTATCAATTAGTGGGAAACATGATTTTGTTTATGCAATATGATAATGTAGTACCTAATTTGAATGACTAGTTATGCAATTTGCCAATTGAATTCATATTTGGTATAAAAGCATACATAAAACCCCATGTAATGATTTGTGATAGTTTTGTGCATAAATAAGAATCCTATACTCGAATTAAGAGATGAAATGTAGTTAGGATACTTACAATGATGTTATCTTCATGATTAGTGAGTGGGAAGATGACAATAATGAGCTTGGTTTAAGTTTTACACGTTTTGGTAAAGTGGGTTGTGAGGAAGAAGATGTTATGTATAAAGTCGTTTTGTTTCAGAGACACCACGGACGAGACGGTACCAAAATTTTGGTTCCGTCGGTGTTGTCGTTTGCGCCGTGGCTACTGATGAGCGTAAACAAGACAAAATTGTTTTGGTTTGACTATTCTAATGTTTTAGGCTATGTTTATTCTACATGCTTGGTTCCATTAACCCTAAACCAAGTCTAAGAAGATTAAAAGGTTCTCGCTTAAGAGGTTTAGTAAGGATGTCGGCAATGTTGTCTTGGAGGATACTTTCTCGATTGAAATGTTTCCTTTTGAACATTGTCGCGAAGAAAGTGATGACGGATTTCAATGTGCTTTGTACGAGCATGTTGAACGGGATTCTTGCCGAGATCGATGGCTCCTTTGTTGTCGCAGTATCACAATGTCGTTGAGATGAATTCCGTAGTTCACGAGAGCTTGCTTCATCCAAAGAGCTTGTTGACATGCTTTTCCCACCGAGACGATTCGCTTCATGAGTAGAGATGGCTAAAGCCGTTTGCTTTTGCAAACCATGAGGTGAGACAATGTCCAACAAAAGTGCAAATACCACTTGTACTTTTTCTATCGACATAATCACCGGCATGATCCGAGTCGGCATACACTATGGTTTCTATACCCGTTCCTTTGGGATACCATAATCCTAAACACGTTGTTCCCTTAATATATCTAAAATCCTTTTAATGCTTCTAAGTGTGATGCCTTTGGGTTTTCTTGAAAGCGAGCACATAGACAAACACTAAACATAATGTCGGGTCTACTAGCCGTAAGATAGAGTAGGCTACCAATCATTCCTCTATATTTAGTGTTATCTACGGATTCACCTTCTTCGTCCTTGGTGAGTTTAGTGTCCGAGGACATGGGTGTTTTAGTTGGTTTGGAATCTTCAAGACCAAATTTCTTAAGCATGTCTTATATATATTTAGATTGATTAAAGAAAATACCGTCTTCTAGTTGTTTAATTTGAAGTCCTAGAAGAAGTTTAACTCACCCATCATACTCATTTCAAACTCGTCATGCATGATTTTAGAGAAATCATTACATAGTTCTTGACAAGTTGATCCGAATATAATGTCATCAACGATATTTGAACAATAATAATTTGCGATTCCTTTTTCTTAGTAAAAGAGTATTATCTACTAATCCCATAGTATATTTGTTATCAATAAGAAAAGTCTTAAGACGGTCGTACCAAGCTTTAGGTGCTTGTTTAAGGCCATATAAAGCTTTCTTGAGTTTGAAGACATGATGTGGTTTCTCAAAGTCGGTGAAACCGGAGGTTGAGCAACATACACTTCTTCGTTAATAAACCCATTAAGAAAAGCACTTTTGACATCCATTTGAAATAATTTAAAGTCATAAGCACATGCATAAGCAAGTAATATTCTAATAGATTCAAGTCTAGCTACCGGTGCATAAGTTTCATCATAGTCAATTCCTTCCTGTTGATTATAGCCTTGTGCAACAAGCTCGGCTTTGTTTCTAGATACTATACCATTTTCATCCATTTTGTTTCGAAGACCCATTTTGTTCCAATTATAGTTTGATCTTTGGGTTTTGGAACTAGTTTCAAACATCATTTCTAACGAATTGGTTTAATTCTTCTTGCATGGCCATTACCCATGATTCATCTTTTATTGCTTCATTTATGGTTTTGGTTCAATGGTGGATACAAAACAAAATGATTACTTTGATTTTGAGCTTGTGATCTTAAGGTTCTTTGATTAAGTTTTCCTATGACATTTTCTAATGGATGACTTTTAGATTCTTTTATGTTGACAATTTCCTTATTTAATGGTTCATCTTCCTTATTATTATTAATTTGACTTTCAATTATTTGACTTTCAACTAAGTCATCATCTACCAAAGGTGATGTCTTAGAAGGAGGTGGACTTCGTCAAATGTTATGTTCAACGATTCCTCGACTATCATTGTTTCTTTATTTAGGACAATGTAAGCTTTACTAGTTTGAGAGTAACCAAGAAATACACCTTCATAAGACTTTGGGTCAAACTTGGTGAGATAATCCTTAGTGTTAAGAATAAAACATTTGCAACCAAAGACTTTAAAATATCCTAATGTTGGCTTTTACCTTTATAAAGTTCATATGGTGTTTTGTTTAGGAAAGGACGATTAGGACTCTATTTAGAATATATGTAGAAGTGTCAATCGTTACACCAAAACTTTTGAGGAATGTTTTGTTCATTAAGCATTGTTCTACTCATTTCTTGAATTGTTCTATTTTTACGCTCTACTACTCCATTTGATTGAGGTGTTCGTGGAGCGGAAAAGTTATGTGTTATACCATTTGTATCACAAAAGTTTCCAAATTGAGTTTCGTTGTCAAATTCACGACCATGATCCGTTCGGATCGACACAATTTTGACACCTAGAAGATTTTGAATTTTCTTGCTAAGTATTTCAAATTTATCAAAAGCTTCATTTTGGTTTTCAAAATAACGTCCAAGTAAACCTTGAGTAATCATCTACTATGACCAAAGTGTATAAGTTGCCTCCATAGCTTCTTATAGCGGATGGTCCAAACAAATCCATATGTAATAATTCTAGACACTTAGATGTAGATACCATATTTTTAGATTTGTGACTACTATGTGTTTGTTTACCAATTTTGCAAGCGTCGCAAAAGTGTTGGTCATATTTTAGTTTTGGCAAATTCCTAACTAACTCTTTTGAAGATAGGTTTTGTATAAGTCTCATATTAGCGTGACCTAAGCGTCTATGCCAAAGAGATGAGCTATCGCCTAATGTTGTTAGCAAAGTTTGTCATTATATGTTTTATCTATTTTCATGACGATATGTTATTTTTCTAACTCCTTTAGCTATGGTGATACCATCTTTTAGTATTTTACTACCATTTTCATCAAATAGTACTTTATACTTTTTATCGCATAGTTGGCTAATACTGAGTAGATTAAATCTAACCTATCCACATGAGCAACATTTTCAATAGTTAGAGAGTTATGAGCAATCGTACCTTTGCCAATGATTTTGCTTTTGAGATTGCTACCGAAAGTGACATTACCTCCGTCATACTCTTGGTATGATGAGAAGAGACTTTTGTTGCCCGTCATGTGTCGTGAGCATCCACTATCTTTTATCCATTCATCAGGTTCCAATCCAACTTTCAAACATACCTCATTTGACTCATGTGCCATTAGAGCGATCTCTTCCTTGCTTGATTCTTCATCGTCTTCACTATCACTCCAAGCACCACTTACAAAAGCTCGTTGAGTTTTGCTCTTAGGAGGCTTGGGACATTCTCCTATGAGATGACTTGTATCACCACATCTAAAACACTTTCTTTCACCTTTGATCTTCTTATCATCCCGATCTTTTCGGAATGGCTTCTTTTCTTCTCGAGGTTGTCTTACAAACTTTCCTCTTCTTCTAAAGAACTTCTTGAAATCTCTAACGGCCATGGCATACTCCTCATCTTCACTATCGGAACAAGATTCACCATCATCGCTTGATTCCGCCTTTGCTTTAAGAGCAACGGATTTGATCTTCTCCTTTCTTCCTTTGATGATCTCGAATCTTTCTCCATTACCATTTCGTGAACTTTGAGGTTGCCAATTAGCTCGTCTAGTGACATTATTGAGAGATCTTTGATTCTTCAATAGCGGTCACTTTAGCTCTCCATTTGGGATGAAGTGCTCTAAGAAATTTCGACAAAGTTCTTACTACGAAAAGATTCGTCAAGTGCTTTAAGTGATGTAATGATAGTGTTAAACCGAGCAAAGCCACAATCAATGGTTTCATCTTCGTGGATAACAAATTGTTCATATTGTTGAACAAGAAGATCAATTTTGTTATCCTTGACTTGTGAATTACCTTGATGTGTAACAATTAAAGATTCCCAAATATCTTTGGCGGTTTCACATAAAATTCTTTCATATTCTTTTCTAGGTAAAGCATTATAAAGCATCATTTTAGCTTCATTATTTTTAGCAACTAATTTCTTTTGTTCATCAACGGAAATATCCTTTGTTGTAGAACTAAAATCTCCTTTAACAATAATAAACCAAAGATCTATATCTTTTGATTTTACATATGTTTCAAAACGGTTTTCCAATAGATAAATCCATTGGTTTCAAAGAGTGGTGGTCTTTGCATAGATTGCCCTTCTTTAAAGTTTTCGTAATCCATGGATCGTTTCAAGTTTTATAAAATACAAGTTATTTTAGAAATTCTTGAGCAACGAGGCTCGATACCAATTGTAGAAAACTAGAAGGGGGGGTTGAATAGTTTACCGATTAAAAACTTTGTTTTGAAACTTATTGAAAGATCAATTGATATTGATCTTAAGTATGTTAATGAAATATGCAAGCAATATGTAATAAGTAAGTAAGGAAAGAAATGATCAAACCACAACAAGTTGTTTATAGTGGTTCGCCTACAAGGACTCTTTTTCCTTGCCTACTCCACTCCCCGAGTCTCACACTCGAGAGTTTAACTTCACTAGTCAACAAGCTCCTTTCACCGCGGAGAAAACCTTTACACTTCGCCACACTATTTCCGACACTAAGCTAGATGTCGAGTTCTTTCCAAGGGTACAACTACTCCCACACACAATGTATTTTGAGGACTAAAATACTAACCACTCACACTCACAAGATTATGATGGTTTGATACAACAATGAAGTATGGATCAACACTAGATCATACAACACTAAACAAACAAGACTTCCAACTTCTCGTTGAAGCTTGAATATGACTTGATCTTCTTTGCTACAAAAGAGATCACTAATATGATATGAAACCGAGTTAGAAAGGTTAGAGAAGATATGTATGAGAGTATGTTAGAAAGGGATGAAAACTACTTGGCTTGGCATTGCTATTTATAGCCAATTTGGATGTGAGCGTCCACGGACCGCGGACCCCTAAAAAGGGTTCCGCCTGTACCCAATTGGTACCGCTGATCGACGGTCAAGATATCAAATCTTGCCTAAAGTCAACTCTATCTAAGTAAGATTGTGTAATATATGAAGAGTACAAATCTTCACAAAATATCTAATGGAATCTTCCAATGATCTCCATGATGTAATACATGATGTTAAAATGTTGTATTACTATTAATAGAAATATGCAAATGCTTAAGTAGTGTTTGGTTTTAAGAACCTAACACATTCTACAAACTACTATCATACATAATGATTATAGTCATATCAAGATGTTACTAATCATAAATGTAAATGCTTGAATGATGAATATATTGTTTGAGAAAGCTTGTTTTAATATCTAATAAACTTGACAAGCTTTAAGCTTTTATAAATTAAATTTACTTTTGTCGTTAACAAAACTTAGGCAAAGATCAAAAATATAAATAACGTTTAATGACGATATTTGTATTAACACTTATGTTTCTATTCGTTACACCTCGTGTTCCGCCTCCGGCGAGGGTGTGACACCGTTTGCTTGAGGACAACCAAAACCTCAGAGCCCAATTGCAATCGAATCAAGATTTTGAAATTCGTAGCAAGAAAGTCACTTAAGATTTCTTTTATACAATTGCCTAATCTAAAACACCTTTTTTTGTTTCTTTTTGGTTTTCGGGTTTTTGTTTATTTGTCATCTCTAAACCCCTCATATTTGTTTGGTTTTGTGAGAAAATAAATTGGTGGTAGAAAATAGTTATAGGTTAAAGGGGAAAGTGCTATATCGTTTGTACAAGGAACGATTTTGATATTTTACATACAAATGGAAGTTCATTGATCCATTCTTAGCAATGTGTTGTTTTATTATACGAAAGACTGATTTTGTTAGTGCTTAGCTTGAAAGGCACCTGGCGCATTCCTTAAGTAATTCTATGTTTGCAACATGTGGCCTTTTGCAAGCTATCGGCTTCGTTGTTCTGATGCACATTCAGACTCTAATTTTGATGTTAATAAGAGTTTCGATTTCAAGTCTCTCTTTGTTTTTTGATTTTGTTCTTAATTATGTTGGGTGAATTCCATGACTTCCATAATGTGCCGACTTAGATAGAGAACTGAAATAGTTTTCTTGTGAATGCTAGTGTCCCCGAAATCATGTTAGCCTCTATTGTTTATTAAAATGCATCTAGCCTGGTATGAATTGTTCCAAGTTCTAACCTTCTTCGTAAATAAACTAAGAATTCACGAGCTAAAATAAAAGTGGGTCAAATGTGATAGACAATATGACGATATAGCTTCCGTTTTCTAATCTTCCTTTGTAAAGTTGCAGCAAGGTAGTTGCATTTATGAATTTAGTACTAAATTGAGGTTAATTGTTCACTTTTGAGAATTAATTGAAGAAATAAAGATGTAATTCGTACCTTAGAATGCAATGATATGTGTGTGTTTTTGTGGAGGTAACCAGAGGAGAGGAAGAAAAGTAGAAGAAGAAGATTTAATAATTCAAATATATGAAATGTCCTTTATGCCCTTAGCTAAAAACAAAAAAGCAAAGCAAATAACAGGGTTGACTAACGGAAAATGGGTCAAGAGGCCAAAAGGGACCACTTTAGACTATAAATAGTGAAAAAAGGACCTCTGGCGATGAAAAAGCCCAGGTTTGTCCCAACGCGAAGCATCTTGACAAGTTTAGGGACCAACCATGTATTTTAGTCTAAAAATAAAAAAACAAATTACAATATGAAAAATAAATAAGTACGAGAATTATTAAAAAAATAACAAATTAGATAACTAGCTAAAAAATTCATCAAAATAAAACTATAAAAGTACAAGGACTAATTTGCAATAAAATAACAATTTTTTCACATGCCTTTGTCCCTTTCTTCTTCATCTGGTGGATTGTTTCTCGGCAACACACTTGACACACACGCACATTCAAAAAAAACACACACACGTTAACAAACACAACACAAACACAAAATAGATTAAGAAAATAAATAAATAAAAAAAGAAAAAGAAAAAATCGTTTGGTGTTGGGCCAGTTAACTCGCGCCAGAAATAGCTTCGGGGGTGGTGGTGTGGTAACACAGAAATCGCGGCGCTATTGTGGTTGCCACGTATGAATGGCGCGACCACAATGTTACCATATCCCTTCCTCTGAGCATGGTTCTAAAAGGCGTGTTATGGAGGCGTCAAGCGTCGTTAAAGCGTGAAGCGTGACCTTCACGTTACGAAATAGACCAAAGCGTCGACTTTAGATGTGGCGTGAGATGAGGCGCGAAAAGGCGCGATGAAGCGCGCTAAGGGGTGAGACGTGGTGAGTTTTTTTTATTCAGCTCCGATAAAATAAATAAATAAATAATATTACGTGTAATGATAGTTCTTAACCTTATTCATTATGCACACCTCTTTTTGTAAACTCGGTATATATTATACATAATACAAATATATAAATATTTTCATATTTTGTGCCGCCTTATGTCAAGCTTTAAAAACGCAAAAGCTTCACATTGGCCCCTAAAGCGTGAGGCTTGCTCATGCCGCAAAGCTACGTGATAACATCAAAATTTTCTGATATTTTAGTATCAATTTCCCCCTAATATGCTCATCATTTGTATTGTTTTACTTGAAAATATACTTTTATTTATCATTTTCATATCATTAATAAGCATAGGAAGAAAGAGATGCGGATTTGGAAGGTTATTAAAGTAAATATACAAGAGTATGTTGGCCAGAAAAGAGCTACGGCGTAATTTCATACTCTACTTACGCCTTAACTAGGATTTACACTAGAAGACCAAAGTCAATGCAGTTCAAGGTTACGACGTAACTTCACAACATAGTTACGCCGTATATAATTCTAGACTTAGAAGAATTTTTATGGTCAAGATACTTACGCCGTAACCCATTTGCAAGGTTACAGCGTAAAAGTAATGTAATTCACTACGTGAGTTTTACGGTCGTAACCTATTCTTAAGGTTTTACGTCGTAAAATTTTACTATAGATAATATCGTCTGAGATACGATGGCTAAGGCGTAACCAATTCACAAGGTTACGCCATAACTTTCACAAGTCTATAAATACAAGCACTAATTATGCATTTTTAAAAAACTTCCCAACACACAACACCAAAGGACGTAAAAGGGATTCTAGAGGGACGATATTCAGCAGCATATGAAGCATTTTCAAGGGAGAATTCACACCATTTACTACATAAGTTTTAGTATTTCATATCAAACATTTGTATTCAATTTAATGTCTTTCATTATGATCTTAAACATTGAATTTATTGCATTATTTAATATGATTAGTTAAACACATTTGGTGTTAGCCTAGTTATGAAATTGTTATTGCCATGATTTAGTTTTCTCGTTTTCGTATCACTTAATGTGCTTATTTTCTTTTCTTATTCGTGGAAACCTTTGTTTCGGTAGTGTTAATGTTTGGTAGTATCTAGGAAGTTAGGAAAATTGACCATCGGATCCTAGACAAATAGGTTGTGAGTAGTGGTAAGAATTGACCATAGGACTACCACTATCTTGTGTGCGAATTGACCATAGGATCACCTACCAAACGGAGATGCTTAAGAAGTTAAGGGGAAACCTAAGTTTTGAGAGGCCGGTTTCCTTAGAATGAGTCTAGATTGTAGCTGGTACTTAATGACTCTACATACGTTAACCCACAAACTCTGTCAATCTTATGGTTACAGAATAGGAACCTATGGAACATAGGCTAGACAGATTTATCCGAGGAGTCTGGTGACATTTACCCCCACATGAAGTGATAGAAAACATTAATAGGAAAACTTAATTATGGCTTAACAAGATTAGTAATTAGGCTAGAACATTTCTCGATACTGATTGGTCATCACTTTTAATTTGCTTTCGCTTTATTTTTATTAGTTTAATTATTAATCATTTCAAAACCCCCTTTTAAAATCAATGACATTAGGACTTAATTAGATCCGCACTCATAGCTCTTGGGACGACCCGACTTTACCGATTACTACACTACACATGATCGGGTACACTGCCCGTTAGTGAATAGGTAGACTTCTAGATGAGAGTTTATAAATTATAAAACCTATTATGAAATCAAGCATCACTACGCCTCACGCTTTTTGTAACCTTGTTTATAAGTGTACAATTCACCTCACATTTAACAATGGTTAGTGCTATTGGTACCCCTTTACTCTTAAAATATTCTAATATCTCCATAATATTCAGTTTATTGATAAAACAAAACAGTTTAATATTTCTTGCTCCGTATCTTTTGCTTTTTTACTCTTTTTGACTTGTTAAACTTTATAGTGTCTGTTTCACACTTTTTTCGATAATTTTACTCACTTTATTAACAGAACAAGACAATCTTTTATAGTTTTGTGCTCCGTATTTTTGTGTTTTTTTTTACTACTTCTAACTTATCAAATTTTACATTTTCTGTTTCATTTTTTATTTCACATGTTTATAATAAAAACAAAATTATAAAAATAGAAGAAAAAAATTAGAATGGGCATTAATTGTATTTTAAGGGTACCCATATCTAACCTTGTACCAATATCCTGTAAAACCCGGATTCAAATCTGATTATGATTATTTACGTCACTTTAAACGGATTAGTAATTTTATATACGTTGTTCGGATTGACCCAATTAATCCACATAAGATTTCTTTTACAATTTATCCATGTACATATAAAGTTTTAGCTAGCTTTTTATCTAATAAGATAAAAGCTGAAACCAAACAACTCAAAATCTTAATATGTTTGATTCAGCCATAATCCAAATATATTGGCCAACCCAATATGTTAACACCCTTATTTACACATGATTTCTTTTATGTTATTTCGTGAAAGAAAAATATTCGAGAAAGTTTTTCATTATATTATTCAACTTTTTTAACTTTAAATTAATTAAAAAGCACAATATCAATCCTCATTTTGAGAAATCTTTTGGGGAGTCGTGGGGCGAGGGTCATCCCTGCCGCTAAGGTTGAGATTTCTGTTACTGACGTGTTTTGTTGTGCGACACATTTCACTCAAAGATCGAGTGTAATGAAAGCAACACCACGTGTTGCCTTGGTCCTCTGTTACCGAAAGGAAGACATACTTGGTGGTTGTGGTGAAAATTGGTAGAATAGTGATGGTAACTACCTTTATAATGAAAGTGGTCACCACTACGACCTATACCCGCTTTTAACTTTGTAAACAAGGTTGTAATATATCAAGATGTTATACACTGTCACAAATAGGGGTGTAGCAAGTGATATTTTGTTTTTCTTGATGGTTTAACTTTATTTGTTAATAATAAATGTTCATATAACTATGATGTAACACCCAAAAATATATTAGAAAGAAAAAAATTGTAGTGAATATATTTGAGATATTTGTGGATATATCTATTATTTTAGTGGAACAAATAGCAAAGCCTCACTTTAACGGAGTTAACTATGTAAGTTAGTGAGGACTTGGAATGCGAGCTCACACCGTGAGCATGAGGCTGCCAGCATGGGCGGAGATAAGGAGGGGTCTAAAGGGTCACGTGCTCCTCTAGCAAAAAAATTGTAGTGTAAAATTTTGAAAATATTTGTCTTTTTTTTGTAATTTGCCCTCTACGAATCAATTTATAGTGTAGTTTCTAAAAAAGTTTAAAATGTGCCCCTCAAGCAAATTTTTCTGACTTCACCCTTGGCTGCCAGCAAGCCTCACGGCGGCATAACCTCTCTCACGCTCCCTTGTTTTCATTATTGGGAGCAGTCTAAGACTTCTCGCATTTTAATAATGAGACTCACAAGTTTGACCAAATCTACGATCTTTGATAAATCAGGTCACACTCACTTGTTTTTACTTTTTAGTGAACGGCTAAGGGGAGAGGCAATGGTACCCTAGTACCCAAATTGGCACATCACCTCTATGCAATAAAAACTCTTCAACTCAAAACTACCAAATTCTACCATAACACTACCCAAAGTGGAGGGAGTGGTCACCTATCCTACCAAATTTTTTTTATTTTTTATTTTTTTTTTCATATATTTTTAATACATAAAATCACATACAGTATTAAAATAAAAACATACCATTTCATACTCCCCCGACTTCCTTTTTGAAGAATTGCTAGTCGCACCGCCAACATCTTGAAAACATTCTTGCTCCAACCATTTGTCATGACCTCGACAACCTCCCACGGCAAGCTATGAGCAAATTGTCTTTTCTTATTGTATAGTAATCCGCCTCGAATTGTCTCATGGCGCCCAAGTCGTTGCACCCACGCCTTAAGACGTTTCTACATAATCTACAAAATAATAAAAGTATAGCTTATACAAAATAATATCCGTTAGTTTAGAACGGATAAAAATATAAACACGGACCTTTTAGAAAGCGTATCTTCTTAAAGGTCCGTGTCTATATTTCTATCCGGTTAAGAAACAAGGCTAGTCTATATTATCACATTCATATATAACCCTACATGTAAAATTTACCATTCCAGTGGATGCTGGATTTCGATCTTATGCGAGAGGTACCAAACAAACAGTTCATTCATGTAAACTATTCGAAATTTATCTGAAGTCAGAATGGAGAAGCTGTTTAAACACAAGGCTAGGTACATTTTGATTGGTTAACATTTTGTCCTTTGGAAGAATTTAATATATTAGAAATATGATTTATATACATTATATTGTTGACTTATCAATTGATATGTTCTCAGTGGGTGTTTTTTTTCACCTTTTTTGTTACAACTGTTTTACGCACTCGGTATAAAAAATTGTTTTGATTTACATAATGGTTTACATGTGTGTAGGTTTATATGAAGAAAGAACACGGACACAAAGACATATGGGTGTTCAAAGTTGACTAGAGATGAGATCATTTTATAGAGAAAAGTACTAGTACTAGCTATATACGCATAGTCTGCCAAACGGATTCGATTATTTTAAATGCACGCTATTGTC
This sequence comes from Chrysanthemum lavandulifolium, assembly GCA_022545495.1. Taxonomy (NCBI): domain Eukaryota; kingdom Viridiplantae; phylum Streptophyta; class Magnoliopsida; order Asterales; family Asteraceae; genus Chrysanthemum; species Chrysanthemum lavandulifolium. The sequence goes on from CM040245.1 coordinate 120,953,047, forward strand.
TCTATTAGACTAATCTAATTATAGTCTTTCTCTTCCCCTTTCGTTTGCCATGGTGCTCATTGCTAAGAGGGGATAATGGCAATTTTCTGACATGGTGATAGCATCGAAAAATGTTGCTTTGTGAGTTTTTTTAGCGTAAACGTTTTTGTGAGGTCCAAAAAAAGTACTTTCGTGATATGATAATTTACCATGCATAGATTAAGTATTTATTGGCACTTCGTCTTTTTATAACATATTTTCGGGCTATGAGGAGTTTAAGATATGCAATATATGTAGCCCATAAGTATTAACTCTAAATATTTGGCTCATTTATTTATTTATTATTTCTTTTTATCTCTCTCTTTTGATAACTATGATTTCTAACCTTTTGACACCAAAAAAGTTAAGGTCAGAAATAAGAACCGAAGGTCCTCAATTGCCGAACTTGACTTGCATATAAGGAGGTTAGCATCTATAATAAGTGTATCAAGTATCATTCATTTCTTTGAATCGATCTTTGTATGTTTGTCATTATAATTTTGACATAAAACAAGATTTCTTTATCTAACTTGAACGTATGGATAATTTACAAGGAGTATTAGACATCATTAATCAAATGATAGCAGATTGTGACTGGTATTTAGCCTATTGTCAATCAACTTAATGGGTCAAACAATGCATGCTTTAATGCAAGAAAACTTTATAAAAAAAAATCATAGACATAAATGCTAGAGATGAATGTATAACATTAAGTTTTATCGGTTGACGACTTGAAGTACCAATTTGGTTCTCTTATCTTGCTTGTAAGAGGCGTTAAGTTAATCCAAAATACCTCGTTAAGTTTCAGCTAACCTGGATTCACATTTTACAGTTTATTTGCTACTAACCTACATTCTTAATACAGAAAAAATGCATATCAATATAGTCAAAAAATTCATATAAAATTCGCATTCCCTCTCACTCATCCAAGAGGCAATGTTATTATAATGTGTAAGGAATCAAGAACATAATTGAAAAAAAGTAAAATAATTAAACAAAACAAATAGAGAGAACAGTCATGACTCATGAGGTTTCATTGCATGGCACGACTTAAGTCGTGAAAAAATGTTGGGAGATCATTAGGAATCTATTAAAATAAAGGTTTTGTTTGGTGAACTTTTTCTTTTAACGTACCAAATCAATATGAAAAATTGAAACAGACAGCATCAATTGTCAACTTTTCTCATACTCCAATAAACAATACTCTGTCAAGTGTCAACAACCCATTTTTATTCTGTTTCTACATTTCTAAACATTCTGTTTATAGATACGGTTTTAAAGACAACAAAACATATCAAATGGTGCATCCGACACTTGCATGGCTTGAGAAGATCACAAACACAAGTTTACAATAAATCAGCTCGAATTGCGACCCACACAATAGTTTTTATAGGAAAGAAATTAATGTTCGATTACAAAGAGCAATGCACTGTTATGGTTGTAACGGGCTCATGCACAATATAACCGAAAATCAATTAACGAAATCAATCATTATCATTACCATTTTACATGGTATGAGAGGGTTACGATCCTAAGAATACTTAACCTTAAATCTAAACTCTTCAGCCGCCGTCTTCGGCCGTCGGCTACACGCCGAAGGTTCGGAGGGCTCCCTTTAAACCTTAACCTCTGTCATCTTTCATTTTCAAATATCAAGTTATTTTCACAAAATAAAATTCTATCCGCTGTAACACAGCTTCCTTCCTCTAACACCTCCTTCTCAAAATGCCCAACTGGTATAAACTAAGGGCCCGTTTGGTTTGTAAGTACGTTTAAGATTTGGATTAATTGGATTTAAAAGAGAGAGAAAAAGAAAATAAATTTGTATTTTATGTATATGTTTTTAAATGTATATAATAAATTTTATTATACCAAAAGAAATAAAAAATAATATATGAATGAGTAAGGATAAAGTTGAACCCACTTTAAGAATAACAATCTATAAAGTAGGGGAGTCACACAACATTTGCAGATGCCATATTTTTTATGGTTACTCTCAATTTTAAAACTCACGAATTTATACCAAACAAATAATATTGGACTTCATCCCCAACTTTAATGCCTAAAGGCTCAACCAAACGACACCTAAGTATGTTTTGGTTAATAGAAGAAGTTTGGTTTTGATGAATAATTGTTTGCTCACGAAAGCTTCACGGGTGTTTAAACAATTAGACATGGATTTTGATGCTCATCGTGTATCATAGTAATAAGTATTAGGGGCTTGGTATCATGTAAAAAAAAAAAAAAAAAAAAACACGTTGGATTTTATGTTTTTAGGGAAAAATACGTTCAGTTTGTTTGGAAGGTTTTTTAGGGGTTGAAATTTTAGAACCAACTTTTGTTTTTTTATCTTTTCTTTTGATGTTAGTGCATTAGATTTAGTTGAATTTCCGTTTGTTTGCGTTGTAAGGGATACTCTGGGTTATCCCGTTTGTTTTAGTTGTAAGGGATACGTTGAGTTATCCCGTTTGTTTTAGTTAAATGGGATACTTTGGATTATCCCGTTTGGTCAGGATACTTTGGTTTGTCCTGTTTGTAGCGTGTTTATGTCTGCTGCTGCTTGAAGATGTGCTTCCGCTTGCTGTCTAATGTCTATTTCAACAATTATCTATTAGTTTTACTTTATTGTTTCTTAGCTTTTAATCTCAAGTCCGAGCCTTCCTGATTTCGCCACTCAAACTGCGGGGGAGTGTTAGCCCGTAGTTATATGATTGTACGGCCCAGGCCAGCCTGTAATATTCGTAGATTGCTATTTATGTGTATGATGTAAGATGTCTTCATTGCCGTCGAATGTCTTCTTCATTAGTTTTACTTTATTGTTTATTACTTCTCGTCACAAATAAGTGTCAGGTTTGACTTTCGAGTCAACTGGTTCAACTGACAGTAAATATTTTCTTTGTGTTATATAATACGTGATGAAAACTATATCAATGAAAAATACACTTAAAATCCAATCAATTCATATATTTTGCATCAAGTATTATATAACACTCACAAAAATAGATATGGTTGAAGTTGATCCAGGTTGACCAAAAGTTAAACTGGACACTTATTTAGGGACAGAGGGAGTAGCTTTTAATCTTCAATCTGAGCTTTTACGATTTCGTCACTCGAATTGCGAAAGAGTGTTAGCCCGTATGATATGGTTGTAACGGGCTCAAGTCTGAGCCTAGATTTTTTTCTATATTACTATATATATTTACAATGCAACCGAGAATCAATTAAGAAAATCAGTCATTATTATTACCATTTACATGCATATCATATGGCATGGGGTGAGAAATAATGACTTTTGAGTTGGTTGAAGGGCCAGTTATGAAAAATGGTAGAAGTTAAAACTAAAAAAACATGTGAAGTAGTGGTTGGGATGTTTATAACCACATGGAAGATCATGGGACAACGTTCAAATTCATGTTTGGTTGCCCATGTGATTCCTTTCTCTCGTTCTATAATTCTCATCGATCAGATCTCAATCCTAAAAGTAGAATACACTCCAAAGTCCAAACGTATATAACTAATTCATAAAACACGAGCGGAGAAGATAAACGAAATGAATTCAACAAATTGCAAGATCAAATCATCGACAGACTCAAAGACCATGCTATTTATTACTCGCAAGATATTTTAATAATAATAATAATAAGTATAAACAAAAACCAGGAATAGTAAAACTCAGGCTATGCACGATGATGACCGGCACGACTTTGATTTTGCCTGACACATTAGCTTTTTCTCTTCGACAACCTTCAAACTATCAAGTATCCACAACAACGACCTTCTTAATTTTTATTTTTTAAATAAAACAACAAAATATTATATAATTTAAATAAAACAAAGTATTTCATATAAGTTAATTTTTATACATTCTCTATGCTAAAATGTAAGAAAGTTAAAACTATAAGTTAAAAGTGAAAATTTTAAAAACACAGAACACCTTCTTCTTCCTCTGGTTCCACCTGCAAAAAGGAGAAAAAAAACACAAAACATAAACACATACATCGATACATAAACAAAAACACAAATGCATACAAAAAACACAAACACACAAATAAACCTCTTTGAATGTTTTTTTTTAGTAAAGGAGTCGGTCGAAAATTCGATCGAGTGTTGCAATTTTTCCTTCGACGACCATGGACGACCGAAGCTCCAAGATGGTGTGACCATGGACGATCGATAGGTCGACCGAATCAAACGACCTCAATTGTGCATGGCCTCAAAGGTAAAAAGGCAAAAATATATAGCCTCTTGGCTTTACATACGTCTTAGAAACAGTCCATGAGTTAGCAAAAAATGTCTGTACCACTTACTCACGATTAGAAAAACAGTCCTTGAGGTAAGTCTAGTGATTAGGGTTGTAAATGAACTAAACCTTTTAGTAAAAATTTCATGAACCGTGCGATAAATGTTCGTTTATATGCGTTTATTTAGTAAATGAACGGACATGAACACGATTTTATGTTCGTTTAGTTAATTGAATGAACAAGGACAAAAGTCTCGCCTGTTCATTTATGTTCGTGAACGTCTGATTATACATTTGTTAATGTTCGTTTATTTGTTTATGGTCGCATATTGTATAGTTTCATTATATCCTTTAAAAATCAGTATACTCAAACAAATGAACACTCATAAAACACAATATTTTGTATATTCTTTTATTTGTTTTCGTACGTTCATTTATATTCGTTCGTTTATGTTCATTTAATCTCTTAATGAACGAACATGAACGAACACGAACAACCACATTCCTTAATGAACAAACATGAAAAAGAAAACTCGTCCAATCGTTCATGTCCGTTTATTTGTCCGGTTAAAACTAAACGAACGAACATGAACAAGGCTCCATTCGTGTTCGTTCGGTTCGTTTACAACACTACTAGTGATTGTTTATGTAACGAAAAATTACGCAAATGTCCCTTCAGTTTACTTGCATTGCAAAAACAACCTCAGAAAAAGTGCAAAAAATGTCCATGTTATTATTTGTGATTACAACAACACTCCTTTAGTTAATTTAAACCCCGCATCCTATAGCGGAGCAAAGATAAAAAAAATCCTCATTTTATATATAAAAGTATAAAACTATGTTCTAAATTATTAGTATTTTTGAATGAAAAGGAAAAGAATAATACTCGTAATGTTAAACTATAACGTATGTTAATGTCCTCGTCAAGATGAAGACTTAATCCAACATTTCGCAAGTCGTCGTAGTCATTAACTCGTCGAGGTATAGTCTTGTATGTATTTTAGATTGAGCTTTCGTAGTCATCATTATAAACGTTTTGTTTATTCTTTTTAACAACAACTTGTCTTTCTTAATATCTGTTATTTTCGTATGAGACATTTCTCAAAATACACATTATACATAGTAAGTTATATCGTTTTCCGACATGATGGAAATCAATATACACGAATGTTTTTTTGGTGCAGTGGAGAGGCATATTACGTGGCTATGAAACACCTTTTACATCTTCAGGTAAAATCGAGCCACGAATAGGAGTCAGGGAGTTAAATAGAAGTCTTTCCTCTTGCTCGTAGCCATAGTTTGCTAGCAAGTTTGCCGCTCTATTAGCTTCGCTGTTGTAGTTTCACTTCCCAATCCAAAGTTTCCAAAACCTCGCGACATCTTTTCACAATAAAATATGCATGTATTATGTGCAGGATAAAATCACATTCTATTAGTTGAACCATCAGTCCATCACCTGAGAGTCCACTTTAACTAGCACTTTTTTATGCCCATGTCTCTAGACATGGTAATACCTCACATGAGACCTAGTAATTTTGAACGCGTAACAGTGAAAATGCCAGAGTTTTAAGCAAAAGCGTGGATTAAGCATCCACGAGCATTCCACAAATAAATGAGATCATCTCACTTGCATATTGTTGATTTTAGATTATCTCAAAATAAATGTTCATTTTATATTTTAACTAGTTAAAATAGGCTTTAATAGTTGAATTATGATATTTTATTGGTAGAAAGTGTAGTTAATGCGTATTTATAATAAAAATTGTGTATTTTCGAAATGAACAACTATTATGAGACGAATGATTAATATCTTTATAGGGTTAATATACAAAAATGTTACTAAACTTTCAAAAATATTTGTCCTAAGTCACTAATGTTTGTATTCGTCATCTGCGCCACTATACTTCACGGGTTTTCACATATGTTACTAAACCTTTTATAAGTGTCACCCTAGTCACTCGAAGGATTGGTAACCGGATTTGGCACATACGTTACTAAACCTATACAAACAAGTCACTAAACTTTGCGAAAAATTTGTCTTAAGTCACTAATGTTTCATTCTCGTCATCTAAGTCTTAAACTTTCTAAAAATTTGTCTAAGTCACTAATAAAAATTTGCCCTAAGTCACGAGTTGTGGCACATATTCTTGAACCTTTAAAATTTTACGTTTTATACGATTTTATACACCTTTATACGCTTTTAATTCATTTTATTCGTTTTGTTTGTTTTTTATGCTTTTGTCGGTTTTATACGTTTTCGTCCGTTTTGTCCCACTTTTACGTCCGTTTTATGTTTTCATCCGTTTTATACATTTTGTCCGTTTTATATGGTTTTGTACATTTTTTATCGTTTTATTCTTTTCATCCGCTTTTATCGTTGCTCGTTTTTTTACGTTTTCGTCCATTTTTCTTATGTTTTGCCCGTTTTTCTATGTTTATTCGTTTTGTCCCTTTTATGTTTGAAAACATAAGAAAATAGGCGAAACGTAAAAACAGTATTTAAAACGTATAAAAACGGATGAAAGCGAATAAAACGGATGAAACGAAAAACGATAAATAATGTATAAAACCATATAAAACGGACAAAACGTATAAAACCGGATGAAAACATATAAACATATAAAACGGACGTAAAAATGGGACAAAAGCGACGAAACGTATAAAACGGACAAAACGTAAAACACACAAAAACAAATGAAAATGAATAAAAGCGTATAAAGGTGTATAAAATCGTATAAAACGATAATTTTAAAGGTTCAAGAATATGTGCCACAACTCTTGACTTAGGACAAAATTTTCATTAGTGACTTAGGACAAATTTTTCAAGAAAGTTTAGACCTTAGATGACGAGAATGAAACATTAGTGACTTAGACAAATTTTTCGCAGAAAGTTTTAGACCTAGATGACGAGAATGAAACATCGTGTGTATACACGTCGACATTTAACCGGCAATAGTAGGTCGTCTCACTATTGGTATCCAAGATAACCGGTTACGTAAAGTATAGTAACTTCAGATGACGAGATAAACATTAGTGACTTAGGACAAATATTTTTGAAAGTTTAGTAACTTTTTGTATATTAACCCTATCTTTATAAGTACTAATTTTTTCTTCTAGTTTTTAACAAGATTTTAAGTCCATAAAGAAGATAAAATATATATTTTTGTTTTGCACCGAAATGTTTAATCATAGTTTGTCCAACTACCCTCTTTTTTTTTTTTTTTTTTGAACGACTAAAATATATAAGAGACTTCTAGCAAGAAACTAGAAGCTCAAAAAACAAAACAAGTCAATATACAGACATTAGACAAAACAAAGAACACTCGAGAGCTTTAACTGCGAGGATAACAAAAGGGATGAAAGAAATCCCCACCTAAGGAGGCCGAGCCACCGGTTTTCACTCCGGGTGTTTTTGATGCCATCCCAAACAAGCCTCGAAAAAAAAGAAAAGAAGCATAAATAAAACAAACATACGAGTCACCAGGAACCAGAAAAGCACGAAGCAACCATCAACTCAAACATTACTCGAAACCAACAAAGGGGACTTGAGCCAATCAGTCCAACTGCAAGACATACGACCTCTATTATGAAGCCACGAGAAGGTAAAAGATCGAATGTTATCATAAATGACATTCCTCTTGAAAGTATGATGACCAAAAATGTTGTTGTTACGAAACCTCCAAAGCCACCACAAAGTACCGAGAAAATAACATATAAACGCCTTTTCCTTTCTTTAGGCGCTTGCAAGAGTCAAACCAAACTTTCAATGATCGTGCGAATCGCAAGAAGGAAGCGGAACGTCACACCATTACGAACCGAATTCCAAATGACTTTAGCATTGTCACACCGAAAAATATGTGATTGGAAGACTCCACATTAGCATTACATAAAGGGCAACCAATTGAAGGAATATCAATCCCACGGGAGGAAAGATTAAGCCGATGAGGAAGGCGATCCAACATGAAGCGCCACATAAAATATTAACCTTACGAGGAATACACTTTTCCCAATGAGTCGGACAATTCAAAGATGGAAGAGAGATTATCAATAAGGTGTCTAGTGGAACTAACGTAAAACATACCATCGTAGCTAAAGTCCACAAGCGAGACATCACGATCAGAGGAAAGATCGAAGGGGGTAATTTCGTTGATCATATCAGAAAGATAAGCAGCGTTACGGGCTCCCATAAAGGAGCGAGACCAATTCCATGTCCATTGATTGTCTATGAAACGATCCGATATGAGGCAATCCTTATCTCGATCAAGACGAAAGAGCCTGTTATAACGAAGATACAAAGGAGAATTACCGGTCCAAAGATCTTTCCAAAAGCGAATCGACGAACCACAACCAACCCGAAACCTAATAGAATCATTAGGAAGAATCGCATCTGAATGAAGAAAATTAGAGGACCCCACAATCTTGGACCATATACCATTTGAAGAAGAAACATCAAGACCAAAACCACCCTCTTGACCATGAAAAGCTTTAATAACTTTAGCCCATAAAGCGTTTGCATTAGAGATGATCCTCCAACGCCATTTTTGGAGAAGAGTTAAATTAAAAGATTTCAAGCTTCCAATGCCTAGCCCACCTTTGACATGAGAAGCAAGGACATTAGGCCATTTAACCCAAGCTAATTTGCGAGAGTCGTGTGTGCCTCCCCAAAAGAAAGTGGCACGCTTTTTTTCAAGCAGCTTCAAGACTACATCCGGCACTTTGAAGATAGAAAGATAGTAAGTCCCAAGGCTTCCAAGAACCGATTTAATTAAAGTGAGGCGCCCTCCAATAGAGAGAAGATTGGCTTTCCATTTTGAAAGTCTAGCATCAAATCTATCAAGGAGGGACTTCCAGTTAACCGTGAGATTCATGTTAGCTCCAATAGGAAGGCCAAGATAAATGAAAGGAAAAGCGCCCGAAGAGCATCCTGTATTGTTGGCCATAGAATGAACCTCATTATCCGAAACACCAACACCATAGACATTGGATTTATGGATGTTGATTTTAAGACCCGAAGCAAGATAGAACACGTGAAAAATACGAATAATGTTCTCCATATCAAGAGTGTTCCATTCCGTGGTGATAACAACGTCATCGGCATAAAACATATGCGATAACGTAATATTTGAGGAGCCTACTTTGAGACCGTGAATCAGACCAGAATGACGTGCTTCCATTAAAGACATATGAAGGCCCTCCATAACAATAATGAATAACAAAGGAGATAACGAATCTCCCTGCCTTAATCCACGTTTTACAGAAAATTCAGAGGAGGGGCTTCCATTAACCAGGATAGATGTCCTGGAAGATTCCAAACAAGCTTTAATCCAGGCCCTCCAAGTGAGACCAAAACCAAGTTTGTGGAGAACGAAATCAAGATATTTCCAACTTACAGAATCGAAGGCCTTTTCGAAATCGACTTTAAATATGAGCATCTTTTTCTTACGTTTTTTGTACCAATCAATCATCTCGCTAAGCATTAGAGGACCATCAAGGATTTGTCTACCCGAAATAAAAGCAGATTGCTCCTGACAAATAATTTTGTCCACCACTTTGGCCAAGCGATTGGCTAGAGTTTTGGCTATGATTTTGTAATGAGTATTGATAAGAGAAATGGGGCGATAATCTTTGACGTGAATAGGGTTACTAACCTTAGGAATGAGGGTGATAAAAACTACCCTCTTAAAGTGGAATGATTGTTAGAATTTTGGCAGTTAAGTTATTGTGCGACTCGGAACTAGAGACGACAAACCATTTGTTTATCGGCTGTGTTTTCGCTGCAGAGATTTGGTCCCGGGTTGAGTCTTGGTGCCGTCTTCCTCCCATTTTTGCTTTCGATGTGTCTGATTTTTTGAAGATAGCTAACTTACAAGCGACATCAAAGCATTCGAGATACATATTGAGAGGTATTGTCTTTACTACTTTGTGGGCGATATGGAATGAACGTAATGATAGAATTTTCAAAGGCAAACGGTCGAGCTATTGAAGTGGTGGAAAGCATTAAAATGACTTCGTATTTTGGTTTGAATAGAACTAGATTGAAAGGTATAGATTGGAATGTATGGTGTAAATACCGCTAGTCTTGATGTAATTTCGTTTGTTTGCTCGGGGGTCCTTGTTTTGAGGACCGGCCGTGGCTCTTTTTGAATGAAATTTACCTTTCAAAAAAAAAAAAAGGTTATTGAGACTTCAATCGTAAAGTAGTCAAAGTTTTGCTGACATATTTGCCTCTTTGGTTGATAAGCACATTTTGACCTTATGCGTAAATTTAGTCCTAAGTTTTATATTGGGTATGTTTGGCAGCTGAGATTATTGAGGCTTAATATTACTTTTTTTGAAAAATTAGTTACTAAGAAAATAATCTGTGTTTGTCAGACATAACTTATAAGAGATTATTAAAAAAATAATCTTCCATATCTTTTGAAAATAAAAAGTTACTTCATTTAGCTTATAAAAACAATCTAATTTTATAATTTTTTTCAAATGACAAAGACCAAGATCAATGAACATTATCAACACCAACACAATATATTTTTGCCAAACATACGTATTATCTAAAAGCAAATTTGAGCAGGGCAGTCTCAAGTTCCTGGATTGCATACAATTTTGCGTGATTTTAACATTTCTCTTGTTTTTATTAGTTTAGTTTTTATTTGAAGTTTATTTTTTGAGCTTTTCTCAGTGCAAATAGTAGTTATGTTTCAATAATCAAGTATAGTTACTTTTCTTTTCACTTGAATAAATAGTGGTCTATTTAATCTTATTTTCACATTGTTGAATCTAAACAAATAATAATAAAGTTTGGTTTTGAGAAACTTGTTTACGCCTACGTAAAAATATACAGGCCCTGAAAACAAAAGCATGAAGCCTATATGCATATAACATATGTAAAAATTGGAGGCCATCAAAACTGAAGGTTTAAAGCTATAGCTTCGATTATTGTAGTCTTTATCATTACTTATAGCCTCAGGCAGAGATAAGTTGGCCTAGCAGTAGCCGGTGCTAGGCCACCCCAATCAACCCAATAACTATAATTTTATGTTGGCCCAATAAAGTGTATTAGTTGATTTAGTCGGTCTTTTAGTAGAAACTAAACAATGAAGTAAAACATGTGCGTTTAAGACTAGTGGTAATAAGAGAGAAAATGTCGTGGGCCTGTACCACGCGTCGTCCTTATAATGTTCACCTCATGAAGACGCACCATGGGTGGTAAAATAGGGAGGCCAGTCGTTGTCAAAACCGAGCTGTTGGTGCCAACGGACAAGAAAAGAATCGTTGATTGGTGGCTTTTATTTAAAAAAATATAAATAAAACTTTATTTAAATTTCAAATAATTATCTTATAAATTTTCGAATGCCCTTTCATTTTTATACTCACCTTCATAACGTATTCTATCTCATTAATACAGATACATATTTCTCATTTCTCACAATAAATAGATTTCAAATGATTCATGTTTACATTTTCGGATAAAGAAGAAGTTAATAGTATCGATCTAAAGTTTTTATTTTGATGCTTATTTTAATGACGTACAGCCCAGCTTCTCTTATGAGACCCCTAACCTGCCAAACTTTTAATCTTATAAGGTGTATAGCCTAATATACTTAATGGGCCAAGCCTTATTAGCTAGGGGTGTTCACGGATCGGGTAATATCCACAGTAACTGAAAACCGAAACCGAACCGAATTCGTAACCAAATCGAACTAAATATTTGGTTATCGGTTTGGATATGGTTTTGACAATGAAAACCAAACCGAATTCATATAAAATATATATTTTTTCTATGTATATATATGGAAAAAAATCACTAAAACTCCTTTTTAGTATAAATATAACATGATTTACTCTTGAAAAAAAATATTTTGTGCTAAAAATATATATAATTAAATAAAAAAATAATTAAAATTATGTAATTCGGGTAATTCGGTTCGGTTTTCGATTATTCGGTTCGGTTGAAACAAATTTAAATTCAGTTCGGTTCGGTTTTCGGTTATACCCAGAAAAAAAATTAACCGAACTAACCTAACCGAATAACCCGATAACCGAACCGAGTTATTATTAGCAGCTGAAAGCCTAAAAACTATACTGCACCCGTTGGTTAACTTTTGGACCTTTTGGTAATCATCTGCACTATGATTACTCTTTTGGACTTTTGGTAGTCTTTTTTTCTTTAAAGAACGGTTCCATTTGATCCCATTCAGGCGGGCTTTGAATGGGCCACAGTATGATATATATGTTGGATTAATTAGCAGACCTTGATGGAGGTTAGGTCCATTACTACACAACGACATGAGTCGCTGAAATAAAAAAAATGAAATGTGCTACGATATTTTTGTATGGTACCATAGCTACTAAATTGCTCATATTATATTTCAAAAAAAAATTGCTCATATTAAAGCTGTGTTATTACTAACACTTTTGGGCAAAGTAATGGAACTTTTTTAAATGACCATAAAAGTATGTTTCTATTAATCTATTTATACTTTTATGCACACAACGAAAATTAAAGAAATGTTACACCCGCACTGGTTAAACCACATTTATTAAACATAAACTTTTCTTTTAAGTTATAGAAATTGAATTTAATGCACATTAATGAAACTCATAAATTTTCATAATTAAATATGTTTTTTAGTTAAATAAACTTAAAGTTTCTTTATATAGTGACATTAAACCTTGACCTGAGAGCATTCGTTAGAAAAAGCATTACCTTTCAATTGCCATAATTTGAGTTTTTTCAAGGTAGTTTATTGTTCTAGCCTGAGCTTTGCTTATTTTTCCTTACTCATCTATAAAAGATAAATATTATAGAAAATGTAAATTTACTAAGGATTACTTATTATTCTCTATACTAAAGAGCAAGACATTGTGTCTTTGCATGACACGTGTCCCATCATTAAATGCCAACTTTTGTAAGTTGGCGAAAATAATCACCGAGATTTATGTGTCGTCGCAGTAAGTCAAGTTGGCAAAAATAGTCAGTAAGGTTTAAGTGTCACGCAGTAAGTCTTTATAGCGATTTGTCAAAATAGTCACTATCCAAATTCAGCGTCTACAAAAGTAATCCATTGCGTCGCGCGGTTTCATATTCGTTTATTTTCAATAAGCAAGACACGGGTCCTCGTTTCTAGTTGAAAAGTCGACGGATCATATAGTTTGGTGTCCCAAACTTTAACTGTTGCGCTGACCCTTAATTCCTTAAAGCCTTGAAACAAGACTTTTTACCTTATTTGATGTCCTAAAATACAAGCTTGGACAATTGGACATGAGTTTTAGTGTTTTGGTTCCTTTTCATTAATATTAAATATCATAACGTGTAAATATGTGTCTACATACAGTATATATCGCATACAAAACATGATCAAAGAATCACAGTTGCTATTAAGTATGAACTTTAAAGGAGAGTGATTACCTTTTAAATAACATGTTTCCTTTGTCGACTGATTCTGATTACTCGATTAGGCTTTAGTTTCAATCTTTGTCGTCAAAACGATTCGCATAACATGGAAGTTATTTGCTTTAAAACTATATATCAAAAAACATCAAACACGTTGGGCAACTTCACAAGATGGTTCACGAATTTCTTAATCTTTTATAAAGTTAGTACGAATTGTACGATATATATCTACGGTTAAATTATTATTATTTTTTTAAACGGCTGATAATATATAAAAAAGGAGACTTCTAGCAAGGAGCTAGAAGCTCAAACTAAAACATCAAGTCAATAAACAAACTACTTACAAGGAGAACACTCGAGCGTTTTAATTGCGAGGATAACAAAGGGATGAAAAAACTCTTGTCAAGAACAAGAGAAAAACATCCACCCACAAAAGCCGAGCCACCGGATTTCATTCCGGAATGCGTTTGAAACTTGAAAGAAGTTGTGCATGTAAAATACTGTCATACAATACGACATCAAGGTTAATAGCTTTAAAAAAGTTTAATGTCATTGCCTACGACATAACGTGATATGTAGACCATTCAATTAATCAAATTTATAGTCAACATCTGATTAACACTTTCTACAAAACTTTAATGGAAAAAATGATAAATGGGCCTGCTAAAGAGAAAAGGAGATTTCGATAAATAACATACATTAACAGTCTTGTCATGCTCGTTTATCGTTAAATCTCCTTGCCTTTTTGAAGATCTCTATATCAAGTTTCAACTTTAATATATCAAATATCTTGGATAGAAAGCAATCTTTAACATGAAATAAACTAAGTAAACATTTCCCCGTTGAATTAATTCTTCTAATTTTGTTGTCCGAGTTGATGGACTACTGAAACTTCCATTACACCAAACATTTTGATAAAACTTTCAAATAAATTTTTTTATTCAACTATAGGGAACGAATTAATTAGGGATAATTAATTAGAAATGTATTTAATTTGTGTACTTTTAAAAAATTTAAATTTCGACCGTTATATGTATTTGCTCATGTAAAATGACCGTTAAAACCCATTTTATTTTGTAACCACTCTATTGACAACGAAAAAAACTCAAACTGTTAAACTATTTTGTCATAAAACCCACAAACCTTGTTATCAAAACATGTTAAAAGAAACCCCTTAAAAAAAACATTTACATAAAACCCCATAAGCTATAAATATTTTCATTAAAACCACTAGGCTATAAAATATTTTCATAAAACCCTAACCGATAACTTTTTTTATAAAAGCCCCTTAGAGCGTAGGGTGTGGTGACCTCAGGTTAACCTTTAACCTTTGCCACGTCAGCGCCACATCAGCTTTAACATTTCACCTTAACTCGCAAAAAAAACACCCTTATCATAACATTCCCAAGGTTAAACACTAACTCAAATATTGTCAAATTCAACCCCTAAACTAAAACAAACACTTCATTTGTTAAAAAACATAACCTTAACTTAAACATATTATAATACGAAATATAAAATAACTAAAAAAAATTACAACGTAAAAAAAAATAACGAAACATAGCAAATACTTATTCATCATCGTCGCTCTCTTGTTGTTGTTGTCATTGAAGATTGTTCTGCCAAATATGCTCCATAAGGTCCATTTGGAGTTGGGTATGCGTTTCTCGGTCGCATATTTATTTTGCCTTATGACGGTGAGTATCACATCTTTCGACCCATCTTTGTTGCCTCAAACGTGCTGACGGATCCACCCACATTTCGTTATAGTAACGTAATGCAAATTTTTGATCTTTTATAACCATGTTATGCAAAATAATGCAAGAATACATGATTCTACGTATCTTGACAATTTCCATTTGACGTGCCGGTTGTTGTATTATACCCCAACGTCCTTGAAGCACACCAAAAGCACGTTCAATATCCTTTCGGGCACTTTCTTGTTTCCTTTTAAAGTAAGTATTTTTTTCGTCAGTTGTTGACGAGAAGGATTTGACGAAAGTTGCCCACTGTGGGTAAATTCCGTCAGCCAAGTAATACCCCTGTTTATACCTAGTTCCATTACCATATAAGGGGCTCTTGAGGCATTGTCAGAAAGAATGTCGTCGAATAAGGGAGAGTTGTCTATAACATTAATATCGTTATTCGCCCCCGCCATCCCAAAAATGCATGCCAAATCCATTAATCTTGAGAAGCAACAACTTCAAGCATAATTGTTGGGTATTTTTTTATCACCCCTATCAAATTGCCTTGCCAAGCCACCGGACAATTTCTCCATTCCCAGTGCATACAATCAATGCTACCAAGCATTCCCGGAAAACCATGACACTCCTCATGTCGTTGATAAATATTTTGAATGTCGGCCCATGTTGGTTTTCTTAAATACTCTAGCATAAACAAATCAATAATGCATTTGTTAAAATTATCAAGACAATCACGCGAAGTATGCACACCCATTTGCAAGTATTCATCAAATGCATCGGGTGAGGTGCCGTACGCCAATTGGCGTATGACAGACGTACACTTCATAAGAACACTTAAACTCATTCGACGCGTACAATCGGGTGATTGCCGAAACAAATTAAAATGATCTGGAATATTTTCGGAAGTATAAGATTCAATACCTTCGACTATTTGCAGAAATAGTTTCCTACTCATCGAAATCTTCTACGAAAATTCGGTTCGAATACTTACAACCTTTAATGAAATAGTCGTTCTGCAGACGTTCTTACGCAATCTCACGTTCACGACATATATGGGTACGAGTTACGAGGTTGAGATGCTTCTTGTTCCAAATGTTCGCGATACTAGACGCGGCCGTCATAAATTGAAGTCGGTTTCGTCATCAACGTCGACCATTCTTTGAGGTAATTCATTAATTTGATTCGGATCCATTGTGAATGAACTTGAGTTTGAATTATAGAACTGTGAGAGGAAGTATATAAACTTGAATTTGAATTATGAAAGTGTGAAAAAATGATGTTTTAGTTGGGTATTTATAGTGGTAAAAAATGTTTTTGATTTTTATTATTTTTTTTAAATAGCCGTTTGAAAAGGGGGTAAAGTGATTTTTTTTTTTTAAATCATGCCTTTAACGCACGTTATTTGGTTAACGGGTAACGTTTAACGCCACCTTAACGTGGAAGTGGGTGTGGGTAACGGGCTATAACGCCCAAATGTTAACCTATAACGCTCATTTGAGCGTTACCATACCATGGTCTCTTATGGTAGAAAATCTTTTAAAAAACACCGTATGCTATAAAAGATCGACATGAAACCCCTAAACAATATACATATTTATAATAAAACCCTACACTATATAATATTTTCATAAAACCCCCAACCCAGTAACCTGTTGTAAATGTTTTCTTACTCCTCCCCCTCCCCTTCCCCCCACCCGTTATGCTATAAAATATTTACACAAAATCCCCTAAACTGTAACATTTTTATAAAACCCCTTAGGCTATAGGATATTTTTAAAATAGCCGCTAACCTCTAAATATTTTTATATGCTTTTATTAAAAACCTCTTAGGCTATAAAAACATTCTCATAAAACCTTATATTTTTAAAAAAAAAATAGAAAAACTCAAAAAATCTTTATAGAAAATATAAAATAATACTTATGTTTCTATTAGAAATCATAACGGATTACAGACTTCGTTATAAATACTTTTTAAAACCCTCTTAAATTTTTATTAAATAACCACCTAACTATAAATATCTCCATAGATCCCCTTGTGCTATAAAACAATTTCATAAAACCTCTAAATCTTTAAACATTTTCATTAGGGCATTTTTTTCATAAATCCCCTAATACATAAACATTTTCATTTTGATACACCTAGAGGATGATTGGTTTTTATAAGATTTTAGATAAGTCATCTAGAGTTTAAACTATCCTTTTAAGATATAACTAAGTAAATACATAACATTTTATACAATTTATTATTTCAAAATATGGGATTTTGGAAGATTCATTGTGTTGTTTAGTTCACTTATACGCATATTTAAAAAACAAAACTCATCCTAACCCACATATTAAACACTACTACACAAACTGGTTTTTCCCACGGTAAAATCCGTGGAAACCCGTCAGGTAAGGGCCCTTTTCACAGTTTCACGGAATCATTCCGTGTTTAAAACCCCCGTGGGTAAATATTTTCCCACTGATTTTCCCACCGAGCGTTGACTTTTTTCCCACGGATATTACTGTGGATAATCCGTGGTTTCAATTTCCCACAACTTTCTCACAAACATTTTGCGACAGATTTCCCACATATTCTAGCAACCAATTTCCACATGCATCGACCTTTTTTTACCACAGATTTCCCATAGTTATTTCCGACGATTTTATCACAAATTTCTCACAAAAAAATATATTTTCCCCTAATAATTCTGTGGGAATTTTGTGATTAATCCGTTGGAAACCCGTGGCTAAATTATAATATGAGATTTTCCATAATCCAGAATCTATAAATATGCAAAACTAATATTTGAAACAAAAAAAAAACCATTAATAAATTGCCAAAATAAACAAATCTGGTACCCAAAATGTATAAATGTGTCGCCAATGGACATAAATCTATAATCCAAAAGACATAGGGTAGCAACATATAATCGGACGACGCAACATCAAAATTGTTTTCGACATACTACAACCCAATAGTTCTAACACAAAAACTAAAGCCTAACGCCAAATGAGACTAGACTATCTAAGACCAGGATCTGATCTGATTCAGTAGCTTGGGAGGATAATTCTGAGAAAAAGACTCCAACCTATCATTGAGTGTTTTATGCCAAGCAATTTGGTCCGCTGCTCATTGAGCCTCTGAAGCTACCCTCTCATCTTCCATATTTTTCTTTAGACCATGTTTTGCTTTTTCAGAATTCATATATCCTGTTACATAAATTATACATTACTAGAAAAACTCATCAGAATAAGAAACTCTAAAACAATGTGAGAATAACAAAAATAGACAAACCTCGTAAGGTGAGCACGCGTGTGTGGCATAGATACTCCCGGATCGCATTGTACCTGTTAGCACAAAAGCTGGATCCGTCGTCAATCCTGCACCAAGCTGTTTGACGTAGCAATGCCCTTCCAAACTTCAAAATCATCGGGTGGGGACTTAGAACCATTCTCATCAATCTTCATTCTCCACATGCTTTTCAAATGAGATTAGAGTGAGGACCCATAATTGAAATTTTTAAGTATTATTCACTCCACCAACCCCAAAAAGGCTTTCACCTCTCCTGCTGTGAAGTGATGGTTCTATCAAAGAAGTGGCAGCTTACTTATCAACTAGAAGAGCAAATAATGTATTCATTCGTAATACACACCACAATGATGTTACAAAAACTGTAAATTATTGCTTTAATTGTGCTATAGAATGACAGAAGATCTATAATCTTTTGTACATTTTACATTTACAAAGAAATGGTAAACGAAACACGCAAGTTTTTACTAGTTTCATGATAATAGGAAGAACTTCCCATCTTAAAGCTTTTATACAGATTCTTGATTATACAAAAGATTCATAAGACTTCTACAAGTTGGATTTATATTTACTAGCAACTCGTACTTTCAAACACAAGGCACATAAGCGAACCTCGCATGTGTTTCGATGAAGATCTCGCATTCTTACGGCGTAGCGATTTCGGATCAAAAACTTTCCCATCAGACAATACAAGACCTCGTTTGATCCGACCCATATCTCGTGAATGTAAAACTTGTTTTGAGGTGGTGGCACCGAATAGGCGATATTCTTCTAAACCCATGGTTAAGTTTTGAACTCCAGATTTCATAAGACATTGACCTAGAACCCATGCATCCATGATAGACATGTTTGTGCTTCTTACACCATGTGGAGTTGTTGGGTGGGCCATGTCTCCAATAAGAACTACACGCTCCCAAACTATTTGTTGTAGAGGATCACAGTCGTATATGACATTCAAGAAAGGTTCATTGGTTTCTTTTATGACTGTTACAAGTTCGGGCACCCATATTTTCTCTGCTTTCTCTTGCATTTTCTTGATCATGTTTATGCTTACTTTCATAGTTACGAATTCCCGAGAATTAAAGCGAAGTGAAAACAAATTAGGTAGGAAGATTAATGTTCAGATGTCTATCATGCATCACATAAACACGTAGGTTACAAACTCAGTTTTTTTCACATATATACAATGATTTGTTACACATAAATGTTAAACCTAAACCTACACATACACTTGTGATACTCGCATAAATAGTTACAATAATAAGCAAACACATATAATATAAAACTACAAACACATATGAAGACATACCAAGTAATGTGGGAATATGTAAGCATACACAAACATAAAAACGATATTCTTTGTGGGAAATTTGTGGGTATTTACACACAAATGTTCCGCGGATTTATCAAATCGGTAGGTAATCAATAGGAAACTACCGACGAATTTACCACAAACATAAGCGTTATCTTTTTCTTTTTGCTATAGTTACACGTTCAAGCATATACACGTCCGTATACCTACATACAAAACATTTGTATACACAAAGAAAGTCATAAACAGGCATATGGAACGTGTAGATATCAACAAATATACAATGATTTGTTACACATAAATGTTAAACCTAAACTTAGACATACACTTGTGATACGCGCATAAATAGTTACATTAACTAACAAACACATAAAATATTAAACTACAAACACATATGAAGACATACTATGTAATGTGGGAATGTGTAAGCATACACAAACATCAAAATGGTATTTTTGTGGAAAATTAGTGGTTATTTACACACCTATTTCCCACGGATTTATCACATTCGTGGATAATCGGTGGGAAATTACCAACGAATTTCCCACGGGCATAATCGTTTTCTTTTACTTTTTTTTATATAGGTACACATATACATGTCCGTATACCTATATACAAAACATCCAAAGATATAATGAAGGTCGTAAACGAACATACGGAACATATATGTGTAGATATTCATACATGTGCAATGGTTTGTTACATAAATAAGTAATACATAAACTTTTACATACACTTGTGATACTCTCATTAATAATTACATTAATAAACAGACACATATAATATGAAACTACAAACACATATGAAGACATACTCATTAATGTGAGAATGTGTTGCATACACAAACATAAAAACGATAATTTTGTGGGAAATCCGTGGGTATTTACACATATATTTCCCACAGATTTATCACATTGGTATTTACACACATAGACCGTGTGAAATCCGTGAGTAATGTAGCTAAAATTTGCCACGGACTTTTGGCCGTGGCTAATATATGTGAAATTTGCGATAAGTTTCCTGAAGTTTAATCAATACAAATAGTGTGAATATTGTCACAATCGTGGAAATTTACGTGGATTTCCACAAAAATTTGGTCAACAATTTAGTGTATAAATAATGTGAAATCAAGTGGGAAAATGACATATTTCCACGAAAATTTAGTCGATAATTTAGTGTGTAATTTGTGTGTATTTAGTGAGAAATTTCCCACAAATTTTTTTCCGTGTGTAAAATTTTGTGGGTAAAACTAGTTTGTGTAGTAGTGAAACCAAATTATAGATTACTTAACACTTTAATCAATATAGCTAGAAGATATGAACCGAAAAAGTGGGTAGAAACCAATTAAGTAAATTGAAACGACGAAAAATAAAAGTTTCATTATAGCGTAACTTTTTCCGAAACACGGTGCTACAGCGCGCTGTGTTTTATTAATGCCCGTTTATTGTAAAAGCTAAAACAAATATGTAGTTGTCAATATTCAGATAAAATCATAAAATTTTACGATTCACATTTTCAATATTAACAAAAGGCAAGAGTCTTTTACTGTTTTTGAACTGTAAGTAGGATGGAAAAAGGCAAAGGTTGTCCTTCCAAGAGTACGTGCGTTGCAGAAATACTCACTTAAAATTTTCAAATAATAACTCTGCATTTTACATGCGATTGTAGAAGCGATCCTTGCGTTAAATCCACGAACTGTTTCTCTAACGGAATATTACATAAACATCCTTTCAGTTTAGTTACGTAAAAGAAAAATAATCTCAAAAAATTGCAAAAATCATCCTTATCATTATTTGTGATTACACGAATAATCCTTATATTAACCTCGTGCCTCTTAGCGAGGCGTGGGTAAAAAATCCTTGTTATAAACAAGTTATCATAAAAAAACCTCAATCATGTGGATCGGTAACATTATATGGTTAGCGATAAGCTAAAAAAAGTAAAAAGATATGGTTAGCGAATGTTCAGATGAGGTGAGTGGTTATGAAATTAGGTGACATAAGTCGTATGTAATATAAGTGCCAATGATTGAGTTAATAAATGAAACACATGTCAATCAAAAACAGGCTTAATTTGAAAACAAATAGTGATTCGGGCATAAAAAGTGAGAAATGATATGTTGTTAGGTAAAGCAACATTAACTACTACAAGTAGAAAAATGATATTCATGCTTAAAATATCATGGATTTAAGCTTATATTTTAAGGTCATTATATATATCATTGCTCCTACAAGCAATCTTTATAGCCTTTACATGTTGTTACTTACATGACATATTTTTAGCAGAATATAATTAATTAACTACTCAATATATTTAAGCATGTACACTAATAAACTTGAGTTTGTCTATTATATTTTGTGTTAAATTATAGCTTGATGCTACTCAATAAATCTTGAGCTTAGTTAACACTGTCTTAATGATTCTGCGAGACAATATACTATTTACTAATCATCTATTTCCAACTTAAGATTAGGAATGTAATCGAGTCAAACTAAGCTCGAGCTTGACAAGACATGAGCTCGCCTTGAGAAGTATAATTAATATAGGCTCGAGTACGGCTTGAAAGCTTGATTGATTAGGTTTAATCGACTAAAATTCGAGCTCGAGCTCGAATTTATAAATAGAGTAAAAGATTTCGACTAAAATTTGAGCTCGATTTAAAAGCTCGAATTTATATATAGCCATTTTATTTAAATTCAAATGTTATTAGAGAGCATTGAAGTTTGAAAAGTATTAGCACCTAGATTATATATGTATACATATATGTACATAAAGGCTCGAAAAGCTCGATAAATACTTAAGCTGAGTAATTAGAAGCTCAAGCTTGACTAGTTATGTGTTTCGAGCTGAATTATTGAACTCGAACTCGAGATCAAACTCGATAAAAGCTCGACTCAATCAATTCGAACTCAAACACAACGTCAAATGTTTCTAGCGACCGAATCCTCACATTTGATTCCTTTTTTTACATTGTAAGATTTTTAGATAATTTTTAACGTAACAGTATTGTTTTTTACATACAAAATTTGTCCAACTTCTATTATCACAATTAACATATTTATGCATGTTTAATTTTACGTAAAATATCTTATCTCTACATGTGATTCTTGTGAAAACGCGATGGCTTCTTAAATAATAAAAATCCATAGATAATTCATTTATTTAACTCTGACATTAAATGAAGGCTATTCAGCATAGTACAAATGAATTCCAAAAAAGGAAAATCAAATACACTAGCATAATTATTCATGCTAATTGTCAACTTATTATCGTCGGTATTCTAGAACCCATGTTTAAGACAAATCTTCGATCAACACATATATAGCCCGACATCATCTGCATACATTAAATTTACTATTAGTTAGTAACTCATTTACAAAGAAAAATTCAACTATTGTCATATGAGCTTATTTGTCGATTTATGCATGCATGTTGACTAATAATATATATGTTGGTTGATTAATCCACATCGAGCATCTATCAATTATCACATTTTGTATTTTTAATGCAGCGAGTGATTGACCAATAAATTGAATTCCCAATTGGTGAGGCTATTTTAGCTATCTAATTGTACTAGTGACCACATTATATTCATTTTTCAATAATTTAAGTTTTAACCCAACAAAAGTCAGCTTTATATTTTCAGCTTTTTTATTTTGATGATAACATTATTTGAACCATTGTAGTTTATAATAAGGAGTATGTTAGTATATATAGATTGAGATTTTTTAATTAAATCATTTCTATTATTTCCACTTGAAGATCAAGGACATTGTTACTTTTTTTTTTAAGTTTATGTCTTTATCTTTTTCAATATTCCAATATTTTGTCATAAAATAATACAATATACAAAATGTGAGAAATTTCAAGTTTATTTTTTGCTATATGTAAACAACTACGAGGTGGTCACGTCAAACTCATGAAAAAGGAGATTTTACCTGGTTTAATTATGTGTGACGATACTTCAAACCCCGTAAATTGATAGGTCATAAGTTAGAAAAAAATGATTACAAAAAATATAATACGTAATAAATAGGTTTGTCTAAAAAGCGCCTTTAGGGAAAGATTTTACATGATTATAAAATGGAACTATAAGTTTATTAAATTAGAATCAAATTTAATTAAGCTAGTTTATAAGTTTAACTAATTTGTGAAATAATGAAATTTACAATTTAAAAAAAAGTTTTGAGTTTAAATAATAGAATTTAATTGATGCCTTTAGGGGAATTGTTAGACAAACCCGTAATAAATCTCTTATATGATAAGGGATTTCCCTAAAATAAAAAAAGGAGATTCAGATACTCAATGTGAATGCATCGATATATTTATGTGACAAAAATGAGCATTTCTGTTGGCCAATAAAACTCAATTTAGTCAAACTCGTCAAATATCCATCCAACAAAACAAATATGTATAAAAATACATATGTCAATTTTATCAAAGAAAAACTTAAAAAATGAAGGGGTAACTAATAAAACTTCAGTTGTTAAATTTTATATAAATTATATAGACTTAAGTATACTTATTAGTTTACATGTTTTTTAATAACTTTATAAACTTAATAAATACCCCGTAGACTTTACACCCTCTCATTCTATTTTATAAAAAAAAGTAAAACCATTTATTGTTGTTAGTTGTAAATATATTATTATTACTATATATTAAACCAATATATTTGCACGAAAATATAAAAATAGAAAGAAAAGATTGAGTTACTGCTATATGTAAATGAATACACGGGATTATACATATATAAACTACTCATGTTATTTCTCTTTATGAGATTAAGTAAGGATATCTAGAAAAGTATTCTTTTTTAACTATCCGCATTCGATAACGATTAATCTTATTCAACTTTACAATTTGAACCCGCGCATGAGTTTAAATATCGGCTTAAATTATTATTGACTAGAATATAAATATCAAAAGACCTTACACATTACTGTGAGACTCAAATAACTACACGAGATTCTACATATAACAACGGAAAATATTTTTCAAGGTCATTATGTGCTACTAAACACACATAATGTCTAGAACTATGATATCAATAGTTAAATTTGGACAAAGTCAACATAAATATCATGCCAGTTGAACAATGTCAAATCCTTCGCGCAACAAATATCTATACACAATATTAATTAATATTAACACACAATAAAAAAATGTAAAACTCATGCGTGGATGGGTATTATAACTATATAAGTATTAAAAATCTAATATAATTTTATAAAAGTATTTTAACATTATAAAATCATTGATATATAAATTGTCATAATATTTAACTTTAAAACAAAGTTATTGAAATATTATTACTTGTTATACTATTTGTCCAAATTTAATGCTTGCACGAACTCAAGCAAAATAGTAGCAAAAAATATCTGCATTTATATTTCAAGTAAGATAAGCACCAACCGGGCATCATCTTTTTATTTCTTTTCTTATTTAATCTCATAGGATCTAGTTATTAATTACCATTTATCATCATGAATCTCATGGTAAGAGACGGACATATAAGAGGTAAAAGGGTATGCATATCTTTCGAAAATCTTTCATGATGTAAAAGAAGACAATATTTTGTGAGAAATGTTTTTTAGTAACCATGGTTTTCGATTTTTGGCCGATTAAGCCACATGGTTTGAATCCATTGTCACAAAAATTAAACTGGATAAAGCCTTCCCTTTTCAGGAGGTCGGGTGGTCACTTCAAAGTTGTTTGCACCTAGCAGGAATTGGACCTGAGACCTCACACATTTTAGAGTAACAGTCACAAGCCCTTTTGCCACTAAGCACCCTTGAGTGGCGCTGCAACATTGTGAGTTTGAGAGGGGATGTAAGATAATAAAGTCTTATTAGCCCGACCCGTTGGTTTATGGCCGTTTAGCATTTAGGGTTTAAGTATATATCTTTTCTATTTAATGTAATTGTATTGTAATATTATAGTTGAATCTAATCATAAATATAATTTCAGTATTCCCTCTGATTTCAACATGGTATCAGAGCTATGAAAAGAAAAAAGAAGAAAAAAAATATGCTTTTTTTTATCTGTACCTTCACCGTCGAATCATTTATGTGTACGTTTGTTCCGTCTTAATTACATCTCCGCGGTAAGAATAAAAAGAAAAAGTGTTACTGATTGCTATGCGCAAGAATAAAATGAAAAAAATGTTACTTATTACTAATATTGATTGGTTGTTCATTTTTGTTCCAAAAAGAAAGAGCTTGGTTATTCATTGGTTGGTAGAAAAAGTTAGTGAGATCCGAATAAACTAATTAGCATGAACTAATTTCATTTTAGCGCATGAACTTGATATGTGGAATTCTATAATAGTTTCTCATGTTTGTTGGGTTATTTTTTGTAAAGGATAGAATTGTTCTAGATTTTGAGAGCAATTCCTCGGTTTTAGTAGGTTGGTTTGTGTTTGGTGATTAGTTTGGCCCAATTCCTATTTGGTTTGAATTGGTGTCAGTATTGGTATTAGTATTGGCATTGGTATTGAGTTGTAATAGATTATTGTTGGTTGATTTGGTTTTGCATTGGTGTTGTTGATGGTGATGGTGATGTTATAGTCTTAACTAATCCGACTATGTCTTGAGTAGTGTGTATCATATCGGCATCAACAACATATTTTGGTTCCGCTTGGGTTGGTTCGCATTTGGTTATATCGCGCTTTGTATCATCGATTTCATCCGGTTTTGTTTAGTTACGAATCATGCAATTCCACCTTGCTTTAGGTCCTGTTATGGTTCTCCGTCTGTCTGTTCTGTCTGCCTAAATCTGCTTTGCCTGCATATATATGTCTGAATCTGGTATGTATGTCTGTTCTACTCTCGTTCATCTCCGTAATTATGTTGCTCTGCTCTGATTTTTAGAGCCTGCCTGAATCTACTCTCGTTCATTTTCGTAATAATGTTGTTCTGCAATGAATTTGGTCTGTTTGTTTCAGACTTGACTATTGTCTCGTATTACCTTTTTGATTGCATCGGATTGAGACTCCATGTATCACCGAGCTTGCACTCTGGGATACTCCGCGTTTCGTTAGTTTTTTTAGTTTTAGTTTATTTTCTCTTTTGCAAACTCTCAATGTTTGTCGCTACAGTATTGTGAGTTTGAGAGGGATGTTAGATAATAAAGGCTTATTGGCCCGAACTGTTGGTTTAGACCCATTTAGCATTTAGGGTTTAGGTCTATGTCTTTTCTATTTAGTGTAATCGTATTGTAATATTATAGTTGAATATGATCATAAATATAATTTCAGTATTCCATCTTGTTGGGACAAAATTTCAACTTTTGTCCCTGAAAAGTATTTGAACATAAATTGCCAAGTCAAATCACTCACTGATAAAATCGAGCTGCAATAAAATCAGCTAGCTGCACTAGAGTCGTGCGATGATAAAATAGTCTTGTTGCACGAGTAGTGAGTGACAAATATTTCACGATCAAGACTTATCACGATATTCTCGGATACATTGGGCGGGAGTAATTTGAGAAACAATTATGAAATATAGTGAAACTTCGGATACATTGAAGGGGGCATAATTTGAAAAAAAATTACGAAATATGGGTGGAAACTTTCTTCAAATTACAAAGTGGAAAAACCCTTTGGGAAGACAAGAGCTAAGATTGTGTTATTTTAGTTACTAGAATTCCTCACTTATCTCTAGTACAAAGTACTTACTTTATAGGATAGAAAGATGAAGCTTCCTAAGAAAGCTTTTAATAAAATACAATATAAAGTACCAATGTACTTTTGTCTTCTTTCTTTTCTTTCTTCCCAATGATGAGTCCTCCTCTCATTGTATCCAAGAGTAGCTAGCTTGGATTAATGAGAGTTTATTTATCAAGCTATAGGGATAGTATTTCGCAACTATCCCTATAACGAATATTATCAGCCGTCAAAATGGTTCTTGAGTAACCTTGTAATCATTGGCTTAATTTATCAATACTAGTTGAGATTTCTTTTATTAATGATTCATGTTTTACTCAAGTTTTATCAGACCAACAAGTGGTTTCAAAGCAGGTAGATCAATTCATGATCTAGATCTGTTCTAAGTGGCTGCTAATAACTTCTGAAAGTAAA
The DNA here is from genome assembly GCA_022545495.1 of Chrysanthemum lavandulifolium. Lineage (NCBI taxonomy): Eukaryota > Viridiplantae > Streptophyta > Magnoliopsida > Asterales > Asteraceae > Chrysanthemum > Chrysanthemum lavandulifolium. Next base: position 120,981,089 of record CM040245.1, read on the forward strand.
AAAATGCATGTGTAAAATCCTAAAGTTTCTACCGCTGGTGCATCCTCTGAAGTAACAATAAAATTATTTTGACTAAATGACAAATAGAAACACCAATCCAACCCGCCACATAAACCCTGATAACAGATCCACCAACACAAACAAAGGCACCACTCATAATCATCTATCTAAACATAAAATCTAAATCTGACTGGACAAACCGGAGAACATAAGAAACCAACTCACTAGAATTCTATCTCACACCCGACCCACAAATCTACAACCCAGAACCTGTGGTCGACTAGTCACATAACCTATAGTCGATTATTCAAATCCATAACCTATGATCGATTACTCAATCAACACTTGAAGGTCATAAAATCCACAAACACAAAAACAATCAACTCACTTCAAGGTCATAAAACCCACAAACGCAAAAACAAGATCCAAAACGATTAAAACATCGAAGGATGTAGCGGTGGTCACCAGCATCAAACACTCGAATTAGTGTTTCAGCTGAGTTTTGGTAGTGCTTTGGGTTTAAATTGAATCACTGAAGGGTAAATTGATATCAGAACTGAGTTGTGGGTTGAAGCAAGGCCTAAAAGTATAAAGAAGATTTTTGTTGAGATACTTGTGGGTGCTTGAGATATAAGTGGATGTATTTTTCAGGTCAGTGGTGAAGATGCGGGGTACAACTGAGTATCAGAGAGTGAGGAAAAACCAGGGTCATGGGTTGTACAACTCAGTGTGTTGAAGCATAAGGAACTGATGGCACTCAGAGAACAACTGAGTGTATTGAAGCATCAGGAACTGGTGGCACTCAGGGAGTAGATCAAAATCTAACATGGATTGTTTGGAAACTGATATTGCTGTGTTATTGTGTTAATTAAGATAGATAGTGTGTCAACTAAGATGCAGTGATAATGTGGTCATAGAGCTGAGGCATGGGTCTGCTGTGAATGATCAATGATAAGGTTTTTTCTTGAAAAATTAGGTTAAAAATGACAGCTGATGGTTGTAGATCATATGGTATATGGGTTTCGGGTCAAACTGATGATTGTAACTCAGGGCGTGAGCTTGTGCATTCCAAATGATGTTTGGGCTGAATTATTGCATCCTTTGGGTGTTAATGTGGTTTTGAAATCAAGGGGCATAAGATGAATCAGGGGTATTGATTTGTCTCAGCTGATGTTGATAACTCAGGTAACATAAAGGTAAATAACTGATATCAATCAGAGAATGAACTTTGAATTAGGGAACATGTTATGAGTATCGGGGAGTGGTTTGAATCAATGGTATATCAGCTCTTGCTATATCATCTAACCAAGAAAGTACATGATCGTTCAAAACATATTAACTATAACCTGAATAACCGCAACCACCATAACATTACTTAACCTGATCCAACAACATCATAATACCATAATTCAAACCCATGCCAGAACCTTAATCACTAAACATTACCCATAATCACAACCCGACACCAAACAACTTCACTAACTAAACTCAAAACATCTCACTCAATCCGTGAGTGAATGCACATCAGTTTTGACTAATCAGTTTTGTGTTATAACTCATGTAGTGGTAAAATCAGGCAATGTGGAATCACAACCACCAATTTCGTAATGCTTAACTTCAAAAAATGCATTCAAATGCAATTTTTGGGGGGGAGAGATTGATGCAGGTTTTACTGATCAGGTTTTAATATTTATAATGTCTCGTTATACCTATGGTCTACCCTAATGCACTAACGGGCAGTGTACCCGGCCGTGTGTAGTGTAGTATTCGGTAAAACCGAGGTCATCCCAAGAGCTATGTGTGTGGATTAATACTAATTCTAGGTGTCACAGATTTTAAGATGATTTTGATATCGAATTAACTAATTAACTACTAAAACAAATAAAGGCAAAGGTATAATCAATATAGGAGAGTGGTGCTAACCTAGTTATTCCTCATAGCTAGTAATGTCTAAGTCTAATTACTTCCAATTACTTCAGGTGGGGTCAAAGTCGAGAGGACAACATTTGTCGATTCGCCTAACCTATCAATAAAGATGCCACCACTGGAGAAGTCGGTGTCCCTCATAAGTCCAGTTGTTCCCGGTCCCTAAGCGAGTTATTAAGTTCCGCTACATGCTAGACTTAAAATAGTGAGTGCCGGCGCTAGCATCTTAGACACTCACCCCTAATTCTTAAGTTCATCCAAACGATAGGTGATCGATTGGTCAAATCGCACAAGTAGAAAGAGTTGTGGGTTGGTCATATCTTACCCTTCCCGTCTCAGTCTACTCACTTAGGGTCAGTTGGTCATATCTCCTAAGCAACTAGCCTCTACTGCAATTCAAAACTACCGAAACAAGGGTAGATACCAATAAACTATACATGCATACACTTAGAAATAATTATACGAAAGTAATGTAAACGCAAACAAAACAATTAAGGAATCATAACTAGGCCAACACCAAGAGGTGCTTAGCCGCTCATATTAACCATACAAATCAATTCAATGTTTAATGTTACGAAATACATGAATCGAAAGTAAAGAAAAGATAAAAAGCTAATGCTTATCGTAGGGGATTGATTTCTCCCTTGGAGATAGCTCCGTATGCTCCTCTAGATCTGCCTTTGGCTTCTTCCCACGTTCTATGATTGTTGTGTGTGAAATGGGATGCTTTGAAATGCTGAAAATCGTGAGGTATTTATAGGCCAGATCTTGGTTACGGCGTAACTATAAAAAGAGTTACACCGTAATCATCTAATTCTTCGTAAATTGCACTAGATCTGCTGGTTACGGCGTAACCTTAGAAGGGGTTACGCCGTATCTTAAATAATTCTTGGTTACGCCGTAGTTGATGCATGAGTTACGGCGTAATTATCAGCGGCGCGGAACCTCATTTGACCTAATATGGTTACGTCGTAATCTTTTGGGAGAGTTACGCCGTAATCTTCTGATAAGTTGGTTTTCTGAGTCACGCTTTAGTTACAGCATAATGTGAGAGAGGAGTTACGCCGTAACTTCTTCAAAGTGAGCATACTATGATAAATCTTCAATAAACTCTCCAATTCCGCGTCTCTTTAGCTCTAATGCTCGTAATTTACCTGAAAGTGGAATATAATGGAAAACAAGCGTAAATCTATATAAATGATATAAATTACAAGCATTATCGGGGGAAATTGACACTTAATATTCAGGATAATTTGATGTTATCAGAGATTAAGCATTTAATACCCATAACCTCAACTTCATCACATAACGACACCCTAGAACCATTCACCGCCTCGAATCACCTTACTCAATTAGAAGGTTGAGTATTTCTGTTAAGGAAGTCTCTGGCCCTTGAGGAATACGGGTATGGTTTGGTGTGAAGATAGGATTATTGAGGTATATTATGGGTCTTTCGGGGTTGAGTCTGAACTTGAGACATGGAACCAAATGAGTCTCTGATTTGTTGTTGGTGTTAATCTTCAGAAAGTTATAATGATCAGAGGAAGTGTCATGGTTAACGAAGTAACTCGAGCTGTGGTGATGGTAGATAATGGAGGTTAAACTTTCGAGCTAATTCTCTAACACCTAGTGACTACCTAAAATAAAACACAACTGAAATCATAAAACCACATCCTCACAACCAAACAAAACCCGATAAATCACAACCCCAATACCAAATCATTTTGGACTCTCTGATACATACACACATCGCTTCATCAAGAGTTGATAATAGTGTGGATGTGTAAATGAGGTAGGTTTATTTAAACTGGTATATAAACCTATTTGGGTTGAAACTGAATCAGCTGGTGAGCAATTAGATATGGTGGTTGGTATATATTGCTAACGATCAGAGGTGGATACATCAAAAAGTGAAATGACTACCTGATATGTGCCACTAATGATTCATATTTTACCTAGTGTTAATGGACCAAAAATCATAACCCATGGTTTGAGCCTCAATCCTAAACCTTAAACAAATAATGAAATCAACCAAAAACCTTGTCGTTGACAAATCAGAAACCCTGAATGAAGGGACGAGCTTTATTGTTTTATGTCACACCAGATGTTGATAGTGTTTACAGGATGGGTTGTTGCAACTCTGTGAGTATCAATAAGTCTTTAAGGATCTTTAATGTGAAATCCCTTCCTAAAGTCTCTAAAAATCTTACCCCGAGATAATCCAGTGGTGTCCTTGATGAGTCTCAGGGAGTGTGCACTCAGAGCATGGTGAAAGCTCAGTGATATGAGCTGTGACTGTAACTGAATTCAGTTTCAGACATTGGTTTTGTGCGAAAGTATTCGAGGGAATTTTTTAGCTAAGCTATTGGCAAACTCAAGAGTTTTTGGACCAAATGATGATAGTCTTACACAAGACTGAAATGGTTCTTAAAACACATGAACCCGATCACTAAGCATGGTTGCTAAACCTACTGATTGATTAGCAACATGAACAACAAAAATATATCAGACCTCAAGCTTTCTATTAAGTAGATTGTTTATTGGTGTAACATAGTACGTAAGAAGAAGCCAATTGCTCACTTACTACTATTCAAACTTAGCTACTTTTATGTTCAAATAGGGGGAGATTATTGGGACAAAATTTCGAATCCCTGACAAGTATTTGAACATAAATTGACAAGTCAAGTAACTCACTGATAAAATCAGCGAGCTGCGATAAGCTGCACCAGAGTCATGCGATGATAAAATCAGTGAGCTGCACCAGAGTCGTGAGAGCTGACAAATATTTCACGATGCTGAAAACTTATAGCTGATATTCTCAAACACACTGGAGCGGGAGTAATTTGAGAAACAATTACGAAATATGGGTGGAACTTTCTTCAAATAGCAAAGCGGAAAAACCCTTGGGAAGATAAGAGCTTATCGATATAAGGGAAACTACTCAGCATTGGGAATAAATAAAAGAAAGAAGACAAAAGTACCATGGTACTTTATATTGTATTTTATTAAAAGCTTTCTTAGGAAGCTTCATATTTCTATCATATAAAGTAAGTACTTTGTAATAGAGATAAGTGAGGAATTCTAGTAACTAACATAACACAGTGTTATTTTAATATAGTCGTCTTCATTGTATCAAAGAGTAGCTAGCTTGGATCAATGAAAGTTTATTTGTTAAGCTATAGGGATAGTATTCCGCAAGTATCCCTATAATGAATGTTATTAGCCGTCAAAATGGTTCTTGAGTAACCTTGTAATCATTGTTCTTAATTTATCAATACTAGTTGAAATTTATTTTATTAATGATTCATGTTTTACTCAAGTTTTATCAGACCAACATCTCTTATGTTAACATGGTATCTATGTAACACGAACTAACAAACCCCGAATTGTTTTTCGAAAATGCATACCCTATAAGTCATGTAAGTATCGGCCACTGTCATGATACGCCGTTGATGGTCATGAAATTTTGATCATACGCGCCTATACTTTTAATGTGACTGACGTAATACATTATATTGTCCATTTGGCCAGTACTCATTACACATTCAGTTTTATGTTTTCCCTTTTTGTTACAGCTCTTGTTTCATGTATTATATAAACATGTTGATAAGCACCAATAGGGATAAATGAAGATCCATTAGAGGATTTAAACTAGTTTGACCAATCAGGATTTAGAAAAGATTGATGAAATGATAGTTGAATATCAAAGGCGGGAAAAGTTGTTATTGATACGTTTGAATGATTACAAGAAGAGAAAATGAGATTTACTTCAACAAGCTAAGGATTGAAATGACAAAGCTAACAACTATTTAAAAGACATTTTCCCGCCCAAAGTTAGTCAGAGGTTGCTAGTAGATGTCACGTGCACCTCACACGCCTGGTAAACCACTTGTGTGCCCCTCACAAGCCAAGAAACTTAACCAACATGTTGACTGATTTTAGTAGCTTATCAGTCCACTTCCATTATGTTAATACAAATAAACCGTAAAAACGTTTATTAATATTTAGCGATCTCTTTGTGTTTTGTTGATAACAAATATAATGTTATCATAAGTAAAATTATAAGGATACATGTTATTTTTGTAAAGCATTTTACATATAGTCATTTAATACAAATTGTTGTAATAAATCATTTGTTGTAATAGTTTATTAGGATGGGTAAAAACCATAACCCATGACCCATGGTATTTACCCATATCCATTTGACTAGATGCATTACATCTATTAGATACATTGTATCTATTAGATACATTGTATCTAATGAAATACCCATGGACCAACCCATAACCCATGACCCATGACCCACAACCAAAAAACCCATGGGCAAAGAGGAGCCTCCCACGGATCCCTCGTGTTACACTAGACGGATCCCTTAAGGGAGGGAGGGATCCGTGGAACAGTGGCAAGATTTTGCCTATAAATAGAGAGCCATTTCTTCATTTCTTTTCACCCCTCTTCTTACTAACTCTCTCATATATTCTTACACTCTTCTAACAAAAGATCACTTGATCTAGAGAGTTGTTCTTCTTTCTTCTATTGTGATTCTCATATAGGTCCTTCTCTAAGGCGAGATCACAAACTTTCTACAAGTCATCCAAGCAAGGGGTCCTTGATTGATATGTTCCTTCACAAGATTTCTGTAGCAAAGATCTTGTACTTGATATTTCACATATTTGTTGTGTAATAGTCGTGTTGGTTTGGTCCTCCGTGTTACGGACTCGATATTTAGCTTTGTACCGAAAAAGGTGTAAGCAACGTTGTGAAGGCTTCCCCGCCAAGTTGAAGGAGTTTGTTGACATAGTGCTTGAACTCTCGAGTAGGTGACTCGGGGAGTGGAGTAGGGCAAGGAAGGCTTCCTTGTAGCCGAACCACTATAAATCGGTTGTGTCATTTCTATCCCTTACTTTACTTTCTTTACTTGCATTACTCTTAGATCTATACTTTATCTTCATCCATACGATTTCACATAACATCGAATCTAAAGTTTTTAGAAACTAACTTAAAATTGGCCAAACTATTCAACCCCCCCTTATAGTTTTCCACACATTATATAAACAACTAGTCCTCAAGTTGTGCAATCAATTTTAGGAAATCTCTGTTGTAAGTCAGTGATTGATTCCCATATAGCATCCTCCACTATGCCATTTGTCCATTGAACTAGAACATAGACCTTTGAAACATTTCCTTTTCTGGCTAATCTTCTATCCAAAATGGCTATTGGTTCTACCATAAACACACAAGTACTGTCATAAGGTGGTAGACTGCCACATGCTTGATTTGGACTAGGATGCCTGCATTTCTTAAGCTTAGAAATGTGGAATATATTATGAATATGGGACTCAACTGGAAATTCCAACTTGTAAGCTACTTGTCCAATCCTATGAATTACCTTGAAAGGCCCAAAAACTTTGGTGAAAACTTGTTTTGATTACCTTTTCTCACTGACATGTGTCTATAGGGCTGCAATTTAAGATAAACCCAATCACCACATGCATACTCCTTATCTGTCCTGTGCTTATCGTCATGAGACGTTATTCTATTTTGAGCCCTTTTAATGCGAAACTTCAAGGTTTCTACAACTTCTTCTCTTTCTATGTGGGTCTTGTCCACTAATTCCACCCTAATTTCTCCTCTAATATATGGAATGTGGACAGATGGTGGCTTACCATACACAGCTTCGTACGGAGTAGTTTGAATAGTTGTATGATAGTTTGTGTTGTACCACTATTCAGCCAAAGGCAACCATTTACACCACTGATTAGGCTGCTCACCAGACATACACCTAAGATAACATTCCAAGCACCTATCGACCACTTCAGTTTGACCGTTTGATTGTGGATGGTATGCAGTAGACATACTCAACTCCACCTTCAACAACTTAAACAATTCCTTCCAAAACAGACTGAGAAACACCGTATCTCTATTTGACACAATATTGTCAGGCAAACCATGTAACTTGTAAATATTGTCTAAGAATACTTGAGCCACTTGTGCAGCTATAAAAGGATGGGATAGAGCCATGAAATGAGCATACTTACTTAGACTATCAACCACCATAAAGATAACCTCCTTGCCCTATGACTTAGGCATAATTTCAATAAAACCCATAGAGATACTTGTCCAAGTTCTGTTTGGAATAGGAAATGGCTGTAGTAGACTTGGATAAGCTTCCAAATTAGGTTTGAATCTCTGACAAACATCACAATTTCTCACCCAATTCTTAATATCTTTCCTCATCTACTTCCAATATAACATAGAGCATGGTTTCGAGTTGTCACTTTGACTCCTGAATGACCACCCATTGATCCTTCATGAACTGATGCTAACAATTCCTGTCTCAAAGTTTCATCATTACCCATCATTAACTTGTTCTTTCTCCTCAAGTAATTGTTATTCCAAGTGTAGTGACCAAACACATTAGCATTAGAATGCAACTTAGGAATCAAGTCTTGCAAGGCATGATCTTGTTCCCAATTTGCCACTATCTGATCATAGAGTTCTGTAGTAACACTAGAAGAACTGATTATGCTCAATAACTCAATAGGATTTTGCATTATAGATAAAGCATCATCAGTAACATTATCCACCACTTTCTTATAAACTATTTCATAATCAAATCCCATAAGTTTTGGCAACCATTTCAACTAAGTATGTGTTGTCATTCTATGATCCAACAAGTATTTCAAGCTAATATGGTCTGTTTTGATCTTGAAATGCCTATCCAAAAGGTATCCCCTCCATTTCTCCAAAGCCTGCACCACTGCCAAGAACTCCTTTTCATAAGTGGACACTAACTGGTGTTTGGCATATAAGGTTTTACTCAAGAAAGCTATTTGATGGCCCTCTTGAAGTAACACTGCACCTATTCCTACCCGAGATGCATAAGTTTAAATGATGAATTCCTTAGTAAAATCAGGTAATCTCAACATAGGAGCACTAATCATAGCATGTTTGAGTGCTTCAAAGGCTGCTTGTGCTTCACTGTTCCATGAAAATCCACTCTTCTTCAAAAGTTGAGTCACATGTTTACTTACCAAGGCATAAATCCTAATAAACCTTCTGTAGTAACCTGTTAAACCAAGAAATCCTTTCAACTATTTGATGTTGCTTGGGACAGGCCAATCTACCATAGCTTTTATCTTTGTTGGATTTGTAGCTACTCCATGTTGAGAAATTACATGACCCAAATATTCTACTTGAGTAGTACCAACCACACATTTGCTCAGTTTGGCAAACAATTTGTGAGACCTCATAGTTTCCAAAATGAGTTTCAAGTGACTGATATGATCTTCCAAACATTGACTATAGACAAGTATATCATCAAAAAATACCAAGGAAAACTTTTTGAGAAAGGGCTTGAATAGCTCATTCATCAATGATTGAAATATAGAAGGGGCATTTGTCAACCCAAATGGCATAACCAAAAATTCATAATGGCCCTCATTTGTTCTAAATGATGTCTTTGGTACATCACCTGCATTCATCCTGATCTGGTGGTAAACTGACCTTAAATCCAACTTAGTAAACAATTTATCCCCATGTAACTCATCAATAAACTCTTCTATTATAGGTATTAGGAACTTGTCTTTTATGGTTTGTTTGTTCAGTTGTCTGAAATCCACACACATTCTCCATGTATTGTCTTTCTTTCTAACCATCACAATTGGTGAAGCAAAAGTGCTTTGGCTCTTCCTGATCGCCCCAGCTTCTAATAACTCCTTAACCATACCTTCAATTGCATCCTTCTAATTTGGTGGATGTCTAAAAGGACTAATATTCACATGCATTGCACCTACAACCAAAGGAATTTTATGGTCATGTAACCTATGTGGTGGTAATTCAGTAGGCACATCAAATACATCTGCATAGGTATCCAACACCTTTTGAATCTCACTATCCACATCAGCAGATACACCATTCATGTAACCTATGTGGTGGTAATTCAGTAGGCACATCAAATACATCTGCATAGGTATCCAACTCCTTTTGAATCTCACTATCCACATCAGCAGATACACCATTAAGTTTCATACAAGCAACTTCATAATCAAGAACCACACATAGTGACATAGAATGCAGCTCATCCTGGACTATCTGTTTTGACAATTTTCTTAGTTCCTTTGTTATTCAACCACTCCAAATTAGACTTGGTGGTTCCCCTAAGCATCACTCTTTTGCCCCCATATTTGAAATCCATCCTTAAATCTTTGAAGTTAAACCATATATTTCCCAATGTGTCTAACAATTGTATCCCTAACACCATTTCACATCCACCAAGTGGTAACAACATTAATTCAGTGGTAAAGACATTGTTGCCAAATTGCCATTGAAAGTTGTTGCACTCAGAAGTAGTCATCAACTTATTGCCATTGGCCACTTTGACAGCCAATGGTCCAGTGAGTCTAACTGAACATCCTAACTTCTGTGCTACTTGTTTATCTAGAAAATTATGTGTTGAACCAAAATATACCAACATATGCACCATATGATCCCCAACAGTGCCTATGACCCTGATGGTTTGAAAATTATTAGTCTCAGTCAATGCATGCAAAGAAATTTGTGCTTGTATATCCTCAATTTCTAATTCTCCCATGTTTTCCTATATTTTATCCCAACTCTCAACACAAAACACTTCTTCATCAGGAAACACTTCTAAAGAAAACAACTGTCATGCACACTTATGTCCAGGAACATACTTTTGATCACAATAAAAGCATAGGTTTTGAGCCCTCTTTTCTGCATACTTTTTTTGAGTTAGTTGTTTTTTCACTTGTGGAGTGTTTGGTTTATGGTTTACCCCCTGAAATAGTGTTTGGTTTGCAAAAACATTGTCATTTTTGAACCCATGATCAATATTTGAATTCAATTTAGATGCAGGAGTAGGTAACAAAGGGTTATACCTTATTTTCAAAGTAATTAGAGTCTGTTCTTGCATCTTATGCATGATCTGCATTCTAATCTAATCTTTCAACCCACCCAAGAATAAACTGATAGAGTGTTTTTCATCCAAATCCACCATATTCAACAATTCTTCAAACTTTTCTTGGTATTCTTTCACTATCCCAACCTGCTTTAACTTCTTCAACACCATTAATGAATCTTCAAGAACAATGTTAAACCTTTTCAAGACTTATTTTTCATAAAATTCCCAAGGATAATCCTCACCAAATCTCCTACAAAATTGTTGATGCTAGACCAATGCCTTATCATAGACATGCATAGACACCAACTCAATCGTGTCCCTATCTTCTACACCATCAATTTTAAAGTATTTCCTATATTGTACACCCAACCTTTAACATCATCACCATTGAATTCTGGAAATTCAACCTTGGACATCCTACCATAACCTCTACCTCCATATCTTGCATTCAAATGACCACCACCACTGTTATTCTGACTTCTTCCATTATTGCTAGTTCCTTCCCCATTCTCCAATCTATTGATTTCTTGGGAAATAGCATTTTGACTAACTAAGAATCCAATCATCCTTTCTTTAATTTCAAGAATGACATCTTTAAGTTCATTGACTGAATTTTGTTATGAATCCACAGTAGGAATAGTCGTCATTGTATTGTTTCTCGTGTTCACCATTTAGTAATGATATCACTATTACTCATCAACAATGGAATAGTAACTATCAATTATGTTCTTGATTACTCAAACCAACAACCACTGATCATAGGTTCAAGACTAGAAAAATTAACCACTAATGGGCTAGTCTTGTGATCGCTACAGTTGTTTGACACTAATCAGAGGTAAAAGAATAGTTGAAGTCAGTGGTGACTAACTTCGCCTAAAAATAACAGAATCTTTCCGAAGAAGATGATCGGAAAATGAAAATAAAGAGCCAAGAAAGTGCTCTAATACTACTTGATAAGCACCAATAGGGATCAATGAAGATCTGTTAGAGGATTTCAACTAGTTTGACCAATCAGGATTAAGGAAATATTGATAAAATGATAGTTGATTATCAAAGGCGGGTAAAGTTGTTATTGATACATTTTAATGATTACAAGATTTACAACAACAAGCTAAGGACTGAAATGACAAAGCTAACTACTATTTAAAAGACACTTTCCCACCCAAAGTTAGTTATAGGCTACTGGTAAATGTCATGTGCACCTCATACGCCTAGTAAACCACTTGTGTCCCCTCACTTGCCAAACAACTTAACAAACTTGTTGACTGACTTTAGTAGCTTATCACATGTGCAGAGTAATTCGTTTGATAAGGTGATCATCACATTAGATATCAAAACTCTTCTTATTTTGCTTTTTATGAGTTTCATACTTTGACAATACGTCAATACTATCCTTATAACAATGATGAGTGTGTAAATACTCATCATTTTTGTTCCTTCTATACTGCAAAAACAGTCAAAAACACTTTGAAAAGTCTAAAAAAGACAGAAAAAATATTTAGACTGTATTTTATGCAATAATTGTCAAAATCTAGTCCTCGGTTATTCAAAACATGTAATTTTTCATAAAAGGCCCTCGAGAATTTTAAGTTGTCAAAATTAGCCTTATAAAGCTCAGTTTTGCAAAATGGCAACTTTAGTCCCTGAAATTTCAAAGATTGACAGAATTTACCCCTGGACATTTTAAATTGGAAAATTAACATTTTTAGTCCTTTGGTAATTCTAACTTGTCAAAATTGGTCCTTGTAATACTTTTGGAAAATTGCAGTTTAGGTCCTTGGATTTTTGGTATTTTACAAAATTAGTCCTTGTGATTAACACTACTACCAAACCTGCCAAAATAAAATACCCATAGCCCAAAGCCAAGCCCAGCACCCTATACCAGCCCAACCCCTCTTATGTATATACCGGTTTGACCTCGATCAAACCCACTTCACCATCTCCTTCCTCTCACATACCCCGCCAAAACCAAAACCACCCTCCACCTCCATGGTTTCACCACCACTTGCATCCACCTCAACCCCAGCTGTCTACCCACTCTCCTACACCTCACCCTAAAGCATTAAATGCCCCTAATTTGCTTTACGCTATCTCATTTGGCAAAAAAACTACTTTTCCGCCAAAGGTGAATTAAACGGGAGATCAAATTGACCAATCCAACGGTTCAAGTGAAGTGGGAAAGTCAAGGAAAGTTGCTTGGACTTCAAAAAGTCACTACAAATAGAGAAAGAAGCAAGAGAATACTTTGTCAAAGTCTTAGACCAATTAAGTAGTGTAAAACTTTAATCTCTTGTGAACTTTTAAATTCGATTTTATTTTCAAAGTTGTATCATGTTTCATGGTTAATGAAAGTTATTTCAATAGGTTCTCGTTTCAATTCTCAAGTTTGAATTCAATCTTTAGCATTTTCAAGCAAAATTGACACTTTGCTTTAATCTTGTTAAATATTGTTGTTCTTGTTCATTTAATCTCATTTCGATTTACCTTTTAAGCTTTTTGAAGCTTTGCTATCACATAGAGGACTTGTAACTTAGTTTACTTAAAAACATAAAATCAAAGAAAATAGAAATAAAATAAAATGAGTGTTCATGATGATGAAGGCTTGGAGCAGAGGTTGCTCATGGATTGCCTCAGGTTAGATGCCTCGAGGAGGCTATAGGAATTGTTCTTGGTGCTTGGTTCTCGGTTTGGCTTGCATTCACTTTGTAAGCATTAAATTCCATTTTTGCTTATCAACGTGGAGATGTTAGTTACACCTTATTGTGTTCTTTTATGCTTATTTGATCTAGTTGTGAAAGTATATTGCTTAAAGTTACATTCTTGTTCATTGGATTTCTTTGTTGCTTACCTTTGATTTCAACCGCTATTTTATCCTTTTTATGAATTTATAGTTGTTAGTGTTGTAATTGTTATTTTATGTTCCTATCGACTTATTATGTCATTGTGATTGCTTATGTTCAAGTCTCATGGTCTCAATCGGTTACATGTTGTGAAAATCATATTTGACATCACTTAAAGGAGTGTTTGGATCTATGAGGTTTTCGTGGTTGGTTAATGATGTTTTTGATGTGGATCACTAAATGTCTATATAACTCGGTTCTATCATAAAACCAGTCACTTTCTTGGAAAGAGTCAAATTCTCTTTTGAATCTTCATTGCTTATTCACTGTTGGACTTTCTAGTTCATGGATCATGCTCACATGTTAGTAAGTTGTTAGAATTGCTTAGTATAGTCTTTCGATAGCTTAATACATCATATTCGATCACTAGATTAGGATTAAATCTCAACTTAGTCAACTTTTCATGTTTATATAAAAAGTCAAATTTCGACTTAAGTCATTTTGAATAAACTTGTGAATTTCATGTAGGACTTAATATTAGGAGTGAAGACTTGTGCTTTGGATATTTGTCATTCTGTTGCTTGTCTTCATCATAGTATTTTTTATAATTTTAGTTAGCGTTGTAAAGCTCGCTTATTTGCTAGCTTCTTTTAAGCTCTTTTCACAAACCTCCTTTTGCTTATTCCTTATTTCGCTTATTCAAGTGTGTTTTTCTTGTTGTTGTTGATTATTCTAAGTTCCATAACTGGTTTATAGCTTATTCAACCTTTGGTTCGAGAGTGGTAGCTTTTTATTAGCTTATGCAAGCTTAATAGCTCATTTTGACCCATTTTAAGGTCTCATTAAGCAAATAAGCTCACAACAAGCTTATCTTTGAGTTTCCCAAAATGTGTCTTCACAAAAGTTGCTTATTTTCAGTAGTAAAATAGTTTTTAAAGAAAATTCAAGAAAAGCCAAAAATAAAAATAGTGATAGCTTCTATTTGACCATTGGGCTTATTTTTACCTTTTCAAAAGCACTTTTCATTTTATATTTTCCTAGTTTTCGCACTTGTTTAGTATTTATATAAAAGTTTTAGATTTTCTTAGGTCATTTAGTATTTATTAGAATTTTTATTAGTTTTAAATAATTAATAAATAGTAATTAATTAATAATAAATAGATAAAAGTGTAATAAATATATTTTCAGTTTTAAAATAAGTTTTATAATATTTTAGATTTTTCTAAGTCATAATTTCACTTTTCTAGCTTTATTTCATATTTTCTTATATTTTAGGGTATTATTAAATAGTTAAAAATAGTTTTAATTAATAATAATTAAATTAATAGTCATAAAATAATTTTATTTTTCCAATAATTTTCTTGCATCATTAGGATTGTAAAAATGTATTTTCCATATCCGTAGGTATTTTACTTCTTTATTTTCACGTTTTATTTCGTACGTTCTCGTAATTTTATTTAAACGAACGTTTTAGGTTTTAAACGTTAATCGTTTTTTAAAAAATTAAAATGACTTCAAAGTCTTTATTAGATTTAATTTCCTTAGTGTAATCAATCATAACCCTTTCCTGTTCAATATCACCCGATCACAGATTCGTTGTATTCACAGTTTACACATCTCGTTGGGACTTAACGACCGGGAAACACTAAACTCCTCGGACTTAATTGCATTTTGTTACGAGTGTTTGACTTTATGGTTGACCATTCACCTGGTTGATTTGGGTTGACCGTTTGGGACGAATCAAATTTTGGCGCCATTGCCGAGGAGGTGTGATGCGTACTACAATTTGAAGCATCGATGATTGTTGAATATACACCCATTGTATATTTACCATCTTTGTCCATATTTCCTTATTTTCATATAAAACCAAAATTATCGTGAAGTTAATTCGTTTGACTAATCGATTACCAAAAATATTTTCATTCTTTGTTTTTACAACATGTTTTTCAAAAATACCAAAAATATTCCTCTTTACCCTCTTACCCTTTTGATTCTTCATTTCTTACCCTCTGTAAACCTTTGATTCTTTCCTATGTCGTATCCACACCATTTTGGTTGCCAATGGTGTGGTGGTCCTCATAATGGTGGGAATTGTCCATTTGTAGCATGGTAGAATCGGGAGATGGGTCTGTCTATAACCAAGCTCCCTATCCTTACCATGACACATCTAATTCATTCTACCACCACCACATCATGAGATATTGACATATCTGTGTGAGTTTGTGGAGGTCCTCACCAAGGATTTGAGTGTCAATCCGAAACGCGTTTGTCTATGAGCAGTTTTCGGTAACACTCGGGACTTTGAAATTACCAAATTCCATATTATTCACATGTCCACCACAACAATCATTTTGTTGTGAGTCATGGAGGTCCACACGTCACTCGGATTGTCAAGCGGGAATACATTTCCTTGTGACAATTTTGACACATCATTTCAAGACCAACCTCCAAGTACCAAATGATTCAAGCAACTCCTCATGAAACTACGCGGACCTTCTCTTGAAGAGTGCGGAGTTATTAAAATAACTTAAGGAGAATCGGCTATGTCGTTTCAAAACTCTCGTGAGGAATCTATGGCGAATAACTTGCAAAAGAGCGAGATGCTAGAAAGCGAAAAGAGTATGGAGGAATTACTTGTCGAAGAACAAGCGGCTAAAACACGTGCTATATTCCTCGGTCTTGCTTCTTCTCGATGAGGATGATGATGATGAAGTTACCCTTGATATTCGTCAATTTTGTGCGGGTTCATCAAGTTCATCGATTGAAATTCCTTCCATGAAAAATCGGGAGAAAAGACTATGATGGAATTACTAGCGAAGAACAAATGGAAAGTGTAAAACATATGTATGCTAGTCCTTCTCAACTCCCTCGATCTGTTGTTATCACACCCGATATTCCCACTCACTCTCTAAACATGGGGATGAGCATCTTGACCTTGTTCACGAAAAGGAATCGGACAAATTCATAAAGTCTAGTGTTGAGAACCTTGTCCCAATCCCGAGAGAGTCACGGGAACTTCGATCATATGTGTGATTCTCTTTCCCTCTTGAGTGTTCAAAAGATCATTTTGAAACTTTCTACGATCTTAGCGACGATTGTGCTTCCTATGGAAACATCGAGTATGTTGAGGCATCACTCCACGATCGATCCTCTTGAGGAGTTCACCGATGAACTCGCTCACATTAATCCACTTTCATCGAAAAGTGATGATGATATCTTTGATTTGAAGCCGACCTAGGAGAAATTGAAAGTCTCCTTTATAATGATCGTTCACTCACTTCTCACCCTAACGGTCCAATAGAGAATGTTGATCACTTTGTTCCGAAACATTCAAAGCTACTTTCACCAATCCTCTATTTGAATTGAATCAATTCACTTGGATTTCTAACAATCCAATCTTTGACGAGGATAGTGATGAGCCCACAATGGAACAAGAGTTCACAAATTCACTTCATGTGAATGATTCTCTTCATGAAGAGTTCTCCGTGAACACACTCATATCATATATCCACGGAGTATGATAACTTCTACTTTGATCTAGACACACCCGGGATATGTCTAGACCAATTGAGCTTAAATGATGAGATTCATGCTATTATGAATTCTCTTGTGGGTTATGATGAATTAGTCAAGATCTTTATCATGACTTTCTTTCTCTTCTTCACCTATCCCGTGGCTTCTCCTGTTCTTCACTCCTTGGGAATGAGGACACTATCTTTGACCCGGCATTTTCATTTATTATTTGTGAGCGGATCTATGTATACCTCATCGGTGTGGAACTTTCACGTACTTCAATGTTTATACAAACATCTTGAATGAAAGTCCGATGGAGATTGTCTCTTCCACTTACTTCCCATGAACAAATTAATTGGGGTCGAGTCAAGCTAGCGACTCGGTAATCAAAAACAAGAGTTAAACATGGGTTTTCACCCGTGTGTACCACCCTAGTGTGGGGAGTTGTCCCATTGTTGTATATAAAATTTCAATAAAAAAATAAAAAAATAAAAATCATCACAAAAATAATGGCCGTAGTATTTCCTTTTCGTTCTATGTTTCGCATAACCGCGGTACTTTGAATATTGAGGCAATATTCATTTCTAGTGTGGGGGAATTCTCACGAATTTTATCATGTAATTATACCACCCAATTCCCCATTTTGGCCAAAATTTTTTTTTGGAGTAAGTGTTTTGCACTTACTCGACTTCTGATTATCGATCCGCCATGTCTAATAAACAAAAGGATTGGCTAATCCGAGCAAACGGCTCTTGGTAAAGATATCTCAAATCCGTTGACGGCTTGCAATTTGCCCAAAATTGTATGGTGTTCAACTCACCATATCTTTAATTAGTGAAGAGTTGGCTAGCCCGCAAGTTTATGGCTTGTGGTAAAGGCGGTTGGAAAACCATAATTGGTAATCGACTCACCAAAGATATTTTATCTAAGAGTTGGCTAGTCGAAGCAAACGGCACGGTAAAGACAAATCAAAACCGTTGAAAGTCGGTGATTTGCTCAAAATCATTTGGTTATCGATGTACCATAGTTCTTACTTGAATCGAAACATTTGGCTACTCCGAAGTAATGGCTTTTGGTAAAGAGATTCAAATCCATTAAGTTTTCTCAAAAGATTGCTAGGGACTAGCAATATTTTAGTGTGGGGATTGATGAGTGTGTAAATACTCATCATTTTGTTCCTTCTACCTTTGCAAAAGCAATCAAAAAAGACTTTGAAAAGTCTAAAAAGAGAAAAAATATTTAGGCGTATTTTATGCAATAATTGTCAAAATCTAGTCCCCGGTTATTCAAAACATGTAATTTTTCATAAAAGGCCCTCGTGAATTTTAAGTTGTCAAAATTAGCCTTATAAAGCTCGGTTTTGCAAAATGGCAACTTTAGTCCTTGAAATTTCAAAGATTGTGAATTTGCCCTGGACATTTTAAATTGGAAAATTAACATTTTTAGTCCTTTGGTAATTCTAACTTGTCAAAATTGGTCCTTGTAATACTTTTGGAAAATTGCGTTTAGGTCCTTGGATTTTGGTATTTTACAAAATTAGTCCTTGTGATTAACACTACTACCAAACCTGCCAAAATAAAATACCCATAGCCCAAAGCCAAGCCCAACACCCTATACCAGCCCAACCCCTCTTATGTATATACCGGTTTGACCTCGGTCAAACCCACTTCACCATCTCCTTCCTCTCACATACCCCGCCAAAACCAAAACCACCCTCCACCTCCATGGTTTCACCACCACTTGCATCCACCTCAACCCCAGCTGTCTACCCACTTTCCTACACCTCACCCTAAAGCATTAAATGCCCTAATTTGCTTTACGCTATCTCATCATCAAAAAACTACTTTTCCCGCCAAAGGTGAATTAAGCGGGAGATCAAATTGACCAATCCAACGGTTCAAGTGAAGTGGGAAAGTCGAGGAAAGTTGCTTGGACTTCAAAAGTCACTACAAATAGAAAGAAAGTAGAATACTTTGTCAAAGTCTTAGACCAATTCGTAGTGTAAAACTTTAATCTCTGTTGTGAACTTTTAAATTCGGTTTATTTTCAAAGTTGTATCATGTTTCATGGTTAATGAAAGTTATTTCAATAGGTTCTCGGTTTCAATTCTCAAGTTTGAATTCAATCTTTAGCATTTTCAAGCAAAATTGACACTTTGCTTTAATCTTGTTAAATATTGTTGTTCTTGTTCATTTAATCTCATTTCGTTACCTTTTAAGCTTTTTGAAGCTTTGCTATCACTTAGAGGACTTGTAACTTAGTTTACTTAAAAACATAAAATCAAAGAAAATAGAAATAAAATAAAAATGAGTGTTCATGATGATGAAGGCTTGGAGCGGGGTTGCTCATGGATTGCCCTGGATTAGATGCCTCGAGGAGGCTATAGGAATTGTTCTTGGTGCTTGGTTCTCGGTTTGGCTTGCATTCACTTTGTAAGCATTAAATTCCATTTTTGCTTATCAACGTGGAGATGTTAGTTACACGCTTATTGTGTTCTTTTATGCTTATTTGATCTAGTTGTGAAAGTATATTGCTTAAAGTTACATTCTTGTTCATTGGATTTCTTTGTTGCTTACCTTTGATTTCAATTGCTATTTTATCCTTTTATGAATTTATAGTTGTTAGTGTTGTAATTGTTATTTTTATGTTCCTATCGACTTATTATGTCATTGTGATTGCTTATGTTCAAGTCTCATGGTGCGAATCGGTTACATGTTGTGAAAATCATATTTGACATCACTTAAAGGAGTGTTTGGATCTATGAGGTTTTCGTGGTTAAGGATGTTTTTATGTTGTTCTTGTTTGATGTGGATCACTAAATGTCTATATAACTCGGTTCTATCATAAAACCGGTCACTTTCTTGGAAAGAGTCAAATTCTCTTTTGAATCTTCATTGCTTATTCACTGTTGGACTTTCTAGTTCATGGATCATGCTCACATGTTAGTAAGTTGTTAGAATTGCTTAGTATAGTCTTTCGATAGCTTAATACATCATATTCAAATCACTAGATTAGGATTAAACCTCAACTTAGTCAACTTTTCATGTTTATATAAAAGTCAAATTTCTACAAGTCATTTTGAATAAACTTGTGAATTTCATGTAGGACTTAATATTAGGAGTGAAGACTTGTGCTTTTGGATATTTGTCATTCTGTTGCTTGTCTTCATCATAGTATTTTTATAATTTTTAGTTAGCGTTGTAAACTCGCTTATTTGCTAGCTTCTTTTAAGCTCTTTTTCACAAACCTCCTTTTGCTTATTCCTTATTTCGCTTATTCGATGTGTTTTTCTTGTTGTTGTTGCTTATTCTAAGTTCCCATAACTGGTTTATAGCTTATTCAACCTTTGGTTCGAGAGTGGTAGCTTTTATTAGCTTATGCAAGCTTAATAGCTTATTTTGACCTATTTTAAGGTCATTAAGCAAATAAGCTCACAACAAGCTTATCTTTGAGTTCCCCAAAATGTGTCTTCACAAAAGTTGCTTATTTTCAGTAGTAAAAAAGGTTTTTAAAAGAAAATTCAAGAAAAGCCAAAAATAAAAATAGTGATAGCTTCTATTTGACCATTGGGCTTATTTTTCCTTTTTCAAAAGTACTTTTCATTTTATATTTTTCTAGTTTTCGCACTTGTTTAGTATTTATATAAAAGTTTTAGATTTTGCTTAGGTCATTTAGTATTTATTAGAATTTTTATTAGTTTTAAATAATTAATAAATAGTAATTAATTAATAATAAATAGATAAAAAGTGTAATAAATATATTTTCAGTTTTAAAATAAGTTTTATAATATTTTAGATTTTTCTAAATCATAATTTCACTTTTCTAGCTTTATTTCATATTTTCTTATATTTTAGGGTATTATTAAATAGTTAAAAATAGTTTTTAATTAATAATAATTAATTATTAGTCATAAAAATAATTTTATTTTTCCAATAATTTTCTTGCATCATTAGGATTGTAAAAATGTATTTTCCATATCCGTAGGTATTTTACTTCTTTATTTTCACGTTTTAATTCGTACGTTCACGTAATTTTATTTAAACGAACGTTTTAGGTTTTAAACGTTAATCGTTTTTAAGAATAGAATTAAAATGACTTCAAAGTCTTTATTAGATTTAATTTCCTTAGTGTAATCAATCATAACCCTTTCCTGTTCGATATCACCCGATCACAAATTCGTTGTATTACAGTTTACACACCTCGTTGGGACTTAACGACCCGGGGAAACACTAAACTCCTCTGGACTTAATTGCATTTTGTTCTGAGCTGTTTGAATTTTATGGTTGACTATTCACCTGGTTGATTTGGGTTGACCGTTTGGGACGAATCAAACAACTATGCCCTACTTTTGATTTTTCGAACTATTCCATTTAGTTCCCATTAACAAAAAGTTAACATTGCTATGAGATAAAATTTTAAAGTGTCGATTATACTTGACTAATTGAGTAATTTCTTCTTATATGCAAAAGCAATGAAAAAAAGGTATTGACGAGTGGGCATAACATCATATATCGCAACTAAATTGAGCGCATAAGAAACTCAATTTTGACACATGGTAAACTTTATTAACCAATAAAAGTCAAAATAAAGCTAAATTTGATCAAAATTAAATACCATCTAGTACAATCTAATTACTATTACATATAAATCTTATTATGAATTGTCACTTCATTTTAAGTAAGTTTAAGAGAATTTAGTGGAGAATATTCTTTGAGTGGTTGAGAATGATAGTTCCACTTTTATTAAAGTGTGTGTTTTCTCTCACAGTGATAATTTTCGGAGGAGTATAAATCTTATTATGAACTTAAGAGCACGCATATCGCATTCGCTTGATTTCGTTCCAACGTGGCATCTCACCACTTTGTTTTGCTCCTGCCACCACACCAGGTAGCTCGCCACTCCAATTCTTGCCACTTCCCTATATGAATCGACAAATGCAAAAGCAATTCACCACTTTGTTTTGCTCCTTGCCACCACACCAAGGGGCTCACCACTTCATGCATTTGTTTTAAAAAAAATAAAATGAGGGTGGGTGGGGCTCAAATGAAGAGAAGTGAGAAAGTTGTGATTGGGGGGTATTTTTTAGTTAGTGTGTTGGAGTGATGTGGCACACGTGAGGCCCAAATGAAGAGAAGTGAGTATCTCATGATACCCCATGCTCTAATGTTCAGTTTGTTTTGAAAAAGTTTCTTTGAAAGGGCACTAGCAAGCAGGGACGAAAATAAAACAAAATATAATTGGGTGCATAAATTTTTTGAAACCGTAATATAAAAATGCATTTAAATGGACCAGACGCATTTAAGATGCATTTAAAAAAAATTAATGTTTTTTTTTTTTTCAAAAATAAACACTATATCAAAAGAAATTATAAAAGTCCCGGGCATTCACGGGAACCCCATGATTCCGTCCATGCTAGCAAGTTGCTTAAACAATTACCGTAAACTAAAGGTTACAATTTGTGAGAACAGCCATTTTTTGATAATAGATCCATTCAAACGTCCAAGTTGTCCAACCGTCCAACCATGTTTTGAACTCGATGCCCGGCCTTATTGCACAATTCCATATATTTATGGTTATCATGAATGTTACTATATATATTCGATCAAACTCATAATACATGTATGTCTCTTCAATCGTAAAAAACTCTCTGTACAGATAAGAAACAAGGTTTATAACAAACCATAAATCTTCGCATTGGTTTTCTAAACTGCAAAAGGCTGTGCACATTATTTAGCACACTTTAGTAAATTGTCCCCGCATTGACTTGGCTCTACCACCTACGATAAAACACATAATAGATAAATTAAATTGAAATGACCATCAACTTTTTTTGAATAAAAAAGTGGCCATCATTTTCGTACATGAATTGTATTCTATTATTAAGGCAGAGACTAATTTGGATCCATTGAGAAAGTAGCACACTAACGAAGACACCTCACGTAAAAAAGGCTCTACCTTGTGGATATATTTTAATTAATAGGCACATATAATTCAATATACATAATTTCAGTAACATACTTTAGAAGAACCATCCCTTACTATGAAAAAGTAATAATTATTGCTTAATTTTTTCAAGGTTTGTATTTCACGAGTATAATTTATTTGGTGTTAACTTTAATGACAATAATATTTACTAATTTGATGATTATATAAATCGGTTTCAGTGATATTCTATCGATCTCTAATGTGATAAATAGGCGAGATTAATTCTCTTAACTAACATGTAAACAAATTCACGCATCGAATGGACACCAAGTTGCCCAGATAAGCATTAAATCGTACATACATGCAATTTTTTTAGCGGAAATGATTTAATTAAACTCTAACGAGACGCTAGAGAGCATAACGAAATTTACAGTGTGAGATAATTATTACAAGCGTCTTCTGAATCAAATAACCAATATGTTATAATAGACTCACAATAATAGATTACATGTTTTAATTTGACCCAAGCTCATTATAGTTTAGTTACTACTCAAGGTGTATAAATTTGATTATCACATTACAATAATCGATCAGATTAATCAACAGCTAAAAAGTTTTTTGAATTTTCGTGAGCTAGAAAAATAATTGTCCATTGACTTGTGTAGCTCTCTTTTGAATAGTACAAAACAGTGTATTCTAAACATCCACAAGTCTTCTTCTTAAGCACATAAATCCAACCTTCATTTCCCCCACAACTATCATCAAACCCTTTTCTCCATTTCAAATTACAAACACAAAAAACCATATCAAAAGAGAGATGGGAAGAGCTCCATGTTGTGACAAAGCAAATGTGAAAAAGGGGCCATGGTCACCTGAAGAAGATACTAGGCTAAAAGAATACATACAAACCCATGGCACTGGTGGCAATTGGATTGCTCTCCCTCAAAAAGCTGGTATTTGTTTACTTTCTATATATGATTCGTATATTCGTACCAACAGGCCTTTTGTCTAGCGGTATATAATATAATCTACTTATCAAGAGGTTAATTATTTGAGTACTTGTTTAAAAAAAACTTTGACAAGTGTTTGTTTCTTGATATTTCTAGGCCTTAAAAGATGTGGAAAGAGTTGCAGATTAAGATGGTTGAACTATCTTAGACCAGATATCAAACATGGTGAATTTTCTGATGATGAAGATAAAGTTATTTGTGCCCTCTTTGCTAGCATTGGAAGCAGGTACACTCTCTTTGAAATTAGTAATCATTGATTAGTCTAGTTTTGTGTAACCTTGTGGCACACCATGTTGCAAACAAACTTTTTATGTTAAAAGCGTGATACCAATTATTTGTAATGCTAATATAATAAGTGAATGTGGTTGATCAGGTGGTCAATAATGGCAGCACAATTGCCAGGAAGAACAGATAATGATATCAAGAACTACTGGAACACAAAGCTAAAAAAGAAGATGATGATGATGAACACCATAGTCTCCATGCCTGATATTAGAAAACCATCCCTTTATAATCATCTTCAGTCTTTGAATACCTCAACAAACTACAGCTACCCATCATTATCATATTTCCATAATAGTAATGCTCCTTTATCATCATCATATAATATGTATAGTCCTAATACCAATTCTAGCTATCATGATCAAACCCTATCTATCTCATCAAGCCCTACAAAACTGTTCCTGTTTTACAATCACAAGAACATGGTCAACTTGGTTTATGTCCCATGGAAAGTTACCAAGGAGTAAAGATAGTTCTAACCTTGTTAGGTTTGGAGGTGATCAAGCTAGTTGTAGTTCTAATTCTGATGGGAGTGGTCATTATGTGTATGATACTTACAAGGAATTTGTTGGGAGTTATGAGAAGGAAAAAGGTTATTATGAGGATGCTTCATTGGACTCAAGTCTTGAGGAGATTAAGCAGCTCATTAGCACAAATCTTTGCAGCAGTAACATTGATAACAATCTCAACTTTTTTGGTGATGAAACCAAGGAAGTAGAAAAAGTTATGTACTACTAGTTATGACATCACCTATGGATGCTCAACATGGTCATCATCATGATGACCATATTCATCATTATCATCAACATCATGATCTCTAGTATTAGGGAAGACTAAGTTTGTGAAAATTTTATGTTTTTTTTCCCACTTTTATTTTCTTTTTCATATTTTTCTTAGGGCAGTTGAAATGGTAAAAAAAATGTTCTTTGTTCATCTCTTTCCTTTTGTTTTCTGCATCATATTACTAAAAGTTATAGAGCCTATTAAAAACCATAGCTATTGTATGATTTATGATTCATTCAAAGTCATAACATGGAAGATGCTTTTCATACACCTTTATTTTACTTGGTTATTTTTGGATCTTACATATGATAATGTAAACAATATTGTCAAGCCCAAGAGACTTTGTAAATTAGTAGTATCTTTTAATCGAGTTGATGTTGATCCTAATCCCATATTTCTTAAGAAATTTTAAGCTGTATAAGCATATAAAACTATTGGTTTTCAGTGACGACATATCATCGACATACTTAACATGCAACTAATCATAAGTTATTAGTTTAAATTTTGGTTTACGTTGACGTTGTTCCAAAGCGATTTAAGACTTCGACTAGACAACCAAGCGTATCTTGGTTTAAAGTGACACTGATCCGAATCTGTTCAAAATTTGGATTGCAATAAACTAATATTGAAAGGTACTTATCACGCGTCTTAGTGTTAATTAATCAAGAGGTTTAATCTTCACATTATGTTAAAAGAATATGTATATTGATAAAATTAATTCATTATCCATGTGAACTAGCCAACCTTCACTGACTATGATACCCACTAGAAAACAAAAATCTTGACTAGAAAAATGAAATAATTTTTAAAAAGTCCAACTTGGGGAACAAAGATTTATAAAATTGACATAAAGAAAGCCATCACAGAAGCTAGAGATGAAGGTAAAGAGTGTAAAAACTTCGTCATGGGTTTATTAGAATAAAGTAAAATAAAGATACATAAATCAAGGGTATATTAGTTCCCATCACAATGTAAAATAAAGTTTAAATAATCATTTTTTATAGATGAATGCATTGACCTTCTAAGGATATTTGTTTGTTTCTGGTATTAAAAAAGTTAAGATGGCTCGGTGCCAGCTAATTTCAAAGTTTATTCTAGAGATTAAGCAAAAGGTTTTGATGCTTTAATGGAAGAAAAATTTGCCTTTTTGAGATGTCTTTTCTTGTTATGTGCAAAAATGTCAAAAGGGGTTGCACCTAATAGAACAAATTAGAGTTTGTGGCATAGATGTGCTGTGTTAGAATCATGTGTCATGATCTTGTTTGTTATGCTTATGGAAAAGTGTTTATGTTTAATTGTATATACTTGTCTTGAAGAATCTTGAGGCTTGCACATAACATCCTACTAGTAACAACAATGTTTGTAGTATTGTTGTTCCTCACTTTTCCAACCTTCTTCCCCCACCTTGACTGTTAATGGAATCCTTGGATCTTGTGTCTTGTTGTTTCTCCTTGTTTTCCTAAGTTAGGAAAAGTTAGGGTAATTCTATAAACGCCCTCAAAATGAAAAAAATATTTGCCTTCCTAACCTTGAGGTATTTTTTTAAATGGAATGAGAATAAAATTAAATCACCCGAGCAAAGGTGCTAGGGGCACATAGGATACAAAGGGGAGGATAGAGCATTACTAATAAGGTAGCCACGCTACTTTATGAAATTAATCAAAACATTCTTATGCGCCCTACTAGAGCACTAGAGATCCAAGTAAAGGAAGAAAGCGCGCTTAATGCTGTTAAGGATGAGTTCCTTTTAGGGACGTTTAACTTTCTAGCAAAAACCAATTAACTCGTTCCTTTACCGCCATAACACCCAAAGCTTGATGTTGTCACTTATACCTCAAGAACTTCCTTACGGATTGTTAATACAAATTCGAGCACTTCCCTGCGAAGGCTAGTGTAGGCTATCTTCTTAAGGAATGGATCTTGAATTAAGTGGAGATCTTGACTTAATGCTGCTAAAAAGGTAAAACACCGTTAGCCTCACCGCGGAAGGGGCTTCCGCGGTCAACCTCCGGTGTGAGAATAAGTACGGGTTTAGAGAGAGATAAAGTGGTCTAGAGAGAGAGTGTGTGTTAGTTACCGTTTGAATGTCGGCGAGAGCCACTATTTATACGTTTGACCTTCTTGTCGTTTCTCATGGTCACGGGTCATGAGAGCGACAGTTTGCGAGTGGGGAATGACTTAAGTCAACCCAGGGCTTGTCTTATTGCTGTGACAACGATAGTTTTGGGCGGGAATCAATCCCGCTTTCCCTTTTTAGGGACTGTGGGTGACAGTACATCATTCCCATGTAAGATTCCTTACTCTTTACTTGGGTCGCGGTTGGGATTTCATCCACGGGTTGGCATCCCCGTCTAGGTGATGCACTGCGGCGGTGGACAACGTTCGGATAGATCTGGTCCAGTGGCCGTGTTCCGGGTCCGGATCTATTTCCTCTGCGTGTCCGGGGGTAACGTACACGATCAAGTGCCCCCAGTCTAGTATGCTTGTTGGCTAGAAACAAGTGTTTTAGACTAAATCATGCTTCTCGTCCACGGCTAAGTATGCCGCGGGTTATACTTGTTGGTGCTGACTGTGTATTCCACTTACCTAATGGATAGGCGTTATACCGCCACTTGGAAATCGTGAACCGCTTTTTACCGTGCTTTTTCGATTGACATGACGTTTTGGTTGCTCTCATCTCATCCGTTGATCTAGATAAACCCGAGCCATTGGATACGGATCGGGGCGTGGCCTCTCTCGTTCGATTCGATGGGCGGTTAATTTTCCTTTGGAAGGGTATAAATACCCTCATTTTACCTTTTGACTATTGTTGCTTCTTCGTCTTTGAGATTAAAAAGCAAAAGCTATTATCGTCCTTTTCCGTGCCTATCTTTTGTTCGGATTAGGTTTTCCTCCCTATTTTTTACAATGGCTAAAAAATTCCTTAGTGATTTCACGTGCGAGTTGGATCAACAAGATTTAGATGCGTTTTGTTCCAAATACAATATTCCTGATAGAGTACACCCCCTTCTTCCTGGTCCTAATGATACTATTAGGGATGCTCCTAAGGGTAAAATAGGGGTATATACAAGATTTTTTGAGTTCTGCAACTTTAGGATTCCTCTGCAGTGTCCTAGAATATTTCCAGATTCACCTATCGCAGTTGTCCGTTTTGGCCGCGGCTAGGATTAGCCATTTTGAGATTATGTGCCGCGTCCATGGTGGTGTGCCCACCGTAGCGTTGTTTAGAAAATTTTATTACTCCGGGATGAATAACGGGTGGTTGACTTTAGAGAAACGGAAGGGTCCCAAGTCTTTAGTTGTCCCAGTATGTCACACCGCTCCCCTTACCTCCGTTAAGAACTGGAAGGAGTATTTCTTCTAGGTTGATTCCACCATTTTCCCGTTGTCTATTCCATGGAATGATAACGTCTCAATTGACCGTGATCCACCTCCGTCAGATGACGACGTGGATCTTGAGTTATTGTCGGTGCTTGACACGAAGCGCGCTCCCTTCAAAAAATATCCGGAGCCGTTCTTGTGTGTAGTAGGTCTGAGCCGCGCCTGGGACGATGTGCAGGGGATACGGCCTCGGAGCCCATCCCGGTTGTGGAGCTCCACGACGAGTCCGACTCTGGACCCAAGCATCTTGAGAGATCGCCATCGCTTCTTCGAAGCTTCTCGCGTCGAGAATCGGATCTTAAACCGCCCAAGACTTCCACCACCGCCTGGATGATCTTGATGTTGATATGTCCGACCCTCTCAGCCACCACCAGTGCATCAAGAGAGTGGTTTTGAGGCGGAGTCGCCTCCATCGGAGTTTTCTGCTAACCGACCCGCGACGTCTGATGAGGACTCCTACCAGTCCATGTCTGTCGATACCGCGGAGGCGAAAAACATTTATGTTCCGAGGTGGCTCCCAACCAATGAGTTCCGGATGGATGACCCTTGGATTTGCCGGAGCTTGGTTGATAATCTTTCTACTCCCGGGTATCTATCTGTGCTGCGGAATATGCCTCATACGGAGTTATTGGATCCGTATAATTTGGTCACCGCGCAGCAGGCTTGCATGTCCTTCTGAGGTGCGTTTGAGGCTGGAGTTTGAGCTAAACCAGACTTCAAAGTTGAACAAGAGATTGGAAAGGAGGGAGAAGAGGATAGTTGGTTTAAAGGAAAGGGTAGGGGAGCTGGAGGTGGAGGCTGCGGAGGCAAAGGGCCTTCGCGAGCGTGTTGGGGTGTTGGAATCGAGTCGGGTGAGGCAAACAGGCTTGCGACCGTAGCCCCAGTGGAGGACATGATTGCGCCCAAGGATCAACGGTTGGTTGCACTGACCGTTGAGAACGCGGAGCTCAATGGTCAGGTTTCTGGGTTATCTGCTGTCTGTGATGGGTTAAAGGCGCATGTCAAGGAAGTGGGGTTGTTTGGGGAGAAGTTGAAGGAATGTGAACAGGAAGTCCGGAGGACATATTGTTGGAATCACTCCTAAATCATATTTCAAGTGTTTGTAATCATTATGTAATAATTAGCTTAATTAAGGCTTTTAAGTTAGTAATCAAGGTTAGGCTCATGTAGAAAGCCCATGAGCCTATCCAAAATCCCAATAAGTAAGGAAGGGAGCTTGAGTGTTGCCCTAGCTCCTTCCCTATAAATACCTTGTAAACTCCCATTTGGGAGTTGGTTGTTCACTTTCACATTTATCCTTAGCATAATCTTTCTTTCATTTCTTACGCATAAGTGTGCTCGTGTTCATCCGATCCTTTCTTCTCTATATTTCTTCATATTGATGCTTGTGTTACATAAATGAGAACCTAACAGTGGTATCAGAGCCAAATAGTTGGGTGAAACGGTTTATTTCTTGAAGTTTTTTTGTTATACGCGTAACTCTCGGTTTAAAAACTTTCACACGCAAAAAGCTCAAATTTTTACACTTTAAAACTCAAGATTCTTGTCTTTTAAAGGTTATTTGGTGTTAAAGTTTAAGTTTTTGGCAAAAAGTTTGAAATTTTACGTGTATTTCATTGTTTTTGAGCATGATTTGATACGTGTAACGTTTTCTACGCGTAAGGGTAAAAAGAGTTTTGGATCATCAAGTTTCATACTTTTGTGATATTTTGGTGATATTGAAGCTTTTTCATCCTAAAAATCTGGTTTAGAAACACTTTTGGGCAGAAAACAAATTTTTGGCAAAATTTGGCTATTTCTACCCGTAACAAAACCCTAAAGTTACGCGTAAGATATTCAAGGATTGATCTTCAGTGTTCTTGGTTTACTCAGTGTTTTCTTGCTTGGATAAGCCTGAAAACACTTCGACTTTGGATATCTTTTATACTGGGATAAGTGTAAAGGATTTTTGGGCAAAACCCTAGTTTTACGCCTAAGCAAACACTTACGCGTAGAAACTTTACGCATAAGCATTTTATTACGCCTAATCCTTGTCTTACGCATAAGAAAATCTTACGCATAAGCATTCTACTACTAAGTTTTTTGTTTTACGCATAAGCTAAGGTTTCCTTAACCCTACGCGTAAGCTCACTTCTTACGCGTAAGTTAGTGTTTTTACGCATAAGGTATTTTCTTTGCCTAAGCTTTTTTTCTACGCATACGGAAACTTCATCAACAAAGTTTCATTCGACTACAAAGATCCATTTTACAACACAAATTTCAAGATGTCTCAACCACCATACTCTAGCTACTTCCCTCATGTGTATCCTCAACAACAACAACAACAACTCAATCAACAACAACAATTTTATCAACAACTACAACAACAACAACAACAATTTCCACAACAATTTCCTCAAGGAGCAATTCAACCACAAATGATTCAACCACCCCTAGTCTTCAAGTACAACCTTACACTAACATTCACAATCAACATCCATCCAAGAATAATATGAAGGAACCGTCTTGGTTTGGAAAGATGTGTGAAGCTTTAAGTAGCCAACAATCCATACATGAAGCTGGATCACTTGATAGACCTCCAATGCTCACTCCCGGAAACTATGATCAATGGGTGATAAGGTTCTTTAGGTTCTGTGATCGAAAGAAGCCACATGGAAAGTTCTTGAAGAAGGTCATCATGGAAGGTCCATTTCAGATGCCTACTATCACTGTACCTGGAGATCCAACTGCTAATCCACCAAGAGATGATCTCACCAACATTGCAAATCTTAATGAACTTATTACCGATCAACTTCTACACTTTGAAGCCGATGAAATGGCAATGCAGTACATCCTTTTGGGATTACCCAATCCGATACTTCGAAGTGTTGATGCTCAAAAGACCGCTAAAGCAATGTGGGAGCATATTCATCTTCTCATGGAAGGCACTGAACTCAATCAAGAAGACATGGAATCAAAAATCTACTTAGCATATGAACACTTCATGATTGAACCAGGGGAGACATTAGAGTCATATCATCATCGATTTTCAGACATAATTAATGACTTGGACAAACATAACATTATTATGCCAAGAATTGTCACAACACTAAGTTCTGAGTAGTCTTGGTCCGATTGGGAAAAGTATGTCATATTCATCCGTCAAGCAAAGAATCTTCATCATGCTACATACGGATTGTTGTACGACTATTTGAAGCCCCACCAAAAGAATTTGACAAAGAAAGGGTTATCCGTGGACTCCTGTCTCACCTTCACTTCGGATAATCAACAATTAGCTTTGTGGGCTCAAACTTGTTATCCTCAATTCCGACATTACAAACTGTCTTCACAAATCCTCCATAACCAACTGCAACAATTACACCATATGATCCGTCACAACACCAATCTCAAGAAACTCAATTGGTTCCATACAACAACAACAATGATCAAGCACTTTATAGTGAATCTAATGAGGATACTGAAGCTTTTGATGCATTGCAACAAGGGTTCGTAATGATTTCTAGAGCCTTCGGCCGATATTTAAAAAAATCCAACAATCGCATTCGTACCTCTTCAAACACAAGGAATCAGGCTGTTGTTAACAATGGACGTGTTAAAGTTTAGAATCATAGTAATGTTCGTCAGATGGGCGGTGGTCAAGGGTTTAATGCGATTGGGAGGAATAACATGGGTGCTCCACAACAACAAAGGGCTCAAGTGGTTGAGCAGGTAATGCTCGAACAGGGTTAATGGTCTTCATTGTTATAATCAGAATGAGAAGGGTCATCCGCTAATGCATGCCCTAAGCCGAGGACAAGAGGCGCTTATCACAAAGAGGCTTTACTCTTGGCTCTAAAGGATGAAGTCGGTGGAACTCTTACCAACAAGGAACGGAGCTTCATGGCAAATCTTGATTCGAGATGATGACATGGAGGAATTGCGAGCTAATGCATTTGTGATGTTAATGGCTAACATGCAAGAACTCTACATGAGTGACATAGGCCCAGTGTATGACACAGACGGCTTGTCTCAGGTACCGAATCCTAACATTCTTATACATGATCTGATATCTCCGCCAACATCTGCATCCGACGAGGCTCAGAGTGTTTAACATGAGCCGTCTACATCTCATTCCGATGATAATCAAATAGATCCCGTAGTTATATTTGATGATCAAGATGACCTTATGGTTACTATTGATAATCAAGTTGACTCTGTGGTTATACTTGAGGATATGAACAATGATCATGTTGAGACTCACGTTGAACAAGCTAAACTTTCGTCTCATCTAGATCTTGTGCTCATGCCCTTACTTAAAGACCAAGAATCTCGATTGGAATTGTGCAAAAACATCAATCAGCAACTTAAAGGCAAAAATGCACTGTTGACTAAGGATAATGAATGCTTAAAATTTCAACTCAACAATTTTCAAAAACAAGAAAAACGTGAAAAAGGTTTTGAAGTCGCTTTTGCTAAATCTCACCAAAACGAAAAATCATTAGAACAACAGATACGTGATCTAATTGTATCTAAGAATGCTTTGTTGTCTCAAATAGAACAACCGAAATATGATCATAAACAACAACTTAACGCTTTCACTGAAACTCAAAAGCCAAGTCGAGTTGTTAACTTGTCAAAAACAGTTCGTGAGTACAAAAAGCATTCAAAGAAACGAATAGATGACTATCTTGAAGAAATTGTCGACTTACAAAACAAAATCAAAGAGTTTCAAATGTTGTTTATAAACATGGTGAGTCAATCACAACTATTCAAAAGTTTACTTTTAAACCAAATCCAAATGGATATGGACCGAATCTTGCCGATTACAAACCTAAGTTTTCAAACAGAGCATTCAAACCAAATCCTCAATTTTACAAAGCGCAAACACGTAATTGATGATTCCATTATGAGTGTTGTTGAATAT
This sequence comes from Chrysanthemum lavandulifolium, assembly GCA_022545495.1. Taxonomy (NCBI): domain Eukaryota; kingdom Viridiplantae; phylum Streptophyta; class Magnoliopsida; order Asterales; family Asteraceae; genus Chrysanthemum; species Chrysanthemum lavandulifolium. Next base: position 121,014,575 of record CM040245.1, read on the forward strand.
AATCGCATGGAGGAATTCGATGCAGATGACGAGAGTCGGTCAAAAACGGAAAATGTTGTTTATAATAAACCATTTAACTATTCAAAAGCCGTTACTTTCATCACATAACAGGATCATTCTAACACACCTTGGGTTCTCACACCTACTTCTGAGTCTTCTAATGAGGGTCCTCTTTCCAATACTGCACAAGTCAATGATCCTTTACCTTCATTAACTGAAATAAAACCATTAGCTAAATAGTGTAAAGTTTTAAAATATTTTGAAACATTCATTTCAGACATCAAACTTTTGGAACGTGAAATTGAATTTCATTCTGAAATAAAAGTTGAACATTTTCAATCGCCTCTTGCGCGTGCACAAAGAGATATTCTTCAAAAAAGAATTTTACCTCATGTCCGAAATTTGAAAAATTGTGCTATATATTGGGAAAGGGATTTTCACAAGGAACTTGGACTTATGAAAAGAGTTTTCGAGCAAACAGAAACATCGATTTCAAATACTAAATGTAAAAAGAAATTGTTGAGAAAAGATGTTAATTGACTCTTGGAAAATGTTATATGTGCTGATATCCATAATGTTGTGTTATTACATTCTGTTGCATATGCATTTGATTATATCTCTGCTCATCCTGTTGATTTTGTTGAGAATGTTGAGAATACTAATACTGTGTCACAAATCAAGTCTTTAAAAGTTGAAAATGAATGTTTGATTAACGAGCTTTCAAATGCAAAACGTTGTCTTCAATGGTGTCAAAAAGATTGTCATAATCGAGAACTCGCTTTGCAAAACAAAATCAACCAGTTGCATACAAAAACTCTTTATCCTAAAATTGAGCAACTGGATGATGAAAACGTGTCTCTGAAGTGTCAAATTTCAAAATATGAACAAGAAATTTCAAAAGTTAAAAAGGAATATGGTGTCATATTTGATTTACTCAAAAAGACTCGTGCTCAAACGTCAAAAGATATTGATGATCATCTTGCATATACCAAAGATGTTTTACGACAAAATGGAAATACTCGTTCTGAAAATCAAGATTTGTTACATACTATCCATGACCTAAAAGCAGAGTTGGTGAAACTTAAGCATGATAGGAATAGTAACACAGTAGTAACTACACCTAAACAGATTCAAAAAGACCCTAGAACATCTAATGACAAACCACAAGAAACTAATGTGCTTCCTCATTGAAACATGAATAGTTTCTCTTTTCCCAACGCCCGCCTTCAAAGCCTAGGAGCAATACAAGGAAGAATAGGAAGTTGCGACGTAAGAAAAGAACAATAAAGACCTCTGAAGTAGAAGAACACCTTAGGACTTTGAATAAGACTCACGTTGCACCCACTTTAGATATTGCGTCTGACAAATTTAATGGAAAAAGTGTTGTAACGAATGCTGAACCTTTAAGTAATTTAAATATTAAGTTTGAAGCTTCTTGTGTTGGTTGTCGTAAAAGTATGTTCTGTGGTTGTCATGACAAATGTGTTGCTAAGACCATATTATCTCGGAAGCGGAACATTAGAAAACGGAATATCTCTAGGCCCACTAATGCTTCTAAGTCTGTGCTAGGTAAACCGCCTTTCAGTGCTCATGCTTTAATCATTGATGTACCCTTAGAACCCATTTCACCTCCTAGGAAGAAATTATCACCTAGTGCATTCACTAAGACCAAAGCTAAGACTAGTTGGAGATGGTAGAAATGGTTACATAATACACTTGGATTTACATGGATACCTAAAATCATAAACATGTGTGTTTCACCTATAAATGCATCGGAACCCTCTAACTCTTCGGGTTCCACATCTACTCTATTCCATCCGTGTCAAATGCGTGTTGAATGCAGTGATACAGAGATCATCCTGGGTTGTTGATAGCGGATGTTCCCGACACATGACAGCAATATTAAATCATATCAAACTTTGTCTCAAAGTTCATTGACACTTTCAGATTCGGAATGATCACTTGCTGCTATCATGGGCTTCGGAGATTACATCAATGGGAACATCGAAATTAGCGTAGTTTATTATGTGGAAGGTCTCGGTCACAATCTCTTCTCGATCGGTCAATTTTGTGATGGAGATTTGGAAGTTGCTTTTAGGGAGAAAACATGTTTCATTCGTGATCTACAAGGAAACGATCTTATGTCTGGCCAACGCACATCAAGTCTTTACACAATCTCAATGCAAGACATGATTGCTTCATCTCCCATCTGTCTACTTTCGAAGGCAACATCTACAAAATCCTGGCTATGGCACCGTCGTCTCTCACATCTAAACTTTCAAACCATAACCAACCTTACACGGTACAAACTTGTTGAAGGTCTCCCATAATTTCGGTATACCAAAGATCACTTATGCTCAGCTTGTGAATAAGGAAAAAGCACTCGTGCTCATTTTTCTTCAAAGGTGGAACACAGCTCACAGCATGTACTTCATCTTCTTCACATGGATTTATGTGGCCTGATGCGCGTGTAGACGATTAGTGGCAAACGCTACATATTGGTAATTGTAGATTACTACTCAAGATGGACTTGGGTTTATTTTCTTCAAGTAAAGATCAAGCTCCACAGATGATCATCACCTTTCTCACGAAAATTCAAGTTCGACTCGAACATAGTCGACAAATCGTAATGCAGACAGGAACCGAATTTGTGAATCAAACACTTCGTGCATATTATGAGAAAGTGGGAATTGAGCATCAAACATCAATTGCACGTACACCGAACAAAACGGAGTTGTTGAAAGACGAAACCGACGTTAGTGGAAGCTACAAGAACAATGTTGATAAATGCAAACTTCCAGTTACTTGTGGGTGAAGCCGTGTCAAGCGCATGCTACACTCGTAATCGTTTAATGATTACCAAACGCCACAACAAAACACCTTTGATCTTATCCACAACCAGAACCGATCTCAAACACTTTCATGTATTTGGATCCTTTGCTACCCAAATAATGATCGTGATGACTTTGGAAAGCTCAAGGCTAAAGTCGACATTGGAGTCTTTGTTGGATCGTGAAACTTCTAAAGGGTACGGATCCGGAATCTTCGTATTAGGAGATTATGGAGACGGTTCATGTAAATTTCGATGAGCTTACTGAAATGGCTTTTGAGCATAATGACTTGAAACCCGGTCATAACCGCTTAAACTTCCTCAAAACCCATCATCACCGAACCTAGTTTACAACTAACTCGACGTCAAATGGAACACCTATTTGCTCCTCTGTTTAGTGATGATATTGATGAACGTGCTCGGCTATATCAAATGTTTCCATTGCTCAACTCGATCAAAATCCAATACCCGATACACGCTACAACAACCATCGTTGAGAAGCACCACCAATTGATTCTACAACAACAGTTGAACAAACCGCTTCCAACGACGCCGAACCGGTGATGATATTCTCGAACAATGAAGTACCCCACCGCAGATTATGATCCAAATGCGTTCTTTAATCCGTTTGCAATTGAAACTGCCACACCTGATGTTGCGGAATCATCTACAAGCCATTTGAATCCTCCCAATCTGCAGAATGTATATCAACATCAACCATACACACATCGTTGGACAAAAGACCATCCTCTTAAAAACATTATTGGTAACCCGAATCAACCAGTCGTAACTAGACAACGTCTTCACACAGACGGTGAACATTGCATTTATGCACTCATTGTCTGCTAATCGAACCTAAAAACATTAAAGATGCAATGACCAAAGACAATGGATTGAATCCATGCAAGATGAACTCAATCGGTTTAAACATCTTGAAGTATGGAATTGGTTGAAAGACCAACAGGGTCTTCGTCATTGGTCTCAAATGGATTTGCAAAAAAAATTGAATCTTTGAAGGAACAAGAATCGTAAATAAGTCACGTCTGGTGGCTAAGGGTTATAAATGGAAGAGGGTATTGACTTGGAAGAATCATTCGCCCGGTTGCTCGCCTTGAGGCTATACGGATTTTTCGTCGTTTGTGGCTCACATGAACATCACGGTCTTTCGGATGGATGTCAAAACCGCTTTCTCAATGGACAACCGAAAGAAACGGTCTATGTTAGCCACCGGAAGGATTCACGATCCATAATTCCCTAATCACGTCTACAAACTAAAGAAGGCTCTCTACGGTCTCAAACAAGCCCTCGGGCGTGGTATGATAAGTTATCATCCTTTCTTATCGCCAATAATTTCGTCAAAGGTTCGGTCGATCCTACACTATTCATACAATATCACGGGGCACACATTTTAATCGTTCAAATTTATGTGGATGACATCATTTTTGGGTCAACACATCTAAAATACTCAAACACTTTTTCAAAACTCATGAAAAAATATTTTGAAATGTCCATGATGGGTGAACTTACGTTCTTTCTAGGACTTCAAGTTCATCAATCACCCCGTGGTATTTTTCTGAGTCAGTCCAAATATGCCCTTGAAATCTTAAACAAACATGGAATGCAAAACTGTGACACCTATGCCACACCAATGGCACATACCAAGAAACTGGATGCTGATTTGCATGGAAAATTGGTTGACCCTACCAACTACCAAAGTATCATTGGGTCTCTTGTTGAACCTAAGACCTTGATAGATTTTTGAGCGCTCGTGAATCGTTAGCAATGTTTATGTAATCACAAACACACTAATAGAAAGTCTCTATTACTTGTATTCTAAAGTGGAAATCAAACACAAGTAAGAACACAAATAACTAAGAATACTTTGATCCTCTATGGATCTTTTAATAAAACTAAAACTTGTTTTTCAAACTCGTACCTCATACATACTAATGTGTTCCTTTTATAGACAAGGAACCCTAAACCGTTTCACAAGAAACGTATAATCATAAAACTAAAGAAGATATACATTATCACTTCCTAATAAAGCTCATGCATATCCCAACTAATTATAAAATACCCAGAATAATTATATCCGCAGAAACAAGCTACACGGTTTTACTACTTCCGCAGAAACACTTCTTCAGCAGAATCCATGAACTTCAGCAGAATCCGTCAGCAGTATCTTCAGCAGAATTCTCATTTAGTAGAATTCCCAACAATCCTCCCCTAATCTTGAATTTGACATGGTTAAGTTCAAGATTATTGATAGATCTTTAACACTGCAGCACAAGAGGATTGACTCCGAACATCAGCAGCAAAGAAGCAAAACAAGCACATCTCTATGTTGGCAAAACTTTGAAACTTCAGATCTTTGCAGCAACAAATGACAAAGTGTACATCAAAACATATTAGTTTCATACTATTCTCATCACATCCGGTGTGTTAACTCGTGAGAGGGAATCATTGAAAATAATGGATTTGAAGTCTCTTTACCAATAGCCATTACTTTGGAGTAGCCAAATGTTTAAGTTCGAAAACTATGGTACACTGATAACCATCGATTTTAAGCAAATCAGCAGCTATCAACGGATTTGAAATGTCTTTACCTGTAGCCGTTTGCTCAGGACTAGTCAATTCTTAGGAGAAAAGAATCACCTTTGGAGAAAAGAATCCACTGCCTTTACCACAAGCCATCTACTTGTGGGCTAGCCAATTCTTGGATTCCAAAAAGGAATAAGCCATGGTGAATTGATGACCATACAACCCTCAACAATGAAGCATGGGTGAGTTGCATACCCTATGATTTTTAGCAAACCATTACAGCTATCAACAGATTTGATGTGTCTTTACCAAAGTTGTACCCTTTGGACTAGCCAACTCTTTGATGTATACAAGTCACGTCTGGTGAGTTGATAACCATCAACAGAGTTATATACAACAAAACTGAAGATATAATTTTTTTTAACTAAGAAAATTAAACAAAGAAAGAAATAATTACACATAAACAAAGAAAGAAAGTATACAAGATACCAGAATCAAGTAGAAGCTTTGTGTTGCGAGCTTGGACTTGATCAACCCAATCAATTGTTCAAGATGGGTCATATCATTCCCCATCGGATCGAGGAACTTCCAATTTCCTTCAAGCATACGTTCAAATAGTTTAATGGACAAAGGATAATGTTGATCAGAAAACATGCATACAGACAGTCAGCACTTTGTCTCCACAACATGCACATTTGGGATAGGGTAAAATCTCCAAGTATCAACCTTCCACTTATGTGACTTCTTCCAAATTGAATACCCTTTACCATTTGGAGACTGAGAATCAAAAAGAACTTGAAGATCTCCCAATAAGTACAAACAAGAACCCTGTGGTATATGAGTGGCATAATAGTGTGTGACAAGGCCATGGAGAGTAATCAAATCTTGCCTATCCACCAAATGAAGGATGTCTTTCAAGAAAGTAAACTGCATAGAAGAGTTATCTATCCTATATATGGTGTTAAGCTGTCCATCAGTCAATGTCCATTGTGTCAACACACCATAAGAACCATCAGGAAAAGTTGCAGAAGAACCCACTTGGATAAATGTTGTATCAGCAGCCTTAAGGTCCAAATGCTTAGAAGAACCACCCTTGTGAGATGTATGAACTCCAGAGGCCTTCTTCCCAGCTAATCTCACAGATCTCCTGATGGCAATGTGTCTCCTTTTGGACATCCTTTTCCCCTCCTACCAGGTACATAAATGCCCATAGAAAAGGAAGAAGGTACCTTCTCAGATGCACCAGAGACATCTTCAGTAGGAACAGAAGATGTAGAAACAGAGGGAATTGGAACAGAACCACCCATTGCATACAATTTATCAAGCTCTTCTCTGACCTGTTTAGCTTTAGCAGCTTCTTGTTCAGCCCTCCTAACCATGTCTGCTCCTTCTTGATCATCAACCTCTTTCACATACCTGTTGAGCAAAGCATATACAGAGGTAAGTGTAATAGGGTCCTCAGCTCCACCAGCAGATTGCTCAGTGGTAATGGGAGCTTCATTGGAACTTTCAGGAGAAATATGGACATGCTAAAAAACAGGAGAGTTCTCAGTAAATGGCTCTCTAACAGGACTAGGTGTGGTCAGTCTAGTAAATTCAGGTTCAAGCTCATCAGGAGCAACATGAGTAGGTGATGGACTAGGACTAGGTGACATAGGTAAATGTGTAGGTGGAGGTTGGTCAGGAGAAACATTGGATGCTTCAGCAGTTATGGAAGGTCCCTCATCAATGGCAACTGATGGATTACCATCAGCAGCAACATTAGAAGAGGGTGGAACACCAGAAACATTACCCTCATCAGCAGCATCATTACCATATGGCAACATAGCTTCTAGCAAAGGATGATGTGCTCCAACAAAATGAGTTTTCATGGAATCAAACAATTTAGCACTAAGAGCTCCTATAGGACAAAAGACTCTGTCTTGGGTTGTTATGTCTAATATCATTTGTAAAAACCAAGGGTACATTAGAAACTTATGCTTTTTCTTTTGAATATTTTCAACCAAATGATCAAAAATAAACTTAGAGAAGTTATAAGTTAAACCCTGTGAAAGACATACAATACCACACCCCAATTGGTTAGAAAATTGATCCCATCCGCCTGACTTGTTGCTTATGCACTGAAGTAAGGTATGCACCAAAAACCTCCACATGGGGCAAAACTTATTCTTGTGCCACATATCCGTGTTAGTACTTTGGAAACCAACAACTCTTAACCCATCAAGTATCTCTTCAGTGTTAGTGTGATATACCCCACCTTCATCATCCAAACAAAGTTGTGTCCTAATCAAATCCTCAGTCACCACGTACTCAGTTTCATCAATCATTGCTACAATTTTTGTGTCACTTCGTTTAGTAGCAGATGCCCAAAACTGTTCAACCAACGATTCAAATATCACATTTGGAGAATGTGTTAGAGCATAATGAATCTTGGAACGCTTCAAGAAATCCACCATAGGTTCATACAGTTCATGTCCCTTTGCTTTTCCCAGAAAAGCAACCTTGTTGTGATCTTTCTTAAATGGAAGTGCCGCCATGTGAGAAATTGTGAGAATAGGTTATGAATCAAGCAAATGGAAATGTGTTTAAATTGATTGAAGAGGGAATCAGTTGATTTTGGGTGAAGATTATGCGAAGTGAGTCATAAATAGAAGTTACCCAATTATTGTCAAAAATATCGGAACAACTCATTGACCAGATCTGACGTGTAAAGTAACTCAAACCAATATCAAAATTAATGCTTCAGCAGAAGGGATGGTCAATCTGCTGATGGAAGTCAATCAGCAGAATCAACTCAAGTGTAAAAATATCGTCAGTAAATATCTTTAGTTTTACTGTGCCACCCAAATCACATTAATTGCGATCAACCCTTGACTTCGCCTGTAAGATAATCCCAATTCTCAATAAACACATATCAATCACCCATAATGTACTTCAAAACCCTAAGTTCTCAATAATTCCACAATCAGCATCAACAAACATGTCTACCAAACCAGAAGTCATCAATCTAACCTCCTCCTCCTCATCATCATCATCCATTGATGATTCACGCCCATTGTTTCGATATCCTTATCAAGATGAACCTCGACCTTCAAAGTCCTCCTTTCTCCATTCATCTGAAGATGATAGTGTAGTGGATCCAAGTGATTCATCTAGAGGTTCTGATGACTCTATAGAGCGTCTAGAGCCAATATTCAATAGATTGGTGAGAGAGGAAGCGGAGAGGACAACAGCAGGTGGAGAGAAGCCCCAACCTTCACAACCCCAACCCCAACCAAGGCCACGTGCCAAAAATCCACCACTCCCAAAGACAAGAAAGGTGGTGATTGGTCTTCCTTCTCCAGGATCTGGTGCTTCATACCATGGAAGCAGGGGAAAGGGCAAGGAGGCAGAGGTGAAGGGAAAGGGAAAAAGGAAGGTGGAGTGGACGATGCTCTATGGTGGAACGAGTAGATGGAACAACTGAAGATTTCTCATATCACAAATGCATCCATCGTCATTTTCATCAAACCATCTTCAGCTTCTTCATCGTACTGGTCATGCATATCCACCAGCTTTTGTAATAGATGATAGGAACTAGAATATGTTTGGTAGATTTTGTATAGGAATGATCATGCATATCCACCAGCTTTTGTAATAGATGATAAGAGTTGTAAATTGTTGAATGAATGAACAACTTCTCTTTTATAACTCAATGACTATCACTTGATCTTTACTTCAGTACTTCTCATCAGAAGAAACAATGGGATCACTTGTGCATCTCTTCAGTATAAACAAGCTTTAAGCTTACATGACCATATTCCCAATTAATCAAACTTGGTGAACTTCAAACTTAAGATTAGTAACTGCTCAAAAAGGCATTCTGCAAAACATACACAAAGAAGCAAACAAACAAAAACATACACACCTTAAAGAACATTAGCTGGTTAGTGTTAGCTCTCAAAAATATAAACAAAGTTTGCAAGTTAGACAACAACAATCCTCCCCTGAGGCTTATGCCTCCCCTCAAACTATGCAGTTAAGGGTTAAGCATCCCAATATGGACTCTCTGCAGAGGAAGAACCTACAACAACAACAAAAATATATACAATATATTAGTACACTATGGAGACTCAAGTCATCACGACTTGAGCCCGCCATATGGATCATAAGATTTAGGCCATGTAGATGTATAAGATCCACCATTGTTCTTGGACCTCCATTGAAAATTAGGTCCCTTTTAGTCCTAGAACAATCAATGAGGGCTTCACGAAGATCCCTATATCCCTGCCAACATACATTGAGTCAAAACATCCGTGCCAATAACCATTTTGAAAATATGAACTAGTTGGTCTCACATATGGTCTAGCAACAGATCTGCTCCATTTTGAAAATTGTTTATCAGCATAATTGTGTTTATAAGTTGCTTGTGGAACAAAAGAAGGTATATCATTAACATTTTTCCATATTGGTCGAGATTTCTTTTGACTAGCACATACACCCATTCTTTGCTCATGAAAATTACAATCCTTAATCAAATGAAATTTACTTCCACAAACAAAACATGTCTTCTTTTTAGAAGATTTATTCAAAGTGAAAGATGTTTTATTACATGCAAAAGCATTCAAACCACAAAAATTAACAGAATTGTTTTTAATAGAATTATTGTTTTGCAAAGAATTAAATGACAAGTCTTCGAAGAAACTGTCTTGGAATTGGATTCCTCGTGAGAACTCTAATAGGCTTGTAGGGAGTCTTGGGTGTATTCTTGGGTGAGGTCTTGGGAAGGTCGACTTTTCAATTGAATCACAACGGTATATGTAGTAGACCCTTGGTCGAGGACTTGTCCTTTGTCGGAACAAGAGACAAAGTCGAGATTTAGAATCGAGTCCAGCAAGTCTCTTGACTTTTGCCATAAAGATAATGTGATCCATCAAAGTCTACAGTGATGGAAAGGTCAATGGACATATGTTCTCCTCTAATAGGTCCTGTACAACATGTAAATCTCCTTCTTTACATAATTAGCTAATCCTGCTGGTGTAGATTTACGCATATCGTTCTAGCTTCTAAGCCAACATACTTCTTAAAACCTAAACCTATCCCGAGTTTACTGATTGAATACCATAGAGAAATCTAGCTACTTTGTCACCGACACTAACCATTCATTATGTCTAGCTACTTCCTCATCCGCTTTCTTCAAAGACTTTGTTTTCTCGAAACTACATTAGCTTTTTCTTTCTCGAGACGTTTTAAATCAATTTTAGTACATTCCAAATCACTTTCTAACACCCTTATCTTTTCATCATAAGCAAGTTGATTCTTTTAAAACCAAATTTTTGTCTTTCTACGGTTTTTAAAGCCTTTTGTAAGCCTCAACTTCAACATAACATTCATTATATTTAGGTTTCAATTCATCATAAGCTTCCTTAACTTCATTATATCTTTCACTACAACCAAAAACACAATTATGTACCGAGAGATGCCTATTAAGGCAACTTGATTGTGAGATCCTACGTAGTACAAAGATGCCAAGAATCCACTCGGTCGAACCGAAACTTCATCATTATCGAGGATCATGCACCTTCCGGTTGACATGGTTATCCAAAGTGACCAAAGGCATGGAGGATCCACTTTGGTAGTTCCAAGATCCATCGATTACAGCGATAGGTAGAATACCTAACTTCATCACCAACCTTCCTATCATTGCATTCTTTTGAGAAGTGACCCATCCGACCACAAGTATAGCACTTGACTTTCCTTCTGTCAAATCTTCTTGAATCTCTTCCTCGAAACCAAACTTTGTCCCGCACTTACTCTCAAACTTCTTGATGTTCATTGAGAGCATGGCGATTGCCACTTCAAATTCATCTCTTCCATATCAAGTGGATCCACCTGTTCAAAATCCTCAAAGCTAGTTCTTCACGATTGTCATAATCAACAAAAAGAGTGAATTACATCCTCCAATACACCAACGGATTTAGGATTTTATGTAGTGGTGATGTAGGATGATGATCTTTGAGGAAGTTGGGCTTGGAGCATAGGTCATCTTATGTGAGGAGGTGCTAACAAAAGGCGAGTGAGTGGGAGTGGATGAACGGAAGGACTTGACACCGTGCTCAAGAGTTTTAAGTCATTGTAGAGATCATCAAAAGTGACCAGATCTAGCCCACCTTTTGCTTTGAGTGCAATGCTTACTTGACATGGTTTCGCAGCTGTTCTAGCCATTCTCAAACCGGAACGTCTCAAAGAAGACAACACGGAGTGAGTGAACCAGCAAATTGAGATTTACTGATTGATAGAAAATGATTTGAAAACAATCGCGTATTGCTTAAGATAAGGAGTTTTTTCAATACGACGAAGGTTTAGAAGAAGAAATCAATTTTCAATCATAAATACCCTTTTATTTTGAAAACATAATACACAGTCGAAGTGCTAGAGAAAAGATTTTTTGAGCACAACGACCGGTTTTTCAAAGGTATCCGTCAATCCTTTTCCTGGACCAAGGTTGATTCACGAGTGAATCGCCCCATCGTTTCTATCCAGTTGTCACAAGTTTGATCTTTAGAAAAGATTTCACATGTCACCCACCAAGAGCTTGTTTGATGTTGGCTCTAGAAGGCTTTCCATCTTCATCGTGAATATATTTAATATATCACTCGGATGTTCTGGCAATACCACAAGGATAATGCGTAGGACTCTTAAAATATATTCTCACTTTCCACATTATGTAAAATAGTGAGTCTTCATTAATTGTGTCCTAATGAGATATTGTGGACGATCTCTTGGCTCTAGACTTAATAGTGCACATTTGATTCCTATGCCGGAGACTACAGAGAGGGTCTCCTTCTTCAATATCAACAATCTCTAAGAGAAAGTCGATAGATTGTGTAGGTTCCCCGTGAGAATGAAACAAGCCCTTTTAAGAGGAACTTGAGTAGCTTGGGAAGTTTAGTGCAGTGCGTCACTAGGTCCATGACGTCTTGTCTTCAATACCGGTGTTACCTTAGTAACCACCAAGAGTATATGTATTGAACCCGGTTTACGCCTAAGGTTGAATTATTGGAGGGCTATTTCTTTTCACCCTTTCTCATTCATTTCTTTTCATTCTTCAACCCCTTCAAGATTTACGAGACTTCATAACTAGAACCTTGTTGGGTTTATTCGGTTCTAGCTCTATCTCGGTCCTCACTCTTCCCATATTCTCATTTTTCTCCTTTTTCATCATACCTAAGGACTTCTACACTATCTAGTGGATTGTCCTTGGGTAGATCCCTCCTCTCAAGGGATCGTGGAACTAATACCTAACCTCACCAACCTTATAACTCCATACATAAAGTAAAATGGTCGGTCTTTTAGTACAGTTCATTCTTAGTGAAACCAATTGAAAAATCATTTGAAAATCAATCAAGGTACTTGTGATATAATATCAAAGCATTTTGTACCTTAATTGTTTTGATCATTTAGAAAACCTCCCCCTCAACATGTGCATATGATTTAGAAATTGTTTAGCACATGGAGGCAAGAGGACTTTGAAATATTTTCTTTGATCACAATTTTCATAGAAAAAGCCATTTGATTTTCTTGGTAAATTATCCTCCTCAATATGTGCATAGGATATTTGAGAAGCTTCATTGTTCTTGTGGGGCTTGGAAGAAAACCGTCTGCGATGAAGTGAGACTTCTTACGTTGCATTTTTATGCCAACCGAGGTCAAATTAAGCTCCGTTTCTTCATTTGCCGATGAAAAACCATCTGGCGATGCGGTGAGACCTCTTATGTTGCATTTTTCATGCCAACTCTCCATAGAAGTCCAATAAAGCTCCGTTTCTTTATTTGTCGACCCAAGATATAGTTGCCCCTTCCTTTTTGGCATCCAATCATATTCAATTGTGGGATCCGGATCGGGAACATTCTTATATGCCAGTATACCTGCATATGTTAGTAGACATACAAATATATGGTGGTCGAGAACACCCAGATAACAATCGACTAATAAAAGTCAATTCAACATATCAATCAAATTATACAAAGGCATGGGAAATATGTGTTCATCAACCTATAATCATCTAATCCTAACAATCTTATCCTAGGCACCTAGTCCTTCAACGTAGGTTAACATGATTTTTAATTAAGCATATAGGATAATTAAGAAAGCCCGTTAGATGATATAGATTTGAAAACATTCTCCCCCTCAATCAATGACTCATTTTTTTGAAAAGTTAAAAGCGCTGAAGTCATTGATTGAGTTTTCAATTTTTTCCGAAAACTCTGAATTAGATTGATTTTCAAGCAACTCATTTACCACCATTTTTAAAAACAAAAATATTTTTCTCAAGAATTATAGACGGAAAAACATTTACGTAGGAACAATGATCCTTGACATACTTTCCTCATTTTGTTTTAGGATAAGTGCACGAAATATTTGAAAATTGGTTTAGCGCAAAGACTTTCCTTTCTTGAAGAGCGGGTTGCTATTTGAAATAATAACAAACCATAGTTTAAGCACGAGTCACGGTCAAGTAAGCGCAAGCCATTATTTGAAGCCGGGTTCTGATGCGAAATAATCGTAAGCCATTTTTGAGACATGTTTTGAAAAAAATATTTACACCTCTGCTCGAACTTCATCTATGGTCCCATGCTATTATTGAATGACATTTCTAAGACCGCAGATGTTATCGATACCGAAGACATGTCTTGAGAAAAAAATATTTTGGAATTTTTCAATTTTCGATTTTATGGGCTTTTGTTGATTTTATATTTTTCTATTTTGTTTTAGTTGGTTTTATATTTTGTATTTTGCTTTTTGAAAATTATTTACAAAGATAGATAAATAGTTTAAGAAGATGATGATACGATGTAGAGATAAGGAAATCGTCAAGACTTTGTAGAAGATAGAAGTCATCATCTCTTAAACTTTCACCACCAAAGCATTCGAGGCTCTTGAGTCGTCGCAAGAACTTGAGCCTTCAAAAGTGAATCTTTGGTAGATTCCCCCAAACCGACAAACCACGTAAAAAGACCATTTCCCCCAAGAAGAAGAAGTGAAGCAAACAGTCTAATTGTATGAAGCTCAAGAACCCGAAGAAGACGATAACACCGAAGTAACAAGTTAACACGGATCATTTATGTGGTTATTAAACCCAAAATAAATGATTAAGCCCGATCACATGAACTTTTTGTGCGTCCCCAATGTACACATAACTCTTCGAGTTTGAGCAGTTGTTAATTCAAGATAACAGTATATCAACACCTTCATTTCACCAAATGCATTACAGTTATCTAACATATAACCAATCGACCCATAACGTACACATGTACCCAACAAGAGAAGAGACAACGACATCACAATAAGCGGTTGAATCATCGATCTTCTCTGCGGATGTCAACTCCGAATAAGCGATTAAGCTCGATCATGTGAATATGTTGTGTGACCCAGATGTACACATATCTCTCCCTTGATGGTTGCGATCTCATCGAAATCATCATTACATTCTGTACATGAAGCACTAAACGGAAGCACTTTATCATAAATCATATAGAAGATGTCGATAAGCAATATCATCTCACGCTCCACATATTCTTCTCATATTTCTTCCTACTGAAAGCTGAGATAACACATACTAAAAGTATCCAGAGACCACTTCCCCCAAATGGTTGGAATAATATATCCTTCCCCCAAATAGTTGGAATAATACACCAGAAGCTATGAGTTAACACTGAGTATCTCTACGGTTATGACATTTCTCTTTCCCGGGATTATGACATCATGTGTACTCGTTGTGTATTTAGATGTATGTCTCCTTCCCCCTTGTTGGTTTTGATACCTCAGAATCAGCAACACATTATACATACCGAATATTCTTGAAATAGAGAAGAATAAGAATTAGCTCAAATGAATCTCGTGAGAATCAAGCATTACGTAAACTCTCCTTGACCGTCTTTATCAACCCATACGTAGACAACTTGAAGTGACTACTAAAGAAGAAAACCGACATACCAAACTTGAAACTGAAGTCGAATTCCCCGCATTTGTATCTTAAGCTTGCACTTAATGATGGAAGAACGGTGTTGAGAATTTATGCACCAAGCAAATCTCTAAGTACTCAATACTCAACCAAAGTATGAGACATTAATACCTCTTGCGATTATCCACAACGACATTATCATGTGTCACGGGGTAAAACAACGTAACTCCTTAAAGTGATAGTTAACCAGGTCTTCAACCATCCAAACCTACGGCTGGTAACTAGATAAACCAAGTCTTCAACTCAAATTGTTAAGCTCGAGCAAGTTATCTAATAAGAACACGCCTTTGTGAAAGTCAGCTTCAATCTCAAATAAGTGATAAATGATTAACTCTGAAGTAATCAACTTGTGTCAAATGCCCACTACGTGAATAAACATACAACCGGATGTACATTGACCCACTGAATGAACCGGAACAAATGATTCCTCAGCATCAATGCATTCTTCCTAAAGGTATACATGTAGAGACTGATATGGAAGATTCACCAATAATGTCTTCGAGCGGATGAGGTAGTCATTTTCCTTCATGTTCATGTGGTTGATTTATAGTGTGCACAATCAGAGGAACCATAATCCGTGAAGATTTGGCAAAGAAATACCAAAGAGCGGATCATTATTCAATAGTGCAACTATAATATCATGATAGACATTATCAACGCCTTGTGAAGTAACTGGAGATAAGGTTTCTTGAGAATTCCGAGAAGTACTTCTTAGATGAATCCCAAACAATCATCAAACATATCTTGACACAATGAATCCCAAACAATAAATCCCAGTTATCCTTAGAAAGTGAAGCATTAGGCGTTAAAGGAGAGTCATATGACCATAATTCAAGCATCCATCAACATGTAGTATATGCACTCTTCTCCCCTCAAAATTGCATCCAAAGTTGCCATTTTGATTTGAACAAGTGAATAAGAATATACACCAATGAACGAGATCCACTTGAGGGTTGAAAGAGCGTGGAAAACATGAAGCTTGTTGATGAATAATGTCAATGAGAATGGTCATACACATGAAGATTTCTCTTCTTTTGAAGATAAAGCGCCCAAGCGTACACCTTTCTTTTCTTTGAGGAAGGGCTCAAGAGTTATCTGCAGACGCCATAATTATAATACGAGGCCCGAATCGATGTGAGCAGACGTCATAGCCGATTGAAGATCAAGGTTGAGTTACTTGAACCCGTGAGTTATGAGATATCAATCCTTGTGTTATCCATACTTTAAGATAGTCCATGTATTGAAGGATCAAGTATCTCGCAATCGAGTAAGGACTACCGCACTAGCATTACAAGCTTGATTGCATATATATTGGTTAGTGACATTAGTATCCAAACCCTTTGGGGTTTCACGGTCAACCTTGATTTTGCCATCGAAAACTTGACTTTTCCGGTAGGTATCCACCTAAGTCCAACATCCTTAAATATTCTACCATACAGTATCCACTTATGGCAAGGTCTAGGATTGTTAAGCTTCTTATGCATAGTGGAAGACTTATCCTTATTCCTAGTTTCCAAAGATTTAGCAGTTGGTATCCATCTAGGCGAATTTTTCGGTTTGTTTAGCTTCATATCATATTGAACCTTAGTCACGTTAGTAGTCTTAGTGAATTGTATCTTAGCATGTGAATTAGGAAAATGTTTCTTATTCGGAAAAGACTTAGAATTTCTAGTTTCAATTTCTACATGCTTAGTATACTTCTTCATATAACTACTCTTAGATGCAAGCTAACCCCTAGTCTTTTGAGTGTTCCTAGGTAATGGTTTAAAACTATTAGTAGTGCCTTGAAATCTTGTAGAATTCATCACCCTAGGTCTTGCACCTAAAATTCCGTCTTTTCAATTTGTGCCTTTTTCCTAGCTTCTTCTAGATAATAGTTCTTCCACAAGTCATTCATATCATATGAATTCGTGGTTTTAATCCGTGGTTTTGACATCTTTCGAACTAATCCTATAGGTCTTTGGGGTAGAAGTAGCAACTTGTTGAGGGTTAACAGAGTTAGAAGCATTATTCCTAGGTAACTTAGGTGAAGTGATTGGTTTTGACAAAACTTGTATCTCATCAACTTGGGAGGCAAACCTTTTCTTTAAAGATTTAGTTCTTTCGGATATAAATGCGAAGGCTTCTAACAATGGACCGGTCTCTAGTGGGATGAGAAACGGCTTCCCAAGGTTGATGGTTTTGTAAACTTAGTGTTCACACTTTTCCTATGGTTTTCTAAGCTCATTCTTTAAGGCAACAATGGCGAAACTCTTTTCTGAAGTTGAGCATTGAGCTCATCAATTTTTCTATCAAAGAGTTTGTTTGTTCCATTGACTTAGTTCTAGCTTCTTTGACAGAGTCTCTTAGTTCTATGTGATGCTTTCTCAAAGACTCATTTTCCTTTAGTAATTTGGCCACACAAACCGCTAATTCATCATTTCTCATTTGAATATCATCAATAGCATTAACATCGGAATTACTTGTAAGCCAATTACTTTTCACATGCATATCAGAAATATGTTTCTTCAAATTGTTGATAGTTGAGTTTTTGTCTTGAAGCTGAGCTTTCAAAGTGTTAATTTCAAAAGTTCACGAATTCGTGAAGTTCCGGATTTTACATGGTTTATTAAGTTGAAAACTTTCTTCTTTACTACGTATCGCAATTTCAAGTGAAATGCAATGTTTTCAAGTTTTTAGAATTTGTTTGAAAGTTCATCAAAAGCCTTTTATCAACCATATCATATGTTTTGAAATTATTAGACTCACCTCAACCAAGGAACATATATTAGAATCATGTTCAAGATTAAGATCAAGATGTTTATGTACATTAGCGGATGCACTATGTTGAAAAGTTAAGGGTACCTCATCACATGACACTGTTCATTTATCCGTCTCGATATCGCATCCACATCATGTGTAACATGAGTTCTTGAACAATTTGTTGCATCATTCTTTGTTGTTTCGTTATTCTCGCATTCAAGAACACCCGATTCTTCAACCGATACATTACCCAACTCATCACAACTTTCTCATCAACCGCACTGCACTCTCATCTATTATTTCTTCTTTTGAGTAACTCAATATACTTCTCCACTTTGTCCATGAGATGGATAAGTGTCTCTATGAACACGCCAATTTCCATTCCAGTGTGTTTCTTGAAAGACATTTCGCTTATGTCTTGATCATAATCGATGTAAATTCCCACCGATGAATGATCGAAATTGGTTATGGATCACTTGTAGTGTAGCACTGGAACTATCCTTTTGAACCTTTTCTTTATCAAGTTGTTGTTCCAATTGTTCTAAGTTCAACAGCAAGTTTCTAGTCAGTGTAGGTAAATCCTGACGGAAGATGGCACTACATGTTTGATCCATAATTGTGGACAAAAGCTGTATGAGGTGAGAGTGAAGTAACTGATAAGGTTCAATGTTACTTTACTTTAGCATGGCATTTTCTAGCCTAAACTGGTGCAATTCTCTCTCTTTAGATTCAGAACACGGAGATTTCACATCCTCATTGATTGATTCCATCATCTCTAACCGTTCAGTATAGCTAATATTATCATGGTTGTCTACAGCATCATACAGTTTGAGTACTTCTGAAATCACTGAATCAGGAGTGTAAGAAATAGAATCTTTCGCGGGATTTTACTAAAATCAAGACCAAACCGTTAAGCAATGACCAATGGAATGTGTTAAGATGACTGATGGATCGACACAGTGATAGAAAATTGAGTGTTAGGGCATATGATTGTTTGTAGGATTAGCAGAGATGTTGTTTGGTTGAGATTTGGATTGGTTTATGCCCGTTTTTACGGAGACATTTAGGTCAAAAAACATAAAAACCTCAATAACTTCTTTTCGGAGCGGATTTAGGCCTCGAAGGTTAATTCATTCGGTGTGCCATTCTCCTCGTTCTCACAGTCGTTTTGATGGGTAGAACGCTGAAAACGAAGTTACGGTTCAAAAGTTATGGCCGTTTGAAGTTTTGTCGGGAAAAGTCAACAAGTCACTAGTAACAACTCGCTAAAAGCACAAGTCGCTATGAAACAAGTCGCTAGACACAAGTTGGTACAGCAACAACTCACTAAGTTGACAAGTCGCTAAAGAACAACTCGCTAAGTTGACAAGTCGCTAAGGAACAACTCGCTAAGAGACCAAGTCGCTAAAGAGCAACTCGCTAGTCACAATAAAGACAAGTCGCTAGAAATAATAAAGACAAGTCGCTACGTCAACCAAGTCGCTAGCCGAAGTGGAACCTCCACTACTTTGTACCGTTTGTCGCCTTGTCTCAATAGACAAGTCGCTAGGCCTCAAGTCGCTACCACTTCAACTACACGTCATTTGCAAACTTACAAAGCAAGTCGCTACGAAGAAAAATACTCCGAGACTCAAGTCGCTAGGTAGAAAAACTTAAACACAACCCTTTTCAATCCAAAACAAGCCCAACCACAGTGAATCAAGCTTTCCAAATCAAAACCCAAGCACTTACAATGATTCTAAACACAAAAGTACACTCAAAATTCAAACTTTAACACAAGAAATGATCCAAATGATGCAAAACCACTAAACTTTTTCAAACCCAAAACCATATAAAACCACTAGAAATCCAAGGATATGTAAGAGAGATGATCAAACCATGGCTCTTGATACCAATTGTAACATATTGGATTTCACAAACACTCAATCAATCACAAATATGGCGTATGGTTTAAGAGTTTAGAGAGAGAAAGTAGAATGGGAGCCTTTCTAGAGAGAGAAAGTAAACAAAAGAGAAAATGTTAGATTAGAATGAAAGGTCCAGCCCTCTACCTTGGAAGGTAGAGGGTATTTATAGTTACATACAATACGTCCTCCTAACGGACTGTGGATCAGGCATACAGTGGGTAAAGACCCGTCCTTCCTCCACGGTGTTGCACTAAACTAAACTACGCTAATAACTAACTAATATACTAACAAATAACGTAACTAACGATATGTCTATGAGCTAACTTATGCTAGATAATATTTGGGGTGACCGACTCTTCACTATGGAATTTCTAATTCCTAACAGATGGTAATCACACCATCAACATCTTTGACACACTTCTTTAAACTGTTACCCTTACGGACAACTTCCCAAAGATTCCAATCAATGTTGTTGATCCAATTCTGCATCTTCATAGCCCACAACTCATACTCCTCCTTCTTGAGATATGGGAACTTTGCATTGCTGTTTGGGAGATTGAGTTGTTGCAAAGACGTGGTGTTTTGATTCTGAGTAACTTCAGTTTCATTGTCTGACCCATGCATTGTTATGGTTGTTTTGGTTGTGAGGGTGTAACGAAAAAGATTTTCTTAGTATCATAGAGACTCTCTCGAGGCTCTGATACCACTTGTTGAACCTAAGAGCTTGATAGATCTTTGAGCGCTCGTGAATCGTTAGCAATGTTTATGTAATCACAAACACACTAATAGAAAGTATCTATTACTTGTATTCTAAAGCGTAAATCAAACACAAGTAAGAACACAGATAACTAAGAATACTTTGATCCTCTATGGATCTTTTAATAAAACTAAAACTTGTTTTTCAAACTCGTACCTCATACATACTAATGTGTTCCTTTTATAGACAATGAACCCTAAATCGTTTCACAAGAAACATATAATCATAAAACTAAAGAAGATATACATTATCACTTCCTAATAAAGCTCATGCATATCCTAACTAATTATAAAATACGCGGAATAACTATATCCGCATAAACAAGCTACACGGTTTTACTACTTCCGCATAAACACTTCTTCAGCAGAATCCATGAACTTCAGCAGAATCCGCTAGCAGTATCTTCTGCAGAATTCTCATTTAGTAGAATTCCCAACATCTCTCATTTATATAATGACCGAGAGACACGATATTGTCTTTGATGTATATCTTTGCTCCGTTATTAGTCGAGACCAATCGAAACTCACCTCTCGAGGCTAAAAGAATCCTCCGATACATCAAGGAACCATTAACTTGGAGATCCGGTATTCAAGGATTCGGTTTTGAACTAATAGTTTTTCAGATCTCGATCACGCAGTTGCTTAGATTCTTGGAAAAGTACTTCAGAGCTTTACAATTTCTTGGTGATAAAGCGGTGTCATGGCAATCGAAGAAGCATGATTGTACATCGCTCTCCTCAATCGAAGCAGTAATATGTAGCCATGTCGGGCGTGTTGTGCTCAAGTCATTTGGATGAGAACACAACTCAAAGACTATGGTTACGTATTTGATGAATCCCGATGTATCGCGACAATCGAAGTGCTATTGCCATCTCGCAACTCGTTCAACATTCAAAATCAAAGCACATCGATATTCGATATCATTTCATCAAGGAGCATGTGGAAAAGGGTACCATTGAATTATACTTTGTGGGTACTGAATACCAACTGGCAGATGTTCTCCCCAAAGCCTTGGCTCCTGCTAGGTTTACTGAGTTAGTCCATCGGATTGGTATGCGGTGTTTGACTCCAGAGGAACTGGACGAACTTTTAAAACAATCTTAAAACCAGTCAAACACCAAAACCTCTTTTGTAAATATTTTCAAAAACAAAATACAAATATATAAAATCTGATAAAATTCATAAATATTCTCCTATCTAATTTCTCTCTCACATGGCAAGTACAAATCTTCCATCAACACTTTACTCTTTCAAAATTCAGTATTTTCTCAGTCAAGTGTTGAGGGGGAGAGAGTAAATATTTTTCGGTTTCATAAAACCTTGTACTTGCATGTTACCTTATCCCGGTTGTTTCTTTGATAATGGTGGTCACATTTCTGGTTTACTGACACTCCCCGGACTCAAACTTATAAAATTTCATTATTTCTAAAGACGAGGGGGAGCGTCATCAAGTTTCTTTCCAAAACTATACTTCATAACGTAACCAAAGTGGAACTTATGGGCTGTGGATGAAAATGGTTGAGGTGGAGGGACTAATGTTGTCAAAAGCTGAAACTATTTTTTAACAAAACCCTTCGCCTAATTTTTTCATATCATTTAATACACCACATTTATTATTTCATCTACCAATCCCACGCATAAGATTCAATACTCAAATCCGTGCTTTAATCTTCGAATTTGTAAGTGTTTAAACGTTCTAGATGATTATCTAAACATAGGTTTTGATTTGTTTCAAATTCCAACGGTTAGATTTGTCTCTAGGATTGATTTCATGGTCTACGCATACGCGTATGAACATGGAATCATGTTTGGGTGTTTCTTGATAAAATGAATGTGTTAAAATGTTTAAATTATCTTTCTTAAACCATTTCTATCAACCAAATCCACCCAGAAAATGTTATCAATCATTATTCATGTTTTAGGGTTTATGCGTGGAATTGGGTGTTTTCAGTTGAGAGTGTTTCTGGACAATTAGATGGTTTAAACAAGTTTGTGACATGCTTAATTGATCAATTCCACACTTAAATCTTACCCAGAAACATGTATGGTGCAAAATTGAAAGTTAGGGTTTATACTCGTATGAAATTGGGTATTTTTTATTTGTGTGGTTTTAGATGTTAAAACTTGTTGGAAACTTATCCTTGGGCCTCTAAGTTATCCCAGAAATCGTTTGGTGTCATTCCTATGGCTAAATCTCTTAAGCGTAAAAATTGAATCCTAGGGTTTAAGTTTTTACGCGTAAATGTCTTCTACGCGTAACATCTAATGCTTGTGACTTCATGTGAAACTGATAAGAATTGAATAATGTGTTAACAAATGTGTTATGATGAATTTGTTTCAGGTTTTTACGCGTGAAAAATCAGAATCAAGGTTAACCATTGCATACCTACGTATAAGGATCACTTTACGCGTAATGTGTTATTCGTAAGAAAAATCTTACGCAGAATCATTACGCCGCGTAAGGTTCTACAAAGGGACTACGCGTATCCTGTGGAAGGATATGCGTAAACTTGAGTCTTACGCATAAGGTTCACTCTACGAGTAACCCACGCATAAGCTCTATAATATGCTTATGCATAAGCTCTATGCTAAGTTCTTTTCTTACGCGTAATATTTCTTACGCGTAAGTTGAGTTCCTACGCATAAGCTTCCGCCGACGCATATGGTCTATGGTTTACGCATAAGCTTGCAAAACCTACGCCTAAGCCAAATTTCTTAACCAAAATTGTGAATTGTTACTCGTTCAAACTTGTAAATAAATAAATCATAACGTCACGAAACCAAAATGTCATTAATAAGCTTAAATGGTTTATATGTTGTGAAAATTTGGACTTTAAAACTCATAGTTAATCAACTCACGAAACTTATCACGACTACTTTGGACTATTGGACAAACAAGTGACATTGGACCCATAACATTCATTAACATATCACATTCAATAATTAGACAGTAAAATCAACTTTTAACTAACATAATGTCTTTCGATATGTTGGTTCTTTTGGCTAAATTTCTTTCAGATCATGATATGGACGTCCAAATGCAAAATGTTGATGCACAAAATGTTCTCTCAATGGAAGACATCTTCCCCAACGGTTACACAATGAAGATCGGAAAGAACAACCTCAAAGTTGATTTTGACAACTTCACTTGCTATGAGTCTTCTTGTCAGATTGCTGTGGATATTCTGAAGACTCACCCATACCAGAACATGCTCACAAATTCTGCTACTATGCCAGAGATCTATGTTCACCAATACCGCACACGATACAAAAGGTCAAAGGTCAAAGTCTTTGTGACGGTGATGCTTAACCGTAAACAAGTCACCATCACTCCCGCAGATTTAAGGGTTGTTCTTCTTCTTCCAACCATCGAGCCCTCGAGTTCTGCTACTCCTACGGAAGAGGTCGTTCTCCAATTCATGGTCGACATCGGCTATGATGAAGTGCTGGAGTTATCACAAAACACTCTTCAAGAGATCTTAAGAATATTCCTCAACCATGGAGAACACTATACATTATGATTGCTAAATCCGTTCCGGACGTGGCGGTGGCTATGAGCATCCAAGCTCATGGAACTTCAAATATTTTGGGGCATGGTCAACATGAAACACATTGAATTTTGACTCGATATGGGACGACATGATGACTTACACGAAAGGCTCGGCTCCAAGATCCCTTATGTCGGATACACAAAATTGTTGATCAAAAGGATTCTTGAAACCAATCCAGATATTCCCAAAGACTTGAAGACCCCAACCATCACTTGTGCTACTTGAACCCACACTCAACATGGTAAGATTCAAAGAATCAACCACAAAGAAACAGGTGTAGTGTTGCGGATTATCTTCTTACCGATGTTATCAAAGGACTTCAATCGTATAAACGATATCCGTAGCGATTGAAGGTGAAAAGTAGGTTTCATTGATGTTAAGTCTTCCGCACACCTGTTAGGAAGACCGGAGAGGCACCTTGCAGAAGTGTTACAAGCATAGGAAGTCTCTTAAAGTATCCAAAGAGAAATCCCTCCGAAAAAGGAAAGTACCATCAGCGGTTGCTATTCCAAATCCTAAACCGAACCCAAACCGATGGATGAGGACTCGGAGGGAATCGAATCATTTGAAGAGGTTACCTACTCAGAATATGTTATAGATGATACACTAATAGTTGAAAAACCTCTAAGTCCCAAGTCTGATAAAGGGAAAACTCCAGTGCAAGAGCAGGAAGAAGAGAGCTCCGATGAAGAGCCACAGGATGAAGAAAGAGATTACAGAAAGAAGCTTAAGAACCTCAGACTCCAACATGTTGCTCAATTGTTCAATCTGCAACAAACTCGTGGCCCCGGAGGGTCAATTGGTGGTGCACTTACCACACCAGTCTCCGATGCGGTTAATCAACCCGATAAGGAAACTGGTACCACCACCCACGAATAACAAAAAAAGCAACTAGAGGATTCTATCATCTATGACTTTGAGGAACCGGAAATGGACAAGAATGAAAAGATTATTGATGAAGATGTTGTGGCTACGGCTAAAGATAAAGCAGAAAAAGAAGCTCAAGCTAAAGCAGATGAAGAAGCTAGGGTTCAGGCGGAAGAAAAGGCTCAAGCCGAAAAGGAAGCCAAAGATTATCTTCTAGATAGTCCCGCACGTAGCAAAGAACAAACTTCTGAGCCACCAAAGGACCCTGAGTCTCCTCATGTCTCATCTTCACCAGACTCATCTTCTCACTCATCACCACCACCATCTAAAGCCACCACCAGATCCGCATCCAGATCGGTAAAGAAACCAACCGACACTTGGATATCACGAGCTAAGACAAAGATTGTCAAAGCTGTCAGGCAAGTCAGGAAGAAAGACGTGACAAACAAGACACTGAATCAACTCGCCGATAGAGTCAATCTTCTTCAAAAAGTGATAAACGAGATGTTGGGAGAACGGGAACAAATCCAGAAGTTTCTCAATCGAGATATACAGGGTGAAATGAACAAGACGATTAGGGAATATATTCATAAGTTCCTTATCGACATTGTTCCTGGAGTGACAAGAGAGATGTTCACCAGACAACTCTATCTGAATCTCTTGTAGTTGGTCAAGCAAACAAAAAAAGCAACGCCTTTATCAATAACAATCAACCCAACTCGAGTCTGCAATGTCTCCGATCGCGAAATGGTTTCAAGCTTGTACTACAAATGTCTCGACGATCCGCAACATTTACTTCGATAAAGGTAAACTGTTTGACGCATCTTTGGAATACCAACTTAAAACTTCATGCAAAGCGGCAGATGAACAGCCAAAGCGCCCAAGAGACGATGATGATCAGGATAAGGATAAAGAGTCCAAACGCAAGAAGAAGTCGATGAATCTCCTCCATGCCACCACCACCCCAAAGGACCTCCACCGAAAGAAGATCTCCTCCACGCTCGCTCATGAGAAACCTCGGGACTCGAGTTACCACCACAACAGAGAAAACCGATGATCATTTTGAATACACTGCTGGTAACGATGAAGAGATCCCTGAGCCCCAACAACAACCCACCTCTTCTGCCACAACAAAGAAACCAGAATCATCATCAAAGCCAAAGAAAAAGAAGAAGAAGACCGATGTTCTCTCATGGATATATGAAGACACAACCGAAGAATATGACTGGTTTTCTAGACTTGTTGATGCCACCCCCTCATTACCAGAAGGTCAAGAAATGGTAGATGGTCGCACAATGGAGCATGTGAAGCTTATACAATAAAAGTTCAGAGTGAAGAAGATGACTAAGGCAGAGTTGAAGCGAATCAAGAATGATGCATTTCAACTTCTTAAAATGATTTCGAGACAGGCAATTGAATTGAATATCATCTCGACAACATTGCACGGGCCATGTCTAACAACATCGATTGGCTCAACCACAAGCTAACATTGACTTCACGCACTGCACAAAGCTCCATACTACACTGACTGGACCAGACCTCTACCTACAATTGGCCGACCGGATCAACCCAAGATTCCATTCCGCTATTTCTTCAACAACGACCTAGAGTTTCTTCTACACGGTAGCGATGTCTTCATGAAATACGCTACATCACTCACACTCCCTTTCCCGGCAACAATATACTCCAACAGTATAGCCATCGAGGAAGAAGCCACACACATGTTTGCCAAAAAAGTGGAACAGTATGATCTCGATGCATTGTATGGGATTCATCATTGGCCTGAATGCCGAAGAATCTACTACAAAAGCTGCCAGGTTCTGAAGTCGAAAAAGGAAGTGTTCAGTGAAAAATGGATCATTGCAATTCAGCATGTTACCCTTTCGTCAAAGTGGGACTACACATTCCTTAAGAAAATTATGGTCAAACGACAAGACGAAGAGGAATATGACTTCTGTGAAGCGGATTTTCCAAGATTGTCGCTAAATGACATTGAAGACATGTATCTCGCCAAGGTACAAGGAAGAATGCGACATTTCTCTACAAATATCCAACGCGAGTACATCAAGTCAGTGCTCATCTTCATCAGAAGCATCGTGATCCAAGAACGTGTAGAAGATATTCAACTTGCCGTGGAATCATATCAGAAGCATGTTAATCTCACAAAACCACAGCTTGACCTTCCCGACATAAACCAACTTTCTCATTACACCCTTATCAAGAAACCATTTGGAGTAGTCTACCGAAGTGAACTACACCATAATTGCTTCATGGCGTGCAAAGAGCTTCACAAGTTTGGGGATCACACATTGAAGAAATTCAGGGATGGATTAGCTTATCGGTTAAAGAAGATACATGACGCATAGGGTCACCGAAGAGATGGAATTCGAGGATAAGAGGATGTGAAGAAGATCATCGCCGGATTGATGAAAAATTGTTCGAAGGGATCGATCGAGAACTTTGGAGAGTTTCATAGGCGGTCGCCCAAGCATATCTCTCACAGCTACCAACGCCCGAACACATTCACGAGTTATTCTTTGGAATACCGAGACTCTGGTACCCTTGATCTGCTTTCATTATCATTTATTTGGATGTGTGATTTATATTTTGACAATGGCTTGTGCACAAATAATAGTGTACAACCCGTACTTGTCATGAAAGGACCCTGTGGTACGCATCAGTGCCACAATCCTTATAAAAGGAGCGAAAGCTTCTTACTTTTGAGTAAACCTAATCAAAACTTTCACTTTTCAAAGTTTTGCTCAAAAGAACAAGTACTTCCCCTTATGTTTCAAAACCTCAAAAGTTTATATCACTTGTTGATGGGGAGTATTTGCTTAAAACTTTGTTCACAAATTTTTCTTCGTGGTAATCTTCCCACAAAACTCGAAATGGTCGTATTCGATATCAAAATTTCGTTAAAAATAACATTTATATGCCATTTTTTAGAGGGAAAAAATTATGTGATAAGAAATATGTTGTGAATTGCTATTGAATCTTCGTGTTAAAAGACTTAACCAATGAATTGACGAGCTCTTAAATGTTAGTAACTCGAAAAGACTTGTCCGGGACGGGTAATAATTTCAAGCTAGTTCGCTAGTGATGTAAACGTGTCTCGCAAAGGACTTGTCCTAGTAGAATGTACCATTTGAGAAATTCTTGGTAGACATGAACTTTGACGGGTTTGACAACCTTTCGAGGTTTGTCCACACCTTCAAGGTAGTTATTAGAGCTAGTTGTCACCTAAAAGTCGACAATGTAACTCTTTAACTATGCAACGAACCGTGTCTCATGGGGAATTGTCTATCTTGAGTTGATCAATTCATAAGGCGCTCTTCCCTCACAAGTGCGATTACGTCAAAATACTTAAGCACGTGTGGAGGGGAGTATTTCGCAGAATACAAAACTCTCAACAAATGGTACAAAATGCATTTACTCATAACCACTTTGAGAGATTTTACATGAAAATGGTTTACGGCAACATAGGCTAGTCATGGAGTTATAAGGTGACTAAAGTTAGGAATAACCGTCCTATGATCCGCTAGAGCTGGAGGGATCTACCCAAGGACACCACCAATAGTTAGAATCTAGAAGTCCTTAGGTATGATTATTAAAAAGGAGAAAATGAGAATTGGAGAAAGAAGGAGTTGAAGAATTAAAAAAAAAAGTAAAGAAAAGGGTGAAAAGAAATAGCCTCCAGTTATTCAACTTAGGCGCACACGGGTTCAATTCATATACTGTCGTCACTTGATGATGCCGGTATTGAAGATCAAAGTCATCATGGACGACTTAAGTTTCTCTCAATAGAAGCTTGTTTCATTCTCAGGAACCCTACGTAAACTATCGGCTTTCTCTTAGAGATTCTTCGGTATTGAAGAAGGAGACCTCTCCCTAGTCTCCGCTCGGGAAAACCAAAGTGCACTATTGAGTCTAGAGCCACGAGATTCATCAAAAGATCTCTTAGGTACACTTGACAATTCATCGCTTGTCGTTCAACAATAAGAACACAAGTGATACATTATAGTGTCCTTCACGAGATCTTAGCAATCTGTCGAGAACATTTATGAGGGTTCACAACTGTGATCCTCGGTGATTGAATGGAAACTCCCGCCAGATCAACATCAAATAGCCATGACAAACAGTCACCGGTAACTCCTTGTGGGTTACGCTTAGTGTGTCGCAAACGGTCTACGATCGTGGGTGATGCTTGGTGTACCTCATTGACTCATCCGAATCAGAGGTGTACTTGCACATCGTGTTATCTCACTTGTGGGATTCCAGTTCGAGAACGACTTTGTGAGAATTAGAGTCGTGTTTTCACACTATGCTGTTAACACACTCGAAGTTCAAACTTGTAAGAGCTGGATTCTTTCTAACCCATGTTTTATGTTTTCTTCTTATGGATGCTTGCGGGTGGAAAAGATCGTCCAGATTCTTCACATGCTCATACCAATAACATCACTAATTGAAGTTCTCTCCAAAGGCAACACAAAGTCAGAATGATTCTTCGTCAAAGTCAAAGAATCGTTTAAAGACTCAGAGAACTACATCGATGTAAATCCAACGTTAAAGGCGTGTGAGCATGTTGAAGAAAGGCGGAGACATTGTAGCAATGAAGCGGACACTGACGAGATAACCACAACATACTATCACTACCACCACAAAGAACAATGATCAAAGAACAAAGTAAATGAAGACGTCAAAGCTGAAAAACTTCAAAGTTAACAAGATCCCTACACTGGGGAGATTGTTGGAATCAAGACATTTCTTCTCACAAGAAAGAAGAATGTCAGAAGACGTCAAAGCTACTATTACATCAGCACCTACATCGTTTTTCACTCTTATCATTAATTACCAACACTTAGTGGGAGATTGTTGGAATCACTCCTAAATCATATTTCAAGTGTTTGTAATCATTATGTAATAGTTAGTTTAATTAAGGCTTTTAAGTTAGTAATCAAGGTTAGGCTCATGTAGAAAGCCCATGAGCCTATCCAAAAGCCCAATAAGTAAAGGAAGGGAGCTTGAGTGTTGCCCTAGCTCCTTCCCTATAAATACCTTGTAAACTCCCATTTGGGAGTTGGTTGTTCACTTTCACATTTATCCTTAGCATAATCTTTCTTTCATTTCTTACGCATAAGTGTGCTCGTGTTCATCCGATCCTTTCTTCTCTATATTTCTTCATATTGATGCTTGTGTTACATAAATAGGAACCTAACACATATGATGGGCATTTGTAGGAGTTAGATTAGAGGTTAGCAGACTTGAACAGCGATTTTGACGAAGAGTTATTCCCGATCACTCTTCTTGCGGTCGAGGGCAAAAGATGGGTTGTTGGACATGGTTTTTGCAGGGCGTGGATGACGTTTAAACAGTCTGAGGAGTTGCAGACTCGCCTTGGTGATTGCATTAGTAAGGCCATAGCGGAGGGGTTGAGGCAAGGTTTGGAAGCCGAGGTTGTTCTTGGACCGTGGGTACCAAGGAGGAACAGGTTAAGGCTTATGATCCCGAGGCTAAGGCACGTTACCGCGAGTATGTCGTGCGGCTAAGTGATGTTCCTTTTCCCCTGCTGGATTCCTTGGAAGCCTGAAAGGACGCTCCCCTTGAATATCTGATGGCTAAATTAGTTTTGCAGGAGGAGCGGCCTAGTGGATCATGGGAGTTTGTGTTTAGCTGCCCAAACACGGAGGAGGTTATGCTTCCCAACTCCCTACTTCAGGCGGTCACAAGGCGATCGCGAGCTATTGCGGCGTACAGGGAAAGGAAGAGTCGCTATTGCGGCGTACAGGGAAAGGAAGAGTCGTCCCCATGGCAAGGAATTTGGTTCTGGGAACCCGAACTTGGCGGTTTCTACAGTTGTTCATCAGATCAACCCGTACGGGGAGCCTTCCATGGTTATAGTTCCTCATGTACCAACCCCATCTGCTCCTCTTACGGGGTCCCACCAGGGAAGAGGAACAGACTCATGATGACATGTTCGACATAGAGATATTGGATCGCGTTGGGGATGCGTATGGTGTGTTGTTTTCCACGGGCGGCATTTAGACTATGCCGCCCTTTAACCCTTTGTGAAGCTTGTTAACATATGTTCTTTGGTTGTGCCTTGTTAGGTCGGGGTCTTGGGTTGTGATCACCGTGGTATCATTATCTTTTGTAATTCGGGGTATGCCCTCATGTATATGTAAAGATTTTTTGGACTTAATGATAATATACGTTCTGTACTTAGATTACATACATATGTTTTGGTTGATTACCGGTGTTGGACAATCCGGGCTTTGTTTTATACCCTTGTCCGTATTTTATTATCCAGGGGTAATACAAGTTGGTCAATGGGTTTGCAATACCACTTACATGCCTGAGTCAATTATGAGGTTACTCATCCTTGTTTTGTGTGTGCGACATATGTGTCGCAAATGCGCAATAATATTATCAAATTGTAAATAAACTTGTTTTGAAAAATTTGTGAAGCGGGCCAGGCTCTACATTTCATTGATAACTTAAAAAATGATACAAGAAAAACTAAAGACATAAATTTAAACTACTTTCCCCGTTGTCCGGATCTGATTCGTGCTCAACTACAAAAGGTGGGGATGACAAGTTTACACTTACACGTAGCACTTTTTCAAGTTGCGGACATTCCACGTCCGCGGAAGCGACTCTCTGTTTGGTCCTATGAGCCTGTATGCTCCGTTCCCTAGTGCTTCCACCACTTCATACGGTCCTTCCCATTTATGACCCAACTTTCCCGTGTCTTCCATCCGACTAGCTTTGTTGCTGCGGTATACGAATTCTCCAGGCATGAACGTCGTGCCCTGGAATTTGGCGTTGTAATACTTCTCCATCCTAGCTTTGCTGCGTGCCTCTTCAATTGCCGCGGCTTCTCTTTTTTCTTCTAAGATATCAAGGTTCAGGCGGAGGTCCTGGTCGTTGGAGACTTTGTTCACGGCTGTGCATCGAATGTTTGGCATTCCGATCTCCACTGGGATGACCGCCTCTGTGCCGTATGTGAGGGAGAATGGGGTCTCCGTATTGTTGGTCTTGATCATGGTTCTGTGAGCCCATAGCACATGCGCCACTTCTTCCATCCAGTCCTTATTGCCTCTCTCTAACCTTGCCTTTATGCCATCCCCAAGCTCTTGTTCGTGCTTTCCACTAATCTATTTGCTTGCGGATGTTTGACAGACGCGAAGCGTTGTTTGATATTGAGCTTTTCACACCAGTCCTTAAACGGATTGTCACGGAACTATTTTCCGTTATCTGATACTATTTCCCCCGGTAGACCAAATCGACAAACGATATTGTCCCAAACAAACTTCTTAACTTGTCTACCTGTGATGGAAGTTAGAGGTTTAGCCTCGATCCATTTGGTGAAATAGCCAATCCCCACGATCATGAATTTGACCTTGCCTGGCCCTTCTGAGAAAGGGCCGCAGATGTCTAGACTTCATTTGTAAATGGGCCAAGGGGAGGTGATCGGGGTAAGGTTTTGCTACGGGTTTTTTGGCACTGGACGATGAACTCGGCAATCTTCACATTTCCATATAATTTCCCTGGTGTCTTTGTGCATTGTTGGCCAATAATACCCGGATCAGAATGCCTTGGCTACGACCGCTCTAGGTCCTGAGTGCATACTGCATGAGCCCTCGTGAATCTCCCGCATCACATAGCTGGCTTGAACGGGGCCCATGCATAGGAGCCATGGCTCTAGGAATGATTTCCGGAATAGAGTGCCATCTTTTAGCGCATACTGTCGCGCCTTGATTCTCAATTTCATTGCTTTCTTGTCATCAACCGACAATGTTTCTTCCTTCAAATATTTGATTAAAGGAGTCATCCATGTGTCTCTGATGCAGGTTTTACTGACCAGGTTTTAATATTTATATTGTCTCGTTATACCTATGGTCTACCCTAATGCACTAACGAGCAGTGTACCCGGTCATATGTAGTGTAGTATTTTTGTAAAACCGGGGTCGTCCCAAGAGCTATGTGTGCGGATTTTAATTAAGTTTAGGTGTCACGGATTTTAAGGTTGAAATGATTAATAACTAAAGACAAAGAAATAAAATAAAGAAAGCAAATAAAGGCGAGGGTTGTGATTAATAGAGGAGAAGTGTGCTAACCTAGTTAATCTTCCTTTCATGTTAAGTTCACGTTTAATTACTTCCAATTGCTTCAAGTGGGGGTAAAGATCGCTAGGACAACATTTCGTCAGTTCGTCTTAACCTATCAGCAAAGGTTTCCACCAGAGATCATCGGGTGACCCCTCGAAATTCCAGTTATTTTTAGTCCCCTAAGCCAAGTCATTAAGTGCCGCTACATGCAAGGTTCATAACAATGAGTGCCCGGGCGCTAGCATCTTAAACACTCATCCCTAACTTCTTAAGTTCATCCAAACGGTAGGTGATCAGTTGGTCAAATAGCACAAGCGAAGAAGGGTCGTTAGTTGGTCAATTCTTACCCTTCCCACTCAGTATAACTACTTAGGGTCAGTTGGTCATATTTCCTAAGTAACTAGCCACTACCGCCATTCAAAACTACCGAAACAAGGGTAGCTACCAACAAACTGTGCATGCATACACTAGAAACAATTATAAGGAAGCAATGTAAACATAATAAAATAGTTAAGGAATCATAACTAGGCTAGCACCAGAGGTGCGTAGCCGCTTATATTAACTAAAACAATCGATTCAATGTTTAACATATCAAAATACATGAATTGAAAGTAAAGAAATGATAAAATGCTAATGCTTATCGTAGGGGAGTGATTTCTCCCTTAGAGATGACTCCGTATGCTCCCTAAGATCTCGCCTTCAACCTTCCACCCACGTTCTACGATTTGGTGTGTGAAGTGAATGAATAAATCTTTGGAATTGGGCGGTATTTATAGGCCGATCAGTTACGCGTAATTAAGTTGAGAGTTACGCCGTAACATCCAATTTTCGTAATTTGCTCGAAAAGTCGTTACGACATAATGTCAAGAAGGAGTTACGCCGTATCTTCAGTAAATCATGGTTACGCCATAGTTGTGACAAGAGTTACGGCGTAGCTTGCAGCGGCGCGGAACCTCATTTAACCTAATTAGTTACGGCGTAATCTTAGGATGGAGTTACGCCGTAAACTTCAGTTGAGTTGGTTTTCCGAGTCACGCTTCTGTTACGGCGTAATGTGAGAGAAGAGTTACGTCGTAACATCTTCAAAATGAGCATACTATCATATATCTTCAATAAAACTCTCCAAATCCGTGTCTCAATAGCTCCAATGCTCGTAATTTACTTGAAAGTGAAATATAGAGGAAAACAAGCGTAAATCCATATAAATGATATATAATACGAGCATTATCGGGGAAAATTGACACTTAATATTCAGGATTATTTGATGTTATCAAATATTCCCTCACTTGAACTTTACTTGCCCTCAAGTAGACCTTATTAGATAGATTCCTAAAAAGATATCTCCCATTACCTGGAAAATATTAAGTTTACAAATCCCTTATTCTAGAATAAAACAAAGCCGAACACCTCACGAAATGGGAACAAAACACTCAAATCTCTCAACTATTCTAAGTGTCAATTTCGGGGTGATCACTCAACGCACAGTCAGAGCATGTATTCTATCATAATCTTGGTGGTCACACAAATCTCCACCACTAGAGTTAAGGGCTAAACAATTCTCAAAGGCAATATGGGTAGACACGACAAAGGTTAAGGGTGAGTTGTCATTACTAACATGTCACGGTGAAGTGGATAAAATCAATGATACATGACCAAATCCATGGCCAAAACAC
This sequence comes from Chrysanthemum lavandulifolium, assembly GCA_022545495.1. Classification (NCBI taxonomy): domain Eukaryota; kingdom Viridiplantae; phylum Streptophyta; class Magnoliopsida; order Asterales; family Asteraceae; genus Chrysanthemum; species Chrysanthemum lavandulifolium. Next base: position 121,049,556 of record CM040245.1, read on the forward strand.
CAAAGATTGCTCATTGCATCACCTAGACATGCTTCATGACTAAAGGGTAGGATAAGACATGGATAAAAAATTGTAAAATAAAATCAAGCAAATAGTCTAAATCTATAACCAAGTCATCACCACTCACCGCTCATCCAAAGTTCAAGTTTGAAGTTAGAAGCCGGATCATGATAATACCAGGTGAATATGCCATTAGAGGACGTCCTGATGGGCACATTAATTCCATTCTTCAAATGTGACCGAGGTGGCCTCCTCGATATTAAATCTATAATAAGCTCATAACATAGTGCTTATAACTTCGCACTTTACAATCAAATAAATAACTATAACACAATTTTTTTTTCCGAATCACATCATTTTTTTTCATCAAACATAACAAATAAACATAACATCCCCCCACTTGAGATGAACAATATGAGAATTTGGAGGGTCTTCAATGATCTTTAAGAATATGTCATCGACAAAAGCGTGATTCCCGAACCTTTCCACTTAAACCTTGAACTTAGGCAAACGATAACTTCCCAATTACAAATAAAGACTACATGGTAGGCTAAGGTGTAAGGGTGTAACGAAACAATATGTTGGGTGAGCAAAAAGAATGGAATGGCTCAGAAGGGTGTATCTAGGGGTATCTTGCGCTAAAGGTGAGTGCAACAATGGGTTTATCATGGGGGTCGAGAAGTCGAGGTGACTAATTGATAGACACACAATGATAGGCTATTTGGGTGATAATCCTATAATACTGACTTCTTAAACTGAAAATTCCAAATACATCGAGCAAACTCAACATACCTCGTCTATTGTCTCGAAATGATGCAAAGACCAAGTTCTAAAGTTTACAAGCTACCGACACACTCATAATTTGGTGGATTTGGGATAAAAATTTGGAAACGGATAAAGCTAATCTCACCATAGAGTATCAAGGGTTATAATGTGCTCGGCTAAGGTCTAATCTAGTTAGGTTAAGAAAAACATGTCAAAATTTTAAAAATGGCATAATGTTTTCAAAATAAACTAGAAAACGAGGGCAAAATAAAGTTCAAGAGACAATTCTACTCCGTCCCCCATTTGAAATGTACAAAGTCCCTTTGTACTAAGCGTTAAATAAAGGTGAAGAGAAAAGTAGAATTAGGCGAGAACTTCCCGAAATTTGCTCCAAAAAGAAAAAGGCTCATGAAAAGAATCGTGCCTTTACATAAGCATCCACGAGTAAACTTCAATCCACGAAATCACACTACCGACAAGCATAATTCTAAAAAGAAAAGAAAATGAATAAGAAACCTAACTCACTTTCAGAGGAATCACGGTTGCATTTAGCGATGCAACAAGTTTTCAAACCACTTGGTGTCCCAAGTGGACGAGTGTAGTCTCGTGAGGGCTTACAGGGAACATACCCACAAAGTTCATTTAAAAACTAAGACAAGGTTATTGTGTTTAAAAAGAAAGAAGTGTTACAGAGGATAGTTACGTCGTAACCCCTATAAGGAGTTACGCCGTAATTAATGCAAAATCTGGCAGACGCTACAGGAGTGTAGCTACGGCGTAACCATTGCTTGGAATTACGCCGTAATTGGTAATGCTCTGAGAAACTACTACAAAAAATATGTTACGGCGTAACCATAAGAATGAGTTACGCCGTAACTGTGGACAAACCCCCATTCAGCATGTTGCAGCAACTTTTCACCGTTTTCCTGCAAAATTGGTTAAAACACAAAACCCAACAGAAATGGAAATAAAGCAAATGAAAGGGATAATTCGGGTTGTCTCTCGAAAGAGCACTTTTCTTTATTTACGAGTCTTTAAGTTAGACTCAAAGCCTCGGGCTTTATGGCGGCCTTTGTCCATCTTCCTTCTCATTTGCTTTTTGTCGAGGATGGTCGGTCCCAAACACATGAAGGAATATCTGAGTCAAGGAGTACCGATTTTCTTGCAAAAATTAGCTTCCCGTTCAGAGTAAATTTAGCCTCGACTTCCCATTTAGCTTGATAGCTCCAAACATCACTTTAACCCAATTTTCAAATGAGATTCCCTTGTATCCGACTTTCATTCTCCCTTCTTCGTCGAAACATGCCCATTCCATGCGTTTGAGCCAGTTAGGATCGGGGAACTCTCCTCCATCGCAAATCTTCCGGTTGGGGTCACACGTTGGCCATGCTCTGGTGAATTCATCAGACATTATAGCCGGTTCGCAAAAATGAAGAGTCCAATCAACCTCAGTGAACCAATCGTTCATAATATCATGTCCCTGAATCCATCGTTTCTTGTTCAGTTTTTCGTCCTCCCAGCACCACCAAACTTCTGCTACCTCTTTTATCCTTCGAATAAAAAACTGTCCTCCTCCATTGCATTGTTTGAGAAACGGAGAACACGTTGGCAATGTCACTTAGAACCCTCAATCAAAGAAATCTCAGGAGTACAACAATGAAGCTTTCCCGTAGTAACAATATCAGGCACGGAAGGTCGGACATCATCATCTTCTTTATCGCTGTTGTCATCATCACTAGACTCGATTCCCCACAAATGGCCAAATTATGAAGGAGGAAAATTATCATAACAATTAACTTGAATCTCCTTGGAATCTTCATTTGTCACTACTTCATCCGGCTCATGGCATAAAGTTTTGTCCATTTTAAATACTACTCTCTCACCATAGTATCCCAATGAGTCAAGGAATGGTTTACCAAGAATTAAACGTTCCCTCGTGTTTTTTTCCATGTTGATAGCCACAAATTCGGGAGCAGATACGAACCTGTCGATCTTAACAAAATTACCACCCGTGATTCCTAGAGGGGTAGCCTTGGTCATATTGGCCATCTCAACCACCATATCCGTTTTCCAAATATGGATTAATTTAAGTTTTAAGAATATTGAAAGTGGCATGATGTTTATGCTAGACCCAAAATCTACTAATCCGAAAAGATCATGATTTCCAACAGAACATGGAATGACGAACTCGTCTGTGCTAACGTCTTTAACTGAAAATACCCCAATTTTTGACATGTTTACATCTTCTGACTCCTGGTTACGCCGTAACTCAGGAAAATAGTTACGGCGTAACTACGACTGATTGTCGACAGTTGCAGCTTTTAGATTTTTGGCTCGAGAATGGAATCTTTAATCGCTTCCTGTGAATCATTATCAGCAAAAACGGCATTACATACCACCATAGGTTTGACCCCTCAGGTTCAGTGTCATTCACCTCTATCACTGCACTAAGTTTCTCCACCATGGCTTCTAGGTTTTTAAGGGTTGTGTCGTGTCTGGAGAGGCTTTTATTTGTATTTTCCTGGAAATCCTTGAGCCATTTATCTTGTTCTTTTTTCTTTTGGGCTGAACTTTCCAGGAATTGGTTGATAATCTCTTCAATGTTGGGCCTTTTTTCTCTATAGGGCCCGCAGTTGTAATTTCCAGAAGGTCCTCCACGATAGCCATTACTATTCCGATTGTCCCCATAAAACTGATGATTTTCACCATATTTAACTTCTTCAATCTTGCTATCTTCGTCAATTTGAAGGCAATTTCTTGTGAGATGTCCTCTTCCACAGTTTTCGCAACCTACTTGGATGGCATGCACACTTTCTCTGAGCTTGAGCATATCCCGACCAAGATTTTCTATCTTGTTAGTGATGGCGGCAATTCCATCAAGACTTCAGCCTAGGCTTCTTTTGCTACCTCAATCGTGCCATTTTTGGGAATGATCAGCCATTTTTTGGATGGCTTTAATTGCAAGAGTAGGGGTCATGCTCGAAATTGGTCCTTGGTAGTCCAGCATCTGTCTTGTGGGTACGTTGATTCCTTTGTAAAAGATGTTCACCTTTTGCTGGTTGTTTAGATCATGTGTAGGACACTTGTAGAGGAGATCGTTGTATCAATCCCAGGTTGATACAATGTTTCATCGTCATCTTGCTTGAAATTATGAATCTCCATGAGCTGATTAGATATCTTTGACGGAGGAAAATATCTTTGGATGAAGTGCTTTTTTAGTAGAGCCCATGTATCAACTGCCCCGGTGGGCAATCTTTCGATCCATCTTCTTGCTCCCCAAGAAGAGTCATGGGAACACCCTTAGCATAACACTTCATGAGATACACCGAATGTTGAAAAGGCTTCATGCGATGTACAAGACATTCTCAACGTGATCATACGCATCTTCGTCCTGCTTCCGGAAAAAGGTTAGCAAGAAGATCCCTCATAAATTGATCTTTAATCTCGAAACAGACATTAGCTCCAATTGCCGGTCTTACGAGCCCCAGCCCTTGTACTTCTCTTGTCAAAGCCAAATATTCCTCAAGAGTGAGGTCATCAATGTTACCAACTTCCATGGTACCTAAAACTTGAAAAGAGATCGTGAGAAATTGAGAAAATTAAAAAAACAGAACAAAAATGAAAGACTTAATGAAAATCCTAATATAACCCCCCGGCAGTGGCGCCAAAAACTTTATGCATGTTTTATTGATCAGGTTTTAATATTTATATTGTCTCGTTATACATATAGTTTACCCTACTGCACTAACGCGCAGTGTACCCGGTCGTATGTAGTGTAGTATTTGGTAAAACCGAGGTCGTCCCAAGAGCTATGTGTGCGGATTTTAACTAAGTCTAGGTGTCACAGATTTTAAGGATGAAATGATTAATAACTAAAGAAAAGAAAATAAAATAAAGAAAGCAAATAAAGGAGAGGGTTGTGATCAATAGTGGAGAAGTGTGCTAACCTAGTTAATCTTCTTATCATGTTAAGTTCACGTTTAATTATTCCAATTGCTTTTAGTGTGGGTAAAGGTCGCTAGGACAACATTTGGTCAGTTCGTCCTAAACTATCAACAAAGGTTTCCACCGAAAATCATTGGGTGACCCCTCGAAAGTCCATTTGTTTTTAGTCCCCTAAGCCAAGTCATTAAGTGCCGCTACATGCAAGATTCATAACAATAAGTTCCCGGGCGCTAGCATCTTAAACACTCATCCCTAACTTCAAACGGTAGGTTATCAGTTGGTCAAGTCACACAAGTGAAGAAGGGTCGTTAGTTGGTCAATTCTTACCCTTCCCACTCAGTATAACTACTTAGGGTCAGTTGGTCATATTTCCTAAGTAACTAGCCACTACCGCCATTCAAAACTACCGAAACAAGGGTAGCTACCAACAAACTATGCATGCATACACTAGAAACAATTATAAGGAAGCAATGTAAACATAAATAAAATAGTTAAGGAATCAAAACTAGGCTAGCACCAGAGGTGCGTAGCCACTCATATTAACTAAAACAATCGATTCAATGTTTAACATATCAAAATACATGAATTGAAAGTAAAGAAATGATAAAATGCTAATGCTTATCGTAGGGGAGTGATTTCTCCCTTAGAGATGACTCCGTATGCTCCCTAAGATCTGCCTTCAACCTTCCACCCACGTTCTCTGATTTGGTGTGTGAAGTGAATGAATAGAAATGTTGGAATTTGGGCGGTATTTATAGGCCAAATCTGGTTACGGCGTAACTTAAGTTGAGAGTTACGCCGTAACATCCAATTTTCATAATTTGCTCTGGAAAAGCTGGTTACGGTGTAACGTCAGAAAAGAGTTACGCCGTATCTTCAATAAATCATGGTTACGCCGTAGTTGTGACAAAAGTTACGGCGTAGCTTGCTGCGGCGCGGAACCAACCTAATTAGTTACAACGTAATCTTAGGATGGAGTTACGCCGTAAACTTCAGTTGAGTTGGTTTTCTAAGTCATGCTTTTGTTACGGCGTAACGTGAGAGGAGAGTTACGCCGTAACATCTTCAAAATGAGCATACTATTATATATCTTTAATAAAACTCTCCAAATCCGTGTCTCAATAGCTCCAATGCTCGTAATTTACCTGAAAGTGAAATATAGAGGAAAACAAGCGTAAATCCATATAAATGATATAACATACGAGCATTATCGGGGAAATTGACACTTAATATTCAGGATTATTTGATGTTATCAGTCCCCTTCCTCTTCGACCACGGCTAGGACTTCCCTTTCCTCAATCGAATTTTCTTTCAAAACTTCCACAAGCACCTGTTTTGTTAGGTGGCGAGACTGGTAGAGGCTATTTTGCTTAATGCGTCTGCCTGCTTGTTCTGGCTCCGCGGAATCTGCTTGATAGAGAATGTCCGAAACCTTTAATTAGGGCCTTGGCTTTGGCTAGGTAATGCGCCATGCTTGCTTCTTTGCCTCATATGAGCCGTTGATTTGGTTTGCCACTAGTCGGGAATCAACGTTTGCTGAAAGGTCCTTTACTTTCATTTTCTCTGCAATCCGCATGCCTGCTATCAATGCCTCGTACTCAGCTTCATTGTTGGATGCTTCGAACTCAAAGCGCAGAGCGTACGTGAATTACTTCTGTTAGGAATAATCTGTTACCACGGATAGTTGTGGTTTACACTGCATGGATTAATACTAGCAGTGGAAACATATTCCCACCGCAAGTTCTTCATTACCACCGCTATCGCTTATGATAAGGTTAAACGCTGTCTAGATAAGTATAGAATATATCTTGTGTATATTCTATTATGTTAGCTTTATACTTATCTTGTAAAGGACTCCTTGTTGTATAAAAGGAGATCCTAGGTCATTGTCTTAGGTACGTATAACATTACAAGATTACCTACGAAAGCTTCAAGGTGTAACCCTAGTGATAAGTTAAGATCACTCGATTATTCATTAATAATATTGGAGCTTGAGTTTTGTGTTAACTTGTGTTTATTCTCATACATCATATAATTCGCCTTCTAAGTATTACTTAAGTAAATTCCGCTTGCTTGATAATATCATACAAAATATCATTGACACAAGGAGAGTGTCCAGATCCAACAAGTGGTATCGAGCTAAGGTTCGATATTTTGTTTTAGAAGATTCAAGGAATAAGCTTGACTCACTCACTCAATTCAATGGAGATGGAAAACAACCAATCAAACTCTTCTTCTACACACCTGGACTCCTAAGCTTAAGCTTAATGAGTTTGAGATGTGGAGGATACCGATTGAGCAATACTTCCTCATACAGACTATGCTCTATGGGAGATCATTCAACTTGGTGATTCTTTCAAATGTGACCACTACTTCAAAAGTTGGTGTCATGATGTTGTGAAAGTTTCGTGCTCGAATCAAATGTCGAAAAAGCTCAAAAGAAGAATGATCTTAAAGCTAGAAGTCTCAAGGTCGATGACTCTTCCTAGAGACCGATTATTGCATTCAAGAAGTTCAAGACTCGCTAAAGAACTGCTTGAGGAGATTTGCTCAAGGTTTGGTGGTAATGATGCTACAAAGAAGACTCAAAAGACATTGTTAAAGCAAAGTTATGAAAACTTCTCCTTCAAGCAATGACACTCTTGATATCATTTTCACCAAACTTTAAGATTGTTACACAATGATCGTGTTTGGCATTGAGGTAGAAAAGGAAGACCTCAATTTGAAGTTTCTAAGAAGTTTGCCTTCGAGTTTCAAACCAATGTTATTGTCCGGGAAAACAAAATGACATAGAAACAATGAAGCTCAATGATCTTTACAACAACTTCAAACTTATTGAGCAAAGGTTGAAGAAGGCGAGAAACTTGGCACAAGCTCTAGTAGCTTGGCATTGTTGTCAAATTCTGACAATGATGATTCGAAGATGAAAGTGATGATGATCTTGCCACCGTAGGTTCTAAAGTTTCCACCGGCAATGTAAATATTGCCACTAAAGGATCAAAGAAGAAGGTTGCTAGTATTGGAGATCCCACCGAGGACCTTACTTTTATCAACCTTATCACTTTACCAAGCAAACCCAACACGTATACAAGTATAACCACGTGAAACAAACACAAACAAAGCTTAGAAATAAGATGAGAAAGATGGTGACTTGAAGATATAAATTGTGTATGTGTAGATAAAGATAAACACAAGATGTTGTATATTCCAAAGGAAAACACACACACACTACAGCACACCCTCAAATGACCATTTGAGGGTATTTATAGTAAAAGCAACTTAAACCCTAAAGGCTTTGCTTGGGCTTTTCGTTGGACATGGTTTGGGCTTCGTGGACTTGGATTGGATTACACATAATAGTAGGCTAGCTTAACATAACTATTAGCCATTTAGCTTAGCCCAATCCACGAGCCGCTGACTATTCTATCACGATATCTAACACACGTTATAAAGTTCCTAATCGTGAATGACCATCACTTTTAATAAAACTATTATACAATAATCTCCCTAAGGGGTGGTCATTCAAAAGATGTTCCACTTGATTGGTTCTTTACTTTCCTTGAGCTTGAACTTTGCGTGTAGATATAGAATAGTCTTGATTCTTTGTTCCTTCATGCTTTGTGATCGCTAATGTGGTAGTCCGTTGTCAACTTCGTTGGTTAGGTGTCTCCACGTCATTCTCCATTTCTTTCTCCACCATGCTCACACTTCTATTTTTCTTTTGGTTACCAATGATGTAGTTACGAGTCTTTAAACTTTGTAGATTCTTTGACATTGACGAAGAATCATCTCCTTTGATTATGATGAGAACTTTCATGTGTTGTTGGTATGAGCATGTGGCAAGTCCGCACGATCCATCCGCTCCCGAGCTTCCATAAGAAGAAAACATAAAACAAAGTTAGTAATAAGCGGATTCCAAGACTTACAAGTTTGAATTTCGAGGGTGTTAACAACATAGTGTGAAAACACGCCTCTAATTCTCACAAAGGCCGCTCTCGAACTGGAGTTCCACAAGTGAGATAACGCGATGTACCGAAATACATCTACAGCTCGGATGAGTCGTGAGGTACACCAAGCATCACCTCACGATCGTAGACCATTTGAGACACACTAAGCGTAATCCACGAGAATTACCAAGTGACTGCTGTCGTGGCCGCTTGATGTAGACTCGGCGGAGTTTCCATTCAATCATTGAAGATTACGGATGTGAAACTTCTCATAAATGTTTCGCAAATTGCTAAGATCTGCGTGAGGACTCTATAATATATTACTTGTGTCCTTATTGATGAACAACAAGCGATGTCATGTCAAGTGTTCCTATGAGATCTTTTGATGAATTTCGTGGCTCTAGACTCAATTAGTGCATTTTGGTTTTCCCGAGGAGACTAGGAAAGGGTCTCCTCTTCAATACCAACGATCTCTAAGAGAAAGTCAATAGATTATGTAGGGTTCCCGGTGAGAATGAAACAAACCTTTGAGAGGAATTGAGTGGCTAGAAGGTTTAGTGCAAAGCGCCATCGGGTCCATGACGCCTTTGTCTTCAATACCGGTGTCATCTAGTGACATCCAAGAGCATATGTATTGAACCCGATTTCGCCCTAAGGTTGAATATGGAGGGCTATTTCTTTTCACCCTTCTCATTACATTTATTTTTAATTCTTCAACCCTTCTTTCTCCTTTCTCACATTACTCCTTTTTCAATCATACCTAAGGACTTCTACTACTAACTATGGGTATTGTCCTTGGTAGATCTCTCCGCTCGCGGATCATAGGACTAATTTTCTATCCTTAGTCACCTTATAACTCCATGACTCGTCCTATTGTTGCCATAAAGCCATTTTCTTGAAAATCCTCAAAGTGTTTTTGATGGAAAACATGTTTGGAACACTTCGAGAGTTTTATATTTTCGAAACACTCCCCTTCACATGTGCTCATAAGTTTTGACAACTGCACATAGAGGGTAGAGTTCGCACTTTTGAATTGATCGACTTTAAATGAACAAGACCGATTCGAGACACGCTTACATCACTAGAGAACTAGCTTGAAATTATTACCCGCCCCTGGTCAAGTCCATAGAAAGTTTCTCGAGATGGTACATGATTGCTCGTCAATTCATTGGTTCCGTCTCGAGTCGAGCTCATTATGAGATTCAAACCACGATCATTAAACATTTTGATCACATTTTAATCATGTCTCCTCCCCTCAAAAATAGCATAAGCGTGATATTTTGATATCAACGGATTAAACAACATTTTAGAATCTTTTGGGAGACAAACGGATTTGATTTAAGCATGAATTTGGAACATTTTTGTTTTATACTCCCCTTTAATAAAGCATATTCAATTAAAGGGTTTTAGAGGAGTTATCTTGAGCACAAAATATTTGAAAGATTTTGAAAAATCTTTTGAACAATCTTGAAAAGGTGCTCAAGATGATGATGATTTCTCACCATTTTAAATGTAGTGCAATCAAGCGTACACCTCATTTTTCGATCAAAGCACGAGTTTTGATTTGAAAATAATCAAAAGTCATCATTTCGGTCCGGGTTTCAGATTGATGTATACGAAAGCCATTTTATTAAGAAATTTTGAGAAACGACATGTTTTAGAAAACCTATAAAGAACTCTCGCTCAAGCATCCAGACATGCCCGTATCATTGTTGAATGACATTTCTAGATACGTAAAGAATATCGATTATACAAGAGACATGTCGAGAAGAATATTTTGGATTTTGATTTTATATTGTTTTGTATTTTTGAAATTTTGTATTTTTATATTTTGCTTTTGTTGGTTTTTCAAATTTTGTATTTTTTTTTCAAAAATATTTACTGCTAAGCTTTTGGAAAATCATTTTCAATCGAAGATTCGAGAAGACGCTCTAACTCCTCGTGGGTTAGGTTTCAGATTCCAATTGTCGAACTAAATACTAAAACCTTTCTTTTGGAAGGGCTTTAGTTAATAGATCGGCGAGTTGGTAATCGCCTTCACGAAGAATAATTCAACAGCACCATTTTCGACGTACTCTTTGATGAAATGGTAGCGGACACGGATATGCTTAGTCTTTGAGTGATGAACGTGATTGCATGATATGGCTATGGCACTTTTGAGTCACAATACATAGGTATTTTATCGAAGTAAAGCCATAATCTGTGAGTTGTGTTCTCATCCATAGAACTTGAGCACAACACGCAGATAGAGACACATACTCGCCTTTCACGGCTGATGTGGCAAAGGCAATCTTGTTTCTTTGAAGACCGGTGACTAACTTTTCTCCCAAAATTGTGCTCCTCCGGATGTACTTTTTGTCAGTAACTTGATCACCGCGTGGTCCGTGATCCGAAAAGGCAATTAGATCAAACCGGATTCCGTCGGATACCAAAGTCCCATGTGAATGGATGTCTTGGCACCGAAGATCCGCTTAACCTCTTTGAGGTGCATTCGTAGGTTTTGGCTCGAAACCGTGCTAATAAGCAAACAAAGAAATGAATATCCGTCGACTAGCAAGAAGATACATGAGAGAACCAATCATGCTCCGATATTTCTTGGATCAATAGGTTTCCCAAACAAATCGGCTCCAATTTTGGTGATGTTACCATTGGTGTTCGACCGAATCACAATTGTCCATACCATGATTTTTCAAAATCTCGCTTGTATACTTAGCTTGATTAATAAAAATTCCACGAGGGACTGATGTATTTGTAAACCAAGAAAGAATTTTAGTTCCCCATCATGGACATTTCAAATTTGCTTTTCATGAGATTTTCAAAATGTTTTGAAAGTTTGGATTAGTGGACCCAAAGATGATGTCGCCCATAAAACCGAACAATCAAAATGTCGTTTTGCATTTTGTGTAAACAAGGTAGGATCAACTGCTCCTTTGGTGAAATTGTTTTGGATAAGGAAAGAGGACATTCATTATACCACGCCTCTGAGCTTGTTTTAAACCATAGATTGCCTTTTGAGTTTGTAGACGAGTCCGATGTTCCAAGTCGATGAAGCCTTCGGTCGACTCACGACACTTCTTCTTTCGTAGTTCCATTCAAGAACGCGGTCTTAATGTCCATCCGATAAACCGTGATGTTTTTGTGAGTCGATAGGCCAAGAATATCCCGATCGCTTCAAGTCTAGCTACCGCGAATGACTCTTCAAAGTCTATCCTTCCTTTGTCCGTATCCTTTGGCCGCAAGACGAGCTTTGTTGCGAATTACGCTCATCTCTTCATCCCGCTTGTTCTTCCATAACCATTTGAGATCGATGACGCGAACGTCAATTGGTCTTGGAACCTTTTCCCAAGATTCATGTAGACGGTATTGAAGAAGTTCCTCTTGCATTGCTTCTATCCATGCGGGATCTGCCATTGCCTCGCGAATGTTCTTTGGCTCTAGATTGCTAATTGAGCAAAGGTAGATGCACAAGTCGCAGTCTATGGCAAGTTGGCGTCTCATCTGAATTGGCCTTGAAGGTTCACCAATTACTTGTTCAATAGGGTGGTCTTTTGTCCACTTCAGAGTAGAAGGATATCGTTGGTTATCGTGATGCGACTTAGATGATTCTCGTAAGATTGAAGAAGATTCACCGATTCCGTAGCAAACGGGTTTTCAAATAAGTCTTCATCTAACGTTGCATCGCTCGGTTTGGTTTTGCTCATCAACCGCCGGTAGAACGGGTGCATTAACTTGAGTAGAAGTAGATGATGTTGATGGAGTTGGTGCATTGGTTTCGACCTGTAGATGCATCTTCATTGGTGGTGGAGGATGAGTTTGAGCGGTGCGTGGAATGATGGTTTGATGCATTTGTCGAAGTTCCACCATAGTATTCATCGAACATTAACTCAAGAAATTCTCCCATTCTTGTTCTTTAGGATTGTTAAATGAAGTTGATTGAGCTCTTTGAGGTACGAGTCCCGAATCGATGTGTCCGTAAGTCTCGGTTTAGTGCGGGTTCTAGAGTGAGTCTCTCGAAGCCATTTGTGAAAGTTCGTCAAACTTCACATTCATCGTCTCCATGATCCTCCTTAGCCTTCATTATACACCACAATGCCCTCGATTTATCCGAATATCCAATGAAGATTCCAATATCACCTTTGCTTTCGCTTTCCAAGATCTTCTCTCTCATTCGTAGGATAGCACAAAGCGCCAAACACGTGAAAGTAAGAGATATCGTGTTTTCGTTGTTCACTATTTCATATGGGTTTTATTGAATCTTGATGGATAAGGATCGGTTCGAGTGAAACAAGCAAGGGCAACAAAGATCGCCCATAGAAATAACGTGCACTAGAATAGATTAGCATTGAAGCGAGCGCCCACAAGAGTTCTATTTCTTCTTTCAACTACCCCATTCTCACCGTGGAGTTCTAACAACCGATGTCCGATGAGTAATTCCAACATCTTCAAAGAAAGTTCTTAACTCCGATTAGTGAATTCAAGGTCGTTATCCGTTCTTACAACCCTTCGGAGCTTGAAGAAGTACTTGAATGCGCTTTTAGAAAGGTGATGATGGTGCCCGTGCTTCGTCTTTTGATCTCGTAAACTTAACCCATGTATATCTCGAATAATCATCGGCGATAACAAGAATATACTTTTTCCCATTAATGCTTTCAACTCTCATTGGGCCACATAAGTCCATGTGCAACATATGCAACTTTGCTTCCGAACTAGGTACGGATTTGGGTTTATATGATGCTATTTTGCTTTTCCTTGTTCGCATGATGGACATAAGTGATCCTTGGTGTATTTGAACTTTGAAGTCCATTGACGATGTTGTCTTTGGCAAGATTGTTGATGGTGTCGAAATTGAGATGAGATAACCTTCGTGCCACAACCGGATCGTGTTCCGTATGCTCGTGTCATAAGACATATTGGTGATGAAGAGGCCATTTGATTGATGTCGATAGCATACAAGTTTGTATCACGATTCCCGCTAAGAGATCGCCATCCAAGTTTCTAACGAAGCAAGCATTTTTCCTAAAAGCAACCTCTAAATCGCATCACGTAATCGCCTGATCGAAACAAATTGTGTCCCAACCCTTCGACATAGTAAACCCGAGTGATCAAATAATTTCCAAACGGTAGATCTCCATAACCCATGATAGCTCGCTACATGATCATTTCCAAACGCACGGTTCCCATGAATTTCCATTTAAATTGATCGCCAGCCTTGATTCCGGTCATGTGCTTGGAGCAACCCGAGTCGACGATCCAAAGACAAATTTCGATAACCCGCCGATTCTGTAAAAAGAGTATTGTGGAAACCGCTTTGATTTAGGTTCCTTTGGGTTAGAGGTAAATCCTTATCACACTCGAGAGGTTTTCTGTGGGATTCGGTTTATCACTCATTGTACCATTCTCGAGTGTGAAAATTCTACCTGGTTTCCAAATATCATCCCTAAAGTATACACGTTGGTTCCTATCAAGAGTGTAAAGCCTAAGTTTTGCAACTAGTCTTCCTACTGCTTAGCGTAATTACTTTTGGGACGCTCTTCTTAACAGCTTATCATTCACATTCTTAGAAACACAATCATCTTGAACATTTAAAGATTTCTTGCAAGTTAAACAAAGAGATTCAACACATTCATTAGACTTAGCAAGTTTCATAGGTTCAAGACATTCAGATGAAATGTCTTTCTTATTCAAAAGTCAGTAAATCCTAGGGTGTTCTTCTACTTTCTTCTCTTTATTCAAGCTACTACTCCTAGAGGCATGCGAGACTCTATTGTTCCTTGTATTGCTCTTAGGCTTTAGTCTCACGCTCCTAGAGGTGCTTTCTAGTCCCGTAGAAGGTGAGGCACACGCATTAGCATTCACATTTTTATGAAGGAGGTGGTTTCACTATCCTAGTCTCTTTAGATGTGGAGGCGCACGATTAGTGGTACTCATCTTAAAAAGGCCAGTGCTAAGACTTTTGGTTTCTCGAAACCGCTTTTCCTTATCAACATTTTGTTTAGGTAGGGTGTGGAGTGACCGGTTTTGATGAAACATTTTCTCATTGACTTTTGAGGAGGCATAGAAATGTACATTTTTGGTTTTGAAACCGGTTTGGGAACATTTGCTTTCTCCGCAGTCAATGGTTTTGTAATCACAGCTTCCATCGCCTTTCCTTTTGACTTTCCACCGAGCCTCAAAAGATCATTTTTGCTTTCATGTCATTGTAGGCACACTCATACGACAGTTTGTCATACTTGCATTCCTCGCTTTTTCGATCAAGTTTTTAAAATACGAGATATTTTCTTTTCAAGTTTCATAAGAGCTTTATCATATTTTGAAACAATTTCGAGGTCTCATCCTCGAGTCTTTCATGATCTTCAATGTAATATGTTTGCAAAATGATGGACATAATATCGAGTCGTAACATCTTCAAGAGAGAATCATTTAACTTTTCCAAAATGTTAATGTGTTCAACATCGCCATTAGCTTGCTTTACTGTGGATTTATGGTCCTTGACAAAGTCACCGTTTTTTCAAAAGGCTTGTTCAAAATGAATTACCTCGAGTTGATGTTATTCAATTGAGGGGCAATTTGAGTTTCAAAAACTTCTTCGCTCATTATCAAAACTATTAAACCGATATTTGTTGTAATGTTGGTTTTAGTTTTAATAGCCTCTTGAAGATCCATAATTCTAGTTTTCACATTTTCCAAAATACTCTCGCATCACTTGTGTTAAAAGGATTGTTTGAAGACATTTGTTCAATGTTCGAAAGAGATTTGGAGACAACAACTGTTTTGAAACCGATTTTAAACCGGTGTTGACACTTTGTTTGAAACACTTTGTGTGGTGGAAAACTTTGATTGTCCTTTTGAGAAACAAAAGGAAGAACATTAATTTGGTTCCATTTGTTATAATCAATCGGTTTGATTTCGGATGTTTTTGTTTCATTTTAGATCTACTCTCCTCGATAGTTCCCACGCTTCAAGAGAATCATGCACAATTATAGGTTCATGCAAAGGTTTTCCATTATTCAACACATTCCGTTCTTTCCGAGCTTTTTGAGAAAACAAGGAGGTGAGTTACCAAGAGCCATTTTTTGCAAGTATGAAACATCGGATTTACTTGATTAGAAAGCATCTTGATTGTCTTAGCGGAATGACCCGTTGTAAGAAGTAAGTTGTCCAATTTTTGATCGCTTCGCTTTTATCCGAATCTCATCAAGAAGAGAATCTTCTCGCTTTGAAAAATCGCTATCAACTTCTTCTTCTTTTCAAGATCGTAATATGTTGCTTTTTGTTTTGAAAGTTGGTCATTTAGTTCGTAAATTTCCTTGTTTAAAGATTTGATTTTCAAATTGATTCACATCAAGTGTGTCATACTTGAGTTGCAAATCTTTTTCTTAAAATGTAATCTCGATAACTAATTTCTAATTCGACATTTTGTTTGTATGAAATTCATAGGCTTTGCATGCTCCTTGTAACTCTCAAGCTCGCGGTCAATTTAGCATTTGCGGCCTTAACTTCGCATGATTGACCGCTCTAACTTTCTCAACTTCAATGCCACATTGATTGATTAATGATTCAACATAAGCACGTTTTTCCTCATCGGCCTCAGATTTTGTGCCACACGCCTCCACTAGATCCACATATGGAGTTTCGAGTTCAGACATTGCTACAACTCGGATTGTCCATATATGTATCATAAGTAGGTGTCAAGGCGTCGTAACTCGCTTGTCATGAGTAAACACATCAAATATGACATTGTTATAGCATGGATCAATGATTGGTACCTCGAGATACGGCGCTACGCCATAGGCGGAGGTGAGTCCGACTCAAGGTCATACTTAGCTTCCTCAAGATTTGCCATGAAGATGCGCTCAATTAATTACCTCGAGGTCTTCCAAATCATCCATAATAGCCATAAAGTCATGTTCTCAAAGACTCAACTGAATCCAAGCGCTCCTTTTGTACCAACAGATGTCAAGATACTCAAGATCGTTCTTGTGCGGCTTAGTAGGACAATTCCTTGCCATGTGACCCATTCCTTGACAGCTTATAACACTTAACTGATTACCCCGATTCACATTTCCATGATTCCCAACGAGTGGAGCCGCAACATTCGATTCTCGACACCATTGCTCTATTCCCAACATTCGCCTCATTTGATTACCCCGATTCGAACCGCCTGACACCCATGCGAAATCCAAGAGCATATCCTCGCCGATTCCCAATAACTCCAACCATTTGTCCTTGATTACCCATATTCACACCCGTGTGCAATTTGTCTGCTATGTAGTGTTTGATGATATCCTTTGGTTGTTGTTAGTAGGTGTGGAATAGCGACCTTTGATTACTTGACCAAGAGAGAAATTATTTGGGACATAGGTCTTCTTGATCGATTCTAGATCGCTGATTCCTTGTTCCCGTATTGTGGATCCGGATAGAATTGTTGTTGTGTTTGTGGAATGTATTGTCGCAAGTTGTTGTTGTTGGAAGAAGATGAAGCTTGTTGTTGTGTATTCACCGGAGTTTGAGTCTTTGCAATGAGTGCCAATGGATCATGATTCTTTGCCATTTTTCTTTCCCGACTTCATTCGCTTCACTTGGTTTTGTTTCGTAAAATCGCTTAGTTGATCAAAGTTCACCGATGAAGGTCTTTTGTTTGGTTGACAATAGTTACATATCGTCCCCATTCTTCCGGAAGATTGTTCAGAACTTGATGTTTTGAACGATAGTTCGGTGTCGACTTGTTTCGATTAGCTCATTCATCAAAGTGCAAACCTTCCATAGTAGGATTCAATGGATTCTCCGGTGTAGATGTGAACTTTTCCCATTCGCTAGCAACTTGTTCTCCATGTCTTGATGACCAATTTCGCTCCATGACAAAGTCGCCTAACACGCTCCCACATATCGAAGCGGTTTCAAACTGCTCACCGCAAAGAAAGATGTCTATTGGTAAACCCAGCTGGATAATATGAATTGCCATGTCATCCGCTTTTCGACTTGTTTCGATCCTCCGCAGTGTATTCAGATTCGTATTGAAGACGAGAAGATGGTGTGGTGGGAGGTGTTGCATCGTGATTTCAGTGTTCATTAACTTGTCGAGGCTTGAAGGGTCCATCCCGAATTGATTTAATCATGAGTTTGCCATTAGGTTTGGTCTTTATGTAATGAGCATTCGACTTGTCCATTGAAGATAACCACCTTTGCCAACATAGAGGTCGGTTTTCGCACCGGCCGCATAAATGTCTTGTTGAGTTGCCATTGATGAAGTTATGATCCGATAAAGTTGATGTAGGATCATTCAACGATAAAGGAGTTGTGGTTGATGAAGATTAAGCTCATTGAGGTGTTTCCGAAAGTCGCATCAGAACCTTGGTTCTTAAAAATTTTCACCAAAATTTGAAATTCACTATAAAAATCAATTCTAAGGTCGTATGAAAATTTGAGTTATGACAATTTTGACGCAAAATTTGAATTAAAAATTTGAATTTAGGCTCAAAAATTTGAATTTTGACCAAAAATTTCAAGTTATACCAAAATTTGAATCTCGTAAAAATCGAACGCTTAGTCTCCTCAAAATTTAAATTTTACTCAAGTTTTCCGCCAAAAACTCAAGTTTTCCGTAAAATTTGATTTTTTTTTTTTTAAACCTTTATGTGTAGAAAGAGGATAGGCGAGAAACACAAGTTACGAGTAGAAACTTAGGCGTGGGATCTTATGCGTAGGATCTTAGGCGAGGATTCCTTAGGCGAGGATCTTATGCGAGGTTTAAAGTTACGAGTAGAAAAGGTTATGCGTAAGATTTAGCTTATGCGTAAGAAAAACTTAGGCGTAAGAAAAATGCTTATGCGTAAAGTATTCTACGCGTAAGTCAAAACTTATGCGTAAGATTAGGGTTTTGCCTAAAATCCTTTACACTATCACAAGGTAAGAGATATCCAAAGTCGAAGTGTTCCACACACTTATCCAAGTGAGGAAGCACCGAGTCACCGTTATAGCTCAAGATTCTTCACCAAAAGTTACGAGTAGAAAACTATGCGTAGTTGACTTTCTTACGAGTGGAACTAGGGTTTTGACCTACTGTAAAAAAAATTTCAACGATTCAACCAATTTCTCTTGCACGTATATCCTTAAAAACACTCGAATAACCCAAAAATGTTGACCTTTTCACCCAAAGTGCTTAGAAAAGTTACAGTAGAAATGACCAAAGAACCAAAACGAGCTCAAAACTTAACTAAAACGCTGTAAAGCTCGAACTTTTGCAAAAACGAAACTTTAGCACCAAATAAACCTTAAACCACAAGAACCTTGAATTTTAAGTGCAAAATTAAAGCTTTATGCGTGAATCTTTGAGAACGAAACTACTCGTATACTACACAAACAAAAACTTCAACCAAACACTCCTAAACCATTGTTAGGCGATTGATACCAATTGTAGGACCTTACTTTTATCAACCTTATCACTTTACCAAGCAAACCCAACACGTATACAAGTATAACCACGTGAAACAAACACAAACAAAGCTTAGAAATAAGATGAGAAAGATGGTGACTTGAAGATATAAATTCGTGTATGTGTGAGATAAAGATAAACACAAGATGTTGTATATTCCAAAGGAAAAACACACACACACTTTCAAGCACACCCCTCAAATGACCATTTGAGGGGTATTTATAGTACAAGCAACTTAAAACCCTAAAGGCTTTGCTTGGGCTTTTCGTTGGACATGGTTTGGGCTTCGTGGACTTGGATTGGATTACACATAATAGTAGGCTAGCTTAACATAACTATTAGCCATTTAGCTTAGCCCAATCCACGAGCCCGTTGACTATTCTATCACGATATCTAACACACGTTACAAAGTTCCTAATCGTGAATGACCATCACTTTTAATAAAACTATTAAGGCTAACACTACCTTTTATGCTTTTATCTCCACACAAGTTGATGGCTCTCTCTTAACTCATGAAGACATAGAGCAAATCGATGAAGATGATTTGGAGGAGATGGATATAAAATGGCAGATAGCTCTTCTTAGCATGAGGGCTAAGAAATTCTACAAGAAGACCGGCAAGCCTATCCACATTAATGGTGATGATACTACTGTGCTTTGATAAGAAGAAAGTGGAGTGCTTTAAGCGCCACAAGTTTGGACATTTTGCTAGAGAATGTAGAAGACCAAAGACCAAGGACAACAGATCTACATGGTACAAGCAAAGAAGGGACCAACTATGGAAGAACCAAAGGCAATGTTGGCTATTGATGGTGTGAGCTATGATTGGAGTTTCATGGTCGATGATCTTGAAGAAGAACACACAAATGTCGCTCTTGTTTCTCGCTGAAGTTGCTCTTATGGCTTCTCTCGACTACGAGGTACAAAACTCGAATGTTGCTCTAAAACATGTAGGGCGCTAGATAAGTTGAAAGACTTAATGATTTATATTCTAATGAAAGACAAGAGTTATACACGCTAATTATACTCGTAGCTAATCTTAGGAGAGCCATGGCGCTTTAGAAAACAAATAGAGCACTATTAGGCAAATGAGTCAAATTATAATGATGATATGATTCTTCTTAGGAGAGGTAGAACATACAACCGTGAATGAAGCATACCAAAAGGAGCTTGAAAACTTCAAAAGAAATTTGAAATGTCAATTTAATCAGAGACACATGTTATCATCGGCCCGAGTCAATTGATAAAATTTGGAATGCTCAAATATTCAATAAAGCTAAGTCTCGTATGGGTTATAATATTGCGCCCACCACTAAGGGGTATTCATTCACCTCCGTGTATAGATTTAGCTCATACAGGCATAGAGGATTTTAAGGATCTTGAAAGAGAATATGGTCCTTTAAAAGACACAAGTTGTGAAGAGTGAGGAAGAAAGTAAGCTTGATAATGATGTTTTGAGAGTGCTAGTGACTCATCTATTGTAGATGAGAGTGTTAAAAGAATGTAGAGACTACTATCCCAAAAGTTGTTAATACTGTTATAGAGGAACCTAGGAAACCAGCTAATAAACCTAGACCAACTGTAAGGTATGCCGAGATGTACGAAACAAGCCTCCACACTCCTGGGGTAACTGGAGGAGTTGGAATCATGTTAAATCTCAACAACTAGGTAGTGATTTTGTTATGAACAATAAGGCATGCTACATCCGTGGTAGTTTTGATCATTTACATGCTTATTGTGACTATCATGTTGGGAGAAGGGAAGTCTATGGGTATAAAAGGGTGGAGTCTAATGTATCAACATAATGTACACCCTAGCTCTCATTGCAAATGGTCCCAAGAGCAGCTCAACTTAGAAGTGGCCTCAAAATGTTTGCCAACGCACAAACTGTTAAGATCGCCACCCTAAGTCACATGTTAAAAGTGCAAACTTCAAAACAAGTTTAACAAAATCAGACAACAGAAAATAACCTTCAAGCTAAAAGGTTAATAATAATCAACAGTGGGTACCTAAAGAAACCAAGCAGCTACCACCGCTCATTCAAAAGTTACCACCGCAAGGGTTTTAAATATGAAAAGGGGACATGGACAATGCCGTGAAGGCCTCAAAGACGCTGGGAATGGAAACCCAAAGGAAATACCTCTACAACCAATCCCAATGGTGTATCAATGACCTTTGATAGATTTAACTATATTGATACACGAGGCGCATCCAAGTAAATCATGGCTTGGGTCCCAAAAGAAACTAACTCTTTACTCATATGTGCAGGAACATCCAAGGACAAAAAGGTCGATCAAGGATATAAAGATAGTGGGTGTTCAAGGCACATGACCGGCAACAAGTCCTATCTTTCCGATTTTGAGCATTATGATGGACAAGATGTCGCTTTTGAGGTGGCGTAAATGGAAAAGTTGTCGGTAAAGGTGTTATTAAACCGGTAACTTGACTTTGAACCCGTGTACTATGTAAAAGAGCTTAAGTACAATCTTTTAGTGTGTCACAAATGTGTGACAAGATGAACAATGTTCTTTTTACCAAAGATAAGTGCTTTGTTCTCTCTAAGGATTTTAAGATGCCTGATGAAAGTCAGATTCTTCTTAAAGTTCCTAGAAAAGGCAATCTCTATAGCTTTGATATGAACAACATTGTAGCTCGAAATGATTATGCTTGCTTGCTTGCAAAGGCCACAGTGGATGAATCCATTTTATGCCATAGAAGACTTGGTCATGTTAACTTCAAAACCATTAAAAAGATTGTCAAAGATGGTTTAGTGAGAGGTCTACCCCGTAAAAGATTTGAAAATGATCAAACCTCGTGTGGCTTGTCTTAAAGGCAAACAACACGTAGCTTCTGCAGGTCAAAGTTGGTTAACTCTATTACTCACCCACTTCAAATGTTACATATGGACTTATTTGGTCCTACATATGTGAGCAATTTTGAATCTTAAGAAATATTGTCTTGTGGTGACTGATGATTTTAGCAGATTTACATGGGTTTTTTTTCTTGGAACTAAGGATGAAACAACAGCATCCTCAAGATATTTATCATGTAGTAGAAAACCAATATGATATGAAAGTTAAAATCATTAGGTGTGACAATGGAACCCAATTCAAGAATAGAGTTATGGATGAGTTTTGCGAGAGATAAAGGTATTAAAAGAGAATTTAGTGTGGCTAGAACTCCTCAACAAAATGGTGTTGCCGAGAGGAGGAACAGGACATCGATAGAGGTCGCTAGAACCATGTTGGTCGATTCCAAATTGCCAATTACTTTTTGGTGAAGCGCTTAACACTGCATGTTATGTGCAAAACAAGGTTTTAGTTGTAATGACAAAGAACAAGACATCTTATGAATTGTTTAGGGAAGACCACCCACCTTGACTTCATGAGACCATTTGGGTGTCATGTATCTATTCTCAATACCATAGATTATCCGGCAAGTTTGATGAAAAGGTCGATGAAGGGTATTTTGTTGGGTATTCCATGGTTAGTAAAGCTTTCGTAGTATTCAACTTAAGAACCCAAAAGATTGAAGAGAATTTGCATGTTGAGTTCCCGAAAACAAAGTCGGTGTCAAAGGAACTGTTGGAAAAACTGCTTGATCTTGATACTCATTAAATACTATGAAATATGTGCCTGCTTCGACAGAACATCTTCTTTGATTTTGCGAGTTCGTAAGAGTTTCTTGATGATGATGAACCAAGCAAAGAGGATGCAGATGATCAAGATGAATTAAGTCTACCTCTTTGGGACTATGCGTATAATAATGATATAACGAACCGGAGTTGCTCATCCTTCTAGAGATTTGGAAAAGAAGGAAATAGTAATTTGAATGTCGAAAATTAAAGCGGTGGAAATTTAGATTCCAATCGTTCGCAAAGTGTTTCCACCGCAACACCGTGATATGGAAATCACCACCCGCTACTATGGAAGCTCAAGCCAATGATGTTGAAATTTCTAATATGCCAAGTGAGATTACAGGTTCCTCGACTCCCCACACTTCTATTCATAAATCACATCCTCTTGAAAATGTGATCGGGGATGTCTATTCACCGTGAAGACTAGAAGACTAACAAAGTTGCTCGATGTTCATGGATTCATAAGTAAAATATATGAATCTAAAATACATGAAGGCAAGAGTGAATGTCTATTTATGTGTTTTCTGTCACAAATGGAGCCAAAGAATGTATACAAGGCACTTGAAGATGAAAGTTGGGTGGAAGCAATGCAAGAAGAACTCGCCCAATTTAAGCTTCAAAAGTATGGGTGCTTTGTGATTCGCCTTCCGCAAGAAGGTAATAGGTACTAAATGGGTGTTCTAAACAAGAAAGATGAAAGGGAATTGTTATCGAAACAAAGCTAGGCTTGTGGCTCAAGGATATACTCAAGAAGAGGGTATTGACTATGAAGAAGTGTTTGCCCTTGTTGCACGGATTGAAGCAATTAGTCGTTCTTAGCCTATGCTTCTTTTATGGGCTTTAAAGTCTATCAAATGGATGTAAAAGTGCTTTTCTATATGGGCGATAGATGAGGAAGTTTATGTCTTACAACCTCCAGCTTTGAAGACCCCGAATATCCTAACAAAGTCTGTGGTAGTTAAAGCTTTGTATGGCTTGCATCAAGCACCAAGGAAATGGTATGAAACCTTAACTACTTATCTTCTTGCAAATGGGTTTCATAGAGGCAGAGTGGATCAAACTTTGTTCATCAAGAAAGACAAGAATGATATCTTGCTTGTCCAAGTATATGTTGATGATATCATTTTGGGTCTACAAAGACGAGATGTGCAAAGATTTTGAGAAACTGTGAAAGAAGAATTTCGATGAGTTCTATGGGAGAACTCACATTCTTTCTCGGGACTTCAAGTACCCGTGAAGTGAGGGTATTTTCATTAATCAAGATAAATATGTGGTCGAGATACTAAGGAAGTTCAAGTTTATCGATGCAAAGTCATCCAAAGACTTCGCAGACAAGACTACATATCTACTTCTTAAAGAAAATAGTGGTGAAGTCGTCGATGTGCACATGTATAGGTCTATGATTGGTTCTTTGATGTATCTTACATCATCTAGACCAGATATTATGTTTCTTGTGTGTGCTTGTGCAAGGTTTCAAGTTACTCCCAAGTTCTCTTACTGACCGCCGTGAAGAAGATTTTCGAGATATCTTAAAGCATTTCCTTCTCGGGATTGTGGTACTCCGAGATTCTCCTTTAGATCCGGTTACTTACTCGGATAGTGACTATGCCGGAGCTAGCTTAGATAGAAAATCTACAACCTGTGGATGTCAATTTCTTGGCAACAAAGTTAGTGTCATGGCGGTGCAAGAAACAAACAATGGTGGCTAATTCTTCAACTCAAGCGAGTATATAGTCACGTAAGTTGTCGTGCTCAAGTTCTATGGCTACAAAATCAACTTTTGGACTATGGGTACAATTTCATGAATACTATCATACATATTGACAATAGCAGTACCATTTGCATAATCAAGAATCTTGTTCGACACACAAAGACCAAACATATTGAAATTAGACACCATTTCATTCGAGATTGCTATGAAAGGACTAATTCAAGTTGTCAAAATTCATACCGATGACAACTATGCCGATTTATTAACAAAAGGTCTTGATGTGGGAAGATTTCAAGATTTGGTAACAAGTCTTGGAATGCTAAATCCAGTAAATGTTTTTGGTGTTGAGGGAGGCGTAGGGTAATGCAATTGTTGTATGAGTTTGTATTTCAAGTTTTGATGAGGAGTTGAGTTAAAAGGTGTATGTCCGAGATACACAACAAATGGT
The DNA here is from genome assembly GCA_022545495.1 of Chrysanthemum lavandulifolium. Lineage (NCBI taxonomy): Eukaryota > Viridiplantae > Streptophyta > Magnoliopsida > Asterales > Asteraceae > Chrysanthemum > Chrysanthemum lavandulifolium. Next base: position 121,074,441 of record CM040245.1, read on the forward strand.
TATTGATTCATCATGTCTAATACACATAAGAATCAACTACCCGCAGCAACCGCCATTGGTAAAGACTTGACAAACCGCTTATGGTTGATAGTTTACCTAAAACTATATGGTTATCAACTCACCATATTCTTTATGATTAAGAGTTGGCTAGTCCATAGCAAACGGCTCATGGTAAAGACATATCAAACCGTTAATAGTCGATAGTTTGCTAAAACTATAATGGGAGCGATCTTGTTTTCTAATGCTTTTATTTTCCATCGCTCTTTGAGATTTTTGTGAAAAATTACCATCGCTAGTTCACATTTCCATCGACGGTGTTATTTTACCATCGTTGATCTAGCCGTTATAACCGATTGTGTCAAGAACTAATTTTTACTAGCCGCTGAAAGTAACCATCGTTATCATACATATAGGGTTAAAATATTTAAGGAAATTATCTTTTTCCATCTTATCATACATATAGGGTTAAAATAATTTTAACCCTATATGTATGATAACAGTTGAAATTCTTATAATACTTTCTCAAGATAATTTTCCTTGCGCATCAATTCTAAACCCTAACCCTCTATATATCTTTTTCTCTCAATTGGCTAATCATTACTTCAATTCTTACTGACATAATACTATTTTTCATCAAAATTTTCTATGGCTTCTTTGAAATTTGCAGATGAGCACAACCTAGTGGCCTACCTACAAAAGTCTAACGAGAAGAAGTGGCCTATTTTCATTAGATTGTGGACTTTCTTCATACCACTCATAGAAGGTATGCATTGCTTTAAAACCCACAATCTATATCTCTCAAATCAATCGCTTTGGACTTCGTCAGTCCATAACACTTGAGATTGGAGATACATGAACCGATGGATGCTCTAAGAGCCACCGTAGATGGGGTAAATATTGATGTTCTTGAGGCATCCCTAAGGAGAGTACTTCACTTGGATGATCTCAATGGTCTCATCACATTACCTATGTCGATATTCATGATACTTTATCATCCATGGGTATGATACCACCGACAAAAAGGCTACTTTCACAAAGAGTGGTTTTGTCCCCAATGGAGATTTTTGATTCATACTTTGTTACATTGCCTTAGTCCTAAGAAAACATCTTATGAGCAATTTAGTTCAACCATGGCTTATCCTTTGGTTTGTCTAGTCACCGATAAGATTTTCAACCGGTCCAACTATATTTTTACAAGTATGAAAGGCAATGTACGAGTAAACCAAATTTTAATGTATCCAAGGTTTGTGCAAGCTATGCTTAATGAATTTCAACCGCAACCTCATACTCATCGCTTATCAAATCGGTTGCCTAAAGCCTAAAGTTTTCAAAATTTGAATAAAGATGGCAATATGATTTTTACACCTCCTACCCCAAATGCTTGCTAAAATTTCATCTAAACAACACACACCCATAATTGATGTTCCCAACATTGATTATTCCCCACCAGTTACAAGAACCTATGAGAGAAGGTCTAATCAGACAACTCCTCTCATGACAACATAGCAAGTTTCTGAACCTTATGGTACAGGAACAAGCGATGGTGGTTCTAGACTTCCACCTAGTCCTACTATGGAGGAATCGGACCTTTGCCCATGATTCACCTCTTCCAACAGTAACACGGTTGGAAGTCTTTGAGAGGCGTGGTAATCACCGGAATTGATGGTTTTGTGTACCAAATTAGCAAAGGTGTTGAGTCTCTACAAAATGACTTGGCTCTTGTCAAGAAGCAAAGATGCCAAGGATGTTCAACTCTTAACGACAGATTCGTGACTTTAAAGGGAGAGATGCAGAGGTTGAAAAGAACAAGCAAATCGCAAAGTTGGTGATTTCATCTTCATCCTCACCTTCCGATGGTGATTCATTGATCATGATTTGGGAAATTCTTCCAAACAAGGGTGGAAAATGTGTTCGACACTAGGGAGGACAATTGATTTTGAAGATGAAGGAGATACAAGTAAAGGAGCAAAGGAAGTCGAAACTCATGGAGAGCAACTTGAAGATCAAGACATTTTCAAAATTGCAACCGATTTTACTATCGATTTTATTTCCACCGCAGAGCCAAATATTGCCACCGCAAGTGAAGAATTTGATCAATTGAAGATGGACAAAGGTAAAAGCAGGTTATGGAAGATGTACAAAGAAACGAAGTAAGATTTCAAAGAAAAGACAAGTTTAGATTGATCTTGATAGAGAACTTGCTAAGAAGATAGCGTAAGATCAAATTCCGAGAAAGTTCTTTGAAAAGAAAAGATTGAAAGAAAGAGAAGTTGCAAGCTTTTTGGAAGCTAAAATATTGGATAAAATGGAAAATACTGATTCAATTTCCACTGTTCAACCTACTATTATGAAAGAGAAAGCTCCAGAGTTTAGCTATGTTCCTTCTGAAGAAGATATTCAATTCTTGATTGCAAATAATGCAGAAATCAAGAAAAAGGCAATTGACCTTGTTGCTGATTCATCTTTAACTGAGGAACAAAGAATAGCTCAGTTGAAGGATTTTATTATAATAAAGAACAATCAAGCACTTGATAATGTGATTAATTCAGTCAAAAAGGTTCAGAAGAAACAAAAACAACCAACCAAGGCACAAATACTTGCATATATGAAGACTTATTGTTGTCATGTTGGTAATCGGAAAAGCATCAATTTAAAGGAATGTCGATGATCAAGTTGAAAAGGCTTACTACGTAATTGTAAAACAAGATAAATCTTTTATTCGAAAGGATTACGAAGAAGAAGAAAGAAGGTTCCTAGATTGAAGAGAAAGGCCAAATTAAGTGATTCTCAAGCAGTTAAGAAGACTAAGGTTGGTGAAGATCATACAAAGTCTCATCGAGAAGGAAATTCCTCTTGAAAAGTTCACCGCAGAACAACCGATCGGAATGATGATGATAGTTGAAGAAGATTTTCATCCAGAACCACTACAAGTTTGACATCCTATTATTGATTGGGAAGTTTTCACTGCTAGCAATTTTGCTCCATCATAGAAGATCACAAGGCTAGGTGGTGCAACTTCATCATTCATGACATTTGAAGATCTTGTTAAAGCTTTTGACAGAGATGACCTTAATAAACTATGGAGGTTAGTACAAGAAAGGTTTAATGCTCAGGATCTCAAAGATACAAAGGAAATGCAGTTATGGGTTAATCTTAGAAGGCTCTATGAACCAAATGTTGATGATGACTTCTGGAAAACTTATTCACAAGTTTTGGTACTAAATGGTTTTACTATGATTCATGTGAAGTTTATCATGTTTCTACAGCAAATGGAGAAGATGCTTTCATGCTTGCTGAGAAGGAATATCCACTCAGAGCTGGAACTCTCACTGTGATGTTATGTACAACAATAAGAGTTCATGAAGACAATGAGAAGGTCAGAGCATTGTTACATAGGCTTCAAGATCAATGTTCAAGAGCTATTCAAAAGTTAAGAGAAAAGAAGTGAAGTGTTTGATTGAATTCCCCAAATCCTTGAAGATAATGAATATTGAAGAAACTTATTGATTTGCAGAGAAATCATAAGTTTAGGGAGGATTGTTGGGAATAACATTACCACGTATAGTTGTGGTTTACATCGCATGGATTAATACTAGCGGTGGAAACATATTCCCACCGCAAGTTCTTCATTACCACGCTATCGTTTATGATAAGGTTAAACGCGTCTAGATAAGTATAGAATAGATCTTGTGTATATTCTATTATGTTAGCTTTATACTTATCTTGTAAAGGACTCCTTGTTGTATAAAAGGAGATCCTAGGTCATTGTCTTAGGTACGTATAACATTACAAAATTACCTACTTAAAGCTTCAAGGTGTAACCTTAGTGATAAGTTAAGATCACTCGTATTATTCATTAATAATATTGGAGCTTGAGTTTTGTGTTAACTTGTGTTTATTCTCATACATCATATAATTCGTCTTCTAAGTATTACTTAAGTAAATTCCGCTTGCTTGATAATATCATACAAAATATCATTGACACAAGGAGAGTGTCCAGATCCAACAACTTCCCTTATGGGCTTGTCAAGATTAAACCAGCTCTGGACCCTTCTTAGCATGCAGATCCGTCCGTGAATAAGTTCCACGGTTCTGAGTATGGCTGCTTCTCTATTGACTCGTCAGGAAGCCCTTCTTCCGGAACTTTGGCGATGACAATACTTTCCCTTTGATGGTTGTCCTGGGTCTGAAACTAATGTCATGTTCATCCAGTTCTATCGCCCATCCGACCATTCTTCCACTTTTCTCCGTTTTGGTAAATACCTGCTTCAGGGGTTGATATGTGATAACTGCCATCGGGTGTGCTTGAAAGTATCGTCGCACTCTGCGGGATGCATACACCAATGCTAGCCCTAGCTTCTCCTTTGGGCTATAGTTCATCTCCGGCCCTTTCAAAGTGCGGTTGACGAAGTACACCGGCTCCTGGCGGGATTCCCTTTGTGCTAGCAAGACTGCGCTCACTGCTTCATGTTCTGCGGCCAGATACATGATTAGTTCCTCTTTTGGGTGTGGTGCGGTTACCATTGGCAAGTTGGTGATGTGTTGTTTCATATCTTTGAATGCCTGTTCCGCCTTTGTTGTCCACTCAAAAGTCGTTATTCTTAATGTACTTCTTCAGTGTTTTGAAGAATGGTAGGGATTTTTCCGCAAACTTGGACATGAAGCGGCTAAGGATGGGAGTGTGGTCATGGCCTCAGACTTCTCCGGATAGGCTTTGATGCCTTCTTTACTTATGATGTGGCTCAAAAACATCCCCTGCTCTACCCCAAATGTACACTTCTTAGGGTTTAACTTCATGTTAATCCTCCGCAAAGTTCCGAAGGTTTCTTCTATGTCCCTAAGTACTTCTGCTTCTGAGTGGCTCTTGATAACCAAGTCATCAACATAGACTTCCAAATTTCTCATGATCTGTTTGTCAAAAGCTTTATCCACTAGTCTTTGATATATGGCTCCAGCATTTTTTACACCAAAGGTCATCTTCGTATAGCAAAAGATGCCTTGGTTTGTGTGAAATGTTGTCTTCTCCTCATCCCGGATGCTATCTGTATTTGGTGGTATCCTTTGTAGCGTCGAGGAAACATTTAAAGGAATAGCCGCAGAGAGATTCAATCTTCCAATCGATCTCTGGCAGGGGATAGCAATCCTTTGGACAGGCTTTGTTCAGATCCTTGAAGTCCACACACATTCTCCAGCTCCCATCACTCTTTTTTACTAGGACCGGGTTAGATAACCAATCATGGTAATGGACTTCCTTCATGATTTCTGCTGCAACCAGCTTAGTAACATCCTCGTTGATGGCCTTGTTCCGCTCCGGGGCTTGCCCTCTCTTCTTTTGCCGCACTGTGTTGTAGCCTTCCCTAGCGTTCAGCTTGTGCTCGGTTATTGTCCGTGGAACTCTGGTCATGTCGGAGGGTTTCCAGGCGAAGAAATCTAAGTTCCTTTTGAGCAGATCGCAAAGACTCCTCTTGCCCTTGTCACTCAAACCCCCTCCGATTGTGATCGTTTGGTCTGGAAATTTGGGGTGGATTGCTACTTTGACTCCTTCTTTTGTCTTAACCTCCTCCGCGTCCTGGTACGTGCGGTGCGGTTCAGCTATCATTCTGCACTTAACTGGGACTACTTTGTCACTGTGCAAGGTCATAATTCCGTCATGGGTGGGGAACTTTAGCATCTCATGTGCCGTGGACGGGACTATCCTCAACATCCTTATGCCCGGCCTTCCGATTATCCCATTATACTGAGAAGGATACCGAACTACCATGAAATTCATCCAGGCGCTGGCTGTCCTTTTGTCGTCTCCTAACATCACTTCTAGGAGGATCTGCCCTAACGGCCATGAAAGCTCTCCACTGAATCCCAACAGTGGTGATGAGGCAGGGATCATTCTTTTCTGGATGTCCGGGCTTATCTTGTTGAAGCAGTGTTCATACAAAACCTCCGAGGCACTCTCGTTGTCCACATATATTCTGTGGACCATGCACCCCTCAATGTCTGCCTTAATCACCAGCGGATGGTCATCCCAATCATCCCGGATATGGGGGAAAGGAGATTTCCATATTAGGAGTCGTGCCTTCAGATACCCTGGGTTTGACCGTCCGCTGCTACGTTTGGACCATGAATATGGCATGGGCTTTGTCTTTGGCTGGGGTATCCTTCTTCCCCCTTTTTGGGGCACCATCCTTCTGGGTGTCGTTCTTAATTTCCTTGACCAGGTGTGCTAACTGTCCAGACCTGACTGCTTCCTTGATTTGCTTCTTCAGCTGGTAGCATTCGTCCGTGTTGTGTCCCTTTTCCCTATGGAAATCACAGTACTTATCTTTGTTCTGGGACTCAGCTGGACTGGACATAGGTGGAGGAGTTGTGAACTTGACAGAATCCATGGCTAGGATTTCCTTTGGGGTTTTTGTGAGGGGGTGAATCTGTCACCTCCATTGTGAATGCTTCTTTTTTTCTTGGTTGGCCGCGGCCAACTCTCCTCGGAGAAATGCCTTGGTTACTTTCCACATTTCGTCCACTGTCTGGGGTATATTGTTGTTGAGTCTTTTAATCAACTCAGGATTTGTTATCCCGTGCATGAAACCCGGCACCCGCATACACTCTGGAGCACCTTTCACATACATACTCTCCATCTTGAACCGTTTCACAAATGCCTCTGTGGATTATCCCTCCCGCTGCTTTATGTGATGCAGTTCTACAGGGTCCTTTGTGTACTTCTTTTGTTGAAGAAAATATGAGAGGAAACTTGCTCTTAGTTCTTCAAAGCTGTCAATGCTTTCTGGACGGAGTTCATCAAACCAGACGCGGGCGTGCCCTATCGGTGGAGTTAAACATATGGCACCACGTAGGCATGGGCCATCGCTCCACTTTGGCGGCGATCTGGAAAATTTTCAAGTGATCTTCCGGGTCCCCCGTCCCATCATATGTTCTGACATGAGCTGGCATCCTTGTCCTTTTTGGGAATTCAAAACTCCGTATCCGCTGGGTGAAAGGATCCGCGTCAGCTATGTCGTATGGAGTGTATAATCCGTCAGCTTCGTCTCCTGACTTGTTCTTTGGGGTAGACCTCCAGTGTCCTCCTGTGCTTTCTTTACTTTTCGGGGGGGATACATCCCTGGATTTACTGCGGTACGAGTGATAGCTCTCATCCCTGTTGTGCCTCGAGTAAGAAGCACTTGCGCGGGCCAAGCTTTGGCTTTTCTGGTGTCTTTCAACCGAGTGCCTTGCCGCAGAATTTTCCTTCCTGAGCTTTTTAGCTTTTCTTCTGCGTTGCCGGCGGGAGGACGCTTTTGATTGGAGCCTAGAAAACACATCTTGTTTCCTGCCTCCTAGTCTTGTGGCCACGTGCGGATGCTCTCTTTCCAACCTAGAGATCGTCGCGCGCCTCAAATCCTTCCACCGGGCTCTTCTAGGCGCTCGGCCTCGACCGAGTCTCGAAGACACTTTGTGACTGGAATACTCCGTAGGTCCGATCCGGGCGGTATAGCCTCGCCTCTTCTGGACTTCCTTTTCCTCTCGGATTCCGACCGGGTGTTCCGGGCATGCTCTCGAGATCTCTCATTCCGGGTTTCATCATCAAAGTCTAAACGAGTTTTGACCCGGTCTAGCTTTTCCTGATGAATCTTTTCTCCCATCAGGGGCAGAATTCGGTTGTAGTGCCTTTCACAGAACTCCCTTATTGTTGTGTCTGGCACGACATTAGTGGAGTAATGTTCTGTATCATGCTCCCTTTCCTTTCCCTTCGTGTTTCTGATCGTGGAAGGTCCAGGGGAAGGAGAAGGGTTGTCTGCCAGATTACTCATGAGAGAGCTTCTTTTGGAAACGCAGTTATGTTAGCGTGTCCCACGGATGGCGCCAACTTGTTAATACAAATCCGGGCACTTCCCTGCGATGGCTAGTGTAGCCTATCTTCATAGGGAATGGATCTTGAGTTAAGTGGAGATCTTGGCTTAATGCTGCTAAGAAAGTAAAACACCGTTAGCCTCACCGCGGAAGGGGCTGTTGGAATCACTCCTAAACAGTATTTCAAGTATTTATATTTCATATGTAATAGGTAGCTTTATTATGGCCTTTATGTTTGTTTAAGGTCAAGCTTATGTAGAAGGCCCATAAGCTTGATCCAAGCCAATAAGGAATAGGGAAGGAGAGGGAGTGTTGCCCCAGCTCCTTGCCTATATAAACTCTTGTAAACCCTCATTTGAGGGTTGGTTGTTCAAGTTTTCTTTTCTTTCACATACATCTTCTCATAACCGTATACTTTATATCGTGTGTATGTGTTGAGCTTGTTCATCCGCCTTTATCTCTTCTCTTATAAGCTTGTGTTGTAAAACTTGTGACCTATGATGGTATCAATCGCCAAATAGTTGGGTGTACTCGTTTGTTTTGAAGTTTTGGTTTTGGATCTTACGCGTAGAGATAACGCATTCTTTGGTTATCTTAAAAACTCGTTTTTACACTTTTAATCCAAGATTCTTGTACTTTCAATGTTTTAAGGTGTTAAAATACTTGTTTTTGGCAAAAGTTTCAAACTTTACGCGTGGATTTACGCTTTTAAGCTTGTTTTGTTTGTGGGTGTCGTTTCACGCCGTAACCTGCTTAGCAAGATTGGTACATCAAAATTCACACTTTTGTGTTCTTTTGGTACTATTGAAGCTATTCCATAACAAAATCGGTTTAGAAACACATTTGGGAGAATCAAAGTTACGAGTAATCCCACTGTATCAAAACCCTAAAATTACGCGTAAGATTGTTCCTTGGTTTGATCTTCAATTTTACGGTTTAATCCGTGTTTTCTTACTTGGATAAGTCCGAAAATACGTCGACTTTGGATATCTTTTGCCTTTGTGAAGTGTAAAAGATCATTTGGGCAAAACCCTAAAATTACGCATAAGCATAAGCTTACGCGCAGAATTCCCACATAAAATTCACTTTACGCGTAAACTACGGTCTCACGATAAGGTAATCCCACGCCCACGTTTCACGCCTAACTTTTGTCTCACGCTAACTTTAGTGTTTCCCTACTTACAGCGTAAGCTAAAATCTACGCGTAACTCCTCATTATTACGCGTAACTTTTGGTGTTTTACGCATAAGTGCTACTTGGTTCTTGTCTTTCTACGCTAAGGATACTTCATCAACAAAGGTTCATTCGACTACAAAGATCCATCTTTACCACACAAGTTTATCATCATGTCTCAACCACCATACTCTAACTATTTCCCCACACTTATAATCATCAACAACAACAACAATTAACTCCACAACATCAACAATGGAATCAACAACAAGCTATTTATCAACAACAATTTAATCAAGAACATACTCCACAACTTGGTGCAATTCCACAACAACAAATGGTTCAACCACAACCAAGCCTTCAAGTTCAACCCTACACAACCGATTTCAATCAACATCCATCACGGACCACTATGAAGGAACCCACTTGGTTTGCTAAGATGTGTGAAGCTTTAAGCGACCAACAATCAATTCATGAAGTGGATCACTTGATAGACCTCCAATGCTCACTCCAGAAACTACAATCAATGGGTGATAAGGTTCTTTAGGTTACGTGATGCGGAAGAAGCCACATGGAAAGTTCTTAAAGAAGGTTATCTTGGAAGGTCCATTTGAGATGCCTCTCGTCATTGTACCGGAGATCCAAACTGTTCCACCAAGAGATGAACAAACCAACATTGCTACGGTTGCAGATCTTAATGCTACGAACTTCTACACTATGAAGTCGATGAACTTGCAATGGAATACATCCTCTTAGGATTACCAAACCCAATTCTTCGTAGTGTTGATGCTCAAAAGGCGCACAAAAATGTGGGATCATATTCGTCTTCTTATGGAAGGATGCAGACTCAATCGGGAGGATTTGGAATCCAAAATTTACTTGGCCTATGAACACTTCATGATTGAACACGAGAGACACTAGAGTCCTATCATCATCGATTTTCGAGATATCATCAATGATTTGGATAAACACAACATCATTATGCCAAGAATTGCGATGAATACTAAGTTCTGAGTAGTCTTGGTCCGTAATGGAGAAGTATGTCATTTTTCTCCGTCAAGCGAAGAATATGCATCATTCTACTTATGGATTGTTGTACGATTACTTGAAGCCTCATGAAAAGGAAGTTGATCGGAAAGGATTCTCCGAGTTCAATTTGCTAAACGATCAACCGGACAATCAACAACTTGCCTTGTATGCTCAATGAATTATCCTCTCAACCAAAGAACTCAACCAATCGCTTCAAACACACCTTCACGGTCACAACCTCAACAAAATCAATTGGTTCCATACGGCAACAATGCTCAAGCATATATCGGTGAAGCGATCGAGGAAGCAGATCCGTTCGAAGCATTGCAACAAGGATTTGTGATGATTGCTAATGCTTTTGGCGTTTACCAACAAATCCAACAATCGATTCGTTCCTCATCTAACACACGGACTCAAGTGTTGTGAACAATGGACGTGTTGAAGTTTAGAATCGTGATTATGGTCGTCGGATGGGCGGTGGTCAAGGGTTTAATGTGTGGGTAGGAACTCCAATGAGCTCAAGTGGTGGAGCGAAATGCTCGAGAATCGGTTAAATGGTCTTAGATGCTACAAGCGCAATGAGAAGGGACACTGGCTAATGCATGCCCAAAGCCAAGGACTAGGGCGGTGCTTATTTCAAAGAGGCCTTATCGGCTCTTAAGGATGAAGTCGGTGGATCTCTTACCGACAAAAACGAGCTTTATGGCGATGCGAGACTCGATGATGATATGGAGGACTTGCGGCGAATGCATTGTTATGTTGATGGCTAATATGCATGAGATGCACATGAGTGATCTGAGGCCTAGTGTGATGACGATGGCTTGTCTCAGTGCCGAACAAACCATCATCATATCGAACTAATATCTCCGCCAATATTCGAATCCGCACGGATCGGACTATTCAAAATGAGTCTTCTACATCTTCTTTGATGATTTTCAAGTTAACCACGTAGTTACATTTGACGATCAAGATGACCTTATGGTTTCCTTTGATAATCAAATTGACTCCGTGGTCGCATTTCGAGGATCTAAAGAATGATCATGTTGAGACTCACGTTGAACAAGATGATCATTGCCTCATCCGGATTTTGCTCGGTTAATTCAAGACCATAAAATCAAAATGGAGGAATGTTATGCATTAAATCAGTCCTAAAAAGTAAAATGCATTGTTAACCAAGGATTTTGAATGTTTACAAATGCAACTCAACTTTTTCAAAACTCAAGAAAATCGTGAAAAAGGTTTTGAAGCCGCTTTGCAAAATCTCATCAAAGCGAAAAATATTTAGAGAGATGATCGTGATCTAGCCGCCTCGAAGAATGCTTTGTTGTCCCAATTAGAACAATCGAAACATGAACATAAAAAGCAAATTAACGCTCTCACCTTGGAAAATCAAAAGCTAAGGTGAGTTGTTAAATTGTCAAAAGCAGTTCTCCGCATACAAAAAGCATTCAACGAATCGGTAGATGACCTTCTTTGAAATTCTCGGTTTGCAAAACAAACTTAAAGAGTTTAAAGCGGTTGTTTACAAACATGGTGAATCGAGAATATTTATTGAAAAGTTTACCTTAAAACCCAATCCAAATGGATATGGAAAAATCTAGGCGATTACAAACCAAAGCTTTCACTAAAACATTCAAACCAACTCACGAAGTTTCCAAAGGAGAATACAAAATTGATAATCTTGTCATGAGTGTTGTTGAATACCATCGTCAAGAGGAATTAGATGCGAAGAGGAGAGTCGATCTAAATTAAAAGCATTGTTTACAACAAACCTTTTAATTATAAAAGCGGTCACTTCGTCACACCAACGGATTCTTCTAACACACCAAGGGTTATCATCAAAACACCGAGTCTTCCATTGTTAATCCCAAAACGGTCTTTGCACAAACTTATGGTCCTTTACCTTCCATTAGCGAGTAAACTCACAACTGAAAATCGAAAAATTCTTGATATTTTGACATTTCATGGTCGACCTCAAAATTTTACAACATGAGATAGAATATCGATCCGAAATCAAAGTTGAACATTTTCAATCGCCTCGGCGCGAGAACAAAGAGACATTTTTGGAAAAATCTTTTACCTAATGTTAAAAACTTGAAAAGTTGTGCAATTGCACAGGAAAAGGATTTTCATAAGGAACTTGGGGTAATGAAAACGTTTTCGAGAAAGCGAAACATCTATTACTAACACAAAGCGAAAGAAAGCTGTTGAGAAAAGATGTTGATCGACTCTTGGAAGATGTTATCTCGTGCCGATATCCATAATGTTGTGCTATTCTATTCGTTGCCATATGCATCGATCATATCTCGCCGATATTGTTGAAACTGTTGTAATCATGTTGAGAACACCGATAATGTGCTTGGATCGAGTCTTTAAAAGCGAGAAAATAAACGATTACACACGGAAATTTACAATGCAAAACGTCGTCTTCAATGGTGTGAAAAGATATTCACAACCATCAACTTAGTTTTCAAAAGAAAATCGCTCAATTGAGTGCAAAATCTTGATCCTAAAATTGAACAACCGGATGATCAAACGTGTCTTTGAAAAGTCAAATCTCAAAATATGAACAAGAAATTTTAAAAGTTAAACAGGAATATGGTGTCATATTTGATTTACTCAAAAGACTCGAGATGAAGCATCAAACGAACTTGATCACTATCTTGCTCACACTAGAGAAGTCATGAATTTTCTTTGGTAATATTAGTTACGAAAATCAAGATCGATTCACCATCTCTAAGTTACGGAAATGTTAGGAAAGTATGAACTACTCCCGCCACCGTGATTAAGAGATTAGCACCAATACACTTAGTAATCGTGAACCAAGAATTCTCCTTGCCAAATCACAAGTTGCTAATGTGTTTCCCTCTCTTGAAGCAGGAATAGTTGCATCTTTTCCAAGCGTCCGCACTTCACGACCTAGAGTACTCAAGCGAAGAATAGGAAGTTGAGACCTAAGAAAAGATCAATAAGGAATGCTAAAGTAGAAGAACACCCTAGGACTCGAATAAAACTCATGTTACTTCCACTATAGATGTTGCGTCGGCAAATGTAATAGAAATAGTGATGTAACGAATGCTAAACCGTTAAGTACCTTTGATATTCGGCCCGATGCACCTTGTGATATTTGTCGAAAGAGTATGAATTTCGATTGTCATGACAAATGTGTTGCTAAAGCTATAATCTCTAGATTACGGAATCCTAAGAATCGGAATACCTCTAGGCCCACTAAACATTCTAAGTCCGTGCTTGGTAAACCACCTTCTTTAGATTCTAAGGCAACCATTGCTATCACGGTAGCTACCGCTTCACCTCCCAAGAATGTAGTACCACCTAGTGCTTTCACTAAGACTAAAGCAAGAGTAATTCTGGATGGCGAAATGGATATATAACACACTAGGATTTAAGTGGATGCCTAAAATTCTCAATGTGTATGTCTAATATACACCTTGGAACCCTCTAACATTTGGGTTCCACATCTACTTCTATTCCATCCGTGTCGTGCGTATTGTAATGCAGTGATGAGATCATTCTCTCGATTGTTGATAGCGGATGTTCCCGACACATGACAGCAACCTTAAACCTGTTATCAAACTTTAAAGCAAAGTTCATTGGCACCGCCGATTCGAAGCGATCACTGCAGACCATCATGGGCTACGGAGATTATGTTAATGGGAACATTGAAATCGGCAGGGTTTACTATGTGGAAGGCCTCGGTCACAACTGCTTTCGATGAGGTCAATTTTGTGATGGAGATTTGGACGTTGCTTTCGGGGAGAAAACTTGTTTCATTCGTGATCTACATGGAAATGACCTTATGTCCGCTCGCTAATTCTAGTCTATACACTATCTCTATGCAAGACATGGTTGCTTCCTCTCCCATATGCCTACTTTCAAAGGCAACATCTACAAAATCCGGCTATGGCACCGTCGTCTCACATCTAAACTTTCAAACCATCACCAACCTTGCTCGACACAAACTAGTTGAAGGACTCCCACGATTCCGGTATTCAAAAGATCACCTTTGCTCACTTGTGAACTCACGGAAATGGCTTACGAGTATATGACTTAGAACCCGGTCACAACCGTTTAAACTTCCTCAACCCCCATCATCGGTGAAGAAAGCCCTCGCCTAACTCACAACAAATGGAAGGTTATTTGCTCCTCTGTTTTGTGACGATATTGATGAACGTGCTCTGGTGTATCCATTGCTTCACCGCACAACCCGATAATATTCCTATACCGATACACTGCTACAACAACTATTGTTGAAGATGCACCTACACCAATTGACTCCAACACAACAGATTGAACACACCGCTTCCAACAATGATGAACCGGTGATGATATTACGAATGAAGTACCCCACCGCAGATTTTGATCCAAATCGTTCTTCAACCCGTTTGCCAATGAGATCGCCGCACGGATGATGTCGGAATCTTCAACAAACCATTTGAATCCTTAGAATCGCACAATGTATACCAACATCAACCTCTACACATAGATGGACTAAAGACCATCCTCGGCTAACATTATTGGCAACCCGAATCAACCGGTCGTTACGAGACAACGTCTTCACTCGGATGGTGAACACCGCATTTATGCACTCACCGCCCGCTAATCGAACCTAAAAACATTAAAGACGCAATGACAAAAGACAACCGATTGAATCCATGCAAGAAGAAATCAACCAATTCAAACGTCTTGAAGTATGGGAATGGTTGAAAGACCATGAGTCTACGTCATTGGTCTAAAATGGATTTGGAAAAACAAATTGGATCTTTGAAGGGCGTCATCCGAAACAAGTCACGCCTAGTTGCTAAGGGTTATCGTCGGGAAGAAGGAATAGACTTTGAAGAATCTTTTGCTCGGTTGCTCGTCTTGAGGTCGTTCGGATATTTCTCGCGTTCATGCTCATATGAACATGACGGTCTATCGATGGATGTCAAAACGGCGTTTCTCAATGGGCAACTTAAAGAAACAGTCTATGTCACCAACCCGATGGATTCGTTGATCCCGAGTTTCGAACCATGTCTACAAACCGAACAAAGCTCTTTATGGTCTCAAACAAGCCCCTCGGGCATGGTACGATAAGCTATCATCCTTCCTCATTGCCAATAATTTCACCAAAGGCTCGGTTGACCCAACTCTTTTATACAATATCACGGGCACATATCTTAATTGTTCAAATTTACGTGGATGACATCATTTTGGGTCTACACATAAAAGGTTTTCAATCGCTTTTGCAAAACTAATGAAGAAAAATTTTGAAATGTCCATGATGGGTGAACTTGCGTTCTTTCTAGGACCGCAAGTTCATCAATCACCCCGTGGTATTTTCTAAGTCGATCCAATATGCCCTTGAATTGTTAAACAAATTTGGAATGAAAACCCGTGATACTTATGCCACACCAATGACTCATACCAAGAAGCTAGATCTTTGATTTACATGGGAAATTAGTTGACCCCACCAAATACCGAAGTATTATTGGGTCTCTCATGTATCTAACGACTAGCGAGACTGATATTGTCTTTGCCGCTTATCTATGCTCCGTTATCGATCGCGACCAATGAAACCCACCTCTACGAGGCTAAAAGAATCCTCCAGATACATCAAGGGAACCATTAACTTGGGGATCCGCATCAGAAGGATTACGGTTTTGAACTAATCGCCAGGGCCGATCACGCAGGATGCTTAGACTCAAGGAAAAGTACTTGAGAGCACTACAATTTCTCGGTGATAAAGCGGTGTCTTGGCAATCAAAGAAGCGGATTGTACATCATTGTCATCAATCGGCGAATATGTAGCCATGTCCGCGTGTTGTGCTCAAGTCATTTGGATGAGAACACGACTCAAAGACTATGGTTACGTATTTGATGTAATCGATGTATTGCGACAATCGGAGTGCCATTGCAATCTCGCAACTCGGTCAAGACGAAATCAAAGCACATCGATCACGCTTATCATTTCATCAAGGACCACGTGGAGTGGTACCGTTGAATTATACTTTGTGGTATCGAATATCAATTGGCGATCTTCTCACCAAAGCCTTGCCTCCCGCTAGGTTTAATGAGTTGGTCCACCGAATTGGTATGAGGTTTTTGACTCAAGAGGCTGGATGACCTCTTAAAACAGTCTTAAAAACCCGTCGAACACCAAAACCTCTTTTGTAAATAAATTTTCAAAACAAAATACAAAAATATAAAATCCTATAAAACAACAAAAATATTCTCCTAATCTATCTTACTTTCAACATGGCAAGTACATTTCTTCCGTCAACACTTTTATCTTTCAAAATTCAAAGTATTTTTCCGATCAAGTGTTGAGGGAGAAAATAAGCTTTAACCTGTTTCTAAACATCTATGTACTTGCATGTTATCACATCTCGGTTGATTCTTTTACTAATGATGGTACATTTCACGGTTCAAAGACACTCCTCGGACTTTAATTAATAACCTTTCATTATTTTCTCAAGTCAAGGGGAGTGTCAAGTTTCTTTCCCAAAATCTTCATTTGGCAACCAAAAATGGAAGTTAAAAAGGCTTTGTGTGAAAAAGGAAAAGGTGGAGGGACTATAAGCATCAAAACCTTAAAGTCATTTTATACAAAATACTCCACCCACCACATTTATTCCCATCACATTAAATATTTCACCTAATATCATAACCCGTGCTTTCGATTATCAATCTGTAAGTGTTTCTGTGTTTGGATCATGTTTTTAAACAATGGTTTTGAATCTCATGTAAATCCTACGGCTAAAACGTGTTCTACGCGTGATTTGGTGTTCTACGCTTATGCGTAAGAACACACAATCAATACGTGTGTGTTTGGGGTGAAATGATTGTGTCAAAATGTTCATAATACATCAATGATACTTTGTTAACCATCAAAATCCACCCAAATTCACTAATTGATGATATTTTGAAAATTAGGGTTTATAAGTCGAATTGGGTGTTTTCAAATGTGAAGTGTTTTGGTCTAAAAGACTGTTGGGTTATGCTCTTGCGTTGTTGAATTGATGATTTCCATAGTCTATAGCCACCCAGAAACACGAATTGGTCATCAATTCGAAACTAGGGTTTAAAGTTCATAAACTTTGGGTATTTTTGATTCTCAACAAATTAAGTGTTACAACTTGGCTTACATACTCACAACATGTCTTTGAACTACCAGAAAAAGTTTAGTGCATAATCTATGGCTAGAATCCATACGCGTAGATTTAGGGTTTAGGCTACGCGTATGCATTCTGCGCGTAACAGTTAAGATGAGCTAGTATGTTGTAATCTGTGATGAAATGAATATGTGTGCTAATATTGATGATTTGATAAATTTATTTCGTGATTGCTACACTTAGAATTCGAATCAAGGTCATTTGATTATCTACGCATAAGGATTACCCTACACGTAGTTATGTTACGCCGTGAAGAAAAATCCTACGCATAATGACCACGCGTAAGGTTCTACAATGGACTACGCGTATCCCGTGAAGGATATCGCGAACAAGTGACCTCACGCATAAGGTCAACTCACGAGTAGCCTTACGCGTAAGGTTAATATATGCCCACGCATAAGCTCTCACGCATAAGGTCTCCTTTCCTACGCTGCGTAACATTTCTTACAGCGTAAGATAGATTCTACACGTAAGCCACGCCTAAGCACATATCATACCGCTCACGCATATCTTTGCTAAAACTACGCTTAACCTGGATTGACCTTCATGATGAATGGTTACTTGTACAAACTTGTAAATAAACTAATCATATCATCACGAATCCAAAAATGTCACTAATAAACTTAAATCGTCTCGATATGTTGTGAACAATAAGTGATAAAATAAACTTTAAAACTTAAAGTTAACTAACTCACTGAAATATTTCACGACATCATTGAACTATTGAACATACAAGTGACTTTGGACTCAGTAACAATCATTATCACTATACATTCAATAACTAGACAATAAGACCCTCCGTTGACTAACATTATGTCTTTCGATATGTTGGTTCTTTTGGCTAATGTTATTTCGATCACGACATGGTGAACAAATAAATGTGGATGCAATCAAGTTCTCTCCATTGTCGATATCTATCCTCATGGCTATCCAATGAAGATAGGAAAGAATAACCTCCGTGTTGACTTTGACACCCTCACTTGCTCGGAATCTTCGTGTCTTATTGCTATTGATATTACGAGGACTCATCCGTATCGAACATGCTTACTAACTCTGAATCGTCCACGAGATCTACATCCAACAGCCTCGGAACACCATGGAAAGAGTCAAAGGACAAACCGCGTGACGGTGACTCGAATCACAAACAAGTCATCATTACACCGAAGACTTAAGGGTCATTCTCCTAATTCTCAAGTCGATCCAACCAAACTATATGCCTCACTGTTTGAAGAGCTCACTCTCCAATTCTTAATCGATATCGGTTATGACGAGGCTACAGGGGTAATCAACAAGCACTCTCACGTAGAGCTTAAGAGTATTCCTCAACCATGGAGAACACTCTACATGATCATCACCAAGTCCATTTACGGTCGTGACAATGCTATGAGCACCCTAAGCTCATGGAACTTCAAATATTATGGGCATTGGTCAACAAGAAACACATCGCTATCGAAGCTCGATTTGGGATGACATGATGTCATTTCTCAACAAACTTGGCTCAAAGATTCCCTACATCGAGATATACCAAATTGTTGATCCAGAGCACTTGGACTTCATCCCGACATTCCCAAGAGGCTCAATGACCCCGACAATCACGACATGTTGACGGAACACATCACACCCCAAATTACATTTTGCGCGGAATGGAATTCGGGATTGATCATCATAGCATCACAATCACGATTATATTGAAGCGACCTAAAGTGTCGTTTGGAAAATACATCGTTTGATTTAATAAAAATAATCGAGTTACAACATAGGTCCCAAAAGTTTACAAAGTTTGCGAAAATATAAATATTTTACAAGTCCAAACGATGGTTTTGAAAGAATGTGCCATAATGTACAATGATGTAAGTCGACGCTTGTGACTCAAAAGGTGGTTCCTTAACCATGCCATGATGATAATGCCTTAGTTACCGAAAATACATTGCTAAAGCGGTCAACAATAATGTTGGTGAGAAATCATAGGTTTAGGTAAATGTTTTATATGACCACGCAAGTATAGATCGTGTATGACAATCATGTCACATAAAATGTTACAGGTATGACAATCATGTCACATAAAAATGTTACAATTGCTTAAGCGCATGATCACGAAGCTCCGATCGATGTTAAGCCCAACAGCAGTGTCTTGCCAAACAACTCTAATAATGTTTATGAATGAAATGCATCCGTATGACTAGTTGGGATTCTCCAACCCGGATGGGCGTCACCTCGATAGATCTATCCACTCACACACGCTTCTAGAAAATTAACGGCTCATGCATTGAAATGGGGACATTTAACTGGCAACGTGGTAACTTAAGCAATGTAAATGTATTTAACATACTTGGTATCGTAATAAAAATGTTGTGCAATGTATTCTCCCCTGTAGGTTTGAAATAATGTAAAAACTTGTAAAACGGGGCTATGAAAACTCACTTGATAAACTGGTGTGATGACAAGAGTGAGTACACTGAGGTATAGCGGGAAACTTTAATCTGGACCTATTACGAATGATATGATATGTAATGAGTTATGATGTAATGTTATGATGTGCATGCATTACGTATGTTATTTATACCATTTGCGAGTTTTGAAAATAATACTTATCGTCGAAAAATACTCTTTTGACGTCTTGACCATTCTCAAATCACTTTACAAGTATTTACGTCAAAATGTCATCCTACAATAGTTTCGTAATGATTTATGGTGAAATTATCACTTTTCGTCGTAAAATAAAGTCGTCGGAAATTTCATAAAAGTGACAAAAATGGCTCCGAAAAACTAGTCGTAAAATAGTGTACGTCGAACGTTAGGAAACGAACTCGACGGTTTTGGAAAGTTTGTATCAAAATCTAGAGGTTTCAGTTCATGAGTTTTCGTCACCGAGGTCTCGAACATAAAGATAATAAGGGTTAAAGATGGTGATTTTGTCCAAAATGTTGTTTAAAAATGAGTTTCGGCCAATTTTAAGCATCCGCAAATAATTTATTACAACTCCGCTATACAAACGGTCGATTGTTTTGAAAAGTATGCTTGGTGATCTTGATTTTATTAGAAGACATTTAGTTCCAAAAAGTTCAACATCATAGTTAAAAACAGCCTCCAACATGGTCGTTTTAGTTACCGTAACACTTATCTCGTAAAATTAATATAGTTTTTCTAAAAATAATAGTTACGGCAATTTTATGAAAACGTGTATATCTTAGTCGTTTCAAATCCGTTTTCTACGTATTATACGTCCTTAGCTTCGTATCAAAGTATACTATTATATTTTTGACAAGTCGAAATAATTTGTAAAGCTTAGGACTCGTTTATGACTCGTACAAAATAAAAACATGTTGCTGAAATTTTTCAGAAAATGTATATTTCGTCGCCAACTTGAAAAATTCATAACTTCTTCGTTATAACTCCGTTTTAATCCGTTCAAGAGGCCACGGATTCGTTTTAAAGTATATTTTCTAAATATCAAGGCCAAAATTTCGTGCCTACTGTCGGATTTTCCAGAAAAATAAAACAAGGACATAACACTTTTTATACTTATCGAAAATAGTTTTTCTCGTACTAAACCTATTCTAATCCCTTCAAATCAACTCCAAAGCTATACTAATCCTACCATACACCTTCTTAGGGTGTCATGGGTTCCTAAACATCATCAAGACCAATATATACCAAGGGAATAATTATAGGATGACCTTTATATATTAAACTCTAAAAATCAATGTAAAATGGTATAAATATACACAAGTCATGCATGTTTGCTCCAAATATGAAGAAATAAATATGAAATGAAGATGAAATATGTAAAATGATAGCAATATGCTTACAAGCTATTATGATGAGGTGCAAAGAACAAAGGTTTAACCTAAACACTCTAGGTTTTTATTTCAAAACCTTAATAAGAGTGTAATTCTAGATTGTGTTTATGCTTGAACTTGGAAAAATTTTGTGATCCCTTGAAACCTCTTGAATGGCCGGTTGAAGAAGAAGCAAAACCAAGAGAGAAATGTTTTTTTTTTACTTGACTTGATAAAAATGAAGTGAATGAGTAAAATAATTGAAGTAAGACTTTAAGTATATGTAAACATCTATACAATCAAAGAAACCATTCCACATTTATTACCACCCTCCCCTTGGTCGGCCAAGGGGAGGGATTAGTAAAATATTTTTTTTTTTTTATAAAATGTTGTGTAATTGATAAAGAAATGTAAGTGAAATGTACATGTATATTACTTGTAAGATTTAGTACACATTTGTGTATTTAAGAAAATTTTAGGTGAAAGTAATTTTTAATAGATCAAAGTAGAGTATAATGATATCATAAAAATTGTAAAATACATTCCTTGTAAAATTTGAGTGATACAATAATTATCGTGTAGTTTTAAGAAAACGTCGTTATAATATAAATTTAACGATTTATATACAAAATAAATTTAAAACACTAGGTAAACTAAAAATATAGTTTTATAAACTAAACATAAATATAAAATATATCGGGATCATTTTTAGAAATAACGGATTAAATATTCAAAATAATAACTCACGCGATAACGTTTATTTAATATAAAATTTACGTTAAAGGTGAAATGCAATGTCATGAATGAACTAATATGATGCAAATGATGCTAATGAAATGTAGACTAAACTTAGTCCATATGAAATGTTCGTGATGATATGATCATGAATTCGCCGCTAAACCATTCAGGTTACGCGAATTTGGAACACGTAAACCTAGTTTACGATAAATGTTGAAATAGTGAAGCATAAATTGTTTCGAGAAATGACCTGAAAGTACGAGTTGTCACATTCGCCCATCCAAAAAGGAATTCAGTCCCTGAATTCAGTTCGTGTTAGTCTATCGAATTTTTTTGAGTTTGTGATGAATAACGAGGAGAAAAGACATGGTGAAGTGTCGTTACGGTTATCGATGATTGAGAGCGTATAAAACATCGTAGTAAAGAAAATATCGGATGAATCTCTCATAAGTAACACTTTGACTTGGAACATGTGAAAATTTTGCTTGCACTAAGATTTATAAGTAACCGCTCCCAACATAACGTGATCCCTCCAGAATTAGACATAGTTAGCTAGGCTATGCATAATTAAGGAACGATGACGTGACGTTCGGTTTAGTTGTTATAACTCTCAATGTTTACAAGGATTTAAACCGTGTCGTTAAAATGGTAGTTAAAGTAAAAGGAATTAGAATTCTCGTGAGTAATAACAAATCGGAAAGAAAATAAAGTACGATAGATGAGAATATTTTACAACGAGTGGTTTATCAAAATTAGTACATCTTAAGTTATAAAGATTCGGATACGATGGAAAACATAAACTTAGTACAACATAGTACATAAAGAAAAATAAGACTGTTAGTTTCCGAACTTCTTCAGTCTTCCGCGTTGTTGAAATCCCGTTGAGCTTTGCCTCCTTCTAACATGTATGCATTCCCATGAGCACCTTCAACTTGTTGATCTTGATTTTGAGGACATTGATTCCTATAGTGTCCTTGCTCCCCACATCCGAAGCACGTGACTATGGCTTTACCTTTACAATCCCTGGCTAGATGTCCCGGTTTTGGCATTTGGCACTTGGCGGGACAAAGACACGAGTGATGGAAATTACATCGATTACATAGTGGTTGAGTTCCAACATATCCTTTTCCTTTGCGTCCTTAGCAAGGTGTCCCACTTTTTGACAGATAAAGCATATACCACATGGACCATCATGATGTAGCGTGCATTGATGACATCGTGGTAAGTTTCCAGTATAAGTTCTTTCCTTTGTTGGTGCAGCAACATAAACCCTGGCGGCTTCTTGTCTCCTATTCTGTTGTTGGTAATGGTTAGTGTTACGGTTTTGATTGTTGTTGTTATAACCTCCTTGGTCATTTTCCCATTTTCTTTTGTTGTTGTTGTTTTGGTTATCGTCGTTGTTGTTGTTGTTTTGGTTATTGTGGTAGTTGGTGCGGTTGTTGATATTGTTGTTACGGTTGGTGTTGGTGATGTTGCCCCTCTTCACAATTTGAGCCATGAGTATTTGAGTCATCGGGGCAGATTCTTCAATTGTTTGTGGATCGAAAGGAGTTACATCTCCTTGGATACTTTGTGGAAATCCTCCAATGAAATTCTCCAATAGTTTCTCATTGTCCGAAACCATAGATGGGCAAAGAACAGCCAACTCTTGAAATCTTTTGATGTAAGCAAGTCTAGCAGTTTCGGCAGATTGTGGCCTCTGTGAATAAATGACTATTGTTGCTCGTTCTTTCCTTAGTGCCTCGGCTATACAATCATCTACATACTTTTGGATAGCAACTAGTGTCATTTACAGTGCGGCTTTCTTGGCGCCATAACTCTTCAAAATAAGAGGAAAAATGAGACGAGCCAAGTCCTATGTTAAGAATAAGCGCCTAAAGAGATGTGATAGAAGGTGATAAGTTTAAGGTTATTTTTCAAAATGATCGACGAGTTCTCAACAGATGGGTTATGAGATGTCGTAATTGTTTCAAATGTACGATGGTTTAGTGGCTTAGTGTGTGAATAAAGTGTAACTCGACATGTTAGTGGTGAAACAAAGGAGTGAGAGTGACTTTGCCCTACTTAAGGGTTTATCTCGGCATTCGACGTTATCGGTGATGAGTCAATTGATGTAAAAATTGTGATAGGGAATGACAAGGAATTCTCCACGTTAGAGTATGAGGAAATGATAATGGGATGGGTATTTAAGAGGATCCATGTGACAATCGATGTGAAATGAAAGTAAATAACTCGAAAAATGTACGTATAAATCGCATGCAAAGTGAACATGCACTTGTGATGAAATGATGAGATGCTATGATGATGTAGTTATAGTCTAGGGTCAATGATGCAACCTAGTTCTCTATAATCAAGCTCGATGCCAATCATCACACCCCAAATTACTGCTTTGCGTGGAATGGAATTCTCGGGATTGATTGTCATAGCATCACAATCACAATTATATTGAACGACCTAAAGTGTCGTTTGGAAAATACATCGCTTGATTTAATAAAAATAATCGAGTTACAACATAGGTCCCAAAAGTTTACAAAGTTCATGGAAATATAAATATTTTACAAGTCCAAACGATGGTTTTGAAAGAATGTGCCATAATGTACAATGATGTAAGTCGACTTGCGACTAAAAAGGTGGTTCCTTAACCATGCCATGATGATAATGCCTTAGTTACCGAAAATACATTGCTAAAGCGGTCAACAATAATGTTGGTGAGAAATCATAGGTTTAGGTAAATGTTTTATACGACTACGCAAGTATAGATCGTATGACAATCATGTCACATAAAATGTTACTGGTATGACAATCATGTCACATAAAATGTTACAATTGCTTAAGCGCATGATACCGAAGTCCGATCGACCATTGATGTTCGCCCCAACAGAGTGTCTTGCCAAACAACTCTAATAATGTTTATGAATGAAATGCATCCGTATGACTAGTTGGGATTCACCAACCCGGATGGAGGCGTCACCCTCGATAGATCTATCCACTCACACACGCTTCTAGAAAATTAACGGCTCATGCATTGAAATGGGGACATTTAACTGGCAACGTGGTAACTTAAGCAATGTAAATGTATTTAACATACTTGGTATCGTAATAAAAATGTTGTGCAATGTATTCTCCCCCGTAGGTTTGAAATAATGTAAAACTTGTAAACGGGGCTATGAAAACTCACTTGATAAAATGGTGTGATGACAAGAGTGAGTACACCGAGGTATAGCGGAAACTTTAATCTGGACCTATTACGAATGATATGATATGTAATGAGTTATGATGTAATGTTATGATGTGCATGCATTACGTATGTTATTTATACCATTTGCGAGTTTTGAAAATAATACTTATCGTCGAAAAATACTCTTTTGACGCCTTGACCATTCTCAAATCACTTTACAAGTATTTACGCCAAAATGTCATCCTACAATAGTTTCGTAATGATTTATGGTGAAATTATCACTTTTAAATAAGTAAAATAAAGTCGCCGGAAATTTCATAAAAGTGACAAAATGGCTTCAAAAACTAGTCGTAAAATAGTGTACGTCGAACGTTAGGAAACGAACTCGACGGTTTTGGAAAGTTTGTATCAAAATCTAGAGGTTTCAGTTCATGAGTTTTCGTCACCGAGGTCTCGAACATAAAGATAATAAGGGTTAAAGATGGTGATTTTGTCCAAAATGTTGTTTAAAATGAGTTTCGCCAATTTTAAGCATCCATAAATAATTTATTACAACTCCGCTATACAAACGGTCGATTGTTTTGAAAAGTATGCTTGGTGATCTTGATTTTATTAGAAGACATTTAGTTCCAAAAGTTCCACATCATAGTTAAAAATACCTCCAACATGGTCGTTTTAGTTACCGTAACACTTATCTCGTAAAATTAATATAGTTTTCTAAAAATAATAGTTCTGGCAATTTTATAAACGTGTATATCTTAGTCGTTTCAAATCCGTTTTCACGATTATCGTCCTTAGCTTCGTATCAAAGTATACTATTATATTTTTGACAAGTCGAAATAATTTGTAAGCTTAGGACCTGCTTATGACTCGTACAAAATAAAAACATGTTGTGAAATTTTTGAGAAAATATATATTTAAATCGCCAACTTGAAAAATTCATAACTTCTTCGTTATAACTCCGCTTTAATCCGTTCAAGCCGCCACGGATTCGTTTTAAAGTATATTTTCTAAATATCAAGGCCAAAATTTCGTGCCTACTGTCGGATTTTCCAGAAAAATAAAACAAGGACATAACACTTTTATACTTATCGAAAATAGTTTTTCTCGTACTAAACCTATTCTAATCCCTTCAAATCAACTCCAAAGCTATACTAATCCTACCATACACCTTCTTAGGGTGTCATGGGTTCCTAAACATCATCAAGACCAATATATACCAAGGGAATAATTATAGGATGACCTTTATATATTAAACTCTAAAAATCAATGTAAAATGGTATAAATATACACAAGTCATGCATGTTTGCTCCAAATATGAAGAAATAAATATGAAATGAAGATGAAATATGTAAATGATAGCAATATGCTTACAAGCTATTATGATGAGGTGCAAAGAACAAAGGTTTAACCTAAACACTCTAGGTTTTTATTTCAAAACCTTAATAAGAGTGTAATTCTAGATTGTGTTTATGCTTGAACTTGGAAAAATTTTGTGATCCCTTGAAACCTCTTGAATGGCCGGTTGAAGAAGAAGCAAAACCAAGAGAGAAATGTTTTTTTACTTGACTTGATAAAAATGAAGTGAATGAGTAAAATAATTGAAGTAAGACTTTAAGTATATGTAAACATCTATACAATCAAAGAAACCATTCCACATTTATTACCACCCTCCCCTTGGTCGGCCAAGGGGGAGGGATTTGGTAAAATATCTTTTTTTTTTTTTTTTATAAAATGTTGTGTAATTGATAAAGAAATGTAAGTGAAATGTACATGTATATTACTTGTAAGATTTAGTACACATTTGTGTATTTAAGAAAATTTTAGGTGAAAGTAATTTTTAATAGATCAAAGTAGAGTATAATGATATCATAAAAATTGTAAAAATACATTCCTTGTAAAATTTGAGTGATACAATAATTATCGTGTAGTTTTTAAGAAAAACGTCGTTATAATATAAATTTAACGATTTATATACAAAATAAATTTAAAACACTAGGTAAACTAAAAATATAGTTTTATAAACTAAACATAAATATAAAAATATATCGGGATCATTTTTAGAAATAACGGATTAAATATTCAAAATAATAACTCACGCGATAACGTTTATTTAATATAAAATTTACGCGTTAAAGGTGAAATGCAATGTCATGAATGAACTAATATGATGCAAATGATGCTAATGAAATGTAGACTAAACTTAGTCCATATGAAATGTTCGTGATGATATGATCATGAATTCGCCGCTAAACCATTCAGGTTACGCGAATTTGGAACACGTAAACCTAGTTTACGATAAATGTTGAAATAGTGAAGCATAAATTGTTTCGAGAAATGACACGAAGTACGAGTTGTCACGTAACCTATTCATGCATCGCCGAATCAAGGAAACATCAACAAAGAAACAAGGTCTTTGTCTTTGATTTTTTCTAATCAAGATGTCGAAAGCTCGAATCGTACCAAAGGTATCCGGAAGCGGTCGAGACAAGGCAAAGTTGGTCATCTCGACGAAAAATCTTGGTACACTGTAAGGAGAACGTAAAAGGAAGTCTTTGGAAGGGTCACAAGCGAGATAGTCAAAGGAATGTTCCAAAGAAGAAACCCATTCAAAGAGGAAACCCACCCCTAAGAAGAAAGTTCCTTCTCCGAAGCGCTCCGATCCTTTCACTTGAACCGCAAAGACAGCTCGTGGACGAGGACTCGAGGCTACTGACTCGAGATGAAGAGTTCACATACTCAAACGCAAGGATGAAAATCCTCGGTGCAAAACCTCCAAGTCCCCAAACTATTAAAGGGAAGACTCGTGACTTGTACCTCGTGATGAAAGCTCAAGATGAAGAAGAGCAATTGGATCAAGGATACGAAAGAAGTTTCACAAAGTCGACACCTTCAAAAGGTCAAGAATTTGCTAAAGATCAAATGGGTGGCCCCGGAGGTTCAAGTGGTTCTCGCCCACTCTAAACCATCTCCCGATGCGGTTAATCAACCCGATAAGTGGAGCCGGTGCCACCACTCTTACGCAACAACAACGACTATGGAGGACACTATTGTCTATGATTTTGAGAAGCAGATAATCGAGAAAGAAAAATCTAAGGATGACGAGGATGATTATTCAAAGTTTCTTCTAGATACCCAACACACTCAAAGGAGAAAACCTCGAAACTCCTAAGGACATGAAGTCTCCTCATGTCTCCTCATCATCGGATTCTTCGCCTCATTCATCACAACCACCATCAACAAAGTCAACCAGATCATCATCCAAATCGTGAAGAAACCACCTAAATCTTGGATTTCTCGGTCTCATAAAAGATTGTGAAAGTTGTCCAACTAGTCGAAAGAAGGACATACTTTACGAAAAATGAATTGGTTTCTTGACCAAATTCAAGATTTACATGATGAGAAAGACAAGATGGAAAAGAAAGGAATTTGTTCAAGTTCATGAAGAGTCATCAAAAGGAGGAACTGAATGAAATGATTGAAGGTTACACTCAAAAGTACCTTCGGATAACGTTCCTAAAGTCCAAAAGGAACCGGAGAAGTCGCAAGAGATCAAACCCACAAGTTTCTTCTCGACATCGCCCCGGTGTGACTAGAGAAATATTTTCGGACAACTCACCCCTAACATCGCCTCATTGGTTAAACATACAATGGCCAAAGAAGTCGATCTCTCCGAATCCGAAAGTTAATCGCTAAACTAGTGATGCAAATGTCAAAGCGATCCGAACATTTACCGGATGAAGCTAAATTTTTCAAGGTCTACTTGCTTTTCAACTCCGTTCATCATGCAAGGAGTCACCGATCAACCCAAACGGCCAAGAGATGACGATGATAAGGATAAGGACTCGCACCTAAACGCCGAAGCGATCGGTCAATCTACATCTATGCCACCTCCTCCACCACGGACTTCTTCTCAACATAAGTCTCCTCCACCTCGGTCTTCTCTCGATAAACCTCGGGACGATTCCGAGTTACCACCCGACTCATAAAGCGGTGATTACTTTGAGTATACTGGTGGTGACGATGAAGAGGTCCTCGAGCCCGACAACAACCCACCTCAACCAAACAAGTGCGAAACTAGGATCATCATCAAAGCCTTCCAAAAGAAGAAAGCGACGACTCGGCCGGAGTCGTAACATGGCTAGATGACGATAAAACCGAAGAGTTTGAATGGTTCTCCACACTTGTCAATCAAACTCCCACCCCGATGAAGGTCAAGAATTGGTAGATGGTTCAACAATGGAGCATGCAAACTGTTGCAAAACAGCCCATGAAGAAAATGACAAATCAATTGAAGCGAATCAAGAATGAAGCTTTTCAACTATGGAAAGACAACGAAAGCGCCCGAGGTCGAATATCATCTTGAGAACATCGCCGAGCTATGTCCAACAACATGGATTGGCTCAATCCGGAAGCAAACATTGACTTCACACAAAGGGACAACCTCCATACTACAATCGATGGACCAAACCTCTACCGACCATTGGCCAAGCAGGCAACCAAGGATTCCTTCGGATATTTCTTCAACAAAGACACGAATTTCATCTCCATGGTGGCGATGGTTCGAGAAAATACACTACATCATTGACTCTTCCATTCCCAGCCGCCATTTACTCTAATCTGCATAGCTATCGAGGAACGTGTAACTCACTTGTTTTCGACAACGTGCAAGCATACGACCAAGATGCATTGTATGGGATTCATCATTGGCCGAACGTCAAGAATCTACTACACGCTGGTTCGTAAATCTCAACATGAAGTGTATAGCTCAAGGACATCGTTGGCCATCAAACACATTGATCTCAAGTCTAAGTGGGACTACACATTCTTAAAGAATATCATAGTCAAACGACAAGATGAACAGACTATGGATTCTCCGGTCGACTTTGAGAACTTGTCCCTCAACGACATCGAAGACATGTATCTTGCCAAAGCATGTGGTCGTATGAGACAATTCTCGATGAAGTTCAACGTGAATTTATCAAGTCGGTTCTCATCTTCATTAGACGATCGTTATCGAAGAACATGTCAAGATATCCGGATGGTCGTTGAATCATATCGTAAACGTAAACTTCACTCCACCACGCTTGATCTTCCCGACATCAACCGACTTAAACAACTCACGCTCATCAAGAAACCTTTCGGCGTTGTTTACCGCAGTGAACTTCAAGAAAGCGCTTAATGGCGGTAGTGAGCTCCACAAATTCGGGATCATACCTTGAAGATGGTTAGGATGGATTGGCATACAGATTGAAGGATATACGCATGAAAGTTGGGAACCCTAAACGCTAGAATTCTCAGATGTAGGGATGCGAGACGATCATCACCATGATTGATGAACGGTTGTTCGAAGGGATCGCCTGCACGATTGGAAAGCTATGTTGGTGGTCGACTCGGGAGGAACATCATCGGCTTTCAACGCCTCTTGCGCACTCACAGGAATATCACCGCACTTCACGGTACCCTTGAATTGTTTCCTTCATATAATTTTGGATGAATGATTATATATGTGAATGGCTTGTGCACACATAACGTGCAGTACAACCCAGATCATCAAGAAAGGACCCCGTGGTACGCCTCGATTGCCTCAATCCTTATAAAAGGAGCGAAAGTTTATTTTTGAGTAAAACCTATCAAACTTTTCACTTTTCAAGGTTTTGCTCAAAAGACAAGTACTTCCCCATATGATTTCAAAACCTCAACCGCTTATATCACTTGTTGAGGGAGTATTTGAATTAAAACTTTGTTCACAAATTGTTCACAAGTGGTCACTCTTCCCGCAACACTCAAAATGGTCATATTTATTCTCAACCGCTCAAAATAACAATTTTATATGCCATTTTGAGGGGAGAAAATTGTGTGATAAGAAATATGTTGTGCAAAATGCAAATGAATCATGTACCTCGAGACTTAACCAACGAATCGACGGTACTAAACTGCTTGTAACTCGAAAAGACTTGTCTCGACGTGTAATAATTTCAAGCTAGTTCGCTAGTGATGTAAACGTGTCTCGCAAAGGACTTGTCCGAGTAGAAAGTACCATTCGAGAAACTTTTGATAGACATGAACTCGACGGGTTTGACAACCTTCCAAGGTTTGTCTACACCTTCAAGGTAGTTATTAGAGCTAGTTGTCACCTAAAAGTCGACAATGTATCTCTTTAACTATTCAACGAACCGTGTCTCGCGGAGATTGTCTATCTTTAGTGGATCAATTCAAAAGTGCGCTCTTTCCTCACCGTGCATTTAACCATTAAAACTATTAAGCACATGTGGAGGGGAGTATTTATGCAAAACTTATCTCTCACATGATGGTTCAAACATGTTTTCATTTACAAACCCTTTGAGAGATATTTTAACTTATGGTTATAATGGCAAACATAGGTTAGTCATGGAGTTATAAGGTGACTAAGGTTAGGAATAACTGCCCTATGATCCGCCAGAGCGGAGGGATCACCCAAGGACACTACCATTAGTTAGTGTTAGAAGTCCTAGGAATGATTATAAAAGGAGAAAATGAGAATCGAGAAAGAAGGAGTTGAAGAATCAAAAGAAATGTAAAGTAAAGGGTGAAAAGAAATAGCCTCCGATTATTCAACTTAGGCGCATAACCGGTTCAATTCATATGCTCTTGGTTGTCACTTAGTGACACCAGTATTGAAGATTAAAAGTCGCCATGGACCCAAAGGATTTACGCACTAAACCTTCTTAGCCACTCAAGTTTCTCTCAACAAGCTTGTTTCATTCTCACAGGAACCCTACATAATCTATTGGCTTTCTCTAGAGATCATTTGGTATTGAAGAAGGAGACCCTCTCCCTAGTCTCCTCAAAAACCAAACGCACTATTGAGTCTAGAGCCACGAGATTCATCAAAAGATCTCTTAGGTACACTTGACATTTAATCACTTGATGATCAACAAATAAGATCATCGGTGGTTCATATCGAGTCCTTCACAGATCTTAGCAATCGTCGAGAACATTTATGAGAGGTTCACATGTGTATTCCTCGCTGATTGAATGGAAACTCCGCTGTGGTCAACATCAAATGCCCCTAACAAGAAGTCGCTTTGTGAACTCCCCGTGGAATCTGGAGTGTGTCTCAAACGGTCTACATCGTGAGGTGATGCTTCTGTACCTCAATGACTCATCCGAATCAGATGTACTTCGTACATCGCGTTATCTCACTTGTGGGACTCGGTTCAGAACGGCTTTTGTAAGAATTAGAGTTGTGTTTTCACACTCTGTCGTTAACACTCAAGTTCAAACTTGTAAGCGCCGAAACCGCTTATTACTAACCGCTTGAAATGTTTTCTTATGGAAGTCGGGAGCGGGATGATCGTCTTGATTCTTCTCATGCTCACGCCAACATCATCACTAATGGAAGTCCTATTCTAAAGCAACACAACCGCCGAATGATTCTTCATCAAATCAAAGAATCTACAAAGTCAAAGACTTAAAGAACTTCATCAAGATTGATTTCCACCGTCAAAGAGCGTGTGAGCATGTTGAAGAATGACGTGGAGACACCGGAGCAACAAGGCACCGAGGCGCATCGATGCGCACTACAACATACTATCACTTTCACCACAAAGAACAATGATCAAAGAACAAAGTTAAAGATGACGTCGAGCATAACCGCCAAAGATAACTATCTCTACACCTGGGAGATTGTTCGAATCAAGACAATTCCTCTCACAAGAAAGAAGAATGTCGAAGATGTCACAGCCTACTATTACATCAACGCCTTCACCGTTTACATTCATATATACTTGAGGGGAGATTGTTGAATCACTCCTAAACAAGATTTCAAGTATTTATATTTCATATGTAATAGGTAGCTTTATTATGGCCTTTATGTTTGTTTAAGGTCAAGCTTATGTAGAAGGCCCATAAGCTTGATCCAAGCCCAATAAGGAATAGGGAAGGAGAGGGAGTGTTGCCCTAGCTCCTTGCCTATATAAACTCTTGTAAACCCTCATTTGAGGGTTGGTTGTTCAAGTTTTCTTTTCTTTCACATACATCTTCTCATAACCGTATACTTTATATCGTGTGTATGTGTTAGAGCTTGTTCATCCGCCTTATCTCTTCTCTTATAAGCTTGTGTTGTAAAACTTGTGACCTAGCAGGGGCTTCCGTGTTCAACCTCTGGTGTGAGAATAAGTACGGGTTTAGAGAGAGATAAATCTAGCTGATTACAAACCAAAGCTTTCACTAAAAACATTCAAACCAAAGCTTTCACTAAAAACATTCAAACCAACTCTCAAGTTTCGGTCTGAGTAATACAAAATTGATAATCTTGTCATGAGTGTTGTTGAATACCATCGTCAAGAGGAATTAGATGCGTAAGACGAGAGTCGATCTAAATTAAAAACCGTTGTTTACAACAAACCTTTAATTATAAAACGCGGTCACTTTCACACACCAACGGATTCTTCTAACACACCAAGGGTTATCATCAAAACACCGAGTCTTCTATTGTTAATCCCAAAACAAGATTTGCACAAACTTATGGTCCTTTACCTTCCATTAGCGAAGTAAACTCACAACCCGAAAATCGAAAAATTCTTCGATATTTTGACATTTTCATGGTCGACCTCAAAATTTTACAACATGAGATAGAATATCGATCCGAAATCAAAGTTGAACATTTTCAATCGCCTCGCGCGAGAACAAAGAGACATTTTTCAAAAATCTTTACCTAATGTTAAAACTTGAAAAGTTGTGCAATTGCTTGGGAAAAGGATTTTCATAAGGAACTTGGGGTAATGAAAACGTTTGAGAAAATGAAACATCTATTACTAACACAAAACGCAAAAGAAACTGCTGAGAAAAGATGTTGATCGACTCTTGGAAGATGTTATCGTCTTTGATATCCATAATGTTGTGCTATTCTATTCGCTGCCATATGCATCCGATCATATCTCTGCGATATTGTTGAAATCGTTGTAATCTGTTGAGAACACCGATAATGTGCTTCGTGATCGAGTCTTTAAAAGCGTAAAATAAACGATTACACGGAAATTTACAATGCAAAACGTCGTCTTCAATGGTGTGAAAAAGATATTCACAACCATCAACTTAGTTTTCAAAAGAAAATCGCTCAATTGAGTGCAAAATCTTTCGATCCTAAAATTGAACAACCGGATGATCAAAACGTGTCTTTGAAAAGTCAAATCTCAAAATATGAACAAGAAATTTTAAAAGTTAAACAGAATATGGTGTCATATTTGATTTACTCAAAAGACTCGAGATGAAGCATCAAACGAACTTGATCACTATCTTGCTCACACTAGAGAAGTCATGAATTTTGCCGGTAATATTCGCTCGAAAATCAAGATCCGATTCACACCATCTCTAAGTTACGGAAATGTTAGGAAAGTATGAACTACTCCCGCCATCGTGATTAAGAGATTAGCACCATCACACTTAGTAATCGTGAACCAAGAATTCTCACCGCCAAATCACAAGTTGCTAATGTGTTTCCCTCTCTTGAACAGAATAGTTGCATCTTTTCCAAACGTCCGCACTTCATGCGACCTAGGAGCACTCAAACGAAGAATAGGAAGTTGCGACCTAAGAAAAGATCAATAAGGAATGCTAAAGTAGAAGAACACCTAGGACTCGAATAAAACTCATGTTACTTCCACTATAGATGTTGCGTCGCAAATGTAATAGAAATAGTGATGTAACGAATGCTAAACCGTTAAGTACCTTTGATATTCGATCGATGCACCTTGTGATATTTGTCGAAAGAGTATGAATTCGATTGTCATGACAAATGTGTTGCTAAAGCTATAATCTCTAGATTACGGAATCCTAAGAATCGAATACCTCCACGCCCACTAAACATTCTAAGTCCGTGCTTGGTAAACCACCTCTTTAGATTCTAAGGCAACCATTGCTATCACAAAGAGCTACCGCTTCACCTCCTAAGAATGTAGTACCACCTAGTGCTTTCACTAAGACTAAAGCAAGAGTAGTTACGTATGGCGTAATGGATATATAACACACTAGGATTTAAGTGGATGCCTAAAATTCTCAATGTGTGTATGTCTAATATACACCGCTGGAACCCTCTAACATTTCGGGTTCCACATCTACTTCTATTCCATCCGTGTCGCCCTGTGTAATGTCACGGTGACATGATCATTCTCTCGATTGTTGATAGCGGATGTTACCGACACATGACAGCAACCTTAAATCGTTATCAAACTTTATAGCAAAGTTCATTGGCTTTGTCGATTAGGGGAACGATCACTTCAGCAGCCCATCATGGGCTACGGAGATTATGTTAATGGGAACATTGAAATCAGCAGGGTTTACTATGTTGAAGGCCCTGCTCACAACTGCTTTCGAGAGGTCAATTTTGTGATGGAGATTTGGACGTTGCTTTCGTGGAGAAAACTTGTTTCATTAAGTGATCTACATGGAAATGACCTTATGTCCGCTCGCGTAATTCTAGTCTATACACTATCTCTATGCAAGACATGGTTGCTTCCTCTCCCATATGCCTACTTTCAAAGGCAACATCTACAAAATCTCAGCTATGGCACCGTGCCTCTCACATCTAAACTTTCAAACCATCACCAACCTTGCTCGACACAAACTAGTCAAGGACTCCCACGATTCCGTATTCAAAAGATCACCTTGCTCACCGTGAACAAGGGAAAAGCACTCGTGCTCATTTTCCTTCAAAGGTGGAACACGCCTCAAAGATGTGCTTCATCTTCTTCACATGGATTTGTGTGGCCCGATCGTGTGCAAACGATCAACGAAAACGCTACATCTTAGTAATTGTTGATGACTACTCACGATGGACTTGGGTCTACTTCCTTCGTAGCAAAGACCAAGCTCCACAAATGATCATCACCTTTCACGAAAATATGTGTTCAGCTCCGCAACACCGTCCGAATAATCGTAATGCATAAAGGAACCGAATTTGTTAACAAAACCCTTTGTGAATTTTATGAGAAAGTGGGAATTCAAAGATCAAACATCTATTGCACGACACCGAACAAAACGGAGTTGTTGAAAGACGAAACCGAACGTTAGTGGAAGCCGCAAGAACAATGTTAATCAATGCTAAACTTCCATATTACTTATGGGCATAAGTCGATTCATCGTGCATGCTATACTCAAAACCGTTCTATGATCACTAAACGCCACAACAAAACACCTTCGAGCTTGTCCACAACTATAAACCGAACCTCAAACACTTTCATATATTTGGATCCCTTTGCTATCCGAATAATGATCGTGATGATTTTGGAAAGCTCAAAGCCAAAGCTGATATTGAGTCTT
Source organism: Chrysanthemum lavandulifolium (assembly GCA_022545495.1). NCBI lineage: Eukaryota > Viridiplantae > Streptophyta > Magnoliopsida > Asterales > Asteraceae > Chrysanthemum > Chrysanthemum lavandulifolium. The sequence continues at coordinate 121,110,650 of CM040245.1, forward strand.
TATTGACATCGTGACAATTCTAAAGGTTTCAACTGAATCGTCGAACTAAGGAGGTAATGGAAACGATTCATGCTCATTTCGATGAACTCACTGAAATGGCTTCGAGTATAATAGCTTAGAACCCGTCACAACCGCTTAAACTTCCTCAACCCCATCATCACCGAAGAAAGCCCTCGCCTAACTCGTCAACAAATGGAAAGGTTATTTGCTCTCTGCTTTGTGACGATATTGATGAACGTGCTTCGGTGTATCCATTGCTCACCGCACAACCCGATAATATTCCTATACCGATACACCGCTACAACAACCATCGTTGAAGATGCACCTACACCAATTGACTCCAACACAACAGCTTGAACACACCGCCCAACAATGATGAACCACCGATGATATTTCAATGAAGTACCCCACCGCAGATTTTGATCCAAATGCTCTTCAACCCGTGTGCCAATGAGATCACCGCACTGATGTCGCGAATCTTCAACAAACCATTTGAATCCTCGAATCGCATAATGTATACCAACATCAACCTCTACACATAGATGGACTAAAGACCATCCTCCGCTAACATTATTGGCAACCCGAATCAACCCGCCGTTACGAGACAACGCCTTCACTGGGATGGTGAACACCGATTTATGCACTCACCGTCCGCCAACTGAACCTAAAAACATTAAAGACGCAATGACAAAAGACAACCGATTGAATCCATGCAAGAAGAAATCAACCAATTCAAACGCCTTGAAGTATGGAATCGTTGAAAGACCAACAGAGTCTACGCCATTGGTCTAAAATGGATTTGGAAAACAAATTGATGTCAAGGGAACGCCATCCGAAACAAGTCATGTCTAGTTGCTAAGGGTTATCGCCGTGAAGAAGGAATAGACTTTGAAGAATCTTTTGCTTCGCTGCTCGCCTTGAGGTCGCTCGATATTTCTCGTCGCGCTCATATGAACATGACGGTCCATCGATGGATGTCAAAACGGCGCTCTCAATGGGCAACTTAAAGAAACAAATATGTCACCAACCGTATGGATTCGCTGATCCCGAGTTTCAACCATGTCTACAAACCGAACAAAGCTCTTTATGGTCTCAAACAAGCCCCTGCATGGTACGATAAGCTATCATCCTTCCTCATTGAAAATAATTTCACCAAAGGCTCGGTTGACCCAACTCTTTTTATACAATATCACGGGGCACATATCTTAATTGTTCAAATTTACGTGGATGACATCATTTTGGGTCTACACATAAAAGTTTTCAATCGCTTTGCAAAACTAATGAAGAAAAATTTTGAAATGTCCATGATGGGTGAACTTACGTTCTTTCTAGGACCGCAAGTTCATCAATCACCCCGTGGTATTTTTCTCGAGTCATCCAAATATGCCCTTGAATTGTTAAACAAATTTGGAATGAAAACCTGTGATACTTATGCCACACCAATGACTCATACCAAGAAGCTAGATGTCGATTTACATGGAAATTAGTCGACCCCACCAAATACCAAAGTATTATTGGTCTCTCATGTATCTAATGTACCAGCAGAGACTCGATATTGTCTTTGCCGCTTATCTATGCTCCCGCTATCATCGCGACCAACCGAAACCCACCTCTCGAGGCTAAAAGAATCCTCCGATACATCAAGGGAACCATTAACTTGGGGATCCGTATCCGAAGGATTCTCGTTTTGAACTAATCGCCAGACGACCGATCACGCAGGATGCTTAGACTCAAAGAAAAGTACTTCAGAGCACTACAATTTCTCGGTGATAAACCGTGTCTTGGCAATCAAAGAAGCAGGATTGTACATCGCCGTCATCAACTAAAGCGTATTATGTAGCCATGTCCGCGTGTTGTGCTCAAGTCATTTGGATGAGAACACAACTCAAAGACTATGGTTACGATTTGATGAATCCCGATGTATCATGACAATCTGAGTGCCATTGCAATCTCGCAACCCGGCTCAAAGACCAAATCAAAGCACATCGATCTACGCTATCATTTCATCAAGGACCACATGGAAAGTGGTACCGCTGAATTATACTTTGTGGTAATCAATACCATCATGCATCCGCTCACCAAAGCCTTGCCTCCCGCTAGGTTTAATGAGTTGGTCCACCGAATTGGTATGAGGTGTTTGACTCAAGAGGAACCGGATGACCTCTTAAAACATTTTAAAACCCGTCGAACACCAAAACCTCTTTTGTAAATAAATTTTTCAAAACAAAATACAAAAATATAAAATCCTATAAAAACAACAAAATATTCTCCTAATCTATCTTTCTTTCAACATGGCAAGTACATTTTTCCGTCAACACTTTTATCTTTCAAAATTCAAGATTTTTCCGATCAAGTGTTGAGGGGAGAAAATAAGCTTTAACTATTTCTAAACATCTGTACTTGCATGTTATCACATCTCGGTTGATTCTTTTACAAATGATGGTACATTTCACGGTTCAAAGACACTCCTCGGACTTTAATTAATAACCTTTCATTATTTTCTCAAGTCAAGGGGAGTGTCACAAGTTTCTTTCCCAAAAATCTTCATTTGGCAACCAAAATGGAAGTTAAAAAGGCTTTGTGTGAAAAAGGAAAAGGTGGAGGGACTATAATCAAAACCTTAAAGTCATTTTATACAAAATACTCCACCCACCACATTTATTCCCATCACATTAAATATTTCACCTAATATCATCCACGGTCCATAATCGCTTTACAACCGCTTTCGATTATCAACTGTAAGTGTTTCCGTGTTTGGATCATGTTTTTAAACAATGGTTTTGAATCTCATGTAAATCCTACGGCTAAACGTGTTCTACGCGTGATTTGGTGTTCTACGCTATGCGTAAGAACACACAATCAATACGTGTGTGTTTGGGGTGAAATGATTGTGTCAAAATGTTCATAATACATCAATGATACTTTGTTAACCATCAAAATCCACCCAAATTCACTAATTGATGATTTTTGAAAATTAGGTTTATAAGTCGAATTGGGTGTTTTCAAATGTGAAGTGTTTTGGTCTAAAAGATCGCTGGTTATGTTTCGCTGTTGAATTGATGATTTCATAGTCTATAGCCACCTGTAAACACGAATTGGTCATCAATTCAAACTAGGTTTAAAGTTCATAAACTTTGGGTATTTTTATTCTCAACAAATTAAGTGTTACAACTTGGCTTACATACTCACAACATGTCTTTGAACTACCGTAAAAGTTTAGTGCACAATCTATGGCTAGAATCCATACACGAGATTTAGGGTTTAGCTACGCAGATGCATTCTACGCGTAACGCTTAAGATGAGCAAGTATGTTGTAATCGTGATGAAATGAATATGTGTGCTAATATTGATGATTTGATTAATTTATTTCGTGATTGCTACACTTAGAATTCGTAATCAAGGTCATTTGATTATTCACGATAAGGATTACCCTACGCCAGAGTTATGTTACGCTGAAGAAAAATCCCACGATAACAATGCCACGCCGTAAGGTTCTACAATGGACTACGCTGTATCCCGTGAAGGATATGTAAACAAGGACCTCACGCGATAAGGTCAACTCACGAGTAGCCTTACGCTGTAAGGTTAATATATGCCCACGCATAAGGTCTCCTTTTCCCACGCTGCAACATTTCTTACGCAGAAGATAGGATTCTACACGTAAGCTCACGCCTAAGCACATACCATACCGCTCACGATATCTTTGCTAAACTACGCTTAACCCTGGATCGACCTTCATGATGAATGGTTACTTGTACAAACTTGTAAATAAACTAGTCATATCATCACGAATCCAAAATGTCACTAATAAACTTAAACCGTCTCGATATGTTGTGAACAATAAGTGATAAAATAAACTTTAAAACTTAAAGTTAACTAACTCACTAAATATTTCACGACATCATTGAACTATCGAACATACAAGTGACTTTGGACTCAGAATAATCATTATCACTATACATTCAATAACTAGACAATAAGACCCTCCGTTGACTAACATTATGTCTTTCGATATGTTGGTTCTTTTGGCTAATGTTATTTCGTATCACGACATGGTCGAACAAATAAATGTGGATGCAATCAAGTTCTCTCCATTGTCGATATTCATCCTCATGGCTATCCAATGAAGATAGGAAAGAATAACCTCCGTGTTGACTTTGACACCCTCACTTGCTCGGAATCTTCGTGTCTTATTGCTATTGATATTTCGAGACTCATCCGTATCGTAACATGCTTACTAACTCGCAACCGCCCCCGAGATCTACATCCAACAGCCTCGAACACCATGGAAAGAGTCAAAGGACAAATCACGCGACGGTGACTCAATCACAAACAAGTCATCATTACACTGCGCACTTAAGTGGTCGTTCTCCCAATTCCTCAAGTCGATCCAACCAAACTATATGCCTCACCAACAAGAGCTCACTCTCCAATCTTAATCGACATCGGTTATGACGAGGCTACAGAGTAATCAACAAGCACCTCACGTAGAGCTTAAGAGTATTCCTCAACCATGGAGAACACTCTACATGATCATCACCAAGTCTGCTTTCTCGGTCGCGATAAATGCTATGAGCACCCTAAGCTCATGGAACTTCAAATATTCGGCATTGGTCAACAAGAAACACATCGCTATCAAGCTCGATTTGGGATGACATGATGTCATTTCTCAACAAACTAGGCTCAAAGATTCCCTACATCGATATACCAAATTGTTGATCCAGAGAGCACTTGACTTCATCCCGACATTCCCAAGAGGCTCAATGACCCCGATTAATCACGACATGTTGACGGAACCTATTCTCGTCTGCCGAATCAAGGAAACATCAACAAAGAAACAAGGTGTTGTGCCGCCGATTTTTCTAATCAAGATGTCGAAGCTCGAATCGTACTCAAAGGTATCTCGAAGCAGCCAGACAAGGCAAAGTTGGTCATCTCGACGAAAATCTTCCGTACACCCGTAAGGAGAACCGTAAAAGGAAGTGGCCGGAAGTGGTCACAAGTACAGATAGTCAAAGGAATGTTCCAAAGAAGAAACCCATTCCAAAGAGGAAACCCACCCCTAAGAAGAAAGTTCCTTCTCTCGAAGCCACTCCGATCCTTTCACTTGAACCGCAAAGACAAATTGGGGACGAGGAATCTGAGGCTACCACTGTATGAAGAGTTCACATACTCAAACCAAGAAGGATGAAAATCCTCAAGCACCAAAACCTCCAAGTCCCCAAACTATTAAAGGAAGACTCGCACTTGTACCTCGTGATGAAAGCTCAAGATGAAGAAGAGCAATTGGATCAAGGATACGTAAAGAAGTTTCACAAAGTCGACACCTTCAAAAGGTCAAGAATTTGCTAAAGATCAAATGGGTGGCCCCGAGGTTCAAGTGGTGTCGCCCACTCTAAACCATCTCCGATGCGTTAATCAACCCGATAGGGAGTCGGTGCCACCACTCTTCCGCAACAACAACAAAATTTATGAGGACACTATTGTCTATGATTTTGAGAAATGATAATCGAGAAAGAAAAATCTAAGGATGACGAGGATGATTATTCAAAGTTTCTTCTAGACATGTCCAACACACTCAAAGGAGAAAACCTCGAACTCCTAAGGACATGAAGTCTCCTCATGTCTCCTCATCATCGGATTCTTCGCCTCATTCATCACAACCACCATCAACAAAGTCAACCGATCATCATCCAAATCTGGAAGAAACCACCTAAATCTTGGATTTCACTCATAAAAGATTGTGAAAGTCGCCCAACAAGTCGAAAGAAGGACATACTTTACGTAAAAATGAATTGGTTTGTCGACCAAATTCAAGATTACATGATGAGAAAGACAAGATGGAAAAGAAAGGAATTTGTTCGTAAGTTCATGAAGAGTCATCAAAAGGAGGAACTCGAATGAAATGATTGAAGGTTACACTCAAAAGTACCTTCAGATATCGCTCCTAAAGTCCAAAAGGAACCGGAGAAGTCGCAAGAGATCAAACCCACAAGTTTCTTCTCGACACCGCCCCGTGCGACTAGAGAAATATTTTCCGCATAACTCACCCCTAACATCGCCTCATTGGTTAAACATACAATGGCCAAAGAAGCCGATCTCTCGAATCCGTTAGTTAATCGCTAAACTAGTGATGCAAATGTCAAAGCGATCTCGAACGCTTACTCGATGAAGCTAAATTTTTCAAGGTCTACTTGCTTTTCAACCCGCTCATCATGCAAGGAGTCACCGATCAACTCAAACGCCAAGAGATGACGATGATAAGGATAAGGACTCGCACCTAAACGCCGAAGGGCCCGTCAATCTACATCTATGCCACCTCCTCCACCACTGACTTCTTCTCAACATAAGTCTCCTCCCTCGGTCTTCATCGATAAACCCTGGACGATTCCGAGTTACCACCCCGACTCATAAACCGGTGATTACTTTGAGTATACGGTGGTGACGATGAAGAGGTCCTCGAGCCCCGACAACAACCCACCTCAACCAAACAAGCAGTAAACCAGATCATCATCAAAGCCTTCCAAAAGAAGAAGGCACGACTCACCCGAGTCGAATATGGCTAGATGACGATAAAACCAAAGAGTTTGAATGGTTCTCCACACTTGTCAATCAAACTCCCTACCCGATGAAGGTCAAGAATTGGTAGATGGTTCAACAATGGAGCATGCAAAATGCTGCAAAGAATAGCCCATGTGAAGAAAATGACGAAATCAATTGAAGCGAATCAAGAATGAAGCTTTTCAACTATGGAAAGACAAACAAAGCGCCTCGAGGTCGAATATCATCTTGAGAACATCGCCGAGCTATGTCCAACAACATGGATTGGCTCAATCCGAAGCAAACATTGACTTCACACAAAGGGACAACCTCCATACTACACCGACCGACCAAACCTCTACCGACCATTGGCAAGCTGTATTTAACCAAGGATTCCTTCCGATATTTCTTCAACAAAGACCGAATTTCTTCTCCATAGTGGCGATGGTTCGAGAGAATACACTACATCATTGACTCTTCCATTCCCAATGCCATTTACTCTAATCGCATAGCTATCGAGGAACGTGCAACTCACTTGTTTTCGACAACGCAAGCATACGACCAAGATGCATTGTATGGGATTCATCATTGGCCCGAACGTCAAGAATCTACTACGTGTCGCTCGGTTCGTAAATCTCAACATGAAGTGTATAGCTCAAGGACATCGTGGCCATCAAACACATTGATCTCAAGTCTGCTGGACTACACATTCTTAAAGAATATCATAGTCAAACGACAAGATGAACAGACTATGGATTCTCCGGTCGACTTTTGAGAACTTGTCCTCAACGACATCAAGACATGTATCTTGCCAAAGCATGTGGTCGATGAGACAATTCTCGATCAAGTTCAACGAATTTATCAAGTCGGCCTCATCTTCATTAGACGATCGTTATCAAAGAACGGTCAAGATATCCGTATGGTCATGAATCATATCGTAAACGTAAACTTCACTCCACCACGCCTTGATCTTCCCGACATCAACCGCCTTAAACAACTCACGCCATCAAAGAAACCTTTCGGCTGTTGTTTACCGCAGTGAACTTCAAGAAACCGCTTAATGGCGGTAGTGAGCTCCATAAATTCGGGATCATACCTTGAAGATGGTTAGGGATGGATTGGCATACGATTGAAGGATATACGCATGAAAGTCGGGAACCCTAAACCGGAATTCTCAGATGTGAGGGATGCGACGATCATCACCATGATTGATGAACGGTTGTTCGTGGGCGGATCGCCTGCACGATTGAAAGCTATGTTGGTGGTCGACTCAGAGGAACATCATCGCTTTCAACGCCTGCGCACTCCCGAATATCACCGCACTTCCCGGTACCCTTGAATTGTTTCCTTCATATAATTTTGGATGAATGATTATATATGTGAATGGTTTAGGCACATAATAAAAGGTACAACCCAGAATCGCAAGAAAGGACCCCGTGGTACGCCTGCCTTAATCCTTATAAAAGGAGCGAAAGCTTTATTTTGAGTAAACCTATCAAACCTTTCACTTTTCAAGGTTTTGCTCAAAAAGACAAGTACTTCCCATATGATTTCAAAACCTCAACCGCTTATATCACTTGTTGAGGGGAGTATTTGAATTAAAACTTTGTTCACAAATTGTTCACAAAGTGGTCACTCTTCCCCAACACTCAAAATGGTCATATTTATTCTCAACCGCTCAAAAATAACAATTTTATATGCCATTTTGTGGGGAGAAAATTGTGTGATAAGAAATATGTCAGCAAAATGCAAATGAATCAGGTAATTCGTGACTTAACCAACGAATCGACGGACTAAACTGCTTGTAACTCGAAAAGACTTGTCCCGGACGGGTAATAATTTCAAGCTAGTTCGCTAGTGATGTAAACGTGTCTCGCAAAGGACTTGTCCGAGTAGAAAGTACCATTCGAGAAACTTTTGATAGACATGAACTCGACGGGTTTGACAACCTTCCAAGGTTTGTCACACCTTCAAGGTAGTTATTAGAGCTAGTTGTCACCTAAAAGTCGACAATGTATCTCTTTAACTATTCAACGAACCGTGTCTCATGGAGATTGTCTATCTTTAGTGGATCAATTCAAAAAAGCGCTCTTTCCTCACCCTGCATTTAACCATTAAAACTATTAAGCACATGTGGAGGGGGAGTATTTATGCAAAACTTATCTCTCATGGTTCAAACATGTTTTTCATTTACAAACCCTTTCGAGAGATATTTTAACTTACAAAGGGTTATAATGGCAAACATAGGTTAGTCATGGAGTTATATGGTGACTAAGGTTAGAATAACTGTCTCTATGATCCGCCAGAGTTTGAGGGATCTACCCAAGGACACTACCATTAGTTAGTGTTAGAAGTCCTTAGGAATGATTATAAAAAGGAGAAATGAGAATCGGAGAAAGAAGGAGTTCAAGAATCAAAAGAAATGTAAAGTAAAGGGTGAAAAGAAATAGCCTCCGTATTATTCAACTTAGGCGCATAACCGGTTCAATCTATATGCTACCGGTTGTCACTTAGCGACACCGTATTGAAGATTAAAAGTCGTCATGGACCCAAAGGACGCATGCACTAAACCTTCTTAGCCACTCAAGTTTCTCTCAATGTAAGCTTGTTTCATTCTCTGTGGAACCCTACATAATCTATTGGCTTTCTGTAGATCACGGTATTGAAGAAGGAGACCTCTCCCTAGTCTCCGCTCAAAACCAAAACGCACTATTGAGTCTAGAGCCACGAGATTCATCAAAAGATCTCTTAGGTACACTTGACATTTAATCACTGATGATCAACAAATAAGATCATCGGTGGTTCATATCGAGTCCTTCATGCATCTTAGCAACTGTCGAGAACATTTACGAGAGGTTCACATCTCGTGATCCTCAAGTGATTGAATGGAAACTCCCGCCGTGGTCAACATCAAATGTACCCCTAACAAAAGTCGCTTCGGAACTCCCTGGATTACGGAGTGTGTCTCAAACGGTCAAGGTCACAGGTGATGCTTCTGTACTCCAACGACTATCTCGAATCAGATGTACTTTCACATCGCGCTATCTCACTGTGGGACTCAAACAGAACGGCCTTTGTAAGAATTAGAGTCATGTTTTCACACTATGTCATAACACTCTCAAGTTCAAACTTAGGCGCCTAAACCGCTTATTACTAACCGCTTGAAATGTTTTCTTATGGAAGCTCCGAGCGGGATGATCGTGTCGATTCTTCTCATGCTCACGCCAACATCATCACTAATGGAAGTCCTATTCTAAAGCAACACAACCGCCGTAATGATTCTTCATCAAATCAAAGAATCTACAAAGTCAAAGACTTAAAGAACTTCATCAAGATTGATTTCCACCGCCAAAGAGCGCAGTGAGCATGTCAAGAATGACGGAGACACCGAGCAACAAGGCACTCGGTGCGCATCGATGCGTACTACAACATACTATCACTTTCACCACAAAGAACAATGATCAAAGAACAAAGTTAAAGATGACGTCAGCATAACCGCCAAAGATAACTATCTCTCTACACCGGGAGATTGTTCAATCAAGACAATTCCTCTCACAAGAAAGAAGAATGTCGAAGACGTCACAACTACTATTACATCAACGCTTTCACCGCTTACATTCATATATACTGGGGAGATTGTTGAATCACCCTAAACAAGATTTCAAGTATTTATATTTCATATGTAATAGGTAGCTTTATTATGGCCTTTATGTTTGTTTAAGGTCAAGCTTATGTAGGGCCCATAAGCTCGATCCAAGCCCAATAAGGAATAGGGAAGGAGAGTGAGTGTTGCCTCAGCTCCTGCCTATATAAACTTTGTAAACCCTCATTCGGTTGGTTGTTCAAGTTTTTTTCTTTCACATACATCTTCTCATAACCGTGATACTTTATATCGTGTGTATGTGTTAGAGCTTGTTCATCCGCCTTATCTCTTCTCTTATAAGCTTGTGTTGTAAAACTTGTGACCCAGCAGGGCTTCCGTGTTCAACCTCCGTGTGAGAATAAGACGGTTTAGAGAGATAAAGTGGTCTGTAGAGAGAGTGTGTGTTAGTTACCATTTGAATGCTCATGAACCCCTATTTATACGCTTGAACTTTGTCGGTTCTCATGGTCACGGGTCATGAGAGCGATAGCTATGAGTGGGAATGACGTAAGTCAACCCGTGGCTTGTCGTATTGTTGTGACAATGATAGTTTTGGCGAGAATCAATCCCGCTTCCTTTTAGGGACCGGTGACAGACATCATTCCCATGTAAGATTCCTTACCTTTAATTGGGTCGCGGTTTGGATTTCATCCGCGGGTTGGCATCCCTGCTCAGTGATGCATCGCGCGGTGGACAGCGTTCAGATAGATCTGGTTTAGTGGGTCGTGTTCTGGGTCTGGATCTAATTCCTCCGCGTGTCCATGGTAACGTACACGATCACGGATATACCCATTTCAAGTAGAATAATATTTTTGACGTGAGATTTCTGCTTCTGCAGTTTTCTGGGAATCTTGTTATATAAAATCCCTCCACTTAATTATTCTAAACAAACTGGCAATGTAACAAACTTAGTATATAACGCCACAATTTTTCCTCTTCCTATCTTGCAAAATAAGCACTAGCTAACCCAAATTTTGTTCATTATACATCATTCTATATATCGTACACCACGATAAAACAACTCTTCCATTTATAGTTATAATGCATTTCTATACTCTAGTCATGTTGTAGAAATATAATATCTTTTTGGGTTGTCAAGACAGTTCCACGCTAATTCACGAATAAATCTTTAGAAAAGTGTGTTTTAATTAATTTTATTAATAAGACTAAGAAAGACTAATTAATTTGAAAAACAACCCATACGTTTTGACAATAAGACATACCCTATTTGATAAAGAACCTATATAATATGCTAAGCCCGGTAATGGCGCAGATTGTGACGTGATGTCAAGTGAACCAGTTGAGGATCACTCCGGTCGCGGCCCATTTCAGTATTTTTGTAAGACAGGAACTTCGATGTCTTCTAGTGAACCGGTTGAGGATCATTCAAATCGGCTCACTTCATATTAGTTCGTGAATAAAAACCAAATCATTATGACGCTTTTAATTTAACCGGTTATTTAGTTCTTGAGCCAATGCTGGTTATAAATATATGTAACACGAGAAGCATTGTTTTTGTTTTGTAAATTTCTAAATGAAGACGCATATTATTGTTATTTGTAGAACAACTTACTGATTTCCAACGTATGTATGTCTTAAGCATCTACATTTCAGGTCACTTTACTATCTAGTTATGCTCGATACTCAATTGTATTGTCTATCTTCATTCTCATCTGTATATAGTAAATCGATATTGCACGGATAACTACGCTGCACTAGTGCTCATATTTATCTGAGTAATTTTGTCAAAATATAAATATGAGTAAGGGACCAACTATGAAGCAAATAGACAATATCCTTCTATACACGAACGCATCTACCAAAACAGACTTTGAGAGAAGTTACAGGCGTGCCCATCTTCATATTTGTCTGTAACCTCAAGTGCAACAAATAAATCAAGAGAATCTCATGTGTGAAATACAATATAGTCTAAGAACTAATTAGATTTTTTGAATATAAAGACTCATTCTTGTTGTGAATATTATCAAGGTTTTTATGACTTTATGCTATTGTTTGGTAGTCTACTTTTGAGATTCTATGACCCCATCACCCATTTTTGTAGTGCAAGTTTCTGCAGCTTAGCAGCCCTGTCTGTGGCTGCACCGAATAAGACCTCCACAGTTTCTAATCCATCATCACACAACTGTTCTTACAATCTACAACACTATACACTCTTTGTGTGTGTTTTTTTTTTACTATTTATTTTTTTCTTCTGCAATTTATCATTTATAACATGACAAATAAGGTGTTTCATTTTTCATATTTGTTTTTTATGCACTGTTTACAAAATTTGTCTTAGCATACTTTGTCTTGTAGTTATCTTGATCATATATTGACATATTGTCTTACAACAAGAGAATTTTGAGTTTACTTATTCCGGACAAAGATGATAAGTTTGATTATTTATAGTGTTTACATTTATATCATAAAAGTGTATATGATAGGGCTTGTAGCTACAAGGTATGTGTGAGATGATCCACGTACAAGTGTACAACCTAGAGGTTGTGGGTTCTTGTCTCGAACAATTGTGTGAGGCAGTAGTTTATATATTGTGAGATTGTTACCTTGTTTTCTAAAAAAGATACTTAATTGAATAAATGGGCCATTGTAAGATAGAGCTGCGTTGACTTTATCCCAAATACGATCAGAGTTTTAAACATATGTATACTCACCATGTCCATGTTTAGAACATATATTATCGAATATCTACCTTATTTTGGAAGAGGGGAGATAGTTTCCACAAAAAGTTACCTTGTCCTTGTATCACATAGAGGTATAGACATTTATTAACTTCGCTGTCCATACTCCGTGCCTTTGTGTAGAATATGAAAAAGCATTAGCAACTACTCCCATCCGTCTCAAAATAATGATCCATATTTTCTTTTTAAATGTTTAAAAAAAATTGTCCACTTCCTATTTTAATTAATAAAAATATAATTTAACGGTAATATTCTATTTAAGTTGTTGAAAATCAGAATATTTCACTTTTATTAAACATTATCGATTTTCTTCCGACAATAATTTTAAGACGAAGATATTAAGAACCGGATACATTTTGGAACTTTGGAATTAGAAATTGTGCTTATGGACGTTGGAATTTGGGCTAAGCAAATGTCTACCCCAAATTTGCGTCTTATTGGGTGTTAGTTGTAGAAACTGCCCAGCTTGTTTTCTGCATGCACTTTCCTAAACGTTTTTTCTGCATGCACTTTCCTTTCATCAATACGAAAAATGGTTGACGAAAACAACATATTAGTTGTAAATGGTCAAACTACGGATCCAGAATTCAAAGCAGGATATGCACGATTTTAGTAGTTATTAAGAAATTTGATTTCGGGTTGCATTTTACTGGTCGATTTTTCTTTTCTTTTTTCTTTTTTTTTTTTTTTTTTTTTTGATTTGGATTCAAAGCGATTTTTTTGTTTTTTGAATCTTAGTTATGCATGTAGATTTAAATATGTAAAGTCCGAGTTGTTTGAGATTGAATTGTAGTGGATTCGAGTATTTCAACTAAAAATGTATGGTTTCATATTTAATCAAACAAGATCAAAACAAAACTCATCTCATATCATGTAATAACGATATGGATAAATTTTAAGTTTTAATCAATTTATCAACAACTACAAGTATAAAATACTAAAATAAGACTAAGTGGTCGTGACTCAAGTACTAATTAAATATTACACTCGTAATTTTATATCTAAATCTTTATATAATAAAAGATTACATTATTTTGTTTTTGCAAAACCCTTCTCAACGAAAAAAAAAAATAGACCAATAGAAGAGGTTGATTTCGCCACGAAGTTTAAATCAACGACGACGGTTAATAAAAGCAAAATTAAATTGATTTCGTCAACCTTTAGTTTATTCGCGTAAATTGTATTGGTAAGAAAACACATAAAAATATCGGCACAATTCATGAAACAAAAACTTTAAAAAATGGGTAATTAATAAAAGGGTTTTCTACAGACAACAAGAACGTACTTTTTCAACGTATCGATCTAAGACGCAGACTATTTTTGCTCCACTTAACGAATCGAACTTCAACTTTGTTCCATTCTACCCATAAGACGACCCGCCACCGGAAAAAGTTTGAAACCCCGCATGATCATACCCGACATTTTTATTGCTTTGGTCGCACAACAAGAACGCATTTTTCAAACGCATCGATCCAAGACGCCGCACTATTTTCGTCCCACTTAATATAATGTACTTTCATTTTCACACGTCATTGCTTTGCATTTTCACACTGCTTTGCATGTTTTTCATCCGCTCACATCGCTTGTTCGCTTTTACATTTTCATTCGCTTACATTTTCGCCTTGTGATAATAGTAACACCACTTCATTTGAACGCTGCACGTTATCGCCTATATTTTGCATCGCCGCTTTTCGCCGCTTCGCCTTTACACGCTGCTCGCTTTTGCTAATTTTATTCGCTTTTACAGCGCTTATTTTTGCACATGTTTGTCCGCTTGTACAAAACGCGCGAAATGTGCAAAATGGATGAAAACGGCAAAACGGACTAAAATATGCAAAACAGAATGAACGTAAAACGGATGAAAATGCAAAAGGATGAAAACTTGCAAAACGCTTTAAAACATGCTAAAACATAAAAACGCGAAAACATATAAAATAGACGAAACAGATTTAACATATGCAAAATAGCCGAAACGTGCAAAGATTTTAAAATGTGTAAAACATGCAAAACTGACAAAACGCAAAATGTGGAAACACACAAAACGCAAAACGGGAAAATGTGCAAAACAAGTGAAAACATGTAAAACGAATGAAAATGCTGAAAACGAACAAAACGTAAAGAATCTGATGAAATCATGCAAAACGCGGTGAAAATGTGCAAAACAGATTTAAACGGCAAAAAATGATGAAACATGCAAAAGGGCAAAAGCATGCGAAAATGCATTTAAAAGTGCTAAATGGCCAAAACGAATGAAAACATGCAAAACGGATGAAAACGCTTGATAACGCAAAAACATGTAAAACGGACAAAAACGCAAAACGGACAAAACGCATGGAAATGGGCAAAAATTTTTGTGCCGGTTAAACAAGTTTGGTGGGTAGATTGGTATAAAAATGAAAGACGTTATATTGTAGTGGGACAAAAATAAGATTACAGACTAGACGGTGACATTCGAAAAAGACGCTATCAGACGGCCAAAACCCTTAATAAAACTTTAGTGGTTAAATTTTTAAAATTGTATAGAGTTAAATGTAATATTATAAGTTTCATGTGTTTCAACAACTTCAAAATTAAACAAATACTCCAACATATAAATATACATAAGATTATAAATGTCATTTTTTTTACTATATATTATACTAAGGACTCACTTATTTCATATTAAAAGTATGACAAATGTGGACACGAATTTGAATATTAAATACGGCTAAATTATTGAAAACGAGAATATAATTATCAAATCAGTAAGACGAGCCATCAGAATATGAAAAACGCGATTGATTTTATAACAACTACTCATGTAACTTTTATTTATTTCTATAATGATATGTAGAAAACATTTTAAAAACTTTATGAGTATATTTTACTTCATCAACGCTTATTATGTGCAACTAAACTCGATCTTGTGTACATCATAATATCAATAGTGAAATTTAAATAGAACATCAACATCTATATCGCCTAAATATATTTGAATTTTGAGTTATCTAACAAAATTTTTTACAAAATTTGATTGTACAAAATTTAATGGATATAATGAATAATGAAAAACTCGTGTATAAGTTATAATTATATATAATTACCTTTAAAGACATAATATTTAGTATTGATACAAAATAATTTTTTGTCAAAACTACAAGACAAGATTATAACTAGTATCCTAAAACAACAAAGTAATTGTAAGAGGATTACCCAATTTTTAGAACATGGAACTAAAAGTAACATAAGGAACAAATAAACTATCTAGTATGTGTAAGTTGTAAATTTTGTTAATTGGGCCTTCAGTAGGGATATGGGTAAGTCTCAAAATATTACTAAAACACAAGTGGTCTGGAAAAATAACCGCTTGACACTTTGACCTACATTTTAGTGTTCCTTTGTTTCCTCCTCCTTCAAGAATGTTGTCGCTTCTAAATCGAGCGATCTTCTTCTTCTTTTCTTTACTTCAACAATGGTAAGTTAGATTAAGGTATGTAATCAAGTTTTTTCCGATTTCACGTGTGCTACCATAAATTTTAGTGTATTTTATGATTACTTATGAAAAATGAGATTTATTTACACTATCCGACTTTACATGTATGCATGCATAACTCCAGGTTCAAGCTAGATTCACCTCGAAATGGTGATGTGTATGAGTATAACCATGAGTATGGATATAGATGTAACTAAAAGAGTTATCCGAGTTGGGATGACTAGTTAGGTTAGAGCCAAGTCCAATTGTGAGCTTAGTGGTCTATTAGGTTTACGCTTATGTTTATATTGTTTGCTTTCTAATCTATTTATTCATTATAAACATACAATTTCATTGGTAATCATTCGCTTAATGAACTCTTTCACCATCTTACATGATTCTGAGCTCTAGGTAAACCCACCATAAATTTGTTATCCTTCTGCTATATGGCTACTTGCCAATGATTAATGACCAATCTATTTATTTTCATACCTTAATTGTTTTCTTTTCACTTAGAGTTTTCTTTTCGCTAGATTTTCATTTTATCGCATAAACCCCGATGGATACGGGACACCTCCTCGTGTCAATGATATTTTGTATGATATTATCAAGCAAGCGGAATTTACTTAAGTAATACTTAGAAGATCTAATTATATAATGTATGAGAGTAAACACAATAACACAAAACTCAAGCTCCAATATTATTAATGAAATAATAACGAGTGATCTAGACTTATCACTAGGTTACACCTTGAAGCTTTCAGAGGTAATCTTGTAATGTAACACGACTCAAGACAATAACCTAGGATCTCCTTTTATACAACAATGAGTCCTTTACAAGATAAGTATAAAGTTAACATAATAGAATATACACACAATCTATTCTATACTTATCAAAACGCTTAACCTTATCATAAACCCGATAATGTTGGTAATGAAGAACTTGCAAGAATACGCTTAATCGCTAGTGTTAAACCAAGCAAGCAAACCACTACTATCCGTGGTAACGGATTATTCCCAACAATCCTCCCTAAACTTATGATTTCTCCAAATCAATAAGTTTCTTCAATATGCATTAACCGCAAGGATTTGGGAATTTAATCAAACACTTCACTTCTTTTCTCTTAGCTTTTGTATAGCTCTTGAACATTGATCTTGAACTTTGTAATAATGCTCGACCTTCTCATTATCTTCATTGACTCTTATGTGTAAGCTTAACATCAGAAGAGCTCCAGCTCTAAGTGGATATTCTTTCTCAAGAAGCATGAAAAGTCTTCCATTAGTCAGAGAGACATGATGAACTTCACATGAATCATAATATAAACCATTTTGTACCAAGACATGCGAATAAGGTTTTCCAAGAGTCATCATCAAGATTTGGTTCAAAAGCCTTCTAAGATTTACCCATAATCGATCTCCTTTGTATCTTTGAGATTTTGACCATTAAACCTTTCTTGAACTAATTTCCATAGTGTATTAAGGTCATCTCACAAAAGCTTTAATAAGATCTTCAACAAAGAGGAAAGATGAAGTTTTTCGAAATCAAAGCACATCGATCTCGCTATCATTTCATCAAGGACCATGGAGCAGTGCAGTTGAATTATACTTTGTGGTGCGAAGAATACCAATTGCGATCGCTCACGCAAAGCCTCCCGCTAGGTTTAATGAGTTGGTCCACGAATTGGTATGAGGTGTTGACTCAAGAGGCTGGATGACCTCTTAAAACAGTCTTAAAAACACGTCGAACACCAAACCTCTTTTGTAAATAAATTTTTCAAAAACAAATACAAAAATATAAAATCCTATAAAAACAACAAAAATATTCTCTAATCTATCTTTCTTTCAACATGGCAAGTACATTTCTTCCGTCAACACTTTTATCTTTCAAAATTCGGTATTTTTCCGATCAAGTGTTGAGGGGAAAAAATAACTTTAACTATTTCTAAACATCGTACTTGCATGTTATCACATCTCGGTTGATTCTTTTACAAATGATGGTACATTTCACGGTTCAAAGACACTCCTCGGACTTTAATTAATAACCTTTCATTATTTTCTCAAGTCAAGGGGGTGTCGTCAATTCTTTCCAAAAATCTTCATTTGGCAACCAAAATGGAAGTTAAAAGGCTTTGTGTGAAAAAGGTGGAGGGACTATAACTGTCAAAACCTTAAAGTCATTTATACAATACTCCACCCACCATTTATTCCCATCACATTAAATATTTCACCTAATATCATCACGGGTCCATAATCGTTTTACAAATCCGTGCTTTCGATTATCAATCAGAGTGTTTGTGTTTGGATCATGTTTTTAAACAATGGTTTTGAATCTCATGTAAATCCTACGGCTAAACGTGTTCTCTGGCGTGATTTGGTGTTCACGCTATGCGTAAGAACACACAATCATGTGTGTTTGGGGTGAAATGATTGTGTCAAAATGTTCATAATACATCAATGATACTTTGTTAACCATCAAAATCACCCAAATTCACTAATTGATGATTTTTGAAAATTAGGGTTTATAAGTCAATTGGGTGTTTTCAAATGTGAAGTGTTTTGGTCTAAAAGCTGGGTTATGCTCTTGCGTTGTTGAATTGATGATTTCCATAGTCTATAGCACCTGAAACACGAATTGGTCATCAATTCGAAACTAGGTTTAAAGTTCATAAACTTTGGGTATTTTTATTCTCAACAAATTAAGTGTTAACGGCTTGATACTCACAACATGTCTTTGAACTACCGAAAAGTTTAGTGCATAATCTATGGCTAGAATCCATACACGTAGATTTAGGGTTTGGCTACGCGTGCATTCTAGCGTAACGATTAAGATGAGCAAGTATGTTGTAATCTGATGAAATGAATATGTATGCTAATATTGATGATTTGATTAATTTGAGTTGCTACACTTAGAATTCGAATCAAGGTCATTTGATTATCTCGCATAAGGATTACCCTACGGCGTGGTTATGTTCAGCGTAAGAAAATCCTACGCGAAATACGCGTAAGGTTCTCAATGGACTACGGCGTATCCGTGAAGGATGTGCGTGACCTCTGCGCGCGGGTCGACTCTTACGAGTAGCCTTACGGCGTGGTTAATATACTCACGCATAAGGTCTCCTTTTCCTCGCGTAACATTTCTTACGCGTAAGATAGAGATTCTACGTAGCCCACGCCTAAGCACATACCATACACATCTGCATATCTTTGCTAAACTCGCAACCCCGATTGACCTTCATGATGAATGGTTACTTGTACAAACTTGTAAATAAACTAGTCATATCATCACGAATCAAAAATGTCACTAATAAACTTAAACCGTCGATATGTTGTGAACAATAAGTGATAAAATAAACTTTAAAACTTAAAGTTAACTAACTCACTGAAATATTTCACGACATCATTGAACTATTGAACATACAAGTGACTTTGGACTTAACAATCATTATCACTATACATTCAATAACTAGACAATAAGACCTCTGTTGACTAACATTATGTCTTTCGATATGTTGGTTCTTTTGGCTAATATTTCAGATCACGACATGGTGAACAAATAAATGTGGATGCAAGTTCTCTCCATTCTTGATATCTATCCTCGCGGCTATCCATGAAGATAGGAAAGAATAACCTCCGTGTTGACTTTGACACCTCACTTGCTCGGAATCTTCGGTGTCTTGCTATTGATATTCGAGGACTCATCCGTATCGACATGCTTACTAACTCTCCAACGTCACGAGATCTACATCCAGCAGTTCGGACACCATGGAAAGAGTCAAGGACAAATCTGCTTTGGGTGACTCGAATCACAAACAAGTCATCATTACACTGCGGACTTAAGGGTCATTCTCCTAATTCACAAGTCGATCCAACAAACTATATGCCTCACTTTTGAAGAGCTCACTCTCCATTCTTAATCGATATCGGTTATGACGAGGCTACGGAGTAATCAACAAGCACTCACGTAGAGCTTAAGTATTCCTCAACCATGGAGAACACTCTACATGATCATCACCAAGTCTGTTTACGGTCGTGACGGTGACTGCACCCTAAGCTCATGGAACTTCAAATATTGGGGTCAACAAGAAACACATCGCTATCGAAGCTACGATTTGGGATGACATGATGTCATTTCTCAACAAACTAGGCTCAAAGATTCCTACATCGGATATACCAAATTGTTGATCCGAGAGCACTTGGACTTCATCCACGACATTCCCAAGAGGCTCAATGACCCGACAATCACGACATGTTGACGGAACCTATTACATGTCAGGAATCAAGGAAACATCAACAAAAACAAGGTGTTGTGCCAGATTTCCTTGGCGAAGATGTCGAAGCTCGAATCGTACCAAAGGTATGGAAGCTTGACAAGGCAAAGTTGGTCATCTCGACGAAAAATCTTACGGTACACACATGGAGAACCGAAAAAGGAAGTCTTGGAAGGGTCATCAAATACGAGATAGTCAAGGAATGTTCCAAGAAGAAACCCATTCCAAGAAACCCACCCTAAGAAAAGTTCCTTCTCGAAGCCACTCCGATCCTTTCACTTGAACCGAAAGACTCGGGGACGAGGGAAAGACTCTTGGCTCAGATGAAGAGTTCACATACTACGAAGCGCAAAGGATGAAAATCCTGGTGCAAAACCTCCAGTCCCCAAACTATTAAAGGAAGACTCACACTTGTACCTCGGGATGAAAGCTCGAAGATGAAGAAGAGCAATTGGATCAAGGATACGGAAAGAAGTTTCACAAAGTGGACACCTTCAAAAAGGAAGAATTTGCTAAAGATCAAATGGGTGGCCGAGGTTCAAGTGGTGCTTGCCTCTAAACCATCTCCGATGCGGTTAATCAACCCGATAAGGAGTGGTGCCACCACTCTTACGCAACAACAACGACCTATGAGGACACTATTGTCTATGATTTTGAGAAGCAGATAGCGAGAAAGAAAAATCTAAGGATGACGAGGATGATTATTCAAAGTTTCTTCTAACAGATCCAACACACTCAAAGGAAAACCTCGAAACTCCTAAGGACATGAAGTCTCCTCATGTCTCCTCATCATCGGATTCCGTCTCATTCATCACAACCACCATCAACAAAGTCAACGGATCATCATCCAAATCAGTGAAGAAACCACCTAAATCTTGGATTTCTGTCTCATAAAAGATTGTGAAAAGTCCAACATCGAGGAAGGACATACTACGAGAAAAATGAATTGGTTTCTTGACCAAATTCATACTTACATGATGAGAAAGACAAGATGGAAAAAGAAAGAATTTGTTGAAGTTCATGAAGAGTCATCAAAAGGAGGCGGAATGAAATGATTGAAGGTTACACTCAAAAGTACCTTGAGGATATCGTTCCTAAAGTCCAAAGGCTGGATCGACAAGAGATCAAACCCACAAGTTTCTTCGACCTGTCCCGGTGTGACTAGAAATATTTTCAGACAACTCACTAACATCGTCTCATTGGTTAAACATACAATGGCCAAAGAAGCAGTCTCTCGAATCGAGTTAATCGCTAAACTAGTGATGCAAATGTCAAAGCGATCAGAGCGTTTACCGGATGAAGCTAAATTTTGAAAGTCTACCTTTTCAACTCGGTTCATCATGCAAGGAGTCACCATCAACTCAAACGGCAAGAGATGACGATGATAAGGATAAGGACTGCACCTAAGCGTCGAAGCGATGCGGATCAATCATCTATGCCCTCCTCCACCACGGACTTCTTCTCAACATAAGTCTCCTCCCTCGGTCTTCTTCGATAAACCTCGGACGATTCCGAGTTACCTGACTCATAAAGCGGTGATTACTTTGAGTATACGGTGGTGGCGATGAAGAATCCTTGAGCCCGACAACAACCCACTCAACCAAACAAGTGCGAAAACCGGGATCATCATCAAAGCCTTCCAAAAGAAGAAGCGAGACGACTCGGCCGGAGTTAACATGGCTAGATGACGATAAAACCAAAGAGTTTGAATGGTTCTCCTTGTCAATCAAACTCCACGATGAAGGTCAAGAATTGGTAGATGGTTCAACAATGGAGCATGCAAAGCATTGCAAACGAGTTCCATGTGAAGAAAATGACGAATCTGAATTGAAGCGAATCAAGAATGAAGCTTTTCAACTATGGAAAACTGACTCGAAAGCGCCCGAGGTCGAATATCATCTTGAGAACATCGCTCGAGCTATGTCCAACAACATGGATTGGCTCAATCCGAAGCAATGACTTCACACAAAGGGACAACCCTCCATACTACACCGCCGGACCAAACCTCTACCGACCATTGGCCAAGGAGAACCAAGGATTCCTTCGATATTTCTTCAACAAAGACACGGAATTTCTTCTCCATAGTGGCGATGGTTCGAGAGAATACACTACATCATTGACTCTTCCATTCCCGTGACCATTTACTCTAGCGCATAGCTATCGAGGCGTGCCACTCATGTTTCTCGACAACGTGCGAGCATACGACCAAGATGCATTGTATGGGATTCATCATTGCTGAGCAGCAGAAGAATCTACTACTGTGCTGCGGTTGAAATCTCAACATGAAGTGTATAGCTCGAAGGACATCGTGGCCATCAACACATTGATCTCAAGTCTAAGTGGGACTACATTCTTAAAGAATATCATAGTCAAACGACAAGATGAGCAGGGACTATGGATTCTCCGAGTGACTTTGAGAACTTGTCCTCAACGACATCGAGACATGTATCTTGCCAAAGTACGTGGTCGTATGAGACAATTCTCGGCGAAGTTCAACGTGAATTTATCAAGTCGGTTCTCATCTTCATTAGGCATCGTTATCAAAGAACGTGTCGAAGATATCGGATGGTCATTGAATCATATCGAAGCGTGTAAACTTCACTCCACCACGACTTGATCTTCCCCATCAACCGGCCAAACAACTCACGCTCATCGGCAAACCTTTCGGCGTTGTTTACCGATGAACTTCAAGAAGCGCTAATGGCGTGTAGTGAGCTCCATAAATTCGGGATCATACCTTGAAGATGGTTAGGGATGGATTGGCATACAGTTGAAGGATATCGCGCTGAAAGTTGGGAACCTAAGCGGAATTCTCGGGATGGGAGGGATCGAGGGCATCATCACCATGATTGATGAGCGGTTGTTCGAAGGGATCGATTGACGATTGGAAAGCTATGTTGGTGGTCGACTCGGGAGGAACATCATCGGCTTTCAAGCCCGATGCGCACTCACAGGAATATCTGCACTTCACGGTACCTTGAATTGTTTCCTTCATATAATTTTGGATGAATGATTATATATGTGAATGGCTTGTGCACACATAACGATGTACAACGTAGCGTCGAAAGGACCACGTGGTACGCCTCGGTTAATCCTTATAAAAGGAGCGAAAGCTTATTTTTGAGTAAAACCTATCAAACCTTTCACTTTTCAAGGTTTTGCTCAAAAGACAAGTACTTCCATATGATTTCAAAACCTCAACCGTTTATATCACTTGTTGAGGGGTATTTGAATTAAAACTTTGTTACAAATTGTTCACAGTGGTGTCTTCCCATGACACTCAAAATGGTCATATTTATTCAACCGTTCAAAAATAACAATTTTATATGCCATTTTGAGGGAAAAATAATGATAAGAAATATATTGTACAAAATGCAAATGAATCTGTGTACCTCGAGACTTAACCAACGAATTGACGGTACTAAAGCATTTGTAACTCGAAAAGACTTGTCTGGGTGGTGTAATTTCAAGCTAGTTCGCTAGTGATGTAGCGTGTCTCGCAAAGGACTTATGCGATAGAAAGTACCATTCGAGAAACTTTTGATAGACATGAACTCGGCGGGTTTGACAACCTTCAAGGTTTGTCTACACCTTCAAGGTAGTTATTAGAGCTAGTTGTCACCTAGCGACAATGTATCTCTTTAACTATTCAACGTAACCGTGTCTCGCGGGAGATTGTCTATCTTTAGTGGATCAATTCAAAAGTGCGCTCTTTCCTCGCTTGCATTTAACCATTAAAACTATTAAGCACATGTGGAGGGGGTATTTATGCAAAACTTATCTCTCGGTGGTTCAAACATGTTTTCATTTACAAACCCTTTGAGAGATATTTTAACTTCTGATGGTTATAATGGCAAACATAGGTTAGTCATGGGTTATAAGGTGACTAAGGTTAGGAATAACCGTCTATGATCCGCCAGAGCGGAGGGATCTACGGACACTACCATTAGTTAGTGTTAGAAGTCCTAGGAATGATTATAAAAGGAGAAAATGAGAATCGGAGAAAGAAGGAGTTGAAGAATCAAAGAAATGTAAAGTAAAGGGTGAAAAAAATAGCCCTCAGTTATTCAACTTAGAAGGAGACACGGGTTCAATTCATATACTCTTGGTTGTCACTTAGTACACCGGTATTGAAGATTAAAAGTCGTCATGGACCCGGTGGCGCATCGCTAAACCTTCTTGCTCAAGTTTCTCTCAACGGCTTGTTTCATTCTCACGAGACCTACATAATCTATTGGCTTCTCTTGAGATCGGTATTGAAGAGGAGACCCTCTCCACAGTCTCCTCAAAAAACCAACGCACTATTGAGTCTAGAGCCACGAGATTCATCAAAAGATCTCTTAGGTACACTTGACATTTAATCACTTGATGATCAACAAATAAGATCATCGGTGGTTCATATCGAGTCCTTCACGAGATCTTAGCAATGCATCGAGAACATTTATGAGAGGTTCACATCGTGATCCTCGGTGATTGAATGGAAACTCCCCGTCAACATCAAATGGCCCTAACGGCAGTCGCTTCGGTAACTCCGTGGATTACGAGTGTGTCTCAAACGGTCTGATCGTGAGGTGATGCTTGGTGTACCTCGGACTCATCGGCTAATAGATACTTTACATCGTTATCTCACTTGTGGGACTCAGTTCGAGAACGGCCTTTGTAAGAATTAGAGTTGTGTTTTCACACTATCTCATTAACACTCTCGAAGTTCAAACTTGTAAGTGCGGAACCGCTTATTACTAACCGTTTGAAATGTTTTCTTATGGAAGCTCGGGAGGCGGGATGATCGTCTTGATTCTTCCATGCTCACGCCAACATCATCACTAATGGAGTCCTATTCTAAAGCAACACAACCGAGAATGATTCTTCATCAAATCAAAGAATCTACAAAGTCAAAGACTTAAAGAACTTCATCGGATTGATTTCCACCGTCAAGGCGTGTGAGCATGTTGAAGACGTGGAGACACTGGGCGGAAGGGCACACGAAGCGGTGATCGACTACAACATACTATCACTTTCACCACAAGAACAATGATCAAAGAACAAAGTTAAAGATGACGTCGACATAGCGCTCAAAGATAACTATCTCTACCTTTGGGAGATTGTTCGAATCAAGACAATTCCTCTCACAAGAAAGAAGAATGTCGAAGGCGTCACAATTACTATTACATCAACGCCTTCACCGTTTACATTCATATATACTTGGGGAGATTGTTGGAATCACTCTAAACAAGATTTCAAGTATTTATATTCATATGTAATGGTAGCTTTATTATGGCCTTTATGTTTGTTTAAGGTCAAGCATGTAGAAGGCCCATAAGCTTGATCCAAGCCCGATAAGGAATAGGGAAGGAGAGGGTGTTGCCCAGCTCTTGCCTATATAAACTCTTGTAAACCCTCATTTGAGGTTGGTTGTTCAAGTTTTCTTTCTTTCACATACATCTTCTCATAACCGTATACTTTATATCGTGTGTATGTGTTAGAGCTTGTTCATCCGCTTCTCTTCTCTTATAAGCTTGTGTTGTAAAACTTGTGACCTAGAGGGCTTAGTGTTCAACCTACGGTGTGAGAATAAGTGCGGTTTAGAGAGATAAAGTGGTCTAGAGAGTGTGTGTTAGTTACCATTTGAATGTCGTGAACCCCTATTTATACGTTTGAACTTCTTGTCGTGTTCTCATGGTCACGGGTCATGAGAGCGACAGTTTGCGAGTGGGGAATGACGTAAGTCAACCCAGGCTTGTCGTATTGTTGTGGCGATAGTTTTGGCGAAATCAATCCGCTTTCCCTTTTGGGGTGGGTGACGATACATCATTCCATTAAGATTCCTTACTCTTTAATTGGGTGCGGTTTGGATTTCATCCGCGGGCATCCCTCTAGGTGATGCCGCGCGTGATGGGCAGTTCGGATAGATCCGGTTTAGTGGGTCGTGTTCGGTGCGGATCTAATTCCTCCGCGTGTCCATGGTAACGTACACGATCACGGATATACCCATTTCAAGTAGAATAATATTTTTGACGTGAGATTTCTTCTGCAGTTTTCTGGGAATCTTGTTATATAAAATCCCTCCACTTAATTATTCTAAACAAACTGGCAATGTAACAAACTTAGTATATAACGCCACAATTTTTCCTCTTCCTATCTTGCAAAATAAGCACTAGCTAACCCAAATTTTGTTCATTATACATCATTCTATATATCGTACACCATGATAAAACAACTCTTCCATTTATAGTTATAATGCATTTCTACACTCTAGTCATGTTGTAGAAATATAATATCTTTTTGGGTTGTCAAGACAGTTCCACGCTAATTCACGAATAAATCTTTAGAAAAATGTGTTTTAATTAATTTTATTAATAAGACTAAGAAAGACTCGTACATTAATTTGAAAAACAACCCATACGTTTTGACAATAAGACATACCCTATTTGATAAAGAACCTATATAATATGCTAAGCCGGTAATGGCGCAGATTGTGACGTGATGTCAAGTGAACCAGTTGAGGATCACTCCAGTGCCCATTTCAGTATTTTAAATGAGACAGGAACTTCGATGTCTTCTAGTGAACCGTTGAGGATCATTCAAATCGGCTGTCTTCATATTAGTTCGAATAAAACCAAATCATTATGACGCTTTTAATTTAACCGGTTATTTAGTTCTTGAGCCAATGCTGGTTATAAATATATGTAACACGAGAAGCATTGTTTTTGTTTTGTAAATTTCTAAATGAAGACGCATATTATTGTTATTTGTAGAACAACTTACTGATTTCCAACGTATGTATGTCTTAAGCATCTACATTTCAGGTCATTTTACTATCTAGTTATGCTCGATACTCAATTGTATTGTCTATCTTCATTCTCATCTGTATATAGTAAATCGTATATTGCACAGATAACTACGCGTACTAGTGCTCATATTTATCTGAGTAATTTTCTCAAAAATATAAATATGAGTAAGGGACCGACTACGAAGCAAATAGACAATATCCTTCTATACACGAACGCATCTACCAAAACAGACTTTGAGAGAAGTTACAGGCGTGCCCATCTTCATATTTGTCTGTAACCTCAAGTGCAACAAATAAATCAAGAGAATCTCATGTGAAATACAATATAGTCTAAGAACTAATTAGATTTTTGAATATAAGACTCATTCTTGTTGTGAATATTATCAAGGTTTTATGACTTTATGCTATTGTTTGGTAGTCTACTTTTGAGATTCTATGACCCCATCACCCATTTTGTAGTGCAAGTTTCTGCAGCTTAGCAGCCCTGTCTGTGGCTGCACCGAATAAGACCTCCACAGTTTCTAATCCATCATCACACAACTGTTCTTACAATCTACAACACTATACACTCTTTTGTGTGTGTTTTTTTTACTATTTATTTTTTCTTCTGCAATTTATCATTTATAACATGACAAATAAGGTGTTTCATTTTTCATATTTGTTTTTATGCACTGTTTACAAAATTTGTCTTAGCATACTTTGTCTTTTAGTTATCTTGATCATATATTGACGAGAATTTTGAGTTTACTTATTCCGGACAAAGATGATAAGTTTGATTATTTATAGTGTTTACATTTATATCATAAAAGTGTATATGATAGGGCTTGTAGCTACAAGGTATGTGTGAGATGATCCACGTACAAGTGTACAACCTAGAGGTTGTGGGTTCTTGTCTCGAACAATTGTGTGAGGCACTAGTTTATATATTGTGAGATTGTTACCTTGTTTTCTAAAAAAGATACTTAATTGAATAAATGGGCCATTGTAAGATAGAGCTGCGTTGACTTTATCCCAAATACGATCAGAGTTTTAAACATATGTATACTCACCATGTCCATGTTTTGAACATATATTATCGAATATCTACCTTATTTTGGAAGAGGGGAGATAGTTTCCACAAAAAGTTACCTTGTCCTTGTATCATATAGAGGTATAGACATTTATTAACTTCGCTGTCCGTACTCCGTGCCTTTGTGTAGAATATCAAAAAGCATTAGCAACTACTCTCATCCGTCTCAAAATAATGATCCATATTTTCTTTTTAAATGTTTAAAAAAAATTGTCCACTTCCTATTTTAATTAATAAAAATATAATTTAATGAGAGAATATT
The DNA here is from genome assembly GCA_022545495.1 of Chrysanthemum lavandulifolium. Taxonomy (NCBI): domain Eukaryota; kingdom Viridiplantae; phylum Streptophyta; class Magnoliopsida; order Asterales; family Asteraceae; genus Chrysanthemum; species Chrysanthemum lavandulifolium. Next base: position 121,139,372 of record CM040245.1, read on the forward strand.
CTATTTAAGTTGTTGAAAAATTGTAGTGGTCTCACTTTTATTAAACATTATTGATTTTCTCTTACAATAATTTTAAGACGAAGGATATTAGCAACCGGATACATTTTGGAACTTTGGAATTAGAAATTGTGCTTATGGACGTTGGAATTTGGGCTAAGCAAATGTCTACCCCAAATTTGCGTCTTATTGGGGTGTTAGTTGTAGAAACTGGCCCAGCTTGTTTTCTGCATGCACTTTCCTTTCATCAATACGAAAAAATGGTTGAAGAAAACAACATATTAGTTGCAAATGATCAGTGGGGGATCCAGGAATTCAAAGCAGGATATACACGATTTTAGTAGTTATTAAGAAATTTGATTTCGGGTTGCATTTTCTGGTCGATTTTCTTTTCTTTTCTTTTTTTTTTCTTTTTTTTTTTTTTTTTTTGGATTTGGATTCAGTGCCATTTTTGTGTTTTTTGAATCTTAGTTATGCATGAAGATTTAAATATGCAAAGTCTGAGTTGTTTGAGATTGAATTGGGTAGCCGGATTAGAGTATTTCAACTAAAAACTGTATGAGCAAAACAAAACTCATCTCATATCATGTAATAACGTATATGGATAAATTTTTAACTTTTAATCACTACGGTAACTATTATTTATCAACAACTACAAGTATGAAATACTAAAATAAGATCAAGTGGTCAGGACTCAAGTACTAATTAAATATTACACTCACAATATCATATCTAAATCTTTATATAATAAAGAATTACGTTATTTGGTGTTTTGCAAAACCCTTCTCAATGAAAAAAAAATAGACCAATAGAAGAGTTGATTTCGCACGTAAGCGAAAAAATGACGTCGATTAGTTAATAAAGTCAAAATTAAATTGATTTGGTCAACTTTAGTTTATTTGGTGTAGAAATTTGGTTGAGAAGAAAACACATAAAAATATTGGTGTCAATTGTGAAACAAAACTTTAAAAAAATGGGTAATTAATAAAAGGGTTTTGGCCGTCAATATGACATCTTTTTCGAATGTCTTATCTAATCTGCATCTTATTTTTTGTTCCACAATGTATGAACTTTGTTTTGTTCCATTCTACCCATAAGATAATGATTACAGGAAAAAGTTTGAAACCCGCTATGCATCATACGACATTTTTATTAAGCGTTTGGTTGATAAGAACGCTTTTTCAAATGTACCGTCCAATGCAATGTCTATTTTTGTCCCACTAATATAATGTACTTTCATTTCACGTTTCGTCCGTTTTGCATTTTCACGGTTTGCATGTTTTCATCCGTTCTCGCGTTTTGTTCGTTTACATTTCATTCGTTTACATGTTTGTGATAATAATGTAACACTTCATTTGAGCGTTTGATTATCGTCTATTTTTTTCGACCGTTTTGCCGTTTTCGCCCCCTTTTACGTTTTGTTCGTTTTAAGCAATTTTATTCGTTTACATGTTTTGCCTATTTTTGCACATGTTTGTCCGTTTGTACAAAAGCGATGAAATGTGCAAAATGGATGAAAGCAGCAAAACAGACGAAAATATGCAACAGAATGAACGTAAAAGCGGATGAAAACGTGCAAAGGATGAAACTTGCAAAAGCGTTTAAAACATGCGGAGACAAAAACGTGCGAAAACATATAAAAATAGACGAAAACAGACATATGCAAAATAGCGAAAGCGTGCAAAGGCAGGCGAAAATGTGTAAAACATGCAAAACGGACAAAACGTGCAAAATGTGGAAAACACTGCAGCATGCAAAACGGGAAAATGTGCAAAACAAGTGAAAACATGTAAAACGAATGAAAATGCGTAAAACGAACAAAACGTGTAGAATGAAATCATGCAAAAGCATGTGAAATGTGCAAAAGCAGAAAACGGGCAAAAGCGGATGAAACATGCAAAAGGGCAAAAGCATGCAGCAGGCATTTAAAAGTGCGAAATGGCGAAACGAATGAAAACATGCAAAACGGATGAAACGTTTGATAACGTGCGAAAACATGTAAAACGGACAAAAGCGTGCAAAGCGGACAAAACGTCGCGAAAATGGGCAAAAATTTTTGTGCTTGGTTAAACAAGTTTGGTGGGTAGATTGGTCAAAAATGAAACGTTACGTTAAGTGGGACAAAAATAAATGCAGCGTCTTAGATGGTACATTTGAAAAAGTGCTGCTATCATTGTCGGCCAAACCCTAATAAAACTTTAGTGGTTAAATTTTAAAAATTGTATAGAGTTAAATGTAATATTATAAGTTTCATGTTTTCAACAACTTGAAAATTAAACAAATACTCCAACATATAAATATACATAAGATTATAAATGTCATTTTTTTTACTATATATTATACTAAGGACTCACTTATTTCATATTAAAAGTATGACAAATGTGGACGAATTTGAATATTATCGGCTAAATTATTGAAAACGAGAATATAATTATCAAATTGTACGAGCCATTGTAATATGAAAAACGATGATTGTACTTATAACAACTACTCATGTAACTTTTATTTATTTCTATAAGGATATGTAGAAAACATTTTAAAAAACTTTAAGGTATATTTTACTTCATCAACGTTTATTATGTGCAACTAAACTCGCATCTTGTGTACATCATAATATCAATAGTGAAATTTAAATAGGAACATCAACATCTATATCGCCTAAATATATTTGAATTTTGAGTTATCTAACAAAATTTTTTACAAAATTTGATTGTACAAAATTCTAATGGATATAATGAATAATGAAAACTCGTGTATAAGTTATAATTATATATATTACCTTTAAAGACATAATATTTAGTATTGATACAAAATAATTTTTGTCAAAACTTTGTGGTACAGTGTATTATTAGTATCCTAAAACAACAGTAATTGTAAGAGGATTACCCAATTTTTAGAACATGGAACATAAAAGTAACATAAGGAACAAATAAACTATCTAGTATGTGTAAGTTGTAAATTTTGTTAATTGGGCCTTGATGGGGATATGGGTAAGTCTCAAAATATTACTAAAACACAAGTGGGTCGATGGAAAAATAACCGTTGACACTTTGACCTACATTTTAGTGTTCTTTTGTTTCCTCCTCTCCTTCAAGAATGTTCTTGCTAAAATCGAGAGCGATCTTCTTCTTCTTTTCTTTACTTCAACAATGGTAAGTTAGATTAAGGTATGTCTTGAGTTTTCTCGATTTCCACGGTGTCGCTCATAAATTTTTAGTGTATTTTATGATTACTTATGAAAAATGAGATTTATTTACACTATCAGATTTACAGTATGCATGTGCATAACACAATGTTCAAGCTAGATTCGCCTATGAATGGTGATGTATGAGTATAACTATAGTATGGATATAGATGTAACTAAAAGAGTTATGTGAGTTAGATGACTAGTTAGGTTAGAGCCAAGTCCAATTGTGAGCTTAGGGTCTATTAGGTTTACTTATATGTTTATATTGTTTGCTTTCTAATCTATTTATTCATTATAAGCATACAATTTCATTGGTAATCATTCAATTAATGAACTCTTTCACCATCTTACATGATTCGGAGCTCTAGGTAAAACCCACCACCATAAATTTGTTATACTTCGGTTATTGGCTACTTGCCGATGATTAAGAAGGACCAATCTATTTATTTTCTACAGCTTAATTGTTTTCTTTTCACTTAGAGTTTTCTTTTCAGTTAGATTTTTAATTTTATCGCATAAACCCCGATGGATATGGGACACTCTCCTTGTGTCAATGATATTTTGTATGATATTATCAAGCGGATTTACTTAAGTAATACTTAGAGAGACAATTATATAATGTATGAGAGTAAACACAATAAACACAAAACTCAAGCTCCAATATTATTAATGAAATAATACGAGTGATCTAGACTTATCACTAGGGTTACACCTTGAAGCTTTCGTAGGTAATCTTGTAATGTGTCACGACCTAAGACAATAACCTAGGATCTCCTTTTATACAACAATGAGTCCTTTACAAGATAAGTATAAAGTTAACATAATAGAATATACACACAATCTATATACTTATCAAACGCTTTTAACCTTATCATAAACCGATAACGGTGGTAATGAAGAACTTGCGATTGGAATCGTTTCCACGCTGTGTTAAACCAAGCAAGAAATATGTTGTGCAAAATGCAAATGAATCTGTGTACCTCAGACTTAACCAACGAATTGACGGTACTAAACTGCTTGTAACTCGAAAAGACTTGTCCCGGACGGGTAATAATTTCAAGCTAGTTCGCTAGTGATGTAAACGTGTCTCGCAAAGGACTTGTCCGAGTAGAAAGTACCATTCGAGAAACTTTTGATAGACATGAACTCGACGGGTTTGACAACCTTCCAAGGTTTGTTCACACCTTCAAGGTAGTTATTAGAGCTAGTTGTCACCTAAAAGTCGACAATGTATCTCTTTAACTATTCAACGAACTGTGTCTCGCATGGAGATTGTCTATCTTTAGTGGATCAATTCAAAAGTGCGCTCTTTCCTCACTGTGCATTTAACCATTAAAACTATTAAGCACATGTGGAGGGGAGTATTTATGCAAAAACTTATCTCTCCATGGTTCAAACATGTTTTTCATTTACAAACCCTTTGAGAGATATTTTAACTACAAAGTGGTTATAATGGCAAACATAGGTTAGTCATGGAGTTATAAGCTGACTAAGGTTAGGAATAATCGTCTCATGATCCGCCAGAGTCGGAGGATCTACCCAAGGACACTACCATTAGTTAGTGTTAGAAGTCCTTAGGAATGATTATAAAAGGAGAAATGAGAATCGGAGAAAGAAGGAGTTGAAGAATCAAAAGAAATGTAAAGTAAAGGGTGAAAAGAAATAGCCCTCCGTATTATTCAACTTAGGGTACACCGGTTCAATTCATATGCTCACGGTTGTCACTTAGTGACACCGGTATTGAAGATTAAAAGTCGTCATGGACCCGGTGACGCATGCACTAAACCTTCTTAGCCACTCAAGTTTCTCTCAACAAGCTTGTTTCATTCTCACAGTGGAACCCTACATAATCTATTGGCTTTCTCTTGAGATCGGTATTGAAGAAGGAGACCCTCTCCCTAGTCTCCGCTCAAAAACCAAAACGCACTATTGAGTCTAGAGCCACGAGATTCATCAAAAGATCTCTTAGGTACACTTGACATTTAATCACTTGATGATCAACAAATAAGATCATCGTGGTTCATATCGAGTCCTTCATGATCTTAGCAACTGTCGAGAACATTTATGAGAGGTTCACATCTCGTGATCCTCGCTGATTGAATGGAAACCCCGCCTGTGGTCAACATCAAATGCCCCAACAAAGAAGTCGCTTCAGAACTCCCGTGGATTACGAGCGTGTCTCAAACGGCCTACAACAGGAGGTGATGCTTGGTGTACCTCAATGACTATCGAATCAGATGTACTTTCGACATCGCGTTATCTCACTGTGGGACTCCGTTCAGAACGGCCTTTGTAAGAATTAGAGTTGTGTTTTCACACTATGTCATTAACACTCTCGAAGTTCAAACTTGTAAGCTGGAAACCGCTTATTACTAACCGCTTGAAATGTTTTCTTATGGAAGCTCCGAGCGGGATGATCGTGGCCGATTCTTCTCATGCTCACGCCAACATCATCACTAATGGAAGTCCTATTCTAAAGCAACACAACCGCTTAATGATTCTTCATCAAATCAAAGAATCTACAAAGTCAAAGACTTAAAGAACTTCATCAAGATTGATTTCCACCGCCAAAGAGCGCGTGAGCATGTCAAGAATGACGGAGACACTGGAGCAAAAGGGCACACGAAAGCGCATCGATGCGTACTACAACATACTATCACTTTCACCACAAAGAACAATGATCAAAGAACAAAGTTAAAGATGACGTCCACATAATCGCCAAAGATAACTATCTCTCTACACCGGGAGATTGTTCAATCAAGACAATTCCTCTCACAAGAAAGAAGAATGTCGAAGACGTCACACCTACTATTACATCAACGCTTCACCGCTTACATTCATATATACTGAGGGGAGATTGTTGGAATCACTCCTAAACAAGATTTCAAGTATTTATATTTCATATGTAATAGGTAGCTTTATTATGGCCTTTATGTTTGTTTAAGGTCAAGCTTATGTAGAAGGCCCATAAGCTTGATCCAAGCCCAATAAGGAATAGGGAAGGAGTAGGAGTGTTGCCCTAGCTCCTGCCTATATAAACTCTTGTAAACCCTCATTTGAGGGTTGGTTGTTCAAGTTTTCTTTCACATACATCTTCTCATAACCGTATACTTTATATCGTGTGTATGTGTTAGAGCTTGTTCATCCGCCTTATCTCTTCTCTTATAAGCTTGTGTTGTAAAACTTGTGACCTAGCAGGGGCTTCCGTGTTCAACCTCTGGTGTGAGAATAAGTACGGGTTTAGAGAGAGATAAAGTGGTCTAGAGAGAGTGTGTGTGTTAGTTACCATTTGAATGTCGGCGAGAACCCCTATTTATACGTTTGAACTTCTTGTCGTGTTCTCATGGTCACGGGTCATGAGAGCGACAGTTTGCGAGTGGGGAATGACGTAAGTCAACCCAGGGCTTGTCGTATTGTTGTGACAGCGATAGTTTTGGCGAGAATCAATCCCGCTTTCCCTTTTTAGGGACTGTGGGTGACAGTACATCATTCCCATGTAAGATTCCTTACTCTTTAATTGGGTCGCGGTTTGGATTTCATCCATGGGTTGGCATCCCGTGCTAGGTGATGCCGCGCGTGGATGGGCTGTTCGATAGATCCGGTTTAGTGGGTCGTGTTCGGTCTGGATCTAATTCCTCCGCGTGTCCATGGTAACGTACACGATCACGGATATACCCATTTCAAGTAGAATAATATTTTGACGTGAGATTTCTGCTTCTGCAGTTTTCTGGGAATCTTGTTATATAAAATCCTCCACTTAATTATTCTAAACAAACTGGCAATGTAACAAACTTAGTATATAACGCCACAATTTTTCCTCTTCCTATCTTGCAAAATAAGCACTAGCTAACCCAAATTTTGTTCATTATACATCATTCTATATATCGTACACCATGATAAAACAACTCTTCCATTTATAGTTATAATGCATTTCTACACTCTAGTCATGTTGTAGAAATATAATATCTTTGGGTTGTCAAGACAGTTCCACGCTAATTCACGAATAAATCTTTAGAAAAATGTGTTTTAATTAATTTTATTAATAAGACTAAGAAAGACTCGTACATTAATTTGAAAAACAACCCATACGTTTTGACAATAAGACATACCCTATTTGATAAAGAACCTATATAATATGCTAAGCCCGGTAATGGCGCAGATTGTGACGTGATGTCAAGTGAACCAGTTGAGGATCACTCCAGTCGCGGCCCATTTCAGTATTTTCGTAAGACAGGAACTTCGATGTCTTCTAGTGAACCGGTTGAGGATCATTCAAATCGGCTGTCTTCATATTAGTTCGTGAATAAAAACCAAATCATTATGACGCTTTTAATTTAACCGGTTATTTAGTTCTTGAGCCAATGCTGGTTATAAATATATGTAACACGAGAAGCATTGTTTTTGTTTTGTAAATTTCTAAATGAAGACGCATATTATTGCTATTTGTAGAACAACTTACTGATTTCCAACGTATGTATGTCTTAAGCATCTACATTTCAGGTCACTTTACTATCTAGTTATGCTCGATACTCAATTGTATTGTCTATCTTCATTCTCATCTGTATATAGTAAATCGTATATTGCACGGATAACTACGCGTACTAGTGCTCATATTTATCTGAGTAATTTTGTCAAAAATATAAATATGAGTAAGGGACCAACTATGAAGCAAATAGACAATATCCTTCTATACACGAACGCATCTACCAAAACAGACTTTGAGAGAAGTTACAGGCGTACCCATCTTCATATTTGTCTGTAGCCTCAAGTGCAACAAATAAATCAAGAGAATCTCATATTCTCATGTGTGAAATACAATATAGTCTAAGAACTAATTAGATTTTTTGAATATAAAGACTCATTCTTGTTGTGAATATTATCAAGGTTTTTATGACTTTATGCTATTGTTTGGTAGTCTACTTTTGAGATTCTATGACCCCATCACCCATTTTTGTAGTGCAAGTTTCTGCAGCTTAGCAGCCCTGTCTGTGGCTGCACCGAATAAGACCTCCACAGTTTCTAATCCATCATCACACAACTGTTCTTACAATCTACAACACTATACACTCTTTTGTGTGTGTTTTTTTTTTTACTATTTATTTTTTTTCTTCTGCAATTTATCATTTATAACATGACAAATAAGGTGTTTCATTTTTCATATTTGTTTTTTATGCACTGTTTAGAAAATTTGTCTTAGCATACTTTGTCTCTTAGTTATCTTGATCATACATTGTCGAGAATTTTGAGTTAAGTACTTATTCCGGACAAAGATGATAAGTTTGATTATTTATAGCTAGTGTTTACATTTATATCATAAAAGTGTATATGATAGGGCTTGTAGCTACAAGGTATGTGTGAGATGATCCACGTACAAGTGTACAACCTAGAGGTTGTGGGTTCTTGTCTCGAACAATTGTGTGAGGCACTAGTTTATATATTGTGAGATTGTTACCTTGTTTTCTAAAAAAGATACTTAATTGAATAAATGGGCCATTGTAAGATAGAGCTGCGTTGACTTTATCCCAAATACGATCAGAGTTTTAAACATATGTATACTCACCATGTCCATGTTTTGAACATATATTATCGAATATCTACCTTATTTTGGAAGAGGGGAGATAGTTTCCACAAAAAGTTACCTTGTCCTTGTATCACATAGAGGTATAGACATTTATTAACTTCGCTGTCCATACTCCGTGCCTTTGTGTAGAATATGAAAAGCATTAGCAACTACTCCCATCCGTCTCAAAATAATGATCCATATTTTCTTTTTAAACGTTTAAAAAAATTGTCACTTCCTATTTTAATTAATAAAAATATAATTTAATGAGTAATATTCTATTTAAGTTGTTGAAAAATCAGAATGTTTCACTTTTATTAAACATTATCGATTTTCTTCCGACAATAATTTTAAGACGAAGGATATTAGAACCGGATACATTTTGGAACTTTGGAATTAGAAATTGTGCTTATGGACGTTGGAATTTGGGCTAAGCAAATGTCTACCCCAAATTTGCGTCTTATTGGGGTGTTAGTTGTAGAAACTGGCCCAGCTTGTTTTCTGCATGCACTTTCCTAAACGTTTTTTCTGCATGCACTTTCCTTTCATCAATACGAAAAAATGGTTGACGAAAACAACATATTAGTTGCAAATGGTCAGTGGCGGATCCAGGAATTCAAAGCAGGATATGCACGATTTTTAGTAGTTATTAAGAAATTTGATTTCCGGGTTGCATTTTACGGGTCGATTTTTCTTTTCTTTTTTTCTCTTTTTTTTTTTTTTTTTTTTTTTGGATTTGGATTCAGTGCGATTTTTTGTTTTTGAATCTTAGTTATGCATGTAGATTTAAATATGTAAAGTCTGAGTTGTTTGAGATTGAATTGGGTAGCTGGATTCGAGTATTTCAACTAAAAAATGTATGGTTTCATTTTTAATCAAACAAGATCAAAACAAAACTCATCTCATATCATGTAATAACGTATATGGATAAATTCTTAAGTTTTAATCAATTATCAACAACTACAAGTATAAAATACTAAAATAAGACTAAGTGGTCAGGACTCAAGTACTAATTAAATATTACACTCGCAATTTTATATCTAAATCTTTTATATAATAAAAGAATTACATTATTTTGTGTTTTGCAAAACCCTTCTCAATGAAAAAAAATAGACCAATAGAAGAGGTTGATTTCGCCACGTAGCGAAATCGGGGACGTGATTAGTTAATAAAGTCAAAATTAAATTGATTTTGGTCAACCTTTAGTTTATTTGGTGTAGAAATTTGGTTGAGAAGAAAACACATAAAAATATTGGTGTCAAATTCATAAAACAAAAACTTTAAAAAAATGGGTAATTAATAAAAGGGTTTTGGCAGTACAATATGCATCATTTTTAACGTCTCGATCTAGTCTGCATCTTATTTTTTGTTCCACTTAATGTAACGAACTTTCAACTTTTGTTCCATTCTACCCATAAGATGACCCGCCACTGGGAAAAAGTTTGAAACCCGCTACGCATCATACCCGACATTTTTATTAAGCGTTTGCATTGCACAAGAACGCATCTTTTCAAATGTACCGATCTAATGCGCGTACTATTTTTGTCCCACTTAATATAATGTACTTTCATTTCACGTTTTCGTCCGTTTTGCACATTTTCACACGGTTTGCATGTTTTCATCCGTTCTCACACGCGTTTTGTTCGTTTTACATTTCATTCGTTTACATGTTTCGCCTTGTGATAATAGTAACTCACTTCATTTGAACGTTTCGACGTTATCGTCTATTTTTGCGTTTTCGATCGTTTTGCCGTTTCGCCCCCTTTACGTTTTGTTCGTTTTAAGCAATTTTATTCGTTTACATGTTTTGCCTATTTTTGCACATGTTTGTCCGCTTGTACAAAAGCGATGCGAAATGTGCAAAATGGATGAAACGCAAAACGGACTAAAATATGCAAAACAGAATGAACGTGTAAAAACGGATGAAAACGTGCAAAAAGGATGAAAACTTGCAAAAACGTTTAAAAACATGCGAAAACAGACAAAAACGTGCGAAAACATATAAAAATAGACGAAAACAGACGAACATATGCAAAAATAGCCGAAAACGTGCAAAGACGGGCGAAAATGTGTAAAAACATGCAAAAACGGACAAAACGTGCAAAAATGTGGAAACACACTAAAGCGTGCAAAAACGGGAAAATGTGCAAAAACAAGTGAAAACATGTAAAACGAATGAAAATGCGTAAAACGAACAAAAACGTGTAGAACGGATGAAATCATGCAAAAGCGTGTGAAATGTGCAAAAGCATTTAAAACGGGCAAAAGCGGATGAAACATGCAAAAGGGCAAAAGCATGCAGCAGGGCATTTAAAAGTGCGAAATGGCCGAAACGAATGAAAACATGCAAAACGGATGAAAACGTTTGATAACGTGCGAAAACATGTAAAACGGACAAAACGTGCAAAACGGACAAAACGCGATGAAAATGGGCAAAAATTTTTGTGCGGTTAAACAAGTTTGGTGGGTAGATTGGTACAAAAAATGAAAGACGTTACATTAAGTGGGACAAAAATAAGTGCAGCGTCTTAGATCGGTACATTTGAAAAAGACGCTATATTATCTACCAAAACCCTTAATAAAACTTTAGTGGTTAAATTTTAAAAATTGTATAGAGTTAAATGTAATATTATAAGTTTCATGTTTTCAACAACTTCAAAATTAAACAAATACTCCAACATATAAATATACATAAGATTATAAATGTCATTTTTTTTTACTATATATTATACTAAGGACTCACTTATTTCATATTAAAAGTATGACAAATGTGGACACGAATTTGAATATTAAATACGGCTAAATTATTGAAAACGAGAATATAATTATCAAATTGTAAGTACGAGCTACTGTAATATGAAAAAAACGTGATTGTACTTATAACAACTACTCATGTAACTTTTATTTATTTCTATAAGGATATGTAGAAAAACATTTTTAAAAAACTTTAAGGAGTATATTTTTACTTCATCAACGTTTATTATGTGCAACTAAACTCGCATCTTGTGTACATCATAATATCAATAGTGAAATTTAAATAGGAACATCAACATCTATATCAGCTAAATATATTTGAATTTTGAGTTATCTAACAAAAATTTTTTTACAAAATTTGATTGTACAAAATTCTAATGGATATAATGAATAATGAAAAACTCGTGTATAAGTTATAATTATATATAATTACCTTTAAAGACATAATATTTAGTATTGATACAAAATAATTTTTTTTGTCAAAACTTTGTGCGTGCACAGGTATTATAACTAGTATCCTAAAACAACAAAGTAATTGTAAGAGGATTACCCAATTTTTTTAGAACATGGAACGCAAAAGTAACATAAGGAACAAATAAACTATCTAGTATGTGTAAGTTGTAAATTTTGTTAATTGGGCCTTCAGTAGGGGATATGGGTAAGTCTCAAAATATTACTAAAACACAAGTGGGTCAGTGGAAAAAATAACCGTTTGACACTTTGACCTACATTTTAGTGTTCCTTTTGTTTCCTCCTCCTCCTTCAAGAATGTTGCTGCCCTAAATCAGGAGCAGATCTTCTTCTTCTTTTCTTTTTACTTCAACAATGGTAAGTTAGATTAAGGTATGTACTGAAGTTTTTTCTGATTTCCACAGGGTGTGCGCTCATAAATTTTTAGTGTATTTTATGATTACTTATGAAAAAATGAGATTTATTTACACTATCCAGAATTTACACAGGTATGCATGTGCATAACCCTGTGTTCAAGCTAGATTCGCCCCTGCAAATGGTGATGTGTATGAGTATAACTATGAGTATGGATATAGATGTAACTAAAAGAGTTATCTGAGTTAGATGACTAGTTAGGTTAGAGCCAAGTCCAATTGTGAGCTTAGGGTCTATTAGGTTTACGTTTATGTTTATATTGTTTGCTTTCTAATCTATTTATTCATTATAAACATACAATTTCATTGGTAATCATTCAGTTAATGAACTCTTTCACCATCTTACATGATTCGGAGCTCTAGGTAAAACCCACCATAAATTTGTTATCCTTCGGTTATTGGCTACTTGCCAATGATTAAGAAGGACCAATCTATTTATTTTCTACAGCTTAATTGTTTTCTTTTCACTTAGAGTTTTCTTTTCAGTTAGATTTTTCATTTTATCGCATAAACCCTGATGGATATGGGACACTCTCCTTGTGTCAATGATATTTTGTATGATATTATCAAGCAAGCGGAATTTACTTAAGTAATACTTAGAAGACGAATTATATAATGTATGAGAGTAAACACAATAAACACAAACTCAAGCTCCAATATTATTAATGAAATAATACGAGTGATCTAGACTTATCACTAGGGTTACACCTTGAAGCTTTCGTAGGTAATCTTGTAATGTAATACGACCTAAGACAATAACCTAGGATCTCCTTTTATACAACAATGAGTCCTTTACAAGATAAGTATAAAGTTAACATAATAGAATATACACACAATCTATTCTATACTTATCAAAACGCTTTAACCTTATCATAAACCGATAACGGTGGTAATGAAGAACTTGCGAATACGTTTCCACCGCTAGTGTTAAACCAAGCGATGTAAACCACTACTATCCGTGGTAACGGATTATTCCCAACAATCCTCCCTAAACTTATGATTTCTCCGCAAATCAATAAGTTTCTTCAATATGCATTAACCGCAAGGATTGGGAATTTAATCAAACACTTCACTTCTTTTCTCTTAGCTTTTGTATAGCTCTTGAACATTGATCTTGAATCCTTTGTAATAATGCTCGACCTTCTCATTATCTTCATTGACTCTTATGTGTAAGCTTAACATTATCAGAAGAGCTCCACTCTAAGTGGATATTCTTTCTCAAGAAGCATGAAAAGTCTTCCATTAGTTGTAGAGACATGATGAACTTCACATGAATCATAATATAACCATTTTGTACCAAGACATGAATAAGGTTTTCCAGGTAGTCATCATCGACATTTGGTTCAAAAGCCTTCTAAGATTTACCCATAACCGCATCTCCTTTGTATCTTTGAGATTTTGACCATTAAACCTTTCTTGAACTAATTTCCATAGTGTATTAAGGTCATCTCGTCAAAAGCTTTAATAAGATCTTCAAATGTTATGAAAGATGAAGTTTCTCCTCCCAAACCTTGTAATCTTCCATGTTGAAGCAAGATTGCTAGCGATGTAAACTTCCCAATCAATGATAGGATGTCGAATTTGCGGTGGTTCGGATAAAAATCTCGCCTTCAATCACAATCATATCGGTCATTTGATCTTTAGTGAACTTCTCAAGAGGAATTTCCTTCTTAGTAGACTTTGTATGATCTTCATCAACCTTAGTCTTCTTAATAGTTTGAGAATCACCGACTTTGGCCTTCTCTTCAATCTAGGAAATATTCTTTCTTCTTCTTCGTAACCCATTGGAATAAAAGATTTATCTTGTTTCACAGATTCGTAGTAAGCCCTTTCAACTTGATCATCGACATTCCTTTAAATTGATGCCTTTTCCAGCTACCAACATGACAACAATAAGTCTTCATATATGCAAGTATTTGTGCCTTGGTTGGTTGTCTTTGTTTCTTCCGATTCTTCTTGACCGAATCGATTACATTATCAAGTGCTTGATTGTTCTTCATTATGATGAAATCCTTCAACCGAAGTGATTCTTGGTTCCTCGCCATGATGCATGCATCGAACTAGGTCAATTGCCTTTTCTTGATTTGGATTATTAACTACCGAAACTGAATATCTTCTTCAAGAGGAACGTAGCTAAACTCGGAGCCTTTTCTTTCATAATTGTAGGTTGAACAGTGGAAATTGAATCAAGATCTTCCATTCTCGCCTAATCTTTTAGCTTCCAAAAAGCTTGCAACTTCTAGTTCTTGCAATTTTTCTTTTCAACAACTTTCTCAAGAATTTGATCTTCTACTATCTTCGAGCAAATTCTCTATCAAGATCAATCGACCTTTTCTTTTCTTTGAAGTTTTACCTTCAAAGTTCTTGACATCTTCCATAACCGCTTTACCTTTTCTGCGTCTTCAATTTATCAAATTCTTCACTTGCGGTGGCAATATTTGGCTCTGCAGTGGAAACAAAATCGATGGTAAAATCGGTTGCAGTTTGGAAAATGTCTTGATCTTCAAGTTGCTCTCCATGAGTTTCACTTCTTTTGCTCCTTTACTTGAATCTCCTTCATCTTCAAAATCAATTTTCCTCCTCGTGTCGAACCTGTTTTCCTCCCTGTTTGGAGAAATTTCTCAAATCTTGATCACCGAATCACCATTAGAAGGTGAGGATGAAGATGAAATCACCATCTTTGCATCCGCCTGCTTTTTCAACCTCTACATCTCTTCCTTTAAAGTCCGAATCTCATCTTTAATAATTGAACATCCTTGGCATGGTTCTTCTTAACAAGAGCCAAGTCTTTTGTAGAAACTCAATCTGCTTTGCTAATTTGGTACACAAAACCATCAATTCCATTTGGTTGCCACCGCCTCAAGACTTCCAACTGTGTTACCTTTTGGGAGAGGTGAATCATGGGGCAAAGGTCCGATTCCTCCATAGTAGGACTAGGTGGAAGTCTAGAACCACCACCGCTTGTTCCTAGACCAAAAGGTTCGAAACTTGATGTGTTGTCATGAGAGGAGTTATTTGTTTAGGCCTTCTCTCATAGGTTCTTAAATCGGTGGGGTATAATCAATGTTGGGAACATTAATTATGGGTGTGTTTTGTTCAATGGAAATTTTAGCAAGCATTTGGGGTAGGAGAGGTGTAAAATCATATTGCCATCTTTATTCAAATTTTGAAAAACTTTAGGCTTTAGGCAAGCGATTTGATAAACAGAGTATGAGGTTGCAGTTGAAATTCATTAAGCACAACTTGCACAAACCTTGGATACATTAAAATTTGGTTTTACTTTGTATATTGCCTTTCATACTTGAAAAAATATAATTTGACCAATTGAAAATCCTATCAGTAACAAGACAAACCAAAGGATAAGCCATGGTTGAACTAAATTGCTCATAAGATGTTTTCTTAGGACTAAGGCAATGTAACAAAGTATGAATCAAAAATCTCCATTGGGGACAAAAACCACTCTTTTTGAAAGTAGCCTTTTTGTCAGTGGTATCATACCCCATGGATGATAAAGTATCATGAATTTCAGACATAGGTAATGTGATGAGACCATTGAGATCATCCAAGTGAAGTACTCTCCTCAAGGATGCCTCAAGTAACATCAATGGTTACCCCATATACAGTGGCTCGAGAGCATCCATCGTTCATGTGCATCTCAATTTCAAGTGTTATGGATCGACGTAAGTCCAAAAGCTGCTTGATTTGAGAGATATAGATTGTGGGTTTGAAAAGCAAAGCATACCTTATGTGAGTGGTATGAAGAAAATCCACAATCGATGAAAAACAGGCCACTCTTCTCGTTAGACTTTTGTAGGTAGGCCACTAGGTTGTGCTCATCTCGCAAAGTTCAAAGATGCCATAGAAACTTTTGATGAAAAATATTATTATGTCAAGAAGAATTGAAAGAATGACTAGCCAATTGAGAAAGAAAGATATATAGGGTTAGGGTTTATAATTATTGCTAAGTAAAATTATTTTTAGAAAGTATTTATAATTTGGAAAGAAGACAATTTACTTAAAATTTTAACCCTATATATATGACAATCGATGGTTACTTTCAACGGCTAGTAAAAATAAATTATCGACACAATCGGTTGTAACGCTAGAACAACAAGTGGTAAAATAACACCGTCGGTGGAAGCTGTGAACTAGCAAATGGTAATTTTTCACAAAAATTTCAAAGAGCGATGGGATATAAAATCATTAGTAAACTAGATCGCTCCATCATAGTTTTTAGCAAACTACCACTATCAACGGATTTGATATGTCTTTACCATGAGCCGTTTGCTATGGACTAGCCAACTCTTAATCATAAAGAATATGGTGAGTTGATAACCATATAGTTTTTGGTAAACTATCAACCATAAACGGATTTGTCAAGTCTTTACCAGTAGTCGTTTGCTCTGGACTAGTTGATTTTTATGTGTACTAGACATGGTGAATCAATAACCATTTATTGTGTATCTCAGATATACACCTTTTAAGTCCAACTCCTAATCAAAACTTGATATACAAACTCATACAACAATTTCAGTACCCAACAGCTTCCCCTCAACACTAACATAATTATGGATTAAGCATTCCAATACCTGTGACCAAGTACTGAAATCTTCCCACATCAAGACCTTTTGTTAACAAATCAACATAGTTGTCATCCGTATGAATTTTGACAACTTGAATTAGTCCTTTTCATATGATCTCTAATGAAATGATGTCTAATTTCAATATGTTTGGTCTTTGTATGTTGAACAGATTCTTAATGATGCATATGGTATCGCTATTGTCAATATGAATGATGGTATTCATAAAATTGTACCCATAGTCCAACAGTTGATTACGAAGCCATAAAACTTGAGCACACTGACAACTTGCGTGACAATATACTCGCTTCGCTTGAAGAATTAGCCACCATTGTTTGCTTCTTGCACCGCCATGACACTAACCTATTGCCAAGAAATTGACATCCACCGGTTGTAGATTTTCTATCCAAGCTAGCTCCAAGATAGTCACTATCCGAGTAAGTAACCGGATCTAAAGGAGAATCTACGGAGTACCACAATCCCGAGTAGGAAATGCTTTAAGATATCTGAAAATCTTCTTCACATCAGTCAAGTGAGAGAACTTGGGAGTAACTTGAAACCTTGCACAAGCACACACAGCAAACATAATATATGGTCTAGATGATGTAAGGTACATTAAGGAACCAATCATAGACCTATACATATGCACATCAACAGCTTCACCACTATTTTCCTTAAGAAGTAGATGTGTAGTCTTGTCGGCAGGAGTGTTGGATGACTTTGCATTAGTAAACTTGAACTTCCTTAGTATTTCAGCCACATATTTGTCTTGATTAATGAAAATACCATCCGCTTCGTAGTACTTGAAGTCCCAAAAGAATGTGAGTTCACCCATAGAACTCATCCGAAATTCTTCTTTCATCGCTTTCAAAATCTTTGCACATCTCGCTTTGTAGATCCAAAATGATATCATCAACATAAACTTGAACAAGCGGGATATCATTCATGTCTTTCTTGATGAACAAAGTTTGATCCACTCTGCCTCTATGAAACCCATTTGCAAGAAGATAAGTAGTCAAGGTTTCATACCATTTCCTTGGTGCTTGATGCAAGCCATACAAAGCTTTAACTACCCTCAGAGACTTTGTTAGGATATTCGTGGTCTTCAAAGCTTCGGAGGTTGTGAGACATAAACTTCTTCATCTATCGCCCATATAGAAAAGTTCTTTTACATCCATTTGATAGACTTTGAAGCCCATAAAGGATGCATAGGCTAAAACGACCTAATTGCTTCATTCGTTACAACGGGGCAAATACCTCTTCATAATCAATACCCTCCTCTTGAGTGTATCCTTGAGCCACAAGCCTAGCTTTGTTTCTGATAACAATTCCCCTTTCATCTTTCTTGTTTCTGAACACCCATTTAGTACCTATTACCTTCTTGCCAGAAGGCAAATCACAAAGCACCCATACCTTTTGAAGCTTAAATTGGAGCAGCTCTTCTTGCATTGCTTCCACCCAACTTTCATCTTCAAGTGCCTTGTAAACATTCTTTGGCTCCATTTGTGACAGAAAACACATAAATAGACATTCATTCTTGCCTTCATGTATTTTAGATTCATATATTTTACTTATGAATCCATGAACATCGAGCGACTTTGTTTGTCTTCTAGTCTTCACAGTGAATAGACATCCCCAATCACATTTTCAAGAGGATGTGATTTATGAGCGATGGTGTGGGAGTCCGAGGCTGCAATCTCACTTGGCATATTAGAAATTTCAACATCATTGGCTTGAGCTTCCATAGTAATCGGAGTGGTGATTCCCACATCCGGTGTTGCGGTGGAAACACTTTGCCTAACAAAGGAATTTGAATTTCCACCGCTTTAACTTTCGACATTCAAGTTGCCATCTCCTTCTTTATTCACATCACTAGAAGGATGAACAACTCCGCCAAGAAATCATTATTATTTGCATAGTCCCAAAGAGGTAGACTAAATTCATCTTGATCATCATCTTCTTTGTTTGATTCATCATCATCAAGAAACTCTTTCGAACTCGCAAAATCAAAGAAGATGTTCTCTGAGAAACAGCACATAATTCATAGTGTTTGTTAGAGTATCAAGATCAAGCAGTCTTTCCGGACCGGTTCCTTTGACATTGACTTTGTTTTCTAGGAACTCAACATGATTTTCTTCAATCTTTTGGGTTCTTAAGTTGAATACTTTGAAAGCTTTACTAACCATGGAATACCCAACAAAATACCCTTCATCGACCTTTTCATCAAACTTGCCGGATAATCTAAGGTATTTAGAATAGATACATGACACCCAAATGGTCTCATGAAGTCAAGGGTAGGTGGTCTTCCCTAAACAATTCATAAGGTGTCTTGTTCTTTGTCATTACAACTAAAACCCTGTTTTGCACATAGCATGCGGTGTTAATCGCTTCACCAAAAAGTAATTGGAAATTTTGAATCGCCAACATGGTTCTAGCAGCCTCTATCGGTGTCCCTGTTCCTCCTCTCAAGAACACCATTTTGTTGAGGAGTTCTAGCCACACTAAATTCTCTTTTAATACCTTTATCTCGCAAAACTCATCCATAACTCTATTCTTGAATTCGGTTCCATTGTCACATCTAATGATTTTAACTTTCATATCATATTGGTTTTCTACTACATGATAAATATCTTGAGGATGCGGTTGTTTCATCCTTAGTTCCAAGAAAGAAAACCCATGTGAACCTACTAAAATCATCGGTCACCACTAGACAATACTTCTTCAAATTCAAGCTGCTCACCGATGTAGGACCAAACAAGTCCATGTGTAACATTTGAAGAGGGTGAGCAATAGAGTTAACCAAATTTGACCACGAAGAAGCTACGTGTTGTTTGCCTTTAAGACAAGCCACTGGTTTGATCATTTTCAAATCTTTTACGAGGACCTCTCACCAAACCATCTTTGACAATCTTGTTAATGGTTTTGAAGTTAACATGACCAAGTCTTCTATGCCATAACATGGATTCATCCACTGTGGCCTTTGCAAGCAAGCAAGCATAGTCATCTTTAGCAACAATGTTGTTCATATCAAAGCTATATAATTTGCCTTTTCTAGGAATTTTAAGAAGAACTTGACTTTCATCAGGCATCTTAAAATCCTTAGAGAGTACAAAACACATATCTTTGGTAAAAAGAACATTGTTCATTTTGTCACACATTTGTGACACACTAAAAGATTATACTTAATCTCTTTACATAATACATGTGTTCAAAGTCCAAGTTACCGACTTTAATAACTCCTTTACCAACAACTTTACCATTTACTCCACCTCCAAAAGCGACATACCGTCCATCATATTGCTCAAAGTCGAAAGATAGGACTTGTTGCCGGTCATGTGCCTTGAACACCCACTATCTCGTATATCCTTGATCCGATCTTTTTGTCCTTGGATGTTCCGCACATAAGAGTAAAGAGTTAGTTTCTTTTGGGGACCCAAGCCATGATCGACTTGGATCGCCTCGTATCAATATACTTGTATCTATCAAAGGTCATTGATACACCATTGGGATTGGTTGTAGAGGTGTTTCCTTTAGGTTTCCATTCCCAACGTCTTTGAGTCCTTCACAACATTTCCATGTCCTCCTTTTCTTGTTCAAAACCCTTGCGGTGGTAACTTTTGAATGAGCGTGGAAGCTATTGGTTTTTTTAGGTACCCATTGTTGGTTATTGTTAACCTTTTAGCTTGAAAGGTCCTTTTTCTGTTTGTGCAGATTTTACAAAGCTTGTTTTAGTATTTGCACTTTTAACAGTGACTTAAGTGGCGATGTTAGCTTTTGCGTTGGCAAATGTTTTGAGGCCACTTCTAAGTTGAACCTCTTGGGACCATTTTGAAATTAGAACTAGGGTGTACATTATGTTGATATCATTAGACTCCACCCTTTTATTCCCATAAACTACCCTTCTCCCAACATGATAGTCACAATAAGCATGTAAATGATCAAAACTTCCACAAATATAGCATGCTTTATTGTTCATCACAAAATCACTACCTAGTTGTTGAGATTTAACATGATTCCAACTCCTCCGTTACCCCTAGAGCCGTAGGCTTGTTCCTATACATCTCAAAGATACCTTATAGTTGGTCTAGGTTTATTAACGGGTTTCCTAGGTTCTCTGTGTAATAAGATTAGCAACTTTTGGGATAGTAGTCTTTACATTCTTTTAACACTCTCATCTACAACCGATGAGTCACTAGCACTCTCAAAACATCATTATCTAGCTTACTCTCTTCCTCACTCTTCACAACTGTGTCTTTTAAAGGACCATATTCTCTTTCAAGATCCTTAAAATCCTCTATGCCTGTATGAGCTAAATCTATACACAGGTGAATGAACACCTCTTAGTGGTGGGCCTTGATGTATAACCCATACCAGACTTAGCTTTATTATATATTTGAGCATTCCAAATTTTATCAATTGACTCGGGCCGATGATAACATGTGTCTATAGTTAAATTGACATTTTCAATTTTCTTTTGAAGTTTTTCAAGCTCCTTTTGGTATGCTTCATTCACAGATTGTATGTTCTACCTCTCTCCTAAGAAGAATCATATCATCATTATAATTTGACTCATTTGCACGATAGTGCTTTTATTTGTTTTTCTAAAGCGCCATGGCTCTCCTAAGATTAGCAAGTGATAATTAGCAATGTATAACTCTTCCTTTCATTAGAATATAGAATATTAAGTCTTTCAACTTCTAGCATTTCTACATGTTTTAGAGCAACATTGAGTTTTGTACCTCGAGTCGAGAAAGCCATAAGAGCAACTTCAGTAGAAACAAGAGCGAGATCGTGATGTTCTTCTTCAAGATCATCACCATGAAACTCCAATCATAGCTCACACCATCAATAGCCAACATTGCCTTTGGTTCTTCCACAGTTGGTCCCTTCTTTTGCTTGTACCATGTAGAACTGTTGTCCTTGGCCTTTGGTCTTCTACATTCTATAGCAAAATGTCCAAACTTGTGACAGTTAAAGCACTCCACTTTCTTCTTATCAAAGCTGCAGTATCATCACCATTAATGTGGATAGGCTTGCCGGTCTTCTTGTAGAATTTCTTAGCCCTCATGCTAAGAAGAGCTATCTGCCATTTTATATCCATCTCCTCCAAGTCATCTTCATCAATTTGCTCTATGTCTTCATGAGTTAAGAGAGCCATCAACTGTGTGGAGATAAAAGCATAAAAGGTAGGATCTCCAATACTAGCAACCTTCTTCTTTGATCCTGCGGTGGCAATATTTACATTGCCGGTGGAAACTTTAGAACCTACGGTGGCAATATCATCATCACTTTCATCTTCGTAATCATCACCATCAGCGAATTTGACAACAATGCCAAGCTACTTGAGCTTGTACCAAGTTTCCGCCTTCTTCAACCTTTGTTCAATAAGTTTGAAGTTATTGTAAAGATCATTGAGCTTCATTGTTTCTATGTCATTTTGTTTTCCCAGACGGTAACATTGGTTTGAAACTCGAAAGCAAACTTCTTAGAAACTTCAAATTGAGGTCTTCCTTTTCTACCTCAATGCCAAACACAGCTTAGTCGTGTAACAATCTTCAAGTTTGGTGAAAATGCTATCAAGTGAGTCATTGCTTGAAGCGGAGAAGTTTTCATAACTTTGCTTTAACAATGTTTTTGAGTCTTCTTTGTAGCATCATTACCACCAAACACCGAGCAAATCTCTTCAAACAGTTCTTTAGCGCCTTGAACTTGTGAATGCAATAATCGGTCTCTAGGAAGGGTCATCGACAATGCACTTCTAGCTTTAAGATCATTCTTCTTTTGTGCTTTTCGAATTTGATTCGTGCACGAAACTTTCACAACATCCGTGTCACCAACTTTTGAAGTAGTGGTCATGATTTGAAGGAATCACCAAGTTGAATGATCTCCATAGAGCATAGTCGTATGAGGAAGTATTGCTCAATCAAGATCCTTCACATCTCAAACTCATTAAGCTTAAGCTTAGGAGTGCAGGTGTAGAAGAAGAGTTTGATTGATTGTTTTCCATCCCCATTGAATTGAGTGAGTGAGTCAAGCTAGTTCCTTGGATCTTCTAAACAAAATATCATAACCTTCGCCTCGATACCACTTGATGGATGGGACACTCTCCTTGTGTCAATGATATTTTGTATGATATTATCAAGCAAGCGGAATTTACTTAAGTAATACTTAGAAGGCGAATTATATAATGTATGAGTAAACACAAATAAACACAAAACTCAAGCTCTAATATTATTAATGAAATAATCAGAGTGATCTAGACTTATCACTAGGGTTACACCTTGAAGCTTTCGAGGTAATCTTGTAATGTAATACGTACCTAAGACAATAAACTAGGATCTCCTTTATACAACAAGGAGTCCTTTACAAGATAAGTATAAAGTTAACATAATAGAATATACACACAATCTATTCTATACTTATCAAAGCGCTTTTAACCTTATCATAAGCGATATGATGGTAATGAAGAACTTTCGGTGGGAATACGTTTCCACTGCTAGTGTTAAACCAAGCAGTGTAAACCACTACTATCCGTGGTAACGGATTATTCCCAACAAACCCTAGCCAACAAAACAAGAGCCGTCAATGTTGATTTAGCCATAAATCAACTATTATTGTCTCATCAACATAGTTCTTTGTTTTAACACCGAATACTATTGTTGCATTTTAGAATAGTTGATCAAAAAATTGTTGCTCCTACCTAAGGTAAAATAAGCCATGACGTTCAAAAAACACATAAAGGAGGAAGTTGTCAAGCAGAATACAACTTTATTGTCGGATACAACTCTACCTCAATGCAAATAAATAAAAAAGTATGAAGCAAACAGAACTCAAAAGAAGAAGAAAAGTAAGAAGACGATTTCAACATTCTATACAGTTTATGCATTCGAAACCTACCGTTCAGATGCGGAGGATTGTTAGATGAGTAGCTAGGTTAGAGCCCAAGCACAATTGTGGCTTAAGGTCCATTAGGTTTAGGTCTATGTTTTTTTGAACATCATGGCTTATTTTGAACGTCATGGCCTAAGTAAATATTTTAGAATATAGTAATAAGTTGAGTTTTTAACCAACTTATAAATAGACAAACAATTTTATTGTGTAATAATTCAATTTATAGAAATTTTTCACCATCTTACAATTCTTTGGTAAATATTTTAGAATATAGTAATAAGTTGGTTAAAAACTCAACCTTTCTTTTTGAACTGCAGTTCAAATTGAAAAGACCACTCTAGCAAGATGATGAGGTGCTATTTTGTACACTTTTCAGGGGCCATTTAGTGCCAAAATTAGTACACTTTGAATCATATATTGTCCTAAATGCTTTGTTTTTGAGTTTTAGCTACTTGGGAATGCAAATGTTGGATATGCACGTTTTTGGGCTCGACTAGATAAAGAACGAAAGAAAAAGATAAAATTCAGGCTCGTGACCGGCATTTGTGACGCGGTCACCAAAAGTACCCAGAACGTGCAAATTTATCAGTTTTGTAGGCCTTTTCGACTGAAGAAGACCTCATGTATTGAAGAGATAAGTGTTTTAATTAATCAATCAATGATGTTTACCCTTTATTATTCGATTTGTTATTATGCTTTCTTTTCTATTGATAAGGGCTAAACTTGTTAGTAATTACTTAGGATTGCATGAAATATAGTTGTGTACGCTTGATATTATGTCTCTTGTTAGTAGATGTGCGCATTAGGAGTTGGAAAATTGGTTAGGGAATCCGTCCTAGATTTAATGTCCACTAGAAACGGTTAGTTAGAAACCTATATTATATAGCTTTAATTAGTAATGATATTTAGTGCGTGCTTTAGTTATTGGGTGCTTTGGGCGTTCTTAGGTGACACTCAATAGATAATTAGGAATATCTCACGTTAATAGGATCAAGGACGTGACAATTCAATAGATTAAGTAGATCACGACTAGAGAGTAGTGCACCCTTGGTAAATACATTTTCGCTCATAAAAGTTCCCACCACTTTACTTTTCTGTCATTTATTTTTTTCATTTAGGTTAATTAGTAGTTTAAAATACATCCCTCAAAACCCTGACATTTTACTTGCTTTCTAATAAACTAAAAAATACCAAAAAGACTCATCCCACAACCTTTAGACCAATTCGTTATACACTTCAATCCTACCTCACTATTCCCCTAAAAAACGATCTACCCCCGAGGTATTGCCTATACTATACTACAACGATTAGTTACACTGCCTAGGAGGGTGTAAAACTAGGTGTTGTAGCTTCCGCATCACAAGACACTAAAGGGAATGTTAGGTCACTAGTTTTACAAACACAAGTTATAGAGAAAGAGATGAAGGCGATTGAACAAGATCTAACACACACACAAACAATATTATGACCGGTTATGCGTGGGTGAATGTGAAAAGAAAACTTGAACAACCAACCCTCAAATGAGGGTTTACAAGAGTATTTATAGGAGGAAGCTAGGGCAACACTCTAGTTCCCATCCTTTCTTATGTGGGCTTGGGCTAAGCTTATGGGCCTTCTACATAAGCTTGACCTTAAACAAACATAAAGGCCATAATAAAGCTACCTATTACATATGAAATATAAATACTTGAAATCTTGTTTAGGAGTGATTCCAACAATCTCCCCTCAGTATATATGAATGTGAGCGGTGAAAGCGTTGATGTAATAGTAGTCGTGGCGATCTTCGACATTCTTCTTTCTTGTGAGAGGAATTGTCTTGATTCGAACAATCTCCCAGTGTAGAGATAGTTATCTTTGAGCAGTTATGCTTGACGTCATCTTTAACTTTGTTCTTTGATCATTGTTCTTTGTGGTGAAAGTGATAGTATGTTGTTATGCGCATCGATCGCCTCATGTGCCTTGTTGCTCAGTGTCTCCTCGTCATTCTTCAACATGCTCACACGCTCTATGGCGTTGGAATTCAATGCTTGATGAAGTTCTCTAAGTCTTTAACTTTGTAGATTCTTTGGTTTGACGAAGAATCATTACGACGGTTGTGTTGCTTTAGAATAGAACTTCCATTAGTGATGATGTTGGCGTGAGCATGAGAAGAATCAAGACGATCATCCCGCTCCGAGCTTCCATAAGAAGAAAACATTTCAAGCGGTTAGTAATAAGCGGTTTCCGGCACTTACAAGTTTGAACTTGAGAGTGTTAACGACATAGTGTGAAAGCACAACTCTAATTCTTACAAAGGCCGTTCTGACTGAGTCCCACAAGTGAGATAACGCGATGTCTGAAGTACATCTGATTCGAGATAGTCAGTTGAGGTACACAAGCATCACCTCACGATGTAGACCGTTTGAGACACACTCCGCGTAATCACGGGAGTTACGAAGTGTGACTGCTTTGTCGGTGTATGATGTTGACCTGGCGGAGTTTCCATTCAATCACTAAGGATCACGGATGTGAACCTCTCATAAATGTTCTCGACAGTTGCTAAGATCGTGAAGGACTCGATATGAACCATCGATGATCTTATTTGTTGATCATCAAGTGATTAAATGTCAAGTGTTCTAAGAGATCTTTTGATGAATCTCGTGGCTCTAGACTCAATAGTGCGTTTTGGTTTTCTGGCGGAGACTAGGAGAAGGTCTCCTTCTTCAATACCGGCGATCTCTAAGAGAAAGCCAATAGTTTACGTAGGGTTCCACGTGAGAATGAAACAAGCTTACATTGAGAGAAACTTGAGTGGCTAAGAAGGTTTAGTGCATGCGTCCTTTGGGTCCATGACGACTTTTAATCTTCAATACCGGTGTCACTAAGTGACAACCAAGAGTATATGAATTGAACCCGGTTATGCGCCCTAAGTTGAATAAACGGAGGGCTATTTCTTTTCACCCTTTACTTTACATTTCTTTTGATTCTTCAACTCCTTCTTTCTCCGATTCTCATTTTCTCCTTTTACAATCATTCCTAAGGACTTCTAACACTAACTAATGGTAGTGTCCTTGGGTAGATCCTCCGACTCTGGCGGATCATAGGACAGTTATTCCTAACCTTAGTCACCTTATAACTCCATGACTAACCCATGTTGCCATTAAAACCATGTATGTGAAAATATCTCTCAAAGGGTTTGTTAATGAAAACATGTTTGAACCATCGATGAGAGATGATGTTTTGCATAAATACTCCTCCTCCACATGTGCTTAATAGTTTAAATGGTTAAATGCACAGTGAGGAAAGAGCGCGCACTTTTTGAATTGATCCACTAAAGATAGACAATCTCCTGCGAGACACGGTTACGTTGAATAGTTAAAGAGTTACATTGTCAGCTTTTAGGTGACAACTAGCTCTAATAACTACCTTGAAGGTGTAGACAAACCTTGAAAGGTTGTCAAACCCGTCAGATTTCATGTCTATCAAAAGTTTCTCGAATGGTACTTTCTACTTGGACAAGTCCTTTGCGAGACACGTTTACATTACTAGCGAACTAGCTTGAAATTATTACCCGTCCAGGACAAGTCTTTTCGAGTTACAAACAGTTTAGTACCGTCAATTCGTTGGTTAAGTCCGAGGTACCTGATTCATTTGCATTTTGTACAACATATTTCTTATCACACAATTTTCTCCCCTCGAAAATGGCATATAAAATGTTATTTTTGAGCGTTTGAAATAAATATGACCATTTTGAGTGTTGGGAAGATGACCACTATGAACAATTTGTGAACAAAGTTTTAAATCAAATACTCCCCTCGACTAGTGATATAAATGGTTGAGGTTTTGAAAATCATATGGGAAGTACTTGTCTTTTGAGCAAAACCTTGAAAAGTGAAAGGTATGATAGGTTTTACTCAAAATAAAAGCTTTCGCTCCTTTTATAAGGATTGTGGCGAGGCGTACCACGGGTCCTTTCTTGACAATTACGGGTTGTACACATTGTATGTGTGCACAAGCCATTGACATATTATATCATGCATCCAAATATATAGTGAATAGAAACAATTCAAGGAGTACCGGAGTCGGTGATTTTCGGGAGTGCAAGCAGGCGTTGAAAACCGGTAATGTTCCTCTGGGTCGACCACCAACAAAGCTCTCCAAGCGTCAGGCGGTCCCTTCGAAACAACCTTTCATCAATCATTCGATGATCCTTCTCACATCCCTACGTCCTTAGAATTCCATCGCTTTGGGTTCCCAATCTTTTCATGTATATCCTTCAACCGATAAGCCAATCCATCACGACCGACTTCAAAGTGTGATCCCAATTTGTGAAGATCGTCGCACGCCATTAAGCGGTTCGTTGAAGTTCACCGTAAACGCGCCGAAAGGTTTCTTGATGGCGTAAGTTGTTTAAGCCGGTTGATGTCGGGAAGATCAGGCGTGGTGGAGTGAAGTTTACGTTTACGATATGATTCAGCGGCAGGTGAAGATCTTCAACACGTTCTTTGATGACAATGTGTCCGATGAAGATGGCGGTGACTTGATGAATTCACGTTGTACTTGGTTTGAAATTGTCTCATGCGACCTTGAACTTTGGCAAGGTACATGTCTTCAATATCGTTGATGTTCAAATTCTCAAAGTCGACCAGGAGAATGCATAGTCCCTTTCGTCTTGTATTTTGACTACAATCTTCTTGAGAAAAGTGTAGTCCCATTTAGACGAAAGACCAACATGTTGGATGGCAATGATACTTTTAATCTTGAACAACGCATGTTGATACTTACGACCAAGCGACACGTAGTAGATTCTTGACGTTCCGCCAATGGTGAATCCCATACATTGCATCTTGGTCATATGCTACCACTTTGTCGGAGAACATGTGGGTATACGTTCCTCGATGGCTATACAATCGAGTATATTGCGTGAGGAATGGAAGTGTCGGAGATGTAGCGTATTTCCTAGAACCATCGCCACCGTGTTGAAGAAAATCTAGGTCTTTGTTGAAGAAATGTCGAAGGGAATCCTAGGCGGATCGGGTTGGCCAATTGTAGGTAGAGGTCGAGACCATCGGTGTAATATGGAGGATTGTCCCGTTTGGTGAAGTCGATGTTTGCTTCGGGTTGAGCCAATCCATGTTGTTAGACATGGCTCGAGCAATGTTTTCAAGGTGATATTCAACCTCGATTGCACTTTCCGATTTGTTTTTCAAAAGTAGGAATCGTCATTCTTGATGCGTTCAACTCGGTTCGTCATCTTCTTCACACGGAACCTTTCTTTCAAAATCTTTGCATGCTCCAAGGTGTTACCGTCTACCAATTCTTGACCTTCTTCAGGGTAGGGAGTGTTGTTGACAAGTGTAGCAAACCATTCAAATTCTTTAGTTTTATCGTCATCTAGCCATGAAACGACGTCAGTATGAAGCGTCTTCTTCTTCTTTTTAGATGATGATTCTGGTTTCTGTCCTTGTTTGGGAGAGGTGGGTTGTTGTAGGGGCTCAAGGACCTCTTCATCGTCACCACCCGTATACTCAAAGTAGTCACTGTTTTTGAGTGCAGGGTGGTAACTCGGAATCGTCACGAGGTTTATCGGTTGAAGACCGGGTGGAGGAGACTTTTGTTGAGAAGAAGTCCGTTGTGGAGGAGGTGGCATCGAAGAAGATTTACAGCATCGCTTCGATGTTTTGGTGCGAGTCTTTATCCTTATCATCGTCATCTCTTGGTCGTTTGGGTTGATCGGTGACTCCTTGCATGATGATCCGAGTTGAAAATCAAGTAGATCTTGAAAAATTTAGCTTCATCCGAGTAAGCGTTCGGATCGCTTTGACATTTGCATCACTAGTTTAGCGATTAACTCGAGTTCGAGAGAGATCACTTCTTTGGCCATTGTATGTTTAACCAATGCGGCGATGTTAGGGTGAGTTGTCGGAAAATACTTCTCTAGTCACACCGGGACAAGTGTCGAGAAAAAACTTGTGGGTATGATCTCTTCTTTGTCTTCTCCGGTTCCTTTTGGACTTTAGGAGCGATATCACGAAGGTACTTGTTAGTGTAACCTTGATCATTTCGTTCAGTTCCTCTTTACGATGACTCTTCATGAACTTCGAACAAATTCCTTTCTTTCGCATCTTGTCTTTCTCATCATTTAAGTCTTGAATTTGGTCAAGAAACCAATTCATTTTTACGTAAAGTATGTCCTTCTTTCGACTTGTTGGACAACATTCACAATTCTTTTATGAGTCGAGAAATCCAAGATTTAGGTGGTTTCTTCACGGTTTGGATGATGATTTGGTTGACTTCTTAGATGGTGGTTGTGATGAATGAGGCGAAGAATCCGATGATGATGAGATGTGAGGAGATTCCGGGTCCTTTGGTGGTTGAAGTTTCCTTACGTGGCGTGTAGGACTATCCGAAGAAACTTCGTATAATCATCATCTTTATCTTTCTCGGTTTACGGTTTCTCAAAATCATAGTCGATAGTATCCTCCACAAGCTTTTGTTGTTGCGAAGAGTGGTGGCACGGATCCCTTATCGGGTCGATTAACGCATCGGGATGCGGAGAGGTGGCAAGACCACTTGATCCTCCGGGGCCACCCATTTGATCTTTAGCAAATTCTTGACTTTTTGAAGGTGTCAGCGATTTTAAACTTCATCTGTATGATTTATCCGGTTGCTCTTCTTCTTCTTCTTGAGCTCTCATCATAAGGTACAATTCTTGAGTCTTCCCTTTATCTTGGGCAATTTGGAGGACTTGGAGGTTTTGCTCTTGAGGCGGTGTTTGGTTGCGGTTGCGAGTAATGAAACTCTTCATACATGTCGGTATCTTGAGCTCTCGTCCCTAAGTTGTCTTTGTGGTTCAAGTGTGGGAATAGGTTCGGCTTCCTTTACGGGAACAATCCTTTTAGAAGGAGGTTTCCTTTTAGGAACCTTCCTTTGAATCACGATATTTTTGCGCTTCTGCACTTCCTCTTACGGTTCTTCTTACAGGTGTTCGGAAGATTTTTCGTCGAGATGACCAACTTTGCCTTGTCTAGCGCTTCCGGATACCTTTTATGCGTTTGAGCTTTCGACATCTTGATTTAGAAGGAAATCGGCAACACTGACACCTTGTTTCTTTGTAGGCGATTCCTTGATTCGGCAGATAGAATAGGTTCGTCAACATATCGTGATTGTCGGGGTCATTGAGCCTCTTGGGAATATCGGGATGAAGTCCAAGTGCTCTCGGATCAACAGTTTAGTGTATCGATGTAGGAATCTTTGAGCCAAGTTTGTTGAGAAATGACATCATGTCATCCCGGATCGAGCTTCGATAGCGATGTGTTTCATGTTGACCAATGCCCAAAATATTTGCAGTTCCATGAGCTTAGGATGCTCATAGCCACCGTCACGACCGAAAGCAGACTTGGTGATGATCATGTAGAGAGTTCTCGTGGTTGAGGAATACTCTTAAGCTCTACGTGAGAATGCTTGGTGATTACTCCCGTAGCCTCGTCATAACCGATGTCGATTAAGAATTGGAGAGTTAGCTCTTGACGGTGTAGCATATAGTTTGGTTGGATTGACTTGAGAATTAGGAGAGCGACCCTTAAGTCTGCGGGTGTAATGGTGACTTGTTTGTGGTTTAGAGTCAACATTACAGTGATCCGTCCTTGACCCTTTCCATAGTGTTCGAGCTGTTGGATGTAGATCTCGGGAGCAGTTGCGAGTGGTGAGCATATTACGATACACGGATGAGTCCTCATAATATCAATAGCAATTAGACATGAAGATTACGAGCAAGTGAGGGTGTCAAAGTCAACACGAGATTATTCTTTCCAATCTTCATTGGATAGCCATGAGGATAGATATCGACAATGGAGAGAACTTGGATGCATCCACATTCATTTGTTCGACCATGTCGTGATGCGAAATAACATTAGCCAAAAGAACCAACATATCGAAAGACATAATGTTAGTCAACGAAGGTCTTATTGTCTAGTTATTGAATGTACGGTGATAATGATTGTTCTGAGTCCTAAGTCACTTGTATGTTCAATAGTTCAATGATGTCGTGAAATGTTTAGTGAGTTAGTTAACTTTAAGTTTTAAAGTTTATTTTATCACATATTGTTCACAACATATCAAACGATTTAAGTTTATTAGTGACATTTTGGATTCGTGATGATATGATTAGTTTATTTACAAGTTTGTACACGTAACAATTCATAACGAAGGTATGATCTCGGCTTATCGTAGGATTGGTAAAGTTATGCGTGAGCAGGAATGATATATGCGTGGCGTAAACTTACGCGTAGAATCCTAACTTACGTGTAAGAAGTGTTACGCGTAGGAAAAGGGGACCTTATGTGTAGAGCTTATGCGTAGGCATATATTAACCTTACGCGTAAGGCTACTCGTAAGAGTTGACCTTATGCGTAGAGGTCCTTGTTTACGCATATCCTTCACGGGATACGCGTGGTCCCATATGTAGAACCTTATGCGTAGAAGCTACGCGTGAAGACAAATCTTCACGCATAACAAGCTACGCGTGGGTGATCCTTATCGTGATTAACAACAACCTTGATTACGAATATTAAGTGTAGCAAGCACGAAACAAAGCATCATATCATCAATGTTTAACACATAACATTCATTTTATAACGGATCATAACACAATTGGACATTTTAACGATTCTGGCGTAGAAAATCTTACGCGTAGACTAAACCCTAATTCTACGCGTATGAGATTTAGCCATGGAATATGCATAAAAGCGATTACGTAGTCCTAAGATGTGTTGAGAGTCTATAGGCCAAGTTATAACACTTAGTTTCTTTGAGAATCAAAAATACCCAAAAGTTATGAACATTAAACCCTAATTTCAAATTGTTAGTCAATTCGTGTATCTGGGTGGTTAGAAACCTTGGAAATCATTAATTCAACAACACAAGAGCATAACCCAACAATCTTTTTGACCAAAAACAATCACATTTGAAAATACCCAAAACCACACATAAACCCTAATTTTCAAACTCATTTAACTCGTGAATCTGGGTTCGTTTTGAGGATAGAAAAAGTATCATTGATGTTATTAAAACATTTTGACACTATCGTTTTAGCCACAAACACATAAACAAGATTATGTGTTCATACGCATACGCGTAGAACACAAGATCGACCATAGGTTAATATCTAACCGTTAACATTTAAAACGATTTGAAACCATTGTTTGTAATCTTGTTAGGAACACAAAACACTTACAAATTGAAGATCGAAACACGGTTTGATGAGCGAATTTTAGGCGTAGGATTAGTTTGATGATAATAAATGTGAGTTGTAAGTTAGGTGGAGGTGTATTTTATTAAAATGGCTTTTATCATTTTGAGTTTTGGTCCCTCCACCTTTTCCTTTTTCAAACAAAGCCATTTAACTTCCATTTGGTTACCAAATAAAGATTTTTGGAAAGAAACTTGACGACACTCCCCTCGACTTAAGAAATAAAGAAAGGTTATAAATTTAGTCAGGGGTGTTATTTAACCGAAAATTTACCACCATTTGTAACAAAATCAACCGAGATATGATAACATGCAAGTACTGGATGTTTTGAAGCGGTTAAGAGATAATTTTCTCCCCTCAACACTTGATCGGAAAAATCTTGAATTTTGAAAGATTAAAGTGTTGACGGAAGAAATGTACTTGCCATGTTGAAAGAAAGATAGATTAGGATAATATTTTTGTTGTTTTATCGGTTTTATATTTTTGTATTTTGTTTTAGAAAAAATATTTACGAGAAGGATGTTTTGGTGTTTGATGGGTTTTAAGGCTGTTTTAAGAGGTCATCAATTCCTCTTGAGTCAAACACCTCATACCAATCCGGTGGACCAACTCATTAAACCTAGCGGGAGGCAAGGCTTTGGTGAGCGGATCGCAATTGGTATTGATTACCACAAAGTATAATTCAACGGTACCTGTTCCACGTGGTCCTTGATGAAATGATAGCGTAGATCGATGTGCTTTGATTTTAGTCTTTGGGCGGGTTGCACGAGATTGCAATGGCACTCGATTGTCGCGATACATCGGGATTACATCAAACACGTAACCATAGTCTTTGAGTTGTGTTCTCATCCAAATGACTTGAGCACAACATGCGGACATGGCTACATATTACGCCGGTTGATGGCGATGTACAATCCTGCTTCTTTGATTGCCAAGACACGTTTATCATCAGAAATTGTAGAGCTCTGAAGTACTTTTCTTGAGTCTAAGCATCCTGCGTGATCGGCGTCTGGCGATTAGTTCAAAACCGAATCCTTCGGATACCATATCCCAAGTTAATGGTTCCTTGATGTATCGGAGGACTCTTTTAGCCTCGAAAGGTGGGTTTCGGTTGGTCGCGACGATAGCGGGAGCATAGATAAGCGGCAAAGACAATATCAGTCGCTAGTTGTAAGATACATGAGGGACCCAATAATACTTGGTATTTGGTAGGGTCAACCAATTTCCATGTAAATCGACATCTAACTTCTTGGTATGAGCCATTGGTGTGGCATAAGTATCACAGTTGTCATTCCAAATTTGTTTAACAGTTCAAGGGCATATTTGGATGACTCAAGAAAATACCACGGGGTGATTAATGAACTTGCAATCCTAGAAAGAACGTAAGTTCACCCATCATGGACATTTCATCTTCATTAGTTTTGCAAAGTGATTGAAAACTTTTTATGTGTTGACCCAAAATGATGTCATCCACGTAAATTTGAACAATTAAGATGTGTGCCCGTGATATTGTATAAAAGAGTTGGGTCAACCGAGCCTTTGGTGAAATTATTGGCAATGAGGAAAGATGATAGCTTATCGTACCATGCCGAGGGCTTGTTTGAGACCATAAAGAGCTTTGTTCGGTTTGTAGACATGGTTCGGGAACTCGGGATCAACGAATCCATACGGTTGGTGACATAGACCGTTTCTTTTAGTTGTCCATTGAAAGCTTTTGTTTTGACATACATCGATAGACCGTCATATTCATATGAGCTGACGCGAGAAATATCGAACGACCTCAAGGCGAGCAACGGAACAAAAGATTCTTCAAAGTCTATTCCTCTTCAGCGATAACCCTTAGCAACTAGCCGTGACTTGTTTGGGATAACATTCCTTGACATCAATTTGTTTTCCAAATCCATTTTAAACCAATAGCGTAGACCCTGTTGGTCTTTCAACCGATTCCATACTTCAAGGCGTTTGAATTGGTTGAGTTCTTCTGCATGGATTCAATCCAGTTGTCTTTTGTCATTGCATCTTTAATGTTTTAGGCTCAGTTAGCGGACGGTGAGTGCATAAATGCGATGTTCACCATCCGAGTGAAGGCGTTGTCTCGTAACTCTTGGTTGATTCGGGTTGCCAATAATGTTAGCCGAGGATGATCTTTTGTCCATCTATGTGTAGAGGTTGATTTTGGTATACATTGTGCGATTACGAGGATTCAAATGGTTTGTTGAAGATTCCGCGACATCCGGTGCAGATTCTCATTTGCAAGCGGGTTGAAGAACATTTGGATCAAAATCTGCGGTGGGGTACTTCATTCGAATATCATCAATTTGGTTCATCATTGTTGGAAGCGGTGTGTTCAAGCTGTTGTGTTGGAGTCAACTGGTGTAGGTGCATCTTCAACGATGGTTGTTGTAGCAGTGTATCGGTATATGAATATTATCGGGTTGTGCGGTGAAGCAATGGATACACGAGAGCACGTTCATCAATATCGTCACGAGCGGAGGAGCAAATAACCTTTCCATTTGTTGTGAGTTAGTGAGGGCTTTCTTCGGTGATGAT
Organism: Chrysanthemum lavandulifolium; assembly: GCA_022545495.1. NCBI lineage: Eukaryota > Viridiplantae > Streptophyta > Magnoliopsida > Asterales > Asteraceae > Chrysanthemum > Chrysanthemum lavandulifolium. Next base: position 121,175,004 of record CM040245.1, read on the forward strand.
GGGGTTGAGGAAGTTTAAGCGGTTGTGACCGGGTTCTAATTTATTATACTCGAAGCCATATCCGTGAGTTCATCGAAATGAGCATGAATCGTTTCCATTACCTCCTTGGTTCGGCGATTCAGTTCGGAAACCTTTAGAATTGTCACGATTATCAATAAAGACTCCAATATCGACTTTGGCTTTGAGCTTTCCAAAATCATCACGATCATTATTTGGATAGCAAAGGGATCCAAATACATGAAAATGTTTGAGGTTCGGTTTATAGTTGTGGACAAGCTCGAAAGGTGTTTTGTTGTGGCGTTTGTGATCATAGAACGGTTTGAGTATAGCATGCGATGAATCGACACGCCCATAAGTAATCTGGAAGTTTAGCATTGATTAACATTGTTCTTGCAGCTTCCACTAACGTTCGGTTTCGTCTTTCAACAACTCCGTTTTTTCGGTGTACGTGCAATAGATGTTTGATCTTTGAATTCCCACTTTCTCATAAAATTCACGAAGGGTTTTGTTAACAAATTCGGTTCCTTTATGCATTACGATTATCCCGGCGGTGTTGCGGGCTGAACACGTATTTTTGTGAGAAAGGTGATGATCATTTGTGGTGCTTGGTCTTTGCTACGAAGGAAGTAGACCCAAGTCCATCGTGAGTAGTCATCGACAATTACTAAGATGTAGCGTTTGCCATTGATCGTTTTGCAGCGCATCGGGCCACACAAATCCATGTGAAGAAGATGAAGCACATCTTTGAGGCTGTGTTCCACCTTTGAAGGAAAATGAGCACGAGTGCTTTTCCCTTGTTCACGGTGAGCAAGGTGATCTTTTGAATCTTAGGAATCGTGGGAGTCCTTGACGAGTTTGTGTCGAGCAAGGTTGGTGATGGTTTGAAAGTTTAGATGTGAGAGCAGCGATTGCCATAGCGAGGATTTTGTAGATGTTGCCTTTGAAAGTAAGCAAATGGGAGAGGAAGCAACCATGTCTTGCATAGAGATAGTGTAGAGACTAGAATTACGCGAGCCGGACATAAGGTCGTTTCCTTGTAGATCACGAATGAAACAAGTTTTCTCCCGAAAGCAACCTCCAAATCTCCATCACAAATTGACCTCACGAAAGCAGTTGTGACCGAGGCCTTCCACATAGTAAACCTGCGATTTCGATGTTCCCATTAACATAATCTCCGTAGCCCATGATAGGCTGCGAAGTGATCGTTCCCGAATCGGCGGTGCCAATGAACTTTGCAATAAAGTTTGATAACAGTTTAAGGTTGCTGTCATGTGTCGGGAACATCCGCTATCAACAATCGAGAGAATGATCGTATCACTGCATTACACATGGGCGACACGGATGGAATAGAAGTAGATGTGGAACCCGAAATGTTAGAGGGTTCGAAGCGGTATGTTAGACATACACACATTGAGAATTTTAGGCATCCATTTAAATCCTAGTGTGTTATATATCCATTTTGCCATCTATAACTACTCTTTGCTTTTGTCTTAGTGAGAACACTAGGTGTTACTACATTCTTAGGAGGTGAAGCGGGAGCTCTTGTGATAGCAATGGTTGCCTTAGAATCTAAAGAAGGCGGTCTACCAAGCACGGACTTAGAATGATTAGTGGGCCTAGAGGTATTCCGATTCTTAGGATTTTGTAATCGAGATTATAGCTTTAGCAACACATTTGTCATGACAATCGAATTCATACGCTTTTGACAAATAACACAAGGTGCATCGATTGAATATCAAAAGTACTTAACGGTTTAGCATTCGTTACATCACTATTTGTATTACATTTGCGGGACTTAACATCTATAGTGGAAGCAACATGAGTTTTATTCGAGTCCTAGGGTGTTCTTCTACTTTAGCATTCCTTATTGATCTTTTCTTAGGTCGCAACTTCCTATTCTTGATTGAGTGCTCTAGGTTGTGAAGTGCGGACGTTTGGAAAAGATGCAACTATTCTGTTCGATGAGGGAAACACATTATCAACTTGTGATTTGGCGGTTGGAATTCTAGGTTCACGATTACTAAGTGTGACTTGTGCTAATCTCTTAATCACGGTGGCGGAAGTTGTTCATACTTTCCTAACTTTTCCGTAACTTAGAGATGGTGTGAATCGGATCTTGATTTTCGAGCGAATATTTCGGCAAAATTCATGACATCTCTAGTGTGAGCAAGATAGTGATCAAGTTCGTTTGATGCTTCAAGTCGAGTCTTTTGAGTAAATCAAATATGACACCATATTCTGTTTAACTTTTAAAAGTTCTTGTTCATATTTTGAGATTTGACTTTTCAAAGACACGTTTTGATCATCCAGTTGCTCAATTTTAGGATCGAAGATTTTGCACTCAAGCGGCGATTTTCTTTTGAAAACTAAGTTGATGATTGTGAATATCTTTTCACACCAATGAAGACGACGTTTTGCATTGTAAATTTCGGTATGTGTCGTTTATTTTCGACTTTTAAAGACTCGATCTGAAGCACATTATCGGTGTTCTCCATGATTACAGCAGTTTCAACAATATCGGCAGAGATGTGTCGGATGCAAATGGCAAAGCATGAAGTAACACAACATTATGGATATCGGCCGAGATAACATCTTCCAAGAGTCGATCAACATCTTTTCTCAACGGTTTCTTTTGCGTTTTGTGTTAGAAATAGATGTTTCATTTTCTCAGCGTTTTCATTACCCCAAGTTCCTTATGAAAATCCTTTTCCGAGCAATTGCACAACTTTTCAAGTTTTTAACATTAGGTAAAGATTTTTCGAAAAATGTCTCTTTGTTCTCGCGCGGGCGATTGAAAATGTTCAACTTTGATTTCGGATCGATATTCTATCTCATGTTGTAAAATTTTGAGGTCGACCATGAAAATGTCAAAATATCGAAGAATTTTTCGATTTTCGGGTTGTGAGTTTACTTCACTAATGGAAGGTAAAGGACCATAAGTTTGTGCAAAATCTGCTTTGGGATTAACAATAGAAGACTCGGTGTTTTGATGATAACCACAGGTGTGTTTGAAGAATCCGTTGGTGTGTGAAAGTGACCGCGTTTTATAATTAAAGGTTTGTTGTAAACAACGGTTTTAATTTAGATCGACTCTCGTCTTACGCATCTAATTCCTCTTGACGATGATATTCAACAACACTCATGCGGTATTATCAATTTTGTATTACGCCTTTGGAAACTTGAGTTGGTTTGAATGTTTTTAGTGAAAGCTTTAGTTTGTGTCGCCTAGATTTTTCCATATCCTTTTGGATTGGGTTTTAAGGTAAACTTTTCAATAGACATTCTTGATTCACCATGTTTATAAACAACAGTTTTAAACTCTTTAAGTTTGTTTTGCAAGCGATAATTTCTTCAAGAAGGTCATCTACCCGATTCGTTGAATGCTTTTTCTATCTGAGAGCTGTTTTGACAAGTCAACAACTCGACCTTATCTTTTGATTTTCCAAGGTGAGGCGTTAATTTGCTTTCTATGTTCGTGTTTGAGTTGTTCTAATTCGAGACAACAAAGCATTCTTGAGGCGGCTAGATCACGCATCTGTCTCTCTAAATATTTTTCATTTTGATGAGATTTTGCAAAGCGGCTTCAAAACCTTTTTCACGGTTGTCTTGAGTTTTGAAAAAGTTGAGTTGCATTTGTAAACATTCAAAATCCTTGGTTAACAGTGCATTTTACTTTTAAGGGTGATTTAATGCAACACATTCGGCAATTTTGGATTGTTGGTCTTTAAGTATGAGAACAAGATACGGATGGGGCAAAGGTTCATCTTGTTCAACGTGAGTCACAACATGATCATTATGTAGATCATCAAGTATAACCACGAGTCAATTTGATTATCAAGGAAACCATAAGGTCATCGGATCGTCAAATGTAACTACGGGGTTTATTTGAAAATCGTCGAATGAGATGTAGATGACTCATTTGAACATTTTGAGCCGTCTTGGGATTGATTTGATGGAGATATTAGTTCGAGATATGATGATGGTTTGTTCGGTGCACGAGACAAGCCATCGATTATCCTCTCTGGGCTGTTTCACTCATGTGTAACTCTTGCATATTAGCCATCAACATAACAATTTGCATTGGCACGCAAGTCCTCCATATCATCCGAGTATGCATACGCCATAAAGCTCTGTTCTTTGTCATGAGAGATCCACTGACTTCATCCTTAAGAGCCAAAAGTAAAGCCTCTTTGAAATAAGCACGCCCTAGTCCTTGGCTTTGGGCATGCATTAGCCAGTGTCCCTTCTCATTGCGGTTGTAGCATCGAATACCATTTAACCGATTACGAGCATTTCCTGTTCCACCACTGAGCTCATTGTTATTCCTACCACGACATTAAACCCTTGACCACCGCCCATCGGCGACCATAATCACGATTCGAACTTCAACCGTCCATTGTTCACAATGACTTGAGTCCGTGTGTTAGATGAGGAGCGAATCGATTGTTGGATTTGTTGGTGTAACGCCAAAAGCATTAGCAATCATCACAAATCCTTGTTGCAATGCTTGACGGATCTGTTTCCTCGATCGCTTCAACGACATATGCTTGAGCATTGTTCTTGTATGGAACCAATTGATTTTGTTGAGGTTGTGGCCGTGAAGGTGTGTTTGAAGCGATTGGTTGAGTTCTTTGGTTGAGAGGATAATTACATTGAGCATACAAGGAAAGTTGTTGATTATCCGGATGTATTTGTTTAGCAAGTTGAGCACGGAGAATCCTTTCCCGATCAACTTCCTTTTCATGAGGCTTCAAGTAATCGTACAATAGTCCATAAGTAGAATGATGCATATTCTTCGCTTGACGGAGAAAGATGACATACTTCTCCCATTCGGGACCAAGACTACTCGGGAACTTAGTATTCTTGCAATTCTTGGCATGATGATGTTGTGTTTATCCAAATCATTGATGATGTCGAAAATCGATGATGATAGGACTCTAGTGTCTCTCGGGTTCAATCATGAAGTGTTCATAAGCCAAGTAAATTTTGGATTCCAAATCCTCCCGATTGAGTCTGAGATCCTTCCATAAGAAGGCGAATATGATCCCACATTTTTGTGCGGTCTTTTGAGCATCAACACTACGAAGAATTGGGTTTGGTAATCCTAAGAGGATGTATTCCATTGCAAGTTCATCGACTTCATAGTGTAGAAGTTAGTAGGATTTAAATGCACTGCTTGATAGCAATGTTGGTTTGTTCATCTCTTGGTGGAGCAATGAGTTGGATCTCCGGGTACAATGACGGTGGGCATCTCAAATGGACCTTCAAGATAACCTTCTTTAAGAACTTTCCATGTGGCTTCTTTAGATCACAAAACCTAAAGAACCTTATCACCCATTGATCGTAGTTTCTGGAGTGAGCATTGGAGGTCTATCAGTGATCGACTTCATGAGTTGATTGTTGGTCGCTTAAAGTTTCACACATCTTTGCAAACCAAGTGGGTTCCTTCATAGTGTTCCTTGATGGATGTTGATTGAAATCGGTTGTGTAGGTTTGAACTTGAAGGCTTGGTGGTGGTTGAACCATTTGTGGTTGTGGAATTGCACCAAGTTGTGGAGTGTGTTCTTGATTAAATTGTTGTTGATAAATAGCTTGTTGTTGATTCCATTGTTGATGTTGTGGAGTTAATTGTTGTTGTTGTTGATGATTATAAGTGTGAGGAAATAGTTAGAGTATGGTGGTTGAGACATGATGATAAACTTGTGTGGTAAAATGGATCTTTGTAGTCGAATGAACCTTTGTTGATGAAGTGTCCTTAGGCGTAGAAAAGACAAGAACCAAGTAGCACTTATGCGTAAAACACCAAAAGTTACGGCGTAACAATGAGGAGTTCTGGCGTGGGTTTTAGCTTCGCGTAAGTAGGAAAAACACTAAAGTTATGCGTAGACAAAAGTTAGGCGTAGAAGCGTGGGCGTGGGATTACCTTATCGTAGACCTTAGTTTACGCGTAAAGTGAATCTTATCGTGGGATTTCTCGCGTAAGCTTATCTTATCGTAATTTTAGGGTTTTGCCCAAATGATCTTTACACTTCACGGTGCAAAAGATATCCAAAGTCGACGTATTTTCGGACTTATCCAAGTAAGAAAACACGGAATAAACCGGAAAATTGAAGATCAAACCAAGGAAAATCTTATGCGTAATTTTAGGGTTTTGATACGCGTGGGATTACTCGTAATTTTGATTTTGCCCAAAGTTGTTTCTAAACCGGTTTTGTGTGATGAAATAGCTTTAATAACACAAAAGTGTGAAACTTGATGATCAAGCACTCAAGCAGTTATGCGTGAAATACACACACGAATAGAAACTAGTTCAAAAACAATGATCCACGCATAAAGTTTGAAACTTTTGCCAAAAACAAGTATTTTAACACCTTAAAGCGTTGAAAGTACAAGAATCTTGGATTAAAAGTGCAAAAACAAGTTTTTAAAAGAGCTAAAGAATCGTTAACCTTACGCGTAAGACCCAAAACCAAAAACTTCAAAACAAGCGAGTACACCCAACTATTTGGCGATTGATACCTTTGTTAGGTCACTAGTTTTACAAACACAAGTTATAGAGAAAGAGATGAAGGCGATTGAACAAGATCTAACACACACACAAACAATATTATGACCGGTTATGCGTGAGGTGAATGTGAAAGAAAACTTGAACAACCAACCCTCAAATGAGGGTTTACAAGAGTATTTATAGGAGGAAGCTAGGGCAACACTCCTAGTTCCCATCCTTTCTTATGTGGGCTTGGGCCTAAGCATGGGCCTTCTACATAAGCTTGACCTTAAACAAACATAAAGGCCATAATAAAGCTACCTATTACATATGAAATATAAATACTTGAAATATTGTTTAGGAGTGATTCCAACAGGGAAAGCAAAATAAAGAGCAACAGATTACAACAGTTTACAACAAGCCAGTTTCGGGTTACATATTGATTCGGTCCACACTGGATTCGTTTTTTTTTTTAAATCTATAAATTATCCAAGAGTACGATAAAACTTTGATGTCTTCTTGTCTTTTCTTGGCGGTTATAGATTAAAAAACCATACTCTGAAATCTCCAAATGATCCAAGTAGTGGTTTAAATTACCACATCGAACCAAATCTTTGTCCGATCATCCTTATTAGTTGAGTCTCCCCAAAAGATTAAATTAGGTAATTCTTTGGGATGATTGTCGAAGCCCCGTCAGTTTGAAACCATCTTCAACAACTTATTAACATCTAAACAATCGAAAAATAAGTGTTTATTTGTATCCAACGCATTATCACATATCGGACACCGTTTAGAATGGATGTCAATTACACGATCGTCTAGGTTACAACGTGTTGGTAGACAATCAAGCAACAATCTTTATGAGTGGATGTTCACTTTTATGGGAAGATCTTTATTCCATCTCACTTTAATCCCTTGAGAACACATAAGAGAGTTTTCAATTATTTTCCTTACTGATGAGACAGAGAAGTTGTTTGAAGGGGCTATCTTTCATTCTCAAACGTCAAGCAGTGGAGAAGGATCAAAATCTTTTAGTAGGGATATGAGATTGTTAACTTAGGCTTCTTCGATCCTCCACGAATGGGCCTATGCCAGCCCCATGTATGAATTTTAGGCTTCTTAAGCAGATTACACACGTCATTGCTGGAGAAATCTTTCAAAGTCAATAAACTAAACAGTTTGGGGAAAAGTGTTTTGAAGTTCGAATCACTAATCCATGTTTCATTCTAGAAAGAAATCAAAGTATTGTTACCAACTTTGCGTTCAAAAATAGAATGTAGGTTCAAGTTGGTATTCGATAGAATGTTGTTTAATTTCATGACATATTTCCAAGGTCCTTGAAACTATGGACATGTACTATTCTCCATATCAATCCCACCTTTAATACCATGGATAGAAGTGATGACATATGTCTAAAGAGTGTTATCGTCCACAAGAAACCGCCAGATTACCATTTAGGCAACATAACGATGCTTGTAAACTACCGATCTGAGACTCATGTGCATCATAGTCGAACACACTTTCTTTCAAGAAATGCAAGCCATTTTGTTTGAGTGAAGCATACCACCCTAAAATAAATTACGTCTCAACCTTTCCAAATAATTTATCAAATACTTTGAGGCTTTAGATAAGGAGAAATATTAGATACTAAGTGCTCCAAGGAGCAATTTTACTAATGTTAGTCTACCCCCTGTATGAAAGTGTACGAACCTTCCAAAAAGTGAGCCTATTGTGGAAATTATTAATGATGGTTTCCAACTATATGACTTATTCATATTAGCACCAATAGGAAGACCAAAATATGAACAAGGGAGGGTGAAAGGTTGACAATTTAGGGTAGAAGCAAAGTGTTGGGTTTCAACTAAAGATACACCATTTTTAAAGAATTACTCTTTGAGAAGTTGGCTTTCAATCCGGATGCCATATGAAAACATTTCAATATGGAAAAGGTTTTTAACATTATAAATAGACCATGTCCATGAGAAGGGCATCATCCACGAATTGAAGGTGAGAGACATCCACTTCATTCACACCGCTTTGAAACCTTGAAATATATTCTTGATTTTGCTTATTAGAATGTAACATGGAGAGCTTCTACTGCTATTATGAAATGAAATGGAGATAATGAATCACCTTGACGTAGAGCTTTTTGAATCTTGAATTCTTTCGTAGGAAACCTGTTGACAAAAACAAGCCATAATCCGAATTGAGGCATCCATGAATCCAATTTCTCCATTTGTGGCTAAAACTCATTTTCCCCATAATATGATCTAAAAACCTCCAATCATGCGAGTTAAAAGCTTTCTCGAAGTCAAACTTAATTATAAAAAGGTTTTTACTCTTTTTAGCAGCCCATGAGATAATTTCATTTACCATTAGAGGTCCATCGACAATTTGTCTATCTTTGATGTAGGCCGTTTGAACTTCACTTACAATTGAGTAAACTACTTGTTGAAGCATATTGAACTTCTTAAATGACTTTATATTGTAACCTAATAAGACTAATGGGTATGAATTCTTTAATATGGAGAGGGTCTTTGATTCTAGGGACCAAAAAGATGAAAGAGAAATTGCACCCTCTTGGAATGAATCCATCCGAGTCAAATCGTTTTGCATATTAATAAAGTCATTCCTAATATAATCATATTAACACTTTGTAAACTAGAAAGTGAATCCATCGGGTCCTGGGCTTTACCACCACAATCCCAAACCACGTCTTTTATCTCTTGACAAGTCAAATCGTTTTGCATATTACTAAAGTTTGGCCTACTCGGGGAGTTATCTTGGAACTTCAATTTGTGGAAGTTGAACATGTTTTCAATTACCAAAAGGGGATTCGAAACCTAAAGCCAGTTGATATATATACCATTGATTCTTGAACGAGCATATTTGTTACTATCAAATCCATAAAAGAACTTTGAATTTTCATCACCGTCTATTGCCTATTGGACTTTAGCTTTTTACTAACAAATCCCTAGTTTTGGTCACTTCATTAACATGATCAACATTAGAAGGGGTTTATGACTAACTCAACCTTAACAGTGGTGATGAGCCAGGTTATATTATTACATTCTTTTATCAACTGATTGTAAATCCTAACCCAAATTATGTCGATTGTGGTGTTTAATCTCCTATCTATTGTGTTGCTCACGTAGTGTTCCCTTATGCCGATTTAGGTTATGATTTAAAATATTTGTAACTTTCCAAAATTATTTTTTCTCATTATAAATTTCTAGTGTTTTTCATAACACTCTTGGAAATGACTTGGCTTCTTAGTTCCAAAAAAATGAATTTTAAATCTTTTTGTTAGCACATTATTATAAGGCCCACGTATTTACTTGTAATAGGGCTTAGCCCATTTATTCTTTCCCATATGTTCATTTTACTTGTATTGTATCCACTATGATTTATGGGAATAGTTTCAACCTCTGTTACCAGACGGAACCGGTCCGATTAAGCCTTAGCGAACCGGACGGAATCGGCCCGATCGATCCGGACTAAACATATTTTTTTCCAGTCTTCGATCTACATTTTCCCTCATGTTAAGTCGTCAATTCGGTTTGGCCTTACGCACAACCTGGCACACCTGTAGGTTGAGTCATCGGTCCCATAAGCGGAACTAAGTGGGGACCAAAGGGCTCATGGCCCTAAGAAAAAAATAAATAAATTCCATTATATTTTTTTTCATTAGTACATTTTAAATCACTTATTCTTTCTTGTACTATTATTAGTGTTAATACAAATTTTAAAGGATAATGTAAATTGCTCCGCTAAAATAATACATTACACTTTGGCCCCTAAAGTAAAACTTGTCAAGTTATATCCCTAATCAGTCCACCTTTTTCCTATTCTAGGTCTTTGGTTCGGTTCAATCCAAACTGGTTTTCGGTTTTAGATGCACGCCCCTACACAAACAAGTTTGGTATCAAAGTATGATTTGCTGTAGGAATTTAAATAATCCAATCAGGGTTTGTTATATGTTTGCTTTTTCATGCATTTCTCTTTTTTCAGAAATTATCATCATATCTTAATATGCATGGCGATATATATAATGCTTAGTTATTTAGTTGTGTCAATTTTCTTTAAGAGTTAGAAATGTGTAGTGTTTTGAACTTGCGGGCAGAAAACCTTTTAAAGAAAAATTTGTAGAGATTTTTTCTTGTTCTTCCATAGTGCCAATAACCTTGTTGTATGACAAAATTGTTGGGATTTTAGATCTAGTTAACCAATTAACACTACGAGTACGCATCGGAATATGGATCTAGTTTAAGCAATTAAGTTAACACGTAATTAATACACAATAAAGATGTAAAAGGGAAACAAGAAAACTAACCCTGTTAGTCACCCGCAAGTTTAACGAACAAAGAACACTTAACCACGAATACGCCCGATAAAAGCTATTCGTGAACGTTTAACCCAAACAACACCTTGTAAACCTTGAACAACTCGAGCCAAGAAACCCTAGAAACCTTTTCTTCTTTTCTGTCCGAGATAAAAAACAAACCCGAGAACTTTTCTGCCTTGTCCGATATCGAATAAGGCTATACGATATGTTCTGTCTTCTGTCCGAGAAACCACAGAAACCAACCTTCGTTGTTGCACGTTGTTCGACCAGGAACTGAGCAATAACCAACAAAACGAAAACGCTAAAAACCTCTTGGATCGATGAGATGCAAGTATAGGGTTTCGAAGAACACAAACAAACCCTAATCGGATATAAGTAAATCCGATCGGGTCTTAGAGCTTTTGAATTATAGATCGATTGTAATTTGCAGAAAGTTAGGGTATATTTAATAGTGTATCTTGAATGCAAGGTGTGGGTGTATTTATAGCCTTTGAAACCTAGTTTACTTGGGCCTCAAACTTGTGCCACAAGCCAAACACCCTTCCTAATTCAAATACACTTCTACACGCCCATAGCTAAAACCAAACGCCCTACATGTGACCAGTCATGGACTTGGGTCGGGTCTAGTATAACGGATAAATATTTCAAGTAGTAAACATAACAAAAACATACTCTCGTGTTTAACGTGTGTGCCCCCATAGGCTCACACACTTCTAGTCGTTTAAAATGCGTAACCAACTCACACAATCCAACAGCTGCCACTTGGGATTTGGAGTAGCAAATAGCACAAAAATCAACGACGAAAACGTCTAGCAACGCTCTCACTCACTATTTAACTAAAAGTGTATGAGATATAGTTTCATAAATTTTTCTCAGTAGCATAGTCATTTATGTCTTGCTTTAATTATCTTTTGTTATAGATATCGTTAAACCATGGATATGGATCCTAACTCATTCCATATAGTTTAACTGTTTAGAATCTAGTTATTGAATTTAATTCAGATATACCAAATGTAATTAAGAATCATCTTACATTACCCTTTGGGTTTGGCCAAACATTTATCTGATTAAATGCGGAGGCGCCATGGTATCTTTCTGCACATATCAAGTAAAGTAACAAATCCTTTATTGACTACAAGTGTTGTGGATGCTGCTTCACATCACTCCGAAATATAGCTTTTATAACTAATTAACTACCTTATTCAGGATAACTTTTGGCTTATACTTACAAAAGTGATATCCACACATAACAGAACTTGCTTGTATCTCAAGTCTAAAGACGACTTTAACAAACCATTTTCAATATTTTACTTATAACAAGGATCCAAAAGTAAATGTTTGAAAGTTGGGGTATCCAATATGCATCCCTTGTGAATACATATGAGTTTCGCGGGAACAATCCACATTCTCGTTAGAATATAACCAGCACTCAAATTTGCCTTACATAACAATATTCTCGTATTGTTAACCGACAATTGAAATATTTAGAATGATAAATCATTTCATAGATTAAATATGCAAATATGGAATAACAGATTATATAATTGAAATAACAAATACCTCGTATCTTTATTTATCAGAAAGTAATAATTGTCTTACAATTCCAAATTATCCAAATACTAATTACACACAGATTTACATGAGACTACTAGCTGGTATTAAACCTATACCTCTAGTCAATTTAGAATGCTTATGATACGCTAAATCTTTCGTAAATGGAACAGCTAGGTTTTCATCTGTGTGAACCTTTGTATCTTCACATCACCCATCTCAGTGCTCTCTCGAAGATAATGAACTTTCGCGTGGTAATGTCTAGCACCTTTGCTGATTCCATTTCCATTAGCTATAGTAATGGCTCCATTATTATCATAATACATATTTATAGGTTCTTCAATTGTGGAAACAATGCCAAGCCCATAAATGAATTTTTAAACCCATACAACCTCTTTAGATGCATCACAAGAAGCTATATGCTCAGCTTCTGTAGATGAAGTAGCAAAAATACTTTGCTTTGTGCTTTTCCAACCAACAGTACCTCCATTTAAAACGAACACATATCCAGTCTGAGATTTTAAGTCATCAGCATTTGTCAGATATCCAGCATCAGTGTAGCAAGAAACCCTGAGCTCTCATTCCGTCTCCCCTCCATAAACCAGAAACATATCATTAGTATTACGTAAATACTTAAGAATATTCTTAATGCGGTCGATGAAGTTCACGGATTACGTTGAAATCGACTTGTCACATTCTCGAGCGAACGCAACATCGGGATGAGTACATCTCACGACATACATAATAGATCCTATAGCCAAGCATAAGGAACTCTTTGCATGCGCTCATTAGCAGCATGTGTCTCAGCACCTTGTGACTTACTCAACTTAGGCTCCTCTTGCATTAGGATAACTCCACGCTTGGAATTCTCCATATAAAATCTATTCAAGATTTTCTCAATGTAAGCACTTTGACATAAACCAATCAATCGTTTAGATCTGTCTCTATAGAGCTTGATACCAAGAATATATGCATCTTACATCTTGTAACATTGGAATGTTGTTTCCCATGAGCAGTATGTCATCAACATATAGAATTAGGAAAGTGACATAACTGCCACTAGCTTCTGATATACACATGGCTCATCTTGATTTTGAGAAAATCCGAATTTCTTAATGTCATCATCAAAATGCTTATTCCATTGCCTAGATTCTTTCTTAAGTCCATAAATGGAACGCTTGAGCTTGAATACTCGGTTAGGATATTTAGAATCAACAAAACCCTTAGGTTGCTTCATATAGACCTCTTCGTAAAGATGTCCATTGAGGAAGGCGGTTTTGACATCCATTTGTCGGATCTCATAATCATAGAACGCAGTTATGGCTATGAGAATCCTTATTGCTCTAATTTCTGCAACAGGAGAAAATGTCTCTTCATAATCAATCCCGTAGGTTTGAGTGAAGCCCTTTGCTACGAGACGAGCTTTAAAGGTGTATACCTTACCATCCATGTCATTTTCTTTTGAAGAGCCACTTGCTACCAACTTTTTGCGATAGGGGAAGCTCAACTAAAACCAGACGTCATTGTCTTTCATGGATTGCATTTCCACATTCATCGCATCAAGCCATTTTTGGATTCGAGGATCCGGCAATGCGACTTTATAGTTATTGGGTTCACCAAGATCCCCTAAATCATGTTCCTCAGCATCGATGTATAAGCACATTCGATTAGGAGCACGGCGTGTCCTAGCGGACTTACGAATTGGAATGATATCACTTTGAGGTTCATCAATTTCTTGATCATCCTCATCATGATGTAAGCTAGTGTCTACAAAAGGATTTGTATCTTCATCTTGAATAATTTCAAGATCTTCTAAACTCCCACTTGCTTCTTGATCCATGAGATTACTCTCAAAGAACTCAACATTTTGAGCAACAATAACTTTGTTCTCTGATGGAAGGTAGAAAGAATATCCCATTTTTTCCTTTGGGTATCCTACGAAGATACACTTAATAGATATGGGTTCAAGTTTGTTAGGTTTGGTAAGTGTATCACGCTTAACAAGTGCCTCACAACCCCGGACTTTTAAGTAAGGCGACAGGGGCTTGCCCATGCCATGCCCGTATGGTGTCTTATCAACCTTCTTTGTTGGAACCATATTGAGAATCGTGCGGCAGACTCAAGGGCATAATCCCAAAAGGACTTTGGAAGAGTAGTTTGACTCATCATGGGCGAACCATGTCAAGCGTTGTTCGATTTCTCCTTTCGAGACACACCATTATGTTATGGAATGTAAGGAGAATGCGATGGGCAATAATCCCATGCTTCTTTAGATGATCTAAAAACTCTTGACTCATATATTCACCCCACGATCAGAACGTAGTGACTTAATGGTCTTCCCGAGTTGGTTTTCTACTTCCTTTTGAAACACCTTAAAATGTTTCAAACACTTCATGTTTATGTTTCAACTAGTAAACATAACCATACCAACTATAGTCGTCAGTAAAAGTGACGAAGTAACTTGCTCCTTGTCTTGACACAACTCTAAATGGGCCACATACATCCGTGTGTATTAGTCCAAGTAGATCTTTAGCCCCTTTCACTTGATGTGTATAGGGTTTTTTTGCCATCTTACCAGGCATGCATGAAACACACTCTTCAAATGACTTAATGTCAGTTGAGTTGAGAAGTCCATCATGTTGCAACTTCTTCATGTGTTTCTTGCTAATGTGTCCAAGACGACCATGCCACAAGAGAGCAGAGTCCAAGTTAGACTTGGCTCTTTTATTGCTAACAGCAAACATAGAACTATCATTTGTATTAGAACAATACATATCAATTTCATAAATACCATTCCATGTAATAGCAGTAAAATAAACAACGTTATTTCTAGAAACTGAAATTGCATTATTCGATTCAAAACGATCAACAAAACCATCATCATACAAACGTGAAACTGAAATAATTCCTCTAGTAATAAAAGAAGCATAATGACAATCATTCAAAACAATCACTAATCCACTAGGGAGACATAAATGAAAAAGTCAATACCTTGACTCCTGGCGTTGACCATTGCCCGTCTGGACTTAAAGCTCTGGCTTCAGACTTCCTACTTCCCCTGAGACCCTGAGTAGTATTACAAATATGAGTACCACAACCCGTGTCATATACTTAGGATGTATTAGGAAAATAGTAGAGTTCTATAGTGAAAATACATGAAGAGCTAGATGCAAGAGGCTGCTTCTTCTTTTTCATTAAATCGGTGAGATACTGGGGACAATTCCTTCTCCAATGACCCACTTCACCACATTGGTGGCAAGTCGCGTCCTTTGCAGGATTATCCTTCTTGGGTGGTGGAGGAATCATAGGCTTGGAAGCATAAGATGGTTTATACTCAGGAGCATAAACCAACTTGTACTTTCCATTCCCTTGATTCCCCTTAGCAGCCTTAAATGATTTATTCTTCTTATGGTTTTTCTTGACCTTTACCGCACGTATGTTATGTAGTACAGGTGCAGCATCTTTCTTTGGCAACGTCTGCTCATGTTGCTTAAGCATATCATGTAATCATTTACAGTCTTCCCCGTGTTGTGCATATTAAAGTTCTGCACAAACGAGACATACTCTTTAGAGAGACCAATTAAGATCAAACTAACTCCATATTTCAGAGTAACTGGGTGACCAAGACGTTCCAAAATTTCAATATAGCTCTTCATCTTTAGAACATACGAGCTAACTGATTGACCTTCTTCCTGCTTGCACGCGTGAAATTTACATGCAGTTTGTAGAAGTTCCTGTTCTGCCTCTTGGGCAAACATGGACTTCAACTCCTGAAGTATGTCATAAGCACCAAGATGAGTTAGATTTCGTTGGATCTATAACTCCATGGTCATGAGCATGAAGGCAGCTATGTCCTTTGAGCCCTTAACCCAAGCAAGTGTGAGCTGCAAGAGCCTCGGGAGGGAAAGGGTGGCCAGGAGTTGCAACAGGTGTAGCAGGGATGGGATGCTCTAAATAAGTTTCCTTATCTTCAGCTGACAGTATGATGCGAGAAGCTGGCGATACCAATCAATGAAGTTAGGTCCAATGAGTTTTTGTTTCTCAAAGAAACTTCTGAGTACCGAATTGTTTCCGACTAAGGTAGTCATCTACAATTTAGAAAAGTTCAAATAACTAGTATTTTCGATAATTAACTTCTTAAAAGAATTAACTACCCAATTAATTACTAATAAGACTAAGATCCATCTTGACCTCCCACTTATTACCAAAGGTCTAACCAATGAGTAAACAAGTGGGGCAAGAGGTAAGCGACGAGCGTTAATTGCATAATGCAACTCTTAGACTTTATGAGACTGATTAAGGCATTAGTAAACAAGTAATAATGTCAAAAGCATGTTTAGTCTCATCTTATGCCTCGGGTCCAAGGTCTGACCAAGCATACTCGAAATAAGTCGACCAAGTAAGAACTTGCAAATATCACCAAAAGTCTGACCAATGAGTAATATTCACCATGGGTTGGAATGGCTCTAAGGTCTGACCAAAGAGGTCAAGCCAAATACACGTGTTCATAGTTGGTTGGCATAGACTTAAAATTTTACATATAGGGTATTCACATAAATGTGGTAAAATCGTGTACAAAGAAGCATGCAAAACAACTTTGTAACACTTATTTTAAAACTTTAGTAATGACACTGTAGTGATCATCATGGTCCACGGTAGCTCCAATCGAACTCGCAGGGAGGCGAAGGAACAGGTCCATAGCTTCTAGCGGGTGAGCCGGAAATCCTTTAGGTGTGACTGTGTGCACCTCCTTAAACCCCTTTATAGTTTGTTCCAGTGGATGAGCCGTACATCCCAAGTGTCCATAGCGTCTAGTTTTTAAATTCATGAAAAACTTGTTTCAATAGTTTAGGCCACTTAATTTTGCAAAGACAATTTTTCACGAATCAAATAGCATGCCACAATGAGCATGGTATTTAGGCGTGTAAATTAAGACCATTATTAATGTTATGATTACGATTTGTATTATTCCATATTGCATGCAATTAGGTGTCAAAAACAAGTAACAATTACGCACATAAGAAATCACAAACATATAAACATACAATATTAATAAACACATATGGATCCGAGTTCTCTCGCGAGTCTTCCCCAAAAGGAGAACCATAAGACCCTCACTAGGTTTTTATCAAGTGCCTAGATCGTCCCATACATCACATGAAGTGATTGAGTGGATCTTATAGCCGGAAAAACACACATAAAATAAACATAGCAAAACTAATTAAACTTTAACAATTTTTCTATTTTATGTATCTAATTAACAATTTAATTTTATTAGTTTATGTTTAGGTATTTTTTATTAATAATTGACAAGTATTGCATTACAGTTGTCAAAACAAAAATAAAACGAATAACTAATTAGATTTCATGCAGCGTTTTAGCGAGTTGACTCGTGATGCCACTGTTGGGATTTTTGATCTAGTTAACCAATTAACACTACGAGTACGCAGCGGAATATGAATCTACTTTAAGCAATTAAGTTAACACGTAATTAATAAACAATAAAGATGTAAAAGGGAAACAAAAAAACTAACCCTTGTAGTCACCCGCAAGTTTAACGAACAAAGAACCAAGTGTTTAAAACAAACACCTCTACGAGTTCACACACAAACACTTAACCACGAATGCGCCCAATAAAATCTAGTCGTGAAAGTTTAACCCAAACAACACCTTGTAACCCTTGAACAACTATAACCAAGAAACCATAGAAACCTTTTCTTCTTTTCTGTCCAAGATAACAAACAAACCCGAGAACTTTTCTGCCTTGTCCGATATCGGATAAGGCTATCCAATATGTTCTGTCTTCTGTCCGAGAAACCACAGAAATCAACCTTCGTTGCTGCACTTTGTTCGACCAGGAACTGAGCAATAACCACCAAAACGAAAACGCTAAAAACCTCTTGGATCGATGAGATGCAAGTATAGGGTTTCGAAGAACACAAACAAACCCTAATCGGATATAAGAAAATCCGATCGGGTCTTAAAGCTTTTGAATGATAGATCGATTGTAATTTGCAGAAAGTTAGGGTATATGTAATCGTGTATCTTGAATGCAAGGTGTGCGTGTATTTATAGCCTTTGAAACCTAGTTTACTTGGGCCTTAAACTTGTGCCACAAGCCAAATACCCTTCCTAATTCAAATACACTTCTACTAGCCCATAGCTAAAAACCAAACGCCCCTACATGTGACCGGTCATGGGCTTAGGTCGGGTCTAGTATAACGGATAAATAGTTCTAGTAAACGTAATAAAAACATACTCTCGTGTTTAACGTGTTTGCCCCATAGGCTCACACACTTTTAGTCGTTTAAAATACGTAACCAACTCACACAATCCAACAAAAATACGCCCTTACTTTTCTTTAAAGGGCTCCAAGGAAGGACTTCCACTTTCATGTGTATATGGCGTGATAAACAGAATAATTTATGTGGTTGCAGAAGCATGAGCAGAATGGTCATCAATATAAAGCTGATAAAAATGTTGAATATTCATCACACGTTAAATAAGCCCCAGATGCATGGTTATGGTGTACTTTTGCAGTGTTATAGTTCTTCATTTGCAGTTTTACCAAGTTATATATGCTGACACTAAATTTACTGAATATCTCTAGATAATTACGTAATAATTAATTCCACATGCTGATAATTCCAAAAAAAATTGAGTACGTGGAGCGCAAATTTATCTTAAACTTAGGCACCAAAACCACTTGGCGTCGTCACGATGGGTTTGTAAGATAAGTGGGTCGCTGTCTGCTGTAGTCAGGGATCTTAACACTTGTTTTAGGTGCAAGTTTGGGTCATCTATCATTCCTTCCAAAAACATTAACTCTTGCCTAAGGATTGTATAGAGTAGGGACGATCTATACTACATATAAAAGCAAAATGGTCAATGTGAAAAAGTGAAAAAGTCAATATGTGAAATGTGAAAAAATTTATATTAGGTAATGTTTTGAATTATATTAACGGAATGTTTTGAACTTTTATTATGGTAACACTTCAAAAGGAAACTATTACTAATACACATTGAAAGTCGGGTTGACCCGGGAGTGACCCGGTTTATATTGACCCGTTTTTCAACCGGAACGGTTCAACTGGTTGAACAACTCGGGTCGAACCCAGGTTCAAAACATTATGTTTAATCCTCAAACTTTTATTATTTTTCGATTATAACTCATAAACTTTTTTTTATAATTAAAAGTATCTGCCGCGATAAAAAATCTCATTTATGCACGGGTACTCGTCTAATATATTTATAAGCATAGAAATGTTATGTTTTCGTACTCATCTTTTTACTTATCTTCTTACATCTCATGTGTTGATCATTTGTGAGTTTATAAAAATGACTCACCTTAGTTAGTGTTAGATAATTGACATGTAAAATTAAGAGAATAAATAGAAAGAAGATTAAGAAAGATTTAGAGTTTCTCGTAATGACAAACTATGCTTCTTAGTTTCTCGTCGAATTTGTATAAGCCCAAAGCCCACTCATTCGGTCTTGGACCATATTGCTTATCCACCAACCCAAACAAACTAACAATTAAATTGACAAATGCACTCACTACTTTGATAGTAATAACGTAATGTGAACTCATCAACCCAAAAAAAGAAATTAAAAAAGAAATTGCCAAGTATTCTGATAACCTTCCACATATAAAGTATCAAATATGTTACTAAAGAGTAAAGTCATCCGATATGTACATTTTTTTTCTTGATTTTAGTTTTATGACCAAACACGATTTTGTTTCCTCCAATGGACTATTGGACTTCAAAGCATGACCATAAATGATTCATAGAAGGACCTACATGCAGAAAATGCCATGCATGGCATGTGTGCATAAAGAAGAAATTCACTGAGAAGTGAGAACCATTAACTTGTATGCATGGTGAGACAAAATTACATTATTATTGAGGTTTCAGAAGAAAGGGCAGATTGGTCATCAAGATAAAGCTGGTGAATGTAGGAAACACATCCAAATTGCTTATATATGATTGTACCTTTGCATCGTGTAAGTTGGGTACACCTGCAGTATATATTATCTAGCTAGTTAAACCAGCATTCAATCTATTTGACTTTCTTAGAGGGGAATTGATATGAAGACATTAACTTTTGATTCATACGTACACACCAATCTCTGCATTAAACAATTGCATAACCTGTGGTCCAGTTTTAACTTCAAGAACCGTTGCTGTAATAATATGGTTACCAAAAGTGTTGTAGCTTAAGAATATCGAGTGAATGCGAGATTGTTTTTCAACCAATTAGTTATTGTGGGTTCAATTGTCAATTGCGTCAAGTGTTTTGTAGGGTATATAATGTTAGATTGTTAGTTTCATTTCTAAAAAGACAAAGACTTTGTTGATATAATAATATGGTCTAAATTTTGTAAGAAATTAAACAAATGCAGCTCTAACAACTATGTTTATAAATAAAGAGAGTATTTTGATAAGGGTCCTACTATTGGAACCCTCCCTATGATGTCAAATCATAAGGAATATTCCTTTTGTCCCCTTTTTCGAGAAACACTGATTTTTGTCGGTTTACATTAGTATTTACAGCAGGTTTTAAGCGTTTGAGCATTAAACTTTATATTCTGATTCGCGTTTTAGGTTTATAGGCTTTTTGATATAAACAAAATTATAAAAAAAAAAATAAATAAAACAAAAAAACAAAAAACTAAAGGAGGTCACAATAAAAATGCAGGGGTCACAATAACTCAACCCTTTGATAATACTCAAGGTTGAAGTGACAATCACTAATCAGCTTTTTTTTTTTTTTTTTTCCTGGGTTACAACTTTGTATCTATTTTACACTTTGGCTCATTATCAGTAAGTACTATTCCAAATAATGACCATTTAAAATACCTGTTCAGCGTAAAGTATTGGAAGTAAAAGTGTAAACTTGGGAATATTAGTTTTGAAAACATCAATAGTAAGCTGAAAATGAGCTCTTGATATATGTTATTTTTTCTCTTTTACAAAATCCAGTAACTTTAACCCCTATTTCCCGTATTCTTAATTATTTATGGTTAGCCCAAACAACGTCGATGTGTACGTGGTTTAAGTAGTTATCAACAAATCTGAGATTAACCCTTATATAATCACCAGAAACAAGTTATACTCTTTTCTAAAGTATTTAAGATATATTAGGGTGGTGGCATTCATGTCACACCATACCTCACCATCCACCAATAATATCATTCCACCTAATCTCATACCTCACCATAGTTTTTTAGTGGCAATAGTCATTCCATACCTCACTCATTTATTATTATTATTATTATTTTTTTTTTAATTCATAATTATATTAAACAATTAAATAAAAACATAATATTTCATTAATAATAAAAAAAAATTACATAATACTTAAAAAAAAAGTTACATAATACTAAAAAAAAGTACGCATCTAAAAATCCGTTTACCATCCATATTTCTTGGCGTACTCACGCGTTTTTGGCAATCATTAACTCTCGCGTTCTCGAATCGGTTATGTGATCGTGCGGTTGGTTATAGAACTTGATCTTGCGATGATAAGCGCACTTTCTTCAACATTCGATTGTGCCACCAACAACTTTTTGGCCAAGTCATCCTTTGCAAGCTTTTTCTCCGCTATCGATTCCAATATTTGTGTTTTCCTTACCACGTAGTTGTCGAAGCTCTCAGCAATACTTTCGTTTGTCGAGTCGGTATCGGCTTTCTTGCCTTTTCTTTTCCGTTTAGGAGTTGTGTCGTCATTCAAATCCGGAATAACAGTCTCAACATTGTCATTGCTTCCCGTCTCGTAGTAGCCAGATTCCGACGACCTTTGGATGAGGTGGAAACATTTTTTGCTTTCCTAGCATCCATCTTTTTTAAAAGAATAATAGTTGGAAAAAAAAGATGAGAATAATGTGATTTGAAATGGTGATTTAAAGTGTATACTTATAGGGGAATAATTTTTTATTATTATTATTTTATTTTTATTTTTATTTTTTTTGAAAAATCGCCCAACGGCTAGAATTGTGACCGTTGCCCAACGTTTTCTTTTCATTTTCTTCCCACACCGAATCGGTATGAATTACCAAATACCATACCACACTACACCATGCCGAAGGAGTGGCAATGGTGATGTCGTTCGGTTGCAACACATACCGAATGCATACCGCATGCAATGCCAACACCCTTAATAGCATGGAGTGTGGTAACGAGGAGGCTCGCCTCCGCGTGGATGGCTCGCCACTCCAAGCCTACCGCCACCACACCATTTGGCTTCGCCCACTCACGGTTCACCGTTCAACGACGAGCAAAAGACAAAGCGAAAATTAAAACTATCCGTTTTTAAAAACAGCGGTTAGTTTTATTTATTTTATTTTTTCAAATTCAAATATTACCCATGCTCTATATTACACACACATCTCACACAATTCACACACAAAATGTTTAGTAAAGATTTTTCTCGGAATTCCAAGTCCGCCAAAGTTCTTGGAAACAAGCTTTTCAACTTCACCGGTTTCTCATTAGCTTTTCAACTTGGAAGAAGTTGAAGTTTACTCAACACCACCGAAAATGTCTTTCGGTTTCCAACCGAAAACGTATTTTTAAACACTCCACTGTGAACAATCAATTGTTCCAACTCCACTGTGAGCGGTCCACATGTGGATATTGAAAACAACCCATTCGGGTTAAGTGAGGCTTCCGCCCGTCGACTTGAGCAGGACGAAGAAAACTATAGGGAGATTATGGAAGAAGCGGCAGCGCGAGGGTCGCTGCTCGTCGTGAAAGAAGCAAGGAAGCTCGATATCTTCAAGATAACTACTTTGACATAATGGAGACTCGGCTCGTTAATGGCGAGTTTAATTCCCCAAGTTACGAGGTTGGGTCCGGATGATTCGTTTTAAGTTTTAGTAGTTTTATTTTCATCGAGTTTGCGTTGTAGTTTTTATGTTTAAGCGTATTATGTATTTCATGTTTTCGATTAATTGTTCAAGTTTCAATTTGTGTTTTTTCATGTTTTCAGTTAACTGTTTTTATTTTGTTGAATTTAAATTTGTTGGTTAAAAGGTTTGAATTTGTGTTTGAAAATTATGGAAAAGAAATAAAATGAGGGTGGGTGGAGCCCAAATGAAGAGGTTTGAGTTAGTTGTGATTGGGAGGTATTTTTAAGTAAGTGTATTGGAGTGATGTAAAAGTGATATGACACAAGTAGAGCCTAAATGAAAAGAATTGGTGAGCCATGACACTCCATGCTCTAATGTTCTTACAAGCTTTAACAAATTAGAAAAAAGAGAAAGACAAAATAAGTTCAAAATCCTTTTTGATGTAAGCTGTGGTCGAGTTTTAACCGATGTCAAAAATGGTAAATGTATGAATAACTCATTTCCATATTCCAGCGAAAAATTCGCCACGGTGTCTAAATGAAAGTACACTTTTGTATTTTTTATTATTTGTACATTTTGTACTTTCATTTGGACACGTGGCGAATAATGAAGTATGAGTCTCAATCAAGCACAGTTGTGATCTTGAACCCCAGGTGGGCTGTGGTCGAATGGTTGCGTGGCCAATTTTGGACGTTGAATTAAAAAGTGATCGCAAAGGAACTTGAAAAGATTTTGATTATTTGTACTTTTATTTTAGAAAAATAATGGTTTGACTTTTGTGAAATTCAATATCATGTTAGTCGAGTCCACATGGAGTTCACATTTGAAATCGTGAATTGTCTTGAGGGCTCTGAAAGCCACGTTCACAGTTTTACACTGTAAGTTTGTATACTTTATTTGGCCAATCAATATTTTTTACCATTTTTCTTTAGTTACAGTACCTCTTTTCAGGTTTCAGTGATATTTTATTGGGGATTTATTATGTAGAAAGTTAATGTTTTACAACATAGTAGTAAACTATTTTGAGCTAGTCTCTGGCCCTGAAAAATAGCAGCATTATCCATGATTGTTTAAGTTAAATGTATGACTAATAAACGTATTTGTTACTTATTAGGATCGTCATTATGAAAGATTAATAAGCAAGAAAAATGATTTATTTAAATATAACGAGAATGACAAAAAGTGTATGTGTATGGGCCTAAAATATTCAAAGTGGTATCTATCACATGTACTAAAGGCTTTCGTATAATCACTAGGCATGCAAACATGGAAACCCAAGCCTTTTACCACAAAATCCATCATTCGTTTCAGTCACGAGTAACATTTTTCAAAATGATGTAGACAGTGAATAATAACTTTTTCTACTACAAGCTTTTCATTTCTAACTTATTGGTGTTTGTTTTTAAGAGTCTTTGAATCGAATCTGAATCGCACATCCGAATTTGAATCTGGGCGTAAATGTGCATGTCGTCCGCGTCGACGGAAAAAAAAAGCTTCGTGTTTGAACCGCGTATTTCTTGCTCGTACTAATTTTTATTGTTTTTTTTTTTTTGTTGTGAGAGCTGAGTGAGAAGCGTTCGAGACACGCCTCCAGTCAGACCATTAAGATCTTACTGCGCCCGAGGCAGCGTCGAGCGAGGAAAAAAAGCGGCCGAACGACCAAAATGTCGATCGCGTTTGAGCGGTTTAGATTAAGAGAATTTAAGGCCTCTTTAAAACAAACACCACCTAATTTTAGGTGAGCAAGACAGCAGAAAAATCACGCGCGCCGAGCCATCGGTTTTACAAACTGATTTGAGACGTTACACTTTTTATTTCTTCTATAGCACAATTAAAGGTAGTATGTTACTATGTTTCCAGTTTTACATCAAGTAATTCTGAAACACTTTTAAGCGGTAGCACTACGGAGTAATTTATAGAGAAATCACCAGAAATGTAGTTAACATAGCTTTTAAAATTGTATGTAACATTCTTTTTTTTCTCATTACATCGATAAACTTCTATCGTTAGTCCTTTGTGTGTGCCGTTACCAAAAACACTGCATCGTTAGTCCTTTATGCTAACGATAGTTAATAAATAACTTAAAATTTGGTTATCTTCGCTAAACTTGCGTCGTTGGTCCTTTATAGTAACAATAGTTAAAAATAACTTAAAATTTGGTTTCTTACGTTTCCGTCCGTTTTTCACGTTTTAAATGCGTTTTACGTTTTAGATTCGTTTAACACGCTTTCGTGCTTTTTCACGTTTATATCCGTTTTACGTTTTCATTCGTTCTTACGTTTTCGTCGTTTTTCACATTTCTTGGTTTTGCACATTTCATTCGCTTTACACGTATTCGTCCGGTTTTACGCATTTTCTTAGTTTTTCACATTTTCATGCGTTTTTACGTTTTCATCCATTTAACACATTTTAGATACATTTATGCGCTTTCATCCTTCTTGCGTTTTCGTCCATTCTAACACGTTTTCGTCGTTTT
This sequence comes from Chrysanthemum lavandulifolium, assembly GCA_022545495.1. Classification (NCBI taxonomy): domain Eukaryota; kingdom Viridiplantae; phylum Streptophyta; class Magnoliopsida; order Asterales; family Asteraceae; genus Chrysanthemum; species Chrysanthemum lavandulifolium. The sequence goes on from CM040245.1 coordinate 121,200,715, forward strand.
TCACGTTTTCATCCGTTTTACATGGTTTCATCCGTTTTACGTTTCGTCCGTTTTCACGTTTCGTCCGTCTTTACGTTTTGGTCCGTTTTAACACGCTTTCATCGGTTTTCACGTTTTCATCCATTTTACGTTTACATCCGTTTTGCGTTTCATCCGTTTTCCGTTTTCATCCGTTTTACGCGTTTCGTTCGTTTTCACGTTTCCATCCGTCTTTACGTTTTGGTCCATTTAACACGCTTTCGTAAGTTTTTTCACGTTTTCATCCGTTTTTACACGTTTACATCCGTTTTTGCACATTTTCGACTATTTTTGCACGATTTCGTATGTTTTTACACAATTTTTTCTGTTTTAACACGTTTTCTTCCGTTTTTCTCGTTTTCCTCCGTTTTTACACGTTTTCATCCGTCTCTACTGCGTTTTCGTCATTTTTTCACGATTTCATCCGTTTTACACAAAATGTGCAAACACGAGCGAAAACATGAAACAACGGATGGCGATGTGCGCTATATGAAATGTGAAACAGCGGATGAAAACGTAAAACAACGGACGGCGTGAAACAGCGAGCGGCGTGCAAAGCGGATGAAACTGTAAAAGCGGATGGCGTGAATAACGAACAGCGTGTTAAAATGGACGCGGCGTGTTAAAAGCTATGAAATGTGTAAAACATCTGGCTGCAAGCGGATGAAAACACGCAAAACGGATGGCGTAATGGCAGATGGCGTGAAAAAACGAGCGAAACCATGTTAAAGCGGATGAAAAGTGTAAAGCGATGAAAACGCGTGAAAAAAGCGAACGGTGTTAAAGCGGATGAAAACAAGTAAAAGCGAGCGAAAACATGCAGAATGGGCGAAATGTAAAATGGATGGCGTGTAAAGCGGATGAAAACATGACAAAGCAGATGAAGCGGGGAAAACAAAGAAAGTGAAAAAGCGACGGCGTGTAAAAGCGAATGGCGTGTAAAGCGGATAAAAAGCGTGAAAAAGCGGACGGCGTGTTAAAGCGAGCTAAATGTGTAAAAGCGTAAAACGTGAAAAGCGGACGGAAGCGTAAGAAAACCGAATTTTAAGTTATTTTTTAGCGATTGTTACTATAAAGGACCAACGGCGCAAGTTTAGCGTAAGATAACCAAATTTTAAGTTATTTATAGCGATGCGTTAGCATAAAGGACTAATGATGCAAGTTTTTTGGTAGCGGTACACACAAAGGACTAACGATACAAGTTTATTGACGTAATGAGAAAAAAAGAATCTACATCTGATGGGAAAAAATAAAGGTCTACATTTAGGTGATTCTAATTTATATCAACGAAACATCACAAATGTATGAATACACCTTTAACAATAGTTAAGTATAAGATAGGAAAATAATGAAAAAATCGTGAATTTGACGTTTCTTTGTGATTGTGGACTGCCAACTCATTTTCCCACTATTACTTTTTAAGGATAATAACAAAAAAAATCGTCGAATTTGACCACTTTTTCGTTGTAACACAAATCTTTTGAATTTGTGTTAATGTATGTATCGGTCAATCTAAACTTGGAATCGTTAGTCCTTTATACTAACAGTAGTTATACATAACTTAAATTTTCGTTTCTTACGTTTCATCCCTTTTATCGTTTTCATTTGTTTTCTTACGTTTTTATCGTTTTCGTCCGTTTTATACTTTTTCGCCGATTTTCTTACGTTTTCATCCGTTCTTATATGCTTTCATCCATGTAAAATCAAACAAAGACGTGTAAAAACGGACGAAAACATGTAAAATCAAATGAAAATGTAAAAGCGACGGCAACGTGTAAATCGAACAACGTGTAAAATCGGTGGCGTGTAAAAGCGGACGAAAAAGTGAAAATCGGACGGCGTGTAAAGCAGACGAGCGTGTAAATCGGACGGCGTGTAAAAGCGGACGGCGTATAAAGGACTAACGTTGCATTAATAAAATAAATGGGCGTGTGTAGCTATTAAAATGGATGAAAGCGCATAAACGGATGAAAGCGTATAAAAGCGGTTGAAAGCGTAAAAGCGTAAGATAATTGGCGGCGTATAAAAGCAGACGGCGTATAAAAACATAAGAAAATGAATGAAAATGTATAAATACGGATGAAAACATAAGAAAGCGAGCAGCGTATAAAAGGGATGAAAATGTAAGAATTTTTTTTAAGTTATGTGCTAGCGATCGTTAGTATAAAGGACTAACGATGACAAGTTTAGATTATTTGGATACATACATTAACACAAATTCAAAGGTTTGTGTTACAATGACAAACGTGGTCGAGTTCGATCGTTTTTGTTATTATCCTAAAAAGTAATAGTGAGGAAATGAGTTAGCGGTCGCGTGTAATCGGATGAGTTGGCGGTCGCGTGTTGTGAAGCGTTGACAATCGTCATCTGATAGACAAAATTAAAGTTTTGTGTTCTGATGAAAAAAATAGTTGGCTACACACAATCGCAACAAGTGTCGAGTTCGATCGTTTTTGTCGTTTCACTTATTAGATATGCAAGTTATATGCCTTTTAATTAGATAGTATGTAATTAGAAATATAGAGTACATTCCAATTGGTAGCATTATATTTGCAATATACAAATCACATCCCGGTAGCGCATTTTTTTATGTCGTCATGTTTAAGTATTTAACACATAAAACTTCTAAAACTATAAAGTAATGCTTGTATAAAGCAAGTTAAATTGGGTAAAGTGCACCACCCGTACGCTAAATAAAACATCACATGGCAAGGACAACCATTTACCCTGCTCAGAGTCACTATCTTGTCCCTTGAACCGAGACTATCACTAAGGCTATGCACAATAGTTAGTCGGTCGCCGTTCGGTCGCTCCATTGTAGATGTTTGGTCTTCGTCGGTCGTTGGACGACATTTTGGAGAAGATGGTCGTTTATTCGATCTAGTTCCTTTGCTTGTTTCGTTTGTATAAATAAATAAATTAAGAATGTCGCTGTTTTGAATACTAGAGCGTCTGAAGATCGCTAGGAAAAAAAAAACTGATGTAACAGGTTAAATTAATATTGTCTTGGGTCACCATTGTACATAGCTTAATTGTTATCTCCTAAACGCATTAACTTTGTTAAGGGTTAAGCATATTAATAAGAATAAAGTAATCTCAACACATAAAATCAAAAGAGATATCAATAAGAATAAAGTTGTTTTTATATAAGTAGTTAGTTGCTTAGGCTTGTACCTAGTTTAGACAACAATGGCCACCTAATCCAATTGAATGGACCAAGTTCAATCCTTAAAATGATTCGCTACTTGGTATTTTCTTTATGATATGATTGTGTTCGGTCCCCCCTTATATTTGTACGGTAGACTTGTTTAGGCCAACGCTAATTGATCGGTTACCCCTCTACCTTTAAATGGAATTGGTGATGATGTTCTTATCATTAGCTCAACCGAATTAGTGATCAGTCACTCTTAACTTTTTAATTGTTTTGATTTGACAGACAATCGAGTAATTGAACACAACTCCATATTTTTTTAGTTGGAACATATAAAATGCATTAAAAAATATAATAATAATTAAACCTCAATTTCTTTTTATAAAACCTCACTTATCTTCTTAACTTTATCATACTTCTTTACCAAAAATTATGTATTGTTAGCTTTAAAAAAATAATTAAACCTTACTTTCTTCTCTATAAAATTTCACTTATCTTCTTAACTTTATCATACTTCTTTACCAAAAATTATGGATTGTTAGTTCACATACAATCGATGAAATTAAAGCTTGTATTTTAGAAACTAATTGAGCAGGATACCGTTATTTAGCAAGCGATTATCGACTTAGTCGCACAATTTGAGATTGCATGCAATGCTAAAGATGATCTGAGGAAAGCATACGAGAAATGCAATGACATTTCGCAAGAAAACCGTTCTTTGATTGAGACTTTTTTACACGAATCTTCTAAATTTGTTTGGCTACATGCAAAATATAAATAGGGCGATTATGTTTTAGTTTTCATATTGTTTTTTAAATTTTTCATCGTATCGTAATTTGTATTTTTATTTAAATGAATAAAATTTGGTTTGTTTGATTTAGTACGTGTACAACTTCTCTTTTGAATTCGTATAACCCCAACGCCTATAAATACACAATCATTTATTTTTTCACACACCTTCTTTTTAAACTCTCTCAACTATCATTCATTTTTTTACACAGTGGATATTATGGCTACTGAACCAAATGATGTGAGACAAGCTATCCTTACGCGACTACGGGAAGAACTTGCTGCTGAAGTCGCACTGGCAAATCAATTGTTGAACGTGTTGACTCGCTATCTTGATCAAATGCGTAGCCGTGGTCCTGAAATGATGATGGTGGGTTCGCTACCTTATCATCCTCTTATCAACTACGGTTTGTACACTCTGAAAAGGATGAGTGGAGTTGATATGAGAAATGCAAACAAGTTGGTGTCGGCTAGGAACGAATTGCAGCGGAGCATTGCTGAGAAGGAATAGTTCCTTAACAATTACAGGGCAATGTAAAAGCTCGAAGCATGTTTATTTCGTGTAATGTATTTTAATTTACGTATTGTATTTGTAATTCCGTACGTTTAAGTTTTAATTTTGTGTAATGTTTTATTCATTTAATAAATAAAATTTTAAGCTTTTAATTAAGAAAAAAAAAAGTTACGATCACTATTGTAGTCACCTTTAACAAATTATGGTTGATTGTAGTCTTAGAGAAAAAAGCTGATATAATAAAAGGTGACCACAATACTTACGAACTTACAATCACCATCATCACTGGTCTTAGTATAAGAAACAACACTTGAGGACTGTAACAAATCCATGAAGAGTAACGGTTCGCAACATCATTACCTATTTAGTTACATAAAACTATTTGATAATAAGGCTATGTGTAATTATAAAATGTAAATGAAATAACGTAAATCAAAAACTTACTATATAGACATTAGACAGTGTGTAATAAGAATCTTCACGAGACCTTCATCTCTCTAGTCACCACAGCTTTTTCTCTTCTAGACTATTTCGTTACACTCGTTTGGTTATTTAAAGTATAATGTAATTCAAAAATATAATAATTAATAACCGGTATAATAATAACAAATATAAATAATATTTAATTATATATGTTTAAATATATAAATAAAAAAATATTAAAATGTAATAATAACTAAAAATATTAATATTAAAAAATTATTAATTTTATAATATTTAATAAAAAATAGCATATTTAAATTAACTAATAATTGAATAAATAATAATTAATTATTACATTAATAATAATATCTAATTTTACTAAAAATAAGTAGAATATTTTTATAATAATTCAAAAATTATAAATGATAATTAAAATAAATTTAAGACTAAAATACACGTTGGTCTCAAAACTTGGTAAGATCGTCGCGATGGACAAAACTTCGGCTGCATCGTTGGGGTCCTATTTGAGGTTTATCTCATTCTGAGTCCTTTGACCGTATTGTCGTCGGTCGAGGACATCTTATAGCGTTAGATTTGTCTTTAGTCCAAGGCGCTTTTGTCAATTTCATATTTCAATTAAAATTTCGATTTATTGCATGTAATGTAACCTCTTCCATAGTCTCTATTATTATTAGTCCCGGAACTTTCGTTCTGAATTATCGAATTCACAAGCCCTAATTGCAAGTCACAAAACCCCATTTATCAATCATAAAAGCGAAACATGGACTTTACGCTATGGAAAGTAAGAAGACATCCAGGTTATCCAGGTTGATGATACCGTCTTATCGACTACAGAAGAAATACAGTATTATTATTATTTTTATTACGATCATTGGAATTTGTAATTTAGGTATTTATTGTTTCCCAATTAAGTTTTATAATGCTTTAAACATATATTGACATGTTTTAGGTGGTAGATCTAATATGTTTAGCATGAGGGTTCATCATGATGGTGTCTTTAAATACTAGCCCAGTAGAATATCGTTGGAGGTATGGAAAATTTAGTTGATTTGGTTGATGTTGATAGTGTGTCGGTTGAAGAGTTGGATGTTCTTATGTATGAATTGGGTTATGAGCTCGGTTCAAAAATTACTATTACTTTGTTAAGCACTGGCGATAATTTAGATGATGGTTTGTATAGCTTAAGTGAGAGTGCTAATTTAGAAATATTGAAAGATCTTGTTGATGACCATAAGATGATAGAGGTTTATGTTGAAAATGGTAAGACAACATTGGACGTTGATCAAATGTCACGAAAGTCAATTAGGACGATTATTTGCGATGCGGATGCAACAAAGAAAAAGGCAACTCTTGCTATTGTTCCATATTGCTCAAAGAAATTGTTCTTAGAAAACATTGTTAATAAATCGTGGTAGAGGATATATGTGAGGTTACACATCAACCTTTGGAAGTCGATACTTTGGTACAATATAGTCGGATACGGAAGCATAACCCTTGTTTCCATCTGTAGAGGTGCATCGATGAAGATGTTGTAGGTGATGTCAACGGCATATAGATAAACATGTTGAGCATATCCGGATAGATAGTCACGAAGAGGTATGTCAAAATGATCAAGAGTTAGGTCATCATGAGGAGGAAACATGTAATCACGTGGATCATATCCAAAAGGTAAATCATGCAGAATGGCGAATCGATGAAGCTTTAAGTGATGACAATGTGAGTGAGACATACTGAGTTATATGAGTGTGATGATGATATTTAGAACAATGGTGATGGAAACACGGTTGTCGATGGGGCTAATACTTTTGAGGAGCGATTTTGATGTTAATCTGTTCAAAGTGACCGAGACTCTGATTTACCATCTATAGGTACCACCGACCACTACCGCATTATTTTTTAAGAAATATGAGTTGGATACATTAGATGATAATGATTTTGCAATTGGTTACGAGAATGAGGATGAGTATGTTATTAGGAGGAACAAATTGAGGGCATACAATAAACAAAAGTTAAGTGAGGTAACACAAACAGATGACGAAATATTTTTTTCCTGTGGTCAAAGTTTTGTAATTGCAAAAGAAGTGAAAGATAGGATCTACATGCTTTCAATAAAGACTAGGAGGAAATTGCAACTAATTAAGAATGACAAACAGAGAATTAGGGTTAGGTGTCTCGGACAAATACCTGTTTGTGGAATAACCAAAGGTTCAGAACTGGGAAAAGCCCCAAAGAGGAAAAATGGTCCAATAACTAGAGGCCTTGGTAGGGATGTATATTTGCGAACACGCAAGGAGCAAGCAACAGATTGTCCATGGTGGTTGTATGTAGCAAAAAATACAGATAAAGATGTATGGATTGTTCGAACTTTCAGGGATGAACACAAATGTTTGCAATCAAGAGACATTAAAGCATGTGACTACAAGTTTCTTTCGAAGCAAATAGTTGACCAAGTTCAAGTCAATCGGATATTCAATCGGGGTTGTTCAAGATCGGCTCGATGAAGCAGTTTGAAGTTCGGTGTCTATCAAAAAGCATTAAGGGCAAAAACAAGGCAAAAATGAGATTAGGGGTGATCATAAGCGACAATACACCCTTTTAAGATACTATGTTGAAGAGTTCGAAAACTAACCCGAGATACAACAGTTAGGATAAGTGTGCAAAGCCGCAAGATGCAACAAGTCAACGAGTTTTCAAGAGAATGTATGTATGCTTAGGCGCTTTGAAGGAAGGATATAAAGCTTGTCAAAGAGAGTTGTTGGGGTTAGATGGTGCTTTTATGAGGGTCCTTTTCTGGTCGACTTCTTTACAGTGATCGGTATAGATAGACAACAATGGAATATACCCTTTAGCCTACTGCGGTTCTGCGAAGTGAAAGCAAAGACTCATTGATTTGGTTTCTTGAATGTCTAAGAGATGATCTTGACTTGCAACCAAACTCAAACTACACTTTTATCGTGACAGGCAAAGGTGATTTTACCATTTTGTTGATTAGATTCACTTGTATTTTCGTTAAATGTAAGTTTTATTAGTAAGGAATTGATGTTTATTTTGCGAGGTATTATTCAGCGTTAGCGTAGTATTCCCTAGTCTTGAACACATATATTGTTTGAAGCACATCCATGATAATATGAAATTGCAATAGAATGCTAAAGCATACAAGGAACATTTGTGGAGATGTGTAGCAACAACAACCGTCCAACAATTTGAGGCAGCCATGCTGGCATTCAAGAGGTTTAGCGAACCTGCCTATGCTTGGTTAAGTAAGATACCACCAACCCATTGGTCAAGGTCGCATTTTTCAGGTGCTTAACCAAAGTTATGTCTACTTGTACATCTTTTGTTATACGACATTTTTCAAGTACCTAACCAAACATGTTGTAGGTAGGGCTCATTCTGATGTGCTACTTAATAACATGTGTGAGGTGTTCAATGGGAAACTAGTGGGAGGTAGGCACCAACCCATCATTACTGCTTTGGAATACATTAGAGTATTGTATGAAAAGAATAGTGAACATTGTGAATGTGATTCAAAGTGTCTTGGGACCATTAACACCAAAGGCAACACTCGTATTAGATGCAATCAAGAAAGAGGCTTATAAGTACAACGCTACGGGTTGAAGGAGAAAAGTATGAGGTCGGTGGATGAGGAGATAAGTGTATTGTGAATGTTGAAGCTAGGGCTTGTACATGTAGAAGATGGGAGCTTCTGGTATGCCATGTAAACATGTTGTTGCTACCCCGGTGTATGAGGTTGAATGGAATGCAAATAGGATCTGTTGAATCATGGGTGCATCCATGTTACTTACTTAAGACTTGGGAAGAAACTTACAAACACCACATCCAACCAATAAATGGTTATGAGCATTGGTATAAGTCACGGTGCCTACAACCATTCTTCCACCTAAACATCATAAACCATTAGGTAGGCCACGAAAGAAAAGAACTAGGGCTTTTCTTGAAAATGATAATAGTGACAAAACCGGTAACTTGTCACGGTCTAGTAAGAGTGTGGTTTGTGGTATTTGTGGCAATCTTTGGACACAACAAGAAAACATGTCTTGGGCGAGGAGGTGTAACAGAAGTCAAGGCATTACACAATAGTCTCAAAAAGCGAGGTTCATCCAACCAAAAGTTCTGACAAAGAAGAAGGCAAAGGTTACATGTGACAACTATGAAGGTAATGATCAACCAAGTGTGGTCCGGTCTCAATTTGGAAGTCAAGTTGATCTTTGCTTACGGTGGGTCTCAAAACAATTTTGGACTAAGACCAAGATTATAGCGAAAGCTTTCTTCACCACAAAAAATGTTGTTTAAGCATATGAAAGCCAATGTTATCCATCGAATATGTAATCCCTAAACATTATTTGTTGTGTTTAAACAATGTATGTTTCTGAACTTTGTAGACTACAAAATTTTATGCATTTGGAAATATATTCATTAGCCTTATGTATGAAATCATGTCATGTTAGTGTATGGGTTAAATTGTGTTTTTATTGTATTGTTTTATAGAGTCTTCATACATACGTGTTTTGAGTTGGATCTTGTTATTCTATTATCACAAACACTAATGAAGGATCAAAGATGGATGAACAACACAATATCAAGTTTATGTTGATACTCGGAAATGGTGTCGGTTCACCCGTTCTTGAGACTTCATCGTCTATGATTCTTGGATCATTGAACTTGGATTTGTGTTTTGAGTTTGGTTACTGTTATTCTGTTATCACAAACACTAATGAAGGATCAACGATTGATGAACAACACCATATCAAGTTTATGTTGATACTCAAAAGTGGTGCACATCCATCTTTGAGACTTCATACGTCTATGAATCTAGGATCTATTGAACTTGGATCTGGGTTTTGGGTTGGATACGGTTATTCTATCATCACAAACTGGAATGAAGGATCAAAGATGGATGAACAACACCATATCAAGTTTATGTTGATACTCGAAAGTGGTGTATGTTCATCCATCTCGGATCATTCATCCATCTTTGATACTTGGATGCGGGTTTTGAGTTGGATACGGTTATTGATCATCACAAACAAGAATGAAGGATCAAAGATGGATGAACAACACCATATCAAGTTTATGTTGATACTCGAAAGTGGTGTCTGTTCATCCATCCCTCATCATTCATCCATCTTTGAAACTCGTATATATGTTATGAGTTTGACCATTTGTGCGACAAGTGATATATAAATTCTTGGGGCAAAGGACCTACTAGTAAAGGCAGCACAGTATAAGGACCAAAGCATAAAAGAAATATATTAACATTGTACAAGGACCAAACATTATACACCAAAAGACTATTCTTAGTCAACGTACTCTAAAACTTCTTAAACAAAACTAGACCATCTACCACCGATTGAACACTAAAACCGGTACCTATCTAAACCCATAGAAGAACCATAGAAAAACCAAGAAGATGACCATCAAGACAACACATAAAAGTTCACGAGGCGGCAAACTTTCTTCTTCTCAACAAGGAGATCGGCCAAGGTGCTTGGTGAGCGACCTCTAGCTTCGTTTGCCGGTCGCGGCGTTGACCGCCTCCGTAGTCTCAGAAATGAGGGCGGCTTCGTATTCTTGTAATGTTGCCTCATTCCTGTAGATTGTTCTTTGCAAGTAGATGATCACATCTCTTGCTCTCCTTTGCATGGGTGGATCATACCACCCAATGAATGGACATGTTGTAGCATATAATTGATAATCAAAATGTTAGCATCTGCTTGCCTCATAAACACCAACTAAACCCACTTGTATAAAATCACAATTATAATAAAACAGATATACTATCATAATCAACACATTTTAAGGTAAACCACTACATGCCAACTTTAATATGAAATAAAATTAAGTGTCGACTGTCTTGGGCAGACATAGAACCTCTGCCTGGGGTTCGTGTTGTTCCGACATGTTCTAATGGCGGCCATACATTGCATGAACACACCACCATTTTGATTTTACCGTCGATGAAGAAGATAAGATTTTAGTTGTTAGGAAAGATAAATGATGAGTGGTGATAAAATATCCCTTTTATTAGCGAGGTTTCTTGTCTGACTCTAGTTAAACAAGTGGGCTGACACGGTAATTAATGGACAGTGGTAAAATGACAAAAGTGCCATTGGACTAAAGACAAATCTAACGCCATAAGATGTCCTTGACTAACGGCAATATGGTCAAAGGACTTGTAGCGAGTATAAACCTTGAAATAGGGACCCCCAATGATGAAAAGACCGAGTTTTGTCCCATCGCGATGTCTCTTGCCAAGTTTAATGACCAACCATGTATTTTAGTCTAAATTTAATTATAAAGCAATAAATTTTAAAACATAACTCTACATTTAATATGAAAAATAATAGTAAAAATGACGGATGTATATTTATTATTATTATAATATTTATAATATACAATAATATATATTGATAATAATTAGTAATAACAACAAACGATAAATAATGATGTTTAAGGGCATCCACTATGGTTAAACTATATAAAGCTTTATAAGTGTTCAGTGTCATCATATATCATTAAATTATAAACCTTTTGATTTTATAAACCTTTTTCACTATGATAAAATGTATTACAACTTTATAAATGCTCCACATTACACATGCATTAATTATGTTGAGTTTTGAAGAGGTCTAAAGCTGGGGCCTTTTAAATGCCAGCATAGATTTCTATTATGGTTGAAACAAGATATAACGCTTTTCGAGTTTCTTAAACCTATTCATGAACCTCTTATAGTGGATGCTCTAACTTATCTAATTCTACATTCCAACTTAATTCAAAACAGCTCATCAAATTTGTTATGTAATTTGAACTTTCTTACTAAACTTAATTGCTTATAATGCAATTAAATTCCCTTCAAACCAAACACTTAATGCAATGTAATTTGAATTATAAATTTTTGGGCAAATTGCATAAAAGTGTACCCAACTTATAGCCGATTTTAATTTAATATACTCTATTTTTTTTCTTGACTTAATGTCTTTCAACTTATTTTTGATTACGATGTAAGGCGTATAGCAGTTTCGGTTATTTTATAATGAAAAAATTACATGTTTAAGTCCCTATGGTTTATCAATAACATTTGTAGTCCTATTTCATTTTAATTCGTCAGACAAATGTTTTCGTCCGTTTTATAGGTTTTATCGTTGTGTCAATTTTTATCGTTAACTTTTTAAAGAAATTAAAATTTAAAAAATTAAAAATATATTTTAAAAAACAACAAAATTTTTAAATATATTTTAAAAATAATTTTTAAAAAACTTAAAGTTTAAAAAAATTAAAAATTTTAAAAAGTTTTTATCGATTTTTAAAAAAATAAAATTTTAAAAATTTTAATCTTTTAAAAAAAATTAATTTAAAAAAAAATTTTTTTTTAAAGTTTAAAACTTTTATATATTTAAAATTTTCTTTTTTAAATTTTAACTTTTTATTTTTTAAACTTTAATTTAAAAAAAAAATTTAAAAATTAAAAATTTTATTGTTTTATAAAAGTTTATTTTTTCAAAAAAATATTTTTAAAACATTAATTTAAAAATGTATTTTTTAAATTTTAACGTATAAAATTGACAAAGCGTGTGAAAGCGTATAAGCGGACGAAAACATTTTTCGGCGTAATTAAAGCGAAATAGGGACTACGAATGTTATTGGGATAAACCATAGGGACGAAACATGTAATTTTCAACATAAGATAGCGGAAATCCGTTATATGTCTTACATGCGATAATCAAAAATAAGTTAATCGATAAATGAAGAAAAAAGTATAATCGTTAAATTGAAATTATTATAAGTTGATCTGTTTATACGATTCTTTCTAAATTTTTAGATCTTGCAAATCAAACAGAATTAGATTGTAATTCAAATATCAATTGCAACAGATTACAACAAATTTCAGCGAAACAAATGCCTATCAATTAATTTTGAAAACAATCATTATTTATACACACTTAACATTACACAAGTATGATTACGTGCGTTCTATTTTTATGTTCATTTTGCAAATCTGATTTATCTTGCCAGATATGTTTAAGATGTATCTTCATTATTGGTATCGAAGCAACAAACGTTGTATGTAATTTGAATATTGCTTGAACGAATAACATTTTTCTGTTTAATCTGAAAGTAGGCAATCCTCTAACGCGTAAGCATATTTTTTGTTACATGTCATAAATATGATTTACATCACTATAAACAATATAATTATTTTTGTAACTTATATGATGATGTAACAATTTCTTCATTATCAATAAATTAAAAATAAACAATTGTTTCTAAGAGTAAGTCAGTAATTTTATCTCCAAAACACCACATTATATTTTGAATGTTTCATTAACTAGCGTTTGTGATACAAATTAGTAAAGCACTGAGATTATAAAAGATTATTCTTATTTTTGAAAAATAATTTACTTGAAATAATCCAACATAACTTATAAGAGATTATAAAAAATAATCTCATAATCTCCGAAAATAAAAGATTCTTCGTGTAGCATAAAAATAATTTTTTTGATAAGACCAAAGATGATCTGACATCACTAAATCTACTAATTGATACTCCTAAATAACCAAATGGTGCAACAAGACACTAAATGCTAAAAACTATTGATGGTTCATGACAAGCATAATCAAAATGGAGTTAATTGAAACACTCTCATTTTTTATTTGCACGTTCCAGTTTAGAAACTGAAAAAACAACATAGACCAAATGTACAACTTCTTATAAAGCAAAATGGAGTGTGCAGATAAAATAAAAATATGTGCAAATCAACTCCCTAACGAAAATATCATATTACTCTTTAATCTTGGCTAAGATTTTGTGAGATCGACTTTTATTAATTAAGGTTTGCTAATGACTTTATTGGATTATTCGTTTTTTAGTGTAATAATAATAAGACAAATATATGTGCTTTTCCTCAAGAGCATATATTGGCACATAAAGTGAATGCTAGCTTTTTTGAATTATAAATTGCAAATCTATAATGACAAAAGCATCATATTACTTTTTTACAAAGATTTCATAATTAAACAGGTTTTCAATAATTAATTAAAGTGGAATATTTGGCGCACTTAACCACAAGCAAGACAATGCAATGACATAATTGAATATCACATGCTTCACCCTTTTTTAGTCGAGCATTTGAGTGGATGTTTGAGTGTATTATTTTTTCCTAAAGGTGTAAGTTCTACATCTCATTTGGCAAGTTATAGACAATTTATTATTTATTTATTTATTTTTATATTTTTTAAGAATGACAGCGCGTTAATAATCAAACGTCCAAGGTTAAGCCAATTCAAATGGCGGGGCGAAATCGAACCAGCTAGAAGAGGCCGTGAAAATGGCAAAATTCGTGAGGCAGCACTAAGAGGAAAATTCGGATTTTTTTGTCACTTGCCACACTCAAATCCGGGTAAAATCGCTCCACAAGCTCCAAAGAAAATTAATACACTCAAATTGACAATTAAACTGAGTGATAAATTTCAACTAGTAAATGATGCGAGGAGGTGTTAATCTATGTATTATCCTTTTTATTGAAAAACTAGAAATGATATAGTGACCGCTAAATTAAGATTCCATCTAACGTGTCGTAATGGTGTTATATATTTTTTGCTGCATGATATTAGACTTTTTATTTCTTTTGCAATAAAATTTTGCAAAAACTCTTAAACCCGCCTGCACACCAATTAGTTTCTATCTAAACATGTTCAAAAGAAAACTTTGTTTCTAACAAATACAAAACTTTGACGAAATTGTTTCTTAGAAGCGATTTGAGAACTTATCATATTGATTTGAGAAATGCTTAATGAAACCAATCAAAACAAATAACAGAAGAAGAATTTTGAAGTCACAGATCTAGGTCAATATTTTTACTTATTTTTATCCAATAAATATTAATTAATAAATTTTACTCCCATTAATTTACTATTGTGGTACAGTACCAGGGCCAAACAGAAAACTAAAACTTTCTTCTGCCATTTCAATGCTCAAGCATTTATTTATTTAAATTAAAGTATTTATATAGAATGGTTTCTTTATTTCGTACATCTTGGTTTCGTACTTTTTTAAAGCATTAAAATATTTGCATATAATACTTCTTAAAAAGGTGAACAACCGGGTAAAGCCGTAAATGCGTAAAAGAAAATTGTTGGGTCAAAAGTTTGCCTAATTGTTCATGACATTATTTAAACATTAAATTGACTAAGTTAAATTTACTATTTGATATAGAATCAATCAATGTCGTATTAAGTTTGAACAACAACAAACTTAAAGACGTCAAATTTAATTATCGGTATCAGTGAGTAAAGTATATAAGCTACAAACAACATAAGAGTCATTGAGATCCGACAAAGTGTCATTTATTCTGGATATTCTATCTCCGGATCAAACTTGAAATATGCGAGGGTCTTCCTAAAAAAAAAAAAAAAAAAAAAATCAAATACAAAAGTAGTTGCGTACATTAAGCAGTGAAGCTACATATGAAAGCATAGAAATATACTATTCCATCAAACGCTTGACACGTAACCTACTACAACATGTGACTTCACTTTATCATCTTATATATACGAATGTTTGTTAAGATAAAAGTTAGAGATCACACACACAAATAAAATTAATGTAATAACGTAATATAATTCTTTTTTCTTTGAATCATAACCTAAGCTAGCAAGCTTTGATTCATGTAAAAAGAGAGTTTCATTTATTATTCAATCAAAATAGTGTTCTGCAAACTATCTCTTAAATGACACAAAAAGACACTTAACTTAGAGCCCTCGGTATAGTAACCCTCAAACGAGCGTTAACCTTTAACGTTTGGGCGTTATTGCCCGTTACCCACACCCACCTCCACGTTAACCTTGCGTTAAACGTTGCCCATTAATCAAATAACGTGCGTTACTTCGCATGATTTAATATTAAAAAATAATAATAAAAAAAAAAAAAATCACTTTACCACCCCCCAAGCGGCTAGGGGTTTTAAAAATTGCATTTACACCCCTCCCGTTTCAAACGGCTACTTTAAAAAAAATAATAAAATAAAAAAATTAAAAATCAAAAGCATTTTTTACCACTATAAATACCCAACTAAAACAGCGTCGTTCGATAAGGCTTCCTTTAAATCGCGTCGTTCGTGATGAACCTAATCGTTGTAGTGTAGTATTAGGGTAAGCCACGGGAATTGATATCGTTCTCTAGGGGAATATGAATGCTAGTGAAAAGTTACTAAGGTTGGGGTTAAGAAAGATTTTTTTTTTTTTATCTTTTTATGTTTTTTTGAAAATGGAAAGGTACGAATCTCGGGGTTTGGATTTGGGGGGTTGGTATTTCTACCGATTACTCAACTCGTCTAATTATCTAATCTAGTGGGTAGTCTATGTTTAATTATTGTGTGCTCGTATGGTGATTTAAAGATGTGTTTACTTAGGTTTTATTACTCCTTAATTATCTCCTATTGATGGTTGAATTGTCACGTCCTTATTCTTAATCGCGTTGTGTGTCTAAGGTAGTAGGGTATGCGTTTATCCCTAACTCTTTGAAACTACCAAAGGTTATTGCCTACAAAATCTCTAGGATTTATAAACTTAACACTAAGGTACTCTTCGGATGGTTTAGCCTACAATGACTCTAGGTAACTATAAGCTAAGGTTCACAAAGATTAATCAAGCATTAACTACACAACGGATGACCTATCGCAATACTAGATCATTAACAATTAAGATAAGAGACAACCAATCAATATTCAATAATTAAGTTTCGTATTCCTAAGCAAACACATAAGTAAATTAGCGGACATGGAAACATGCAAGCATACACACAATTAATTGAAGACATACTTGAATTAATGAAGTAAAACACTTATCTTGATGTAAGATAGGGTATGGAACCTAAAATCTTGTACAAGACAACCTTTGTTCGGTTTAGGTTTTTACTCCAAAGACTACACACTAAAAACTAAAAATTGATTCTATATATAAGATTACAAATGCGTGGCGACACCCTTTGATTTGTGGCCGTCGAGTCGCCGTTATTAGGGTTTCGTCTTTGCCGCGTTAGTCTTACGACGGCGTAACCTTATGCTGTGACGTAGTCCCTTGATCTCTAACGTCGTCGGATCAAATCTAGGCCGTGCGAGTTGCGACGCCTACTCTTTGAATACAAGCCGTCACTTGTAAATGAGCAATTTGGCTCTTGAGTCGTCACAAAACTTGTCCGACGGCGTCGCTAGTTATGCTGACGTCGTCCCTTGAGTTCAATGACCTAAGTGTCTTGATTCTTGACTTTGGCCATTTTCTTCGTATATTCGCTTTTTCGTCCGAATAAGTGTCATTCCGACATTTGCCTTCAAGATACCTAAAAGTGAAAAGGAGCGATATTAAGTAATAACGGATACAAAGTGATCAAATAAGGGCTTAAACGACCCTCAAAAGGTACATTTAAAACCTTATCAAATATCCCTACACTTGGTATTTGCTTGTCCTCAAGCAAATGTGCTTTAAGATCAATTTATAAGTTAGAGGTCATGAAGCATTAGTTTAGAGCGATTCACAACACATATAAGCCCATGAAAGTCATAACAAGCACGGAAATTACATACTAGCACCTCGAATGGGGTGTTTAGATACTCGCATCTCTCGGGTGTATATGAAATATAACAAGTTAGAAATGGAAGATAAGCACTCATTAACCGGTCCTAGTACATAGATTACCATAGGCTTGAGACTAGATCAAACCTCCATCGCTTTGGCATAAGCACCTAGGAAAGACTATCCAAGAGGTCCTTTAAAGGGTTGTAATGATAGGCTTACGGTAGGGAAACAAAGGGTTTGGTGGGATAGACTATTTAGTGGTGGCAAGTCAAAAATCTTTATGTTACAAGCACGCGAAGAATGGCGTTGCTAAGCCAAGACTCGACACTCTAGACTCTAGATAACTGAAACAAACAAACATAAATTTAAAGATAGATGTAAGATGGTAGCTTGTATGCTTTTTTTAACACTCTATTTTTTTTCTTTTTCTCTCTTTTTCTATTTTTTTCGATTTTTTTTTCTTACACTTTTACTCTACCATCCTCAACGATAACATCAAAATGATAGGGATTTATAGGCACTTCCCTACACTTGAGTTTTTATTACTCTAACACTAATATGACCCGAATTGAAAATATTAAAACACTTGGAGTACATTATTATGCAAATAAAGGGAATTTGAATTTAACGTTCCCTTCCCGTCATCTCATAAAATTTAACTTTTCCCATGAGTCCTAATCGTCCCAAAACTGTGTACAAAGGATATGACTCGACTTGCAACTAGATAATTGAACTAAGGTTTTAGTGTGATAACAATAATGCACTAAAAGTGAGTGCATACAAGGTATGCTAAAGGCGATTTGGGTGTACATTTGGGAGTGGATTGCAAACAATGCTCTTCATTGATATTACGGAAAACCGAAACATCACGAGAATCGCGAAAAGGATAGGCTACGAGGGTTAACTAGGGTATCGTGTACTAAAGATGAGTACAACGCAAAGGTGTGGGGAATTACTCGACCGATGTGGAAGAAGTAATTATATTACGGGTGTCGAACTAGGGTTATCCTAATGCCTCTTATCATTTAGTTATTACTATCTACACAAGTGTAGTCTTACTAGCGATCTCGGAATGCACCACAAAACAAGTTCTAGAATCTATTATACTATCGGTTCACACTCTAAGCATTAAAGATGAATGCTTTAATTCCTACTAATCTAAGGGCGATCCTCACATTTTAGGTGGAATTTAAGTGGTAAATGGTTTTTTTGTGCTAGTCATATAATTTCCTATCCATGAGACGCTTTATTAAAACTAATGGCCCACTCCTATATGTCATGAAAAAAATTTAAATTTGGTGCCAAAATTACCCTAACCAATATTTCTCATGGTTTATTACACAAATGAAATTGGACAACGAAAATAGTCAAGGATAAGCATAGTTTCAAAGTTCCGTTTATTTTCCATCCCTACACTTAAAGCGAACATTGTCCCCGATGTTCCCGAAATATCAAAGTTATGATAATGGAAGATAATAAAAGATAAAAGAAACTAATACTCCCACGATTAGCTCGGTAGGATCCGTGTAAAGTGGTGGTTACATCTTTCTTGAGAAGAACATTTGCGTGAAAAGCTCCTTCTCATCTTATGTATCTTATTCTTTGTAAATTAAACTGCACACTTAAAGAAAACAAACGAAACCTTTCGCGTAAAATCGTGGTAACAATATATATAGGACTCTACTAAACTAGGATATAATGCTTGTGGAATGGATGTTTACATAATTTACGGAAAATTAAGACACGGAAAATTCTAAAATTTATAAGTAGCTTAGAAAATGAGAAAAAGTAATCGGTGTTTACGCTCATTCTGGCCGTCGAGTTGCGATCTGACGCCGTTATGTTATCGACAAAAAGCGGTGCGATTTTTTGGAAAAAATTACGAAAAATTTGCATCTTTAGAATGGAAAAATTTCCACAAAACATCCATTATGACTCGATACAAGCATTTGACTCGAACAAACACACATGTATATCTTTTAATTAATTGAAATTCTCATGTTTCGTTTCTTTTGAAAGCGTCGTAATCCTCCTACACTTATCCCTTATGTAAATTACCTTTATATGTAATTAAGGCGAGGTTAAAGACAAAATAAAGCATTTTTACAAATTTAAACATGAGAATAAACAATCAATAAAAGATACACGACACAAACAAGCAAATAATTAAGCATGGGTTGCCTCCCATGAAGCGCTTTTCTTTATTTATGAGTCTTGTAGCTAGACTCGAAGTCGTGCCCCTACGTGGTCTCGTTTTTCATTCTCAATGAGAATTCTATCATATTGACAAAATTTTCATCGACTCTATACCTAGGCCCTAGGGTCAAGCAATCCTTATAATAAAGTCTCCTTTTCTCCCACATGAAATTCAAACCTTTTCAACATCGTCTTCGCTTTTTCCTCAAAAGCTCTAATGTTGTCTCGTTCAAAAGGGATAAAGGGCCGTATCCGTTCGTCTTCAAGGCATCCTATAAGTGATCTCCTCCTTCCCTTCCTTAAACCTAATTGTTCCTTCAAATTTTTTATGGCTCATTTTAGACTTTTCAACAAATGGTTTTCCTATCACTACTTGGGATAAGCTATAGTCGATGACACATCCAATGTCTTCCAGGACCACAAAATCAACTAGGTAGGTGAAATTCCCTATAAAGGCGTGTACATCCTTTACTCTTGGAACCCCACGATGAATCACCAAACGAATAAGTTGCAAACTACGAGGCTTAAATGCCACTGGATATTTAGGGTCTCTCTAATCTTAAGTCGCTCATTCATAATGTCATTACGACTATTTTCTATTTTCTATGAATTAAAACTATTTAAAAACTTAAATTGGTGATGACATCACATTAATGATTTAAATGGAGAATTCGTATCTACACGAGGATGATTATGTGCAATGTTGACTTTGGTTGTGTTTTGGTGACAATTTTGAGTCAAGTAGACCTAATTTAGACTTAGTAGCAGTTTCAAACACCAACAAAAGCTCAAGCTCAAATAATCCTCTTGAACCAAACACACCATAACCCATTTGAGTTGCAAATTAAACTAAGCCGACTCGGGTTAGCTTATCACGGACACTTAAAGCGAATCTAGCTAACCTAATCACAACTTAATCAACAGATAAAACTAATCTAAACCACGGATCTGATTATGCAATGAGTTTGGAATTGAACTTACATTTGGTCCTAGCCACTGTGGCTTGCCAAAGAATACAAGGATCACTAACCTATTCTAAACCATAACCTAACTCAATATCAACCCAAATCCATGCTCTGCATCAACCCAACATCATTTCCATTTCTATTTGAGCCAAGTTTGACTTTCGTTGACCCAATACCAAAGTTGCTTGAAACTTAATTGTAAGCTTACCAAAAGCTATAAGGAGCTTAAATAAACTTATTTGAGCTTAAAAATAAGCTACTAAAAGCTTGGACATAAGAATTTGAAACTGAAATTTGCAATAGTGAACATAAAACTTGAAATGTTAATGCAACTTGAATTGATACTTGAAAATAGTTTTAATACACTGAAATAGCTTAGTTTGATACAACTAAGCTGGAAATTACAATTTAGAAGCTAACTTAAACTTGGACAATTAAGAACGACATACATATTATTAAAAACTAAAAACTACTCCTCCTTCATTCTTCTCTTTCCTTTATTTATACCCAAAAAGCTTCCCACTTGACCTCTGAGTGAATCCCACTTGCATTTGGGACCATTAGATGACTTGAGATAATCTTGACCGTTTGATTGAATTTTGGCGCCAAAGTTGTTTTTGCCAGTTGGGGTTGAGTGCAAGGGGGGAGGGATGCATTTAATGCATTTTGGAGTTTGGTGAGGTGGGGGGAACATGGTGAGTGGGGGAAGAGCTGGAGGGATGGAATGGTGAAGTGTTGCAGGCATGTTTGGTGAGGAAGAAGACTTTGGCGGGAGTGTTTGTTTGGAAAGGTGTTGACCGGGTTTAATATTATAAAGGGAGGTCAAAACATTATTGTGAGGTCACAAGTTTATATGGCGAGGGTCCAAAGGGTTTAAAGGTCCGAGGTTCATGGCTTAGGTTTAATAATCATAAGGACTTATTTTGCAATTTACGAAAGTACAAGGACCAATTCGCCATTTTATCAAAGTTGTTCCAAGGGACCAAAATGACAAGATTCAATAGTACAAGGACCAAAATAGACATTTTCAAACTTCCAAGGACTATTTTTGCCAAATTTGAAACTTGAAGGACCAAACTTGTAATTTCTCAAAACTTTTGACATTTTCACCAAAGGACTAATTTTGACAACTTATGATTTTAAAAGGACCTTTGGTGACTTATCTTTTGAAATAAGTGCTCGGGGACTATTTCGACAACTTTTGAAACTTGGGATGAAGCGCCAATTATGCAAACTTAGCTTATTTTTCATCGATTTTAAACATTTTGCATCCGAAACATATAAAATGCAATTTTGGAATATTTTCGATATTTTGATGCATTCGAGCATTTTAAATGTTTTGCAGTTCAGTTAACAAAAATGATGAGTATTTACACACTCATCAATCCCCACACTAAACTATTGCTAGTCCCTAGCAATCTTTTGAAAAAACTTAATGGATTTGAATCTCTTTACCAAAAGCCATTACTTACGGAGTAGCCAAATGTTTCAGTTCAAGTAAGAACCTTGGTACTTGATAACCAAATGATTTTGAGCAAATCACGACTTCAACGGTTTGATTTGTCTTTACCGAGCCGTTTTGCTTGGACTAGCCAACTCTTAGATAAATTATCAATATTATCTTTGGTGAGTGATTACCAATTATGGTTTTCCATCGCCTTTACCACAAGCCATAAACTTGCGGGCTAGCCAACTCTTCACTTTTAAGGATATGGTGAAGTGAATACCATACAATTTTGGGCAATTGCAAGCCGTCAACGGTTGAGATATCTTTACCAAGAGTGTTTGCTCTGGATTAGCCAATCCTTTTGTTTATTAGACATGGCGGATGATAACCATAAGGCGAGTAAGTGCAAAACACTTACTCCAAAAAATTTTTTGGCCAAAATGGGGAATAGGCGGTATAATTACATGATAAAATTCGTGAGAATTCCCCAGCATAGAAATGAATATTGCCTCGATATTCAAAGTACCGCAGTTATGCGGCGAAACGTAAAGGAAATACTCGACCATTATTTTGAAAGATTTTTTTTTTTTTTTGAAAACTTTATATTCAACAATGAGCGACTCCCCACTAGGGTGGTACACGGGTGAAAACCCATGTGTAACTCATTTTTGATTCTTGAGTCGCTAGCTTGACTCGACCCGAATTAATTTGTTCATAGGAAACAGCGTGGAAAACCAATCTCGATCGGACTTTCGTTCACGGTGTTGATAAACATATAAACATCGAAAGTTCCACACCGACGAGATACAACCGCGGTATTGTTAATAGTAGAAACTATAAAGGATGATACGGGGTCAAAATGGTGTCCTCATTCAGGAGAAAAGGAAAGAGCAACCACACCATCTCGTGAAGAATGGAATAAAGATGTGCATGAGAATGCATGTCCATGCCTCATCGATGAAGCAAATCACCATTTTTGACATTTTAAGCTTAAACTTGAAGCTTATATGGTGATTGTCAATAAGATGTCCGGGAGGAGGGTGGGAAGCGGTTCTTCAATCAACAGATTTTCTAGAAAAAGGATGTCCCCTCGAATCAAAGTAAGTATTATCAATTCTGTTGGAATTGACTCATCACTAAGAAAGGCATCGACTTCATTCCAAAAGTTGTCATCTTCCTCATCGAGGTGAGAGAAGGATGGAAGAGTCGGGAATAATAAGACTAGGAGATGATGGATCATTTTAGCAATTATTCAATGGGAAGAATGTCTCCCATTGGATCACAAACATCATCATCCAATTCGGATGGGCGAAGAGAGTTTGGTTTCATCCATGAGTTAACAAACTCGATCGATAAAGCGATTCGGAGGTGGGACAAGTGGTGTGCTCTTAGAGCTAGCAATTTCCACCTTCGATGAAGTCTCCGATTCTAGATCATCATCATCAAGAACACTCTTGACTTCCAGGTACAACTTTCAAACCATTTGTTTGAACCGGGGTTGATTTTCAAAGCTTTTAACTCAAAGACGTTTTGATGACTCCTCTTAACCGTGAAATTTGAGAGTGTTGCATTGATTCTTTGATTTTTGATCTATTGTGGCAACACTCTGTTTGGATAGAGGTTTAGAGTTTTGGTTGATATTCAACGTGAGTTCTTCGTTGTCAACCCGTATGGTCAACTCTTGACAAATACATCAATCGAGCACGACTGGTTCTCAAGAAAGCTCTCCCAAGATGAGGGAACTCTAGGATCGCATCAAAGTCTACTACAACAAAATCGGTAGGAAAGTGAAACTTTCCACTTTCATCACGACATCCTCGGCTATCCCAGTGGACGAGTTATGGTGCGGTCCGCTAGCTCGAGTGTCATCAAGTGGATGTAAGTTTAGGAAGAGCAGTTTCTTCCATCTTGAGGTGGCATGAGGTTAATGCTAGCGACAAGATCGGCCAAGGCCGAGCATTGAACCATCCCAATCACACGGGATTAAAACCTGCCGGGTCTTCAAGCTTTTGGGAAGCTTCTTGAGAAGGACGGCGAGCATTGCTCGTTGAGAGGGTTTTAGCCATCTCGGATAGCTTATCTTTGTTGCTCGATGAAGCCTTTAAGCGTGGATGCAAATTTAGGCATTAGAGCGAGAGCATCAACGAAGCTTATATCAAAGTGTAGTTCATTGAAGATTTGGAAAAATTTTCCATTTGCTCTTTGTTTTTGTCTTTGAGCTTCTCATCATTCATTCTTGATGGGTAAGGAAGGCGACTAGACTTTGAGCCGGGATGGAAGTGTTTTCGGCTCGAATTTGTCTTGAACTTGGGTTCCGGACTTAAAACTTGGACTACGAAGGTGGGACGTGTCTTGATGCCGTGGGCTTGAGAAATGCACCTTGTCCGTTGTATCCTTGGTAACTTGACTCATTGCTCACGGTGGAGGAGGCATTGGAGTCGAAGGTCCATTGTGCGTCTTACCACTACAGTGGTGGCGGCTTTCAACTCGGCATTGGGATTAGGAATTGTATTGCTTGGGAGTCCTCCGAAGATGATGAAGCTTTCTTCATATTCATGTTCATATAGCGCTCATCATATTCTTCAACTCATTTGTCTGAGAGACATTGTGGTATCAATTTCCTTTTTAGCTCAACTCTCATGTTATTGATGCGAGTTTGCATTGAGCGTATGCTTGACTCGGTAATTTTCATGAAGTCATTTGGTAGGGAGCTTGAAGGTTGTCGATAACTTTGATGATTTGGAGCTTGATATGGTTGGTTGAAATTGTTCCGGTTTTGATTGAAATTTTGAGAGTTATTGAAGTTTTGTCCTTGATTGGAACAAAGCGATTTGGATTGCCATGGTTTTGCAGGAGGAAAACCGGTGGTGTCATACCGCTTGGTGCAGTAGTGAGGATCGATTTGTGGTCGGTATTGATTGTGGTTTACGAAGCTACGGAGCTTGGTAAAAGAAGCATCGGTTGCTTGACAATCATAATACGCATGTGGACCACTACAAGTTTCACACACCTTGTTCTGACTTTGATTGGTTCCGCTTATGAATTTCACTTTTGATTTCCTTTACCTCTTTCATCATACAATGGATGGCGTCCAGTTAGGCGGCTATCGGAGTGCTAACTTTCGAAGAGTTATTGGATGAAGTAGCGGAGTGTTCGGAGTATTGACTTTGTTCGAGAAATAGGAACTTTTGATTTTGCTCGCAAATCTCAATCACATCTTTAGGTTTACGATTCAAGATATTGCCGCATGCGGCTGCGTTCAAGAATCTTGATCGTTACCGTTCAACCGATTATAAAGATATTAACTTGTTGAGGCTCGTGAATTCATGATGGGGCATTTCACGAGGAGATCTTTGAATCTTTCCCATGCCTCTCCAAAGTTTTCATCGAAATTTTGACGAAATCCGAAATTTCATTTTAAGATTAGTCGTCTTTGATGGAGGAAAGAAATAATTGACAAGCGTTTGAACAAGATCCTCCCAGTTTCGATGGATCGAGGGGTTCTTTTCCGTAAATCAATTTGTCCTCAGTGAGAATGGAAATAGCATCAACTTGATTACTTTTGTGGCACATACTTGAAATTGATAGTTGAAGTCAACTTGTTAAACCAACGGATGTGTGCATATGGATCTTCTCGATTAAACCCGTGGAATTGATTCGTAGACACAAGTTGGATCAAATGTGTCTTCAATTCAAAGTGATCGAATTGATTCTTTGGTAAAATGATGGCATCTCCATAACCCCGGTGGGTGCTGGAGCATTTCCGCCATAGTTCGCAAATACGCCATATTGTTGTTTGAAATAGTGCGAATCTCGGGTTCGACTATTTGGGCGACACGTCTCGAGAGCGTCTTCTAGGAATTTCGCTAGATCGCGAAGGACTCGATGATCTAGAAGAGCGAGTGCGCGTGCACTAGAGTTAACTCAAGGAATCTCGGAGTTAAGGAAAGGAATTATGAAAATGGGGTGAAGAATCTTTTGAGTTTTATGGTTTTGAAAAGTAGATATAACAACAAATCCAATTAAAACAAAATCGAGGCAAAGCGAGTGAACTTAAACCAATAATCACAAGATGAATGGCTTCTTTGAAAAAGGTACACCACTCATGGGGATACAAAGGCAAGTTTTAATCTTTGGTTGGGAACTTATTATGGTCGTACCCCAGTTAGGTAGTACCTTGCCTTGGTTTGCAGTAGTAATTTTTATGTTGTTATTATTAAACAAAGAAAAGCGACAAATCTTTTGTATTTTTATCTTTGATATATATATAGAAACAAAAGAAAAATATTTTTGTGTTTTATACGTTTTGGATGATTTTGGGATTTTGGATTTTTATAAAATATATATATATAGATATAGATGGATGGTATGAACAAGGGTGAATATTCAAATCACTAATACGCTAAGCGGAAGATAATTAGCACTGACTCCCCGACGGCGTAAAAATTGATCGAGTCCAGAGGCGGTCGAGTTTTGTCGCACAAGCTAGCCATTTGTGAATGGCTAACCGTAATAAACTTCAAGCGATGCAGGAACCAAATGCAATGAAGATCGGGAGGTGTAGTGTTTCCCAGTCGTTAAATCCCAGCGAGTGCGATGAATCACCAAAGCGAATAGTGATCGAGAGAATTTGAATGGGAAAAGGTTTGAATGATTTATACCTAAAGAAAAGTATATAAACTACAGGGGCTTAAATGAAAATTAAAGAAAATTAAAAGATAAACTATATTAAATAAGCGCTATCACTAATTGCAAAATGATGTTTTGATTTTCTTTTATAAAATTTAAGTTAAAACTACGTGACGTACAAAGAAAATGTGAAGCTGAAACAATATTAATCCTAAAAATATAAAAATGACATTTTACAAACCTAATAATAAAGAAAATTTTTAGAAAAAGAAAATTATTTTTATTACTATTTATCTAATTATTATTAATTAAAACAATTTTACTTATTTAATAATAACCTAAAATACAAGAAAATAAATAAATCTAGAAAAATGAAATTATGACTTAGAAAATCTAAAATAACTAAAGAGAATTTTCAAAACTAATTTTATATTTTTAAACTATTTTCTATTTTCTATGAATTAAAAACTATTTAAAACTACTTAAATTGCTTAAAATACAAATTTAACTAAGAAAAACGGAAAAATATTTTTTGACTTTTATATTTATCTTAACCTAGGAAAAATGAAAACTTATTTTTTGAAGTTTTTCCGATTTAATTGTATTAAAAGCTAATTAAAAGTACTAAAAGCCGATTTAAATGAAGAAAAATAGCAAAGCTGAACTAGAAAAATCTGAAAAATTCAAGAAAAGTCTAAAATAATATTCTGAATCTAAGAAAAATATAAAAACATTGGCTTATGTGTAGGAATATGAAACTGCGGTCACAAGTGCTTGTAGATAAGCACTTGGAATAAGCAAATGAACACCAAAGACCACCAAATAATTACAGAAGCTATAAAATGCTAAAAGTACTCAAAAGCAACTAATATCAACTAGCTTTAACCTCTAAATTACAAGCTACACAGATTTGATAATTTGACAACCAAGTGCTAAACCAGTTTTTTGGGTGCTACTTTGTGGCCAGAAAATAAGCTACTCAATAAGCTGAGACTCAAAACCAAAAGTTGGAGCCTGAAGGAGACCTGGCTAAGAACTTAAAAACCAAAAATGAGACCAAGATGAGCTAAACTGAGCTCTTGCCAAGTCCTGCAAATCACCTGTGCACACTCAGTATACACTGAGTGTGTGCACAGGGGAGATAAGACCAAGATGACAAGCCATTTTGGAGCTTGTAAAAAAATTACAAAAATTCAACAAAAAGCAGATTAAGAAACTAGACCAACTGAAGTTTTTAACCCCATGTTCGACATTGAATCTATATCCATTGGGTGGCGAGTCATACTTTTAAAGCAGGAATTTTGAGGTTATTATGATGAAATAGTTTGCAAGCTATCTCTCTAATCTTTGGACATATCCTAATGATGGGTGATCGGTGATTATCGATTATGTATTGATGGTAAGCAACCTCTTCATAACCCATTTGAGTTGCAAATTAAAGTGGGGTAAAGATTGAAATAAGCACTATCCTCCTCATTATGCAATGAGTTTGGAATTGAACTTACGTCCCAGCGCTGTGGCTTGCCAAAGAATTTCTATTTACTAAGCCATTTTCAACGAATTGTTGTCGATCATGGAGCCAATTATATAAGGAGACCACTTTAAGCTCTAAAAGCTTGGACGAATTTCCCTAATTGTACTATCAAATATCTTTTAGCAAATCTTGAAGGTCGGTGTTTCTACATTCACATAACGGTTTTGGCGGTTGTGTTGGTCACTTTGGTTGGTTTTTATTGAAAGTGGTTTATTTGGTGGTGGGTTGTTGGTTGATGAGCAATCACCTTCCATGATGAAAAATGATGGGGTTAGGAATAGCGGGTTTAATATTATAAAAGGTCCAGTTATTGTGATGTGCAAGGTTTTATGGCGAGGGTCAAAGGGTTTAAAGGTCGAGGTTCATGGCTTAGGTTTAATAAATAAGGACTTATTTGCAATTTCGAAATCAAGGACCAATTCGCCATTTTATCAAAGTTGTTCCAAACAAAATGAAACGTAAAGATGTTCATTAAGGGAAATCTTGTAATTTCTCAAAACTTTTGACATTTTGGAAGCATTTTGTCATTAATCAAATGAAACTTGGGGGCTGAAGCGCCAATTATGCAAACTTGTGAAGATGTTAAGCCACGACTCTTAGTCAAACAAGAACAAAAGATGAAAACTCCATGTGAAGATGACTCGATGACCCGATAAGAAGAAGCTCGGTTCTTACATGAGTTTGGAGCCGTTTGACCATTTATTCTCGAAATCAATCAACCATGCGGTACATTCACACTTCTTCTCCCCTCAAGAATTGCATACGAGTTGCCATTCTTGATTGAATAAGTGAATATCTTGACAAATGTAGTCTATTCACACTTCTCCCCATAAAATTAGTACATGATGTCGCCATCGTCATTATAGTTGATCAAGTGGAATAAGAAAAACAATCAACGGTAGTCCGGTTCACTTGATGTTTGAAAGCGCATGGAAAAAGCATGAAGCATGTTGATGAGAATGGTCATTAGTGATAAGATTTCTCTTCTTCAGAAGATAAAGCACACTGAAGCGTACACTTTTCTTTTCTTTAGAGTACGAGGCTTGAACTGTTGTGTTCAAAAGTCATAATCTCTCTCTTTTCAATCTCTCTTGGCAAACTTGTAATCAACCCCATTATCATTCAGTAAGCTCTTTTTCGTGACGGTGATGGAAAACCCGATATGATAAATTTGACCACGAAGTAAAACAACCCGAACTCGTAACTTAAACTTGCACATATGTAACAAAAGGCGGTGCCGAGAATTCATCCTCCATTGAATCTCTAAGTACTCTATACTCTTCATCCAACCAACCATCAAGTATAAGGCGTACATCACCTCTTGAAAATCCACAATTGAATGTGGCACTACAGCGTAACTCCTTAAAGTGATAGTTATTTTGTGGTGATAAGAGCCCAATTCCTCAGTGGTAAAAGAAAGGAAAAAGTCACCCAACAATAACTAGATTTCCAAGTATTCATTTTGGTAATAACTCGAACAAGGATCTTGAAGAATCTTCATCCAACCATCCCGATACCTTGGATACTAAGTATACTCGCCGTGATATTTCACTTCAACCTCGAATAAATAATAGTGAATTAACCCGTTGTCACATCTTACGGTTAAAAGCTCAAATCTAGCCTCCTTTGATGTTTAAGTGAACTATGATAATGTTTTCATCCGACCATGGTTAAAAGCACATAACCCGTAAAACCATGTAATAACCAAAGCGCCATGACGAATAACCAAACACGCATCTAATTCATGAAGTACACCCTTTTATCCCTTCTTGAAGTAGAAACCGTAACACCAACATCAAATAAGATCCCGAAATACGCTTTCCTTTCTCGGGATGGTTCCATCATTACGGATTTTACAACTCTATGGTTTAAACAGAAATAGTTTCTTTCGGGATTTTACAAAACCAAGAATAAACCGTAAGATAGATCCAGGAAATGCACTTTACCATTACGGGATGTTTTCATTGTCATGGGATTTTACAAGTCTATGATTTAAACCGATAAATAGATTCTTTCGCAGGATTTTACAAAATCAAGACAAAATCGTAAACAATGTCAGCTTGAATGTGTTATGACAACTTTGGTTTTGGTGAATATCTGTTTTAGGGGAACATGCAGCGGTTCGTCAATGGTTCATTATCCAACATCAACAATATCATCAACCATCCAAACACTTTGGTAAACACATCATTCACGCATTCTGTCGGCAATTGCAGTGACCATTTGCTGAAGTAAATCCGATATACCAAACTTGAACATGAAGTAGAATTCCCCAGATTTTTTACTTAAGCTTGTAATAATCCTTGTGAAAAATAAACGGTGTACCCAATGTACAAAACCTCTTGACATTCTCAACTGAGTGAGACACCGAAGTGATAGATACGTTGTGTGTTAAGCGAGAAAGAATTACAACCGTAACTAAATATCCAAGTCTTTATCACTCTTTATCAATGCCCAAACAAGTCATCTTCGCGAAAGGGTTGAAAGAAAGAAGACGAAATAAGTAAACGAGCCCAGAAAACCTCACTTCATATCCGAATAAGAAATACCAAACAACAACCCCGTAGTCAACCATGATCAACTTTCAATTAAAGCCGTGACAATATTCTCCGTGACAATGTATAAATCAAAGTATCAATCCGCATAACACATCAAATCACATAGCACAACAAATCTCATCATCAAAACTCATGTTCAAACCTCATAACCCAACAAATCACATCATCACACAACTCAGTGTTAAATCTCTTCAGCAAATCTTATCGACAATTCTCTTGAATACAATCCAAATTTTTGAGAAGCCCATTTATTGTCATCCAAATCCAAACAGTCACACTAATTACCCAAACTCGTTCCAATAACAAAAATTAAGCCCGATCCAATCCAAGTAGTTGGTCCAATTCAAGTTTCACATAGCATTGGGTCCAATAATATCCGGATCACATGACACACAAATTGCCTCGACACCATCAAACGTACAACTTCCCAATGAGGTACTCAGATATATATCACATTTTATCAAAAATTGATTTAGCATAAACCATTGTGATAAAGTTATTTTATGAGATAATTTGATGTGATAAAATTTGTGATTCATCACGAGGCCCAAATTTGTACCAGATTTGAACAAATGTATTTGTGATTTAACAAATTTGTACCAATCTTGTGTTTTAACACACACGTTCATAAACTTTTAGATATCATATCAAAAATTCATGAGGCCCCATACACACGTTCGGCCCAAGTGAATATCATCCACTCTTGTGAGGGCCCAAGTCCAATTCGCTAACCAATATTCAGATAATAGCTCACAACCCTAATTTCACGGAGTATTTAACACCACCAAATACACATACTAACCCTAATCCTTTTCATCCGCCCCCATCTCACAACAAGTCACAAACCCTAAAATCTCTCAAATAATCGTCTCCAAATATTCTCATATCAAAACGTTTCTCAAATAATAATAAGCCATACATCAGTATGATTCTGAGACCTGGACCCCTTCGATTTGTTTATTCTAAATTGAATATGTCACAGAGATGGTATTGAGGGTTGTCACAACCACAGGGATGGTTTAGGGCACGACTTTACGCCACAGGGTTGGTGTTTTGATTTTGTCATGAGACGGCTTCAAGGTAGGTTATGTTAGTGTTTTGATACATGTTTTTCCTTTTGATTCCTTATATGTTAAACGAACAACGAGGGGAGATGACAACTGATTAGTTGTTGTTTCCTTTCCGGTTGGTTCGGATAATAAAGATGAAGGTAGACTTCAAAAGGGTCAGTGATGTAGTCGAAGGTTTGTGTATAGATTTTTAATATCTATGCGTTTTGATGAACCTTACACACCTTGAAACTGAGATCAATTAGTTACCATTCATTTATGTTTTGAGATGCTTAAGTAGAGATCTATGATGGTTAACTCTATTCGTGATTTAGACCCTCAAGGTCTTGATGTTGCCATTGACTGCCACGAACTAGAGAGCTGAGATTTCAATTGATGTCCTTGTTATGTATTTCGAGTCTAGGTTAAGTTTAGAGTTGGAGATGTGATTAAGATTTGTTGTGTTGTGGAATGATGATGGTCTTGGCAAGGACTGAAGTCGAGTAGTCTTTGGTATTGGTCGAGGTCAGTGTTGGTTATGTGGTCGAGGTCAATTTAGATCTTCTTCTTCTTCCTTTCTGTTCATGTCAAGTCGCTACCATATTTTGGAGTCAAGTCGCTACCCATAAGTGACAAGTCGCTAGGAATGAATACACAAGTCGCTACTTGTTAAATAACAAGTCGCTACGACAAGTCGACAAGTCGCTACGACTTGTAAAGACAAGTCGCTATGATTATTTTGTGTCAAGTCGCTATTGACCTGAGTTGACTCAAGAGTCAACTGCCATTAGACCAAAATGACAACTCGCAACTTCTTTTGAAACTCAAGTCGCTTCTTAAACTGATGACAATATTTAAGAAACTAGACATTATTGGATAAGTCGCTACAAGACATTCATTAAATCTGGACATGAAACACAACACGCTACGAAGAATGTACCAATCTGTCCCAAAAACTGCATAAGGACTGCAACCTTTAGACCAGTTAAGATCTCAAAAAATCTGACCATTTGACCACTTTTAACCAATGTTTGACCACAAGTTGATAACAAGTATTTCACTGATATAAAAAAAATCATAGAATGATGATAACCCAAATAGATCAGATGACTTTTAACACCAAAGACACATAAAAACTTGTTTTAAAAAACTGATATTACAAAAAGTGGAAAAATAAATTTCCGACAACAGTAGTTATATAAATTCAGTTAAAACAAGAATCGAACCGCAATGAATCATCAAAACACAAAAACCATGGCTCTGATACCATTTGTACGATCGTAAATATTATTGTGTTGATGATTCGGGTGGTCTTGGATGATGGAAATACATGTTAGCCATTTGAGAGAGAAAGAGATGAGAGGGTGTTTCTTGTTAGAGACTTGCTTTACAAATAATGGAATGTTAGATTGAGAAGCACCACCCCTTCCAAGGATGGAAGGGGTATTTATAATTCTGAGACATAACGACCTCTGACGGCTGTGGATCGGTGTCTGATGGGTAAGACCGTCCTTCCTCCACGGTGTTACACTCGCTAAACTAAACTAATAACTAACTAATAAAGCGATAAATAACGTAACTAACGATATGTCTACGAGCTAACTTATGCTAGATAATATTTGGGGTGACCGACACTTCACTATGGAATTTCCAATTCCTAACATTTTCTCGTTTTCATCCTCAATGAAAACTCTATCATATTGACAAAATTCTCATCTACTCTATACCTAGGTCCTAAGGTCAAACAATCCCTATAGTAGAGCCTCTTTTTCTCCCACATAAAGTTCAAGCCTTTTTCAACATCTTTTTTGCTCTTTTCCTCAAAAGCTCTAATGTTATCTCGTTCATAGAAGGATAGAGGGCCATAACCGTTCATCTTCCAAGGCATCCTATATGTAATTTCATCATCCCCATCCGCAAATCTAATCGTTCCCTCGGACTTGTTATAGCTTAACTTAGATTTTTCAACAAACGGTTTTCCTAACACAATTTGGGACAAGCTATAGTTGATGACACATCCTATATCTTCTAGGACCATAAAATCAACTAGGTAAGTGAAGTTTCCTACAAATACGTTGTGGAAAACTAGAAAGGGGGGGTTGAATAGTTTTGCCAATTAAAACTTCCTTTTAATTTTTAGATCGACTTATGTCAATCTATTTGGATGTGTGTGTTGGATGTTGATAAACAAGCATATAAAGGTATGTAATGAAAAGATAAGAGTAAAGCACAAAACCACAAAGCAGTATTTATAGTGGTTCGGCTACAAGGACACCTTCCTTGCCTACTCCACTCCCAAGTCACCTACTCGAGTTCGTAATCACTACACCAATCTCCTTATGGCGGAGAAGCCTTCCTGGCGTCGTCTACCCTTTTTAGGTGCTAGGCTAACCACGGGTTCTTTCACTCCAAGGTGAACCACACCTACTGGCGTCGCCTACCCTTTATCGGTACTAGGCTAAGTACCTAGTTCTTTCACTCCAAGGTGAACCACACCTACACAACGTCGCCTACCCTTTATCAGGTACTAGGCTAAGCACCTAGTTCCATTGCAATGGAGGAACTAATACCCAACACTACACCAACGACTAATCCCAAATGAGTTCCACTCCTTTTTACAACATCATCAGGATATCAATATCCTTGGATCTAGTACAAATCTATCTTGTACATCGAAACACACCATATCTAATGTGTTGGGATATGAAAGTGCTGAAGATATGAAAGTCTTGTAAGCGCAAAATCTTGGAAGAAGTCAAAGAGTCAAAATCTTGCTAAAGACAAAGTCAAAATCTTGCACTATGAAGTCAAATCTTGCAAGAACAAAAGAAGCATTATATTCGTTTATGGAAAGAATTGTATTCTATGTTTAGATTACTTGTCGTACAAGGTTACAAATTGTAAACCGACTAGGATATCCTTGAGCCTATAAAAGGACTCCTAGATTGGTATTAGAGTACGATTCAAAAAGAGTTTTAGAGTTTACGAATTAGTGTTTTAGAGAAAATTTCGATTATCTTAGAGTTGTATTAGAGTATATGCATAATAAGCGATTTAGGTTTATAATAAAGTTATTCTTCTTAGCTTTGTTAAGTAAATTCCGAGTACTTAATAAAGATTGCTCAGTGTTTCTTTGTTAATAACTTAGGATTTATCCGAGGTTATTAAACCTTAACAAGCTAGTTAAAGTTAGTTTGATTAAAGTATATCGATCCAACAAGTGGTATCAGAGCTTGTGTGGAAACTCTGACTAGGAAGAAATCCTACTTCAACAATATTCAAGATGTCGACTGAAGCTGCATCAACCCCTGTCACTGAGGTATGTTCTAATTGTCATGATCTTTATCAAAAGGTACTTAATGCTTATGTTTCCGAAAGAGATAACTGTATTAAGGCTAGGTCTCAGGTAGCTGGTTATCAAATCACTTTAGAGTCTATGGAAGCCAAAATATTAACTCATGAAAATAATGAAATGGCTTGGGCTGAAAAATATGAACAACAGGATTATCAGTTAAAACTTAGTGAATGGAAACTAAAGCGTAAAATTCTTGAAATTAAAAATTGACCAAGGAAAGAGATGATTTGTTAGCTAAGTTTCTTTGCTTGGGAGAGTGCAGTGCGTCCCATGTTGCTTATGTTGAAAAACAGAGAAGGGCTTCCATTAGAACATGCTTAGGATTTGGAATGGACTTTAGTAACATAGATGAAAACCAACCTAGTAATCAGGATGATGGTGATTTTGAGGACATAACCACTAGTGATGATGAACTCATTAACTATGTTGATACATCTAGTAATGAGGGCTCAATAAGTGAACCACCTCCTGAATATAAGAAAGACAATGGTTATCATGTTGTTCCTCATCCCATTAGTCATCAACCCTCAGGCTGATGTTTCTCGTTTTGGAGTAGGCAGTCTAGAGTTTAGGAAGAAGCTTGTAGCTCAATCTAGGTCTAAAAACCCAAAGAAGATGTTGAAAATAATGTTCAAAATCAAGCGATACCTTTAAAACAAAGTCTTGCTCAACAATGATACCTTACGCAAAACCTTTTCAAAGCAGTCTGACTAAACCTTTTGGGGATAACTTTGGTCAAAAGCAGTTTTATCATTCACCAAGAAGGCAAAATAATTT
The DNA here is from genome assembly GCA_022545495.1 of Chrysanthemum lavandulifolium. Classification (NCBI taxonomy): domain Eukaryota; kingdom Viridiplantae; phylum Streptophyta; class Magnoliopsida; order Asterales; family Asteraceae; genus Chrysanthemum; species Chrysanthemum lavandulifolium. The sequence continues at coordinate 121,236,732 of CM040245.1, forward strand.
TGGGCATAGACATAGAAGAAATCACTTTGGACATATGGGTCAAAAGCGTGTTTTGTGTGTTATAGTCCTAATCACTTAATCAAAGATTGTGATCGACACTCGAGAATACCTTAGCAAATTTCCAAAACGGATCGCCAACCACAAACCTAGAAAGCACAAACCGGTTTGGAATAATTCAAATAGGATTAATCACGAAACTTCACACCGATTACAGATACCCGCATCGGAAGACCTTTTCAAAACCTTCAAGTATCTCGCGTGCTTTCCAAAGTCTTGCTTCGAAACAAAGTCTTGATCACACTACTTGGAATAGGAATTCTAGGAGATCTCACTATCAACCTAGAAGGTATTACAATTCACATGGGGATCTAGATCACGAGAACCACGTGTTAAACCGAATGGGTTAAGAAGGAAGATCTTCTTGAGGACCTGTGATCTTTCAACAAAAGTGAATCGGATGTTTTGTGATACAAGAAAAGGAGAATGAACTTGCAAAAGAGTTTTGTTCAAAAACCACATGTTTTGAATAACAAGATAATCTTTGGATCATGCTTTAGAAAGCGATGGAGATTATATACTCAAAGAATGTGAGTATGTCACCCATGAGGGAACCAAGTCGATAATGGCTTGGGTTCCTCAAAGCAACTAACTCTTTCATCTTATTAGGCAGGGCAACCCGAAGAGGAGCTTAAAGATTATTTTATTAGTGGTTGTTACGTGAGCATGACAGAGACAAGGAGTTTCATCGGTGTTTTGGAGTATATTAGTTAGTGAGCTACATTTAAGGGGAGGACTATAAGGTGTTAGTATAGTCCTTTGCATTGTTTGAGGGAAGGATATTTGTGTATACTTAGTTTCTACGGAAGAATTTGGAAGAATTTGAGGTACTGCATCTGCAAGTACTGCATCTGAAGGTACTGCATCTGAAGGAACTGCATCTGCAAGTACTACTTTGGGAAAGTACTGCATACGTGGAAAGTACTGTTTGTCGTATTAAAGTACTGTCAAATCAAAGAAGAAAGCACAAAGACAAGTAAACACCACACGGTTCATAAACCATCTTCTGTCAACTTGGGGAGGAATTTAGAAAAAGAAAATTTGAAAGAAGATGTTACGAAGAAGAAAGATTATTTCAGATACTGAGGAACAAGTTCAAGTTCAAGGTACTGATGATCAAGGTATTGAACATCAAAGTGTTGCTTTTCAAGATACTTCAGACAAGAGGTAATAACACCAAGAGTATTGAATTTTGAAGAAGAAGCTGGTCCTTCTACATCTGTTATACAAGAAGAGGAGGAAGCTACCTTTAAACCTATTTATTCTGCAAGTGATGATGAATTCATTGCTACAATTTTAGGAGATTTGTCACAACCTAGAGGTGGTGTTACTATTAGAGATGTACAAGAAGAAGAACAACAAAGAACTTCTCAATCTGTAATTGATCATAAGGATAAAGGAAAGGGTGTTCTTGTTGAAACAAAGAAGAAAAAGTTAACTTTAGCAGAACTTAGAGCAATTGAAGTGGCTAGGAATGAAGCGTAGCTAGAAAAGTTCAAGAAGAGTTAAATGCTAAAGATAGAGAAAACAGGAAGTTCAAGAAGCTCGAATAGAAGCGACTCAAAAGGTACAAGATGAATTAGATCTTTGAAGTCACGAACCATTCTGATCACTGTTCGGTTAGATTTATGCCAAGACTTAATATAGCTAAAAGGCAATGCTATGATGGCTTATCCGAAAAGTCAAGGGTATAAAGGATTGCGAGTTTAACTATTTTGAGATGAAAAGATTATATGATCTTTGCTAGGGAGGATTATAAGAAAGATGTTGCAGGCATTAAAGATTTTAGAGAAGAAGCTACTTGGTGAAGTCGAAAAAGAAGAGTTTGAAAAGAAAAAGGAAAACGAGTTCTGATTTTAGTTCTCAAAGAAAGTTGAATTAAGATCGAGACTAGTGATGAATTAAAGAATTATCTCGAGTGGTAGATTTTGATTATACAAAGAAAGATGATGACATGAAGATGAACGGATCAAAGATTAGTGTTTTGAAGTTGTGAAATTCAAGGATGGAGATTACATGATTTTTCATAAAGAAGATGAAAGCTTCAAAGTTTTCAAAAGGCTATGGGACTTATCGCACATTATAGATAGAGTTGATCTATTCTACTTATATAATGTGGTAAAGGCTTACTTTGAAAATAATCCATTAGAAGGGATTGGTTTAGTTTACATGGTGATCTCATAGCTGCATGGGAAACGAAGAAGAAAGCAACGATGATATTTGGAAGAATCAAGAAAGCTAGGAAATTGTTTCTTGGAGATTCTTTGAAGAGTCCGGAGTTCATGTTTTAGAGTGGAAAATGGAACAATGATACATATGTTTGCGAAAGAAGATACCCTCTCACAATTGAGCTCATGAGAAGAATGCTAGAGCATGGATTGGAAGTAGAAGAGGATAATGAAACCGCTTGCATGGTTATCAACTTATTTATCAACTGGACTACTATTGTGAAGATGATCAATGGTGGTATGAATTTTATTTGAATAAATACTTTTTGATAAATCGGTACTTTTATTCAAAGTCTTGCCGATCGACGATACTTTCATCAAAATCTTGTTTGCAGATATAAACTAGTTAAATGAATTTTAGAAGAAACCTTTATTTAATAAATATTTTGAAATAAAGGTTGAATAAATGGTTTTGTGATGATAACATCAATAGGTTATCAATCCACCATGGTTACAAAAGGATTGACTAATCCATGAGCAAGCGGCTCGTAAAGATATATCAAATTCGTTTTAGTTGACAACTTGCTAATAAGTTGGATGGTAATTAACTCACCATATCAATAATGTGAAGAGTTGGCTAGCCCACAAGAAAATGGCTTGTGGTAAAGGGTGTGGAAAAACCATTATTGGTAATTAGTTCACAATTAGATAGAAGAAATAACTAGTCCGAGGAAGGTACGACTTTTGGTAAAGACAAATCAAATCTGTTGATAGTCGGTGGTTTGCTAAAAATCATATGGTTATCAATGTACCATGGTCTTACACACCAAAACATTTGGCTACTCCGGAGATAATGGCTTTGGTTAAGAGATCTAAATCCATTAAATTTTCAATGATTCACTTGGAAGTGATGAGAATAGTATGCAACTTAAAGCGAGTTAATGTACAAAATTGTCATATGTTGTTGTGTTCTTTGAAAAGATGGAGCTTCTTTGGATCTTTGTTGTGAAAGAACAATTCTAAGAGATACTTTGACAAGCACGGATATTACGGAGATACAATCTAAAGACTAAGAAACAATCCGTGTTTAAAGATGAAGTCATTAAAGATATATTCACAAAGGAACTTGAAGTCAAGCAAGTAGAATTCAAGTTAGGGGAGGATTGTTGGGATATGAAAGTCTTTGAAGATATGAAAGTCAGTAAGCGCAAAATCTTTGGAAGAAGTCAAAGAGTCAAAGTCTTGCTAAAGACAAAGTCAAAATCTTGCACTATGAAGTCAAAATCTTGCAAGAACAAAAGAAGCTATTATATTCGTTTATGGAAAGAATTGTATTCTATGTTTAGATTACTTGTCGTACAAGGTTACAAATTGTAAACCGACTAGGATATCCTGAGCCTATAAAAGGACTCCTAGATTGGTATTAGAGTGCGACTCCAAAAGAGTTTTAGAGTTTACGAATTAGTGTTTTAGAGAAAAGTTCGATTATCTTAGAGTTGTATTAGAGTATCGCATAATAAGCGATTTAGAGTTTATAATAAAAGTTATTCTTCTTAGCTTTGTTAAGTAAATTCGCACTTAATAAAGATTGCTCGATGTTTCTTTGTTAATAACTTAGGATTTATCCGAGGTTATTAAACCTTAACAAGCTAGTTAAAGTTAGTCTGATTAAAGTATATCGATCCAACATAATGTACATCTAACGCACCTTTCCCTAATGCCTTTAACTAGATCTTCAAGACACCCTTCACTAATGTCTTGTGTCTTGACTTCTAAGCACCCTTCAATAATGCTTCTAGTCTTGACTTCTAAGCACCTACTACAAGTGCTTATTATATGGACGATAGATACCCTTCACTAATATCTTTGTCTTGACACTTGAGACACCTTTCACAAATGTCTTCAACACTTTCTAGGAAAAGAAAAACAATCATCAACAAGAAGACTTCAGTAGTCTTGACGATGAGGAAGCATGGCAACTCATGGACTTGAGCTTGCTTGACTTCAAAGGGGGTGATCTCGCCTTTAGGAGGAACCTAGAAGATCACACAAAAACAAAACTACACACATAGATCTCTTGGATCTGAGGTTAGAGAGTTTTTAACTCTAGGGGAAAGTGTGTTAGAAAGGGGTGAGCAACAATGAAGAAATGGCTCACTATTTATAGAAGAAAAAATCCTCCCACAAGGGATCCGTCTAGAGTAAAGCTAGGGATCCGTGGGACGCTCCTCTTTACCCATGGGTATTTTGGTTATGGGTTATGGGTCATGGGTTGATCCATGGGTCTTTAGCTAAATACAATGTATCTCTTGAGTGCAATGCACCTAGTCACATGGGCATGGGTCAAAACCATAGGTTATGGATATTATCCATATATGATATAAGCATGATGTCATGCAATGGGTTATGGGTCAAGCTCCATGGGTCATGGGCTTTGGGTTGTACCCAACTACATTCAATGTATTTGCCCAATGGGTTATGATACTTAAATTTCTACCCATTTATATTACCCAATATACTACATACTAGTTATGTGTATATTTTACCCAAATATGTAAACACTAGTTGTTGTACATATGTAATATTAAATCATAAAATCACTTATACTTGTTTTAGTGTTTTATATGAAAATGTGAATATGTTAGAAACTATTAGTTCAAACCATTTACGTATTTTATTTGTTTCGTTAAAATGATTTTACGTTTTTTATCGACAAAACATTAGAAGATCGTAAAATATAAATAAACGTTTTTACGACTTATTTGTATTAACAATCTCCCACTTTTGTTGATGACAAAACATTTAATTATTTTAAGGAAAAGCTAAAATTGTAAAAGTTTGAATTTGTAGTTTTACTTTCTTCTCCCTTTTGTTAAAACAAAAGAGCTTGAAAGGAAACTAACACATTGTTTTAGGAAAACATGTGAAAGAAATAAAAAGAAATAGAGAGCAAGCAACGGAAAAGATCTCGTCTTTACTCCCCCGACGAGTCCATCCCTATGTAAGGTCGTCAAGATACTAATTCTAAGCTAGTTTATTTGCAGCTAAGTTTGCAAAAGATTTCGTCTATGTGACGAATATGCTCCCCCTTGTTGATTGCAATTTTGCAAAGGGATGTCATGAAATATAATCCTAGTATAGCAAGTGATTTGCAATGTATTGCTTTGACACAAAGCTCCCCTAGCTTTAGGATGTCAAAGTCTTCATGTGTAAATAACTACAACATAAAGATTAGAAAACAAATATAATGCACAATTTCCTGCAAATGTGATCAAAGTTAGTAGGAAAATAGTTTTATATCACGGATCCCACGGTTCCCTCTAGTAGGGATCCGTCTGAGCATATTAAAAGGATCCATCTGGCCGATGAATAAATTCAGCAAATGGTGGTATAACAAATAATGTTATCACCAAAGTGAGATATGTATTATACAACATAATCATATACTCAGAAATATAACAAGTAGCACGTAATTTCATTTAATAAAACTAGAGTTATGATATACATGACTCTAAAATTTAAGAAAATAAATGATACATGACTAGGAATTTCTAGACCAACTAACGCTTGATATTAGGACACCACTAAAATCTTCTAGCTCAAGTTTATTTAGGTTTAATCTCGTCGAAACGTTCGAGGAGGTGATAGAACATGAAACGTTGGTCTTCTCGTACTTCATGTATCAAACTTTCAACATGGTGACAATCATCACAATCTTTTTCATGGCTAGGTAGTGGTGGTGGAAGAAATGAAATGACTTGATGCGAAGGATCAAGTGAGGCGGCTTGTGGAGCCTCAAACGACGGAGGGATTGGTGGAGGCGCATTTGAGAATGGCTCGACCAAGAATGATGGTGGTGGTAGAAAAGTGTCAACTTCCATATGGTCGGGTGGTTGACTTTGATGATTTCTCATAATTCAAATGGGATTATATGATGGAAACGACGAAAATGAAGCCGGAGCTAATGTTGACTCAACACCTTGATTTTGTACCATTATTCCTCCTAATGAGGAGAATGTTGTCGGCGGGGGAAGATGAGACGGCCTAGAAGGCAAATCCTCTAAATTGTAGAGGTGTGGTGATGATAGTGGAGATGTAAAATAAATAGCTCTAGGAACCAATGGTGATGGTTTAGTGGAAATGATATTGTTTGGCCTAGGAGGTATGGTGGTGTTTGGCAGAGGTAGTTTTGTGGGTACTATCCTTTTAGGAATTGGTTTGATTGGTTGAGAGAAGATCCTTATATTTGTTGTCTTGACCGGAGATGATTCGGTTGAAGAGATTTTGTGTACAACACGAGCAATTTTCTTGGGTGGTTCTTTAGTGGATAAGTTACTACTTGGAGTTTTCCTCATGATGAGATGATTTCAAGGAGTTTGTAAGGGTTTCTTAAGTGCTGAAAATTAGGATGAAGGTGATGACTATGGAAGTCCTAACAATGTGGTTTATAAAGCAAGATATTTGGCAAGTGCATTTAAGCCTTAATCCACTAAAATTCATTGGAATGTGATGATTAACATGCACAAGAGTCAACTTCAGAGTTTGTACTGATCTAGGAACTCATTTAAGATGAGATGGAGTGTTTGAGTTAGAAATATGAGTTGAAATGATTATTTTAGCAAGGTTTGACATAATCTATCATCCGGATCCCACGGTTCCCTCCTCAGAGGGATCCGGCTCTCAGCAGTTATGAAAGAGTAAAATGATGTTTCTAAGATCTAAGATCTATATCACCTTGAGTGTTTCAGTCCTCCTAAGTGTTTTAAATGAAGGGGTGCTTAATTACTTGAAGGTAATGAGTGGTGTAGCTAATGATTGCCTTTTATGGAAGAATTTGGAAGTTTCATGAGTACCAATGAATGACCAAGGATGACACTAAAGATGAGAGTGTCAATTGAAGCTAAATGATCATAGAGATCAGATAGTGACTTAGATGAATGCTTTGGAGAATATCCTAAAGGCTTAAGATGGAAAAAACTAGAATTTGATCAATTTTGACCAATTTTGATGTAAGGATGATTATGATTAATTTTTCTATAAGAGGTTTCCAACGTTTAGATATGAGGGATCATGTGAAAAATGATGTGTGAGCTTGAGAGCAGAAGAGTAATGGATTAAAGTGAAACGATAGATCTACAAGTGTCTTTGAATGTGATCTAGGTGAGTTATTTATGAGTAGGAAAGATCTACTTAATTTGATAAGGACTTAATTTGCCTTAAGACACTATGTGTAGCTTAGTGTGAGGTGTTCTAAGGATATGTTTGAAATAAAATGCTTGCAATTTCATTTTCTGATTGCCGGATCCCACGGTTCCCTAAGTGTAGGGATCCGTCTAGCACAAACTTTAGGATCCGTCCATCTGCTAAGCAGAACCTTTACTAAAGGTATGCAATGATCTTGACAATACATTATATTCCACTGTTAGTTTAAAATGGATTCTAACACTAAGATATTAAATGTAAGATGTTTTATTTCATGAAAGAAATTTGATTACATTGATAAAGCACGAGTATAAGAGGATTGATCCTATTTGAAATACTACTAAGTTCCTTGAGCGTTTTCGCTAGAAGGATCATCACGTGGTTGATGAGTGTTGGTGGAATCAAGAATAAGGAAAGTCTTCATGAGAGATATGTTTAGCGGTTCCATCATCTTGTTCACAAGTACGTACAACGGACTTTGAAATTGAGGATGAAAGTGCATAACGTTATGATAGAGGCGCGTCAAGAACATTCCATAAGGGATGAGTTTATTCTTGGAGCCTTGAAGATTTACAATTCTCCTTGCAAAGAAGTAGGCGAGATTGTATGGTTGTTGTGTTAGCAAACAGTACAACATGTGAGCACAACAAGCGGGAAGGATTTCTCGATTTACCCAAAGACTCCAAACATTCTCACGCAGGATGAGTGTAAGAGGCTTGTACTCTTCTCGGATGTCCCGTGTGAAGATAATGTTTGGATCGGAGTAATATGGTCGAGGTTTGCATATTATGCGATTTAAATCTTCCGGGAGGGTGTGTGAACAATATGGACTATTTTCTTCACGAAAGTTGAAGAGAGAATCAAGAGACCAATCTTGGTGAAGTCACATTGTCCGTGATTTGGAATCCGGAGGATGTGAGCAAAATGCCCAAGGGTTAAAGTAAACTTTTGGTTTTGATATAAAACCAAAGAGATGGAGAGCGATCCTCGTTACGAGCGAGTTCAACTTGCGGAGGAATTCCATTATGAACCTTGGACATATCTTTCGTTGATTTCAAGAAGACATTCTAGTCCTATGGCTCGGAAGGAGGTATTGATACCTTCTTCGAATGTGTAGAGGTGTCTACAATCGTCCTTCGTGGAAGTGACGGTTTCGAGATTATTGAACCCACGGACATGATTGTCGGTGTGTTGGGTTCAAGGAGATGTTCGAGTGTAGACGCTAGTGAGTAAAAATCAAACTCATATTCATGCGTCATAGTTAAACCTATAGAAATGATGAGTTAATAGAAAGTGATGTTTTATGGTCGACCAATGATTATCTAATGTTTTTACTAGATTTTTATTAACAATGGTTTTATCAACATTGACACTTAACTCACTTATGGTTTTGACATTCTAGTGGAATATTACTTTTAGAAAGAAAGTGGTTTTATTTTGCATGAAAAGCAGGTTTTCGATGAGGGACGGTTCCCGGTTCCCTTCAAAGGGATCCGCTAGTACACTTGCGGGATCCGTGGATCCGTAGTAACACAAAAGCAGTTGATAAAAACATAAGTTTTACAGTTTTGTACCACGATATGTGTTTTAGCCTACATTTTCTTTTATCATGCATACAAGACTTCTAATGTATCACGAAAGAGTACGAGACATATAAATCAAAAGAAATGACAAACACATTATGATAATAATAACCTAGATAAACTAGACTATTAATAATATTTCATTTCAATGCTTAGAATGATACAAAAGATTGGGTATATAACCTCAATGTAGATTAACAACACAAAGTAAATGTCTCCGTATGTGAACTTCATCATAGGGAACACACGTGCGATGAGTGTTAAGGCGATGAGCACGAGGACAATGTAAACCATGTTGATGGCGAGCCTTCTTGGTTTCGGATGAGATGAAATAGAGAGGAAGATGAAGTTTTGAATGAGAGAAAATTTTTGAAATTGGAAGATTTGAAAAAGTTGGGATTTGATGAAGTGGTTGACGGAGGGTTTATTTATGGGGAAGGAAGAATTTTTGAGATTTGTGTTTTGTTTTATTATTAGAAAGATATGATTTTTTTTTGGATTAAGTGAGACAAAACACAAGTTTTATAAACCATGATTTTTAGACGAAAAAGTGACACGTATGTGAGAAAAATCTTCCTAATGAAGCTATATGTAAAAATGTGTATACACGAAAGCTACTCAAATAAATACCTAAGTAATCACACTTGTTTATTAAACTAACATCATTTAGAGATAAGTGGAAAGTCATACCTCAAATGCACTTAGGAATGTTTTTACAAATGACACAGCAAATGTCAGAAGACAATTCCAGCTCCTTTATGCTTAAGATACCTTCTTAGGGAAGGTAATCTTTATTATTAAGCAAATCCTATAGCTTGATAGATGTGAGCCTTGACCAATCAACATGACAAAGAGGATTAGTGCAATTAAATGAAAACGTGAATAAGAAAAATGTTGTTATCAAATCAACATCCAAACATATAGTTTTAAAAGACATGGTGTTTGTTTTTATGAAAAACCTTCTTTGTAGTTTTCAATTAACCATGGATCGTATCAAGTTTTTAAAGTACAATTTACTTCAAGAAACTTGGCAACGAAGCTCTGATGCCAATTGTGGAAAACTAGAAGGGGGGGTTGAATAGTTTTGCCAATTAAAACTTCCTTTTAATTTATTTAAATCGACTTATGTCAATCCATTTGGATGTGTGTGTTGGATGTTGATAAACAAGCATATAAAGGTATGTAATGAAAAGATAAGAGTAATAAGCACAAAACCACAACGCGAGTATTTATAGTGGTTCGGCTACAAGAACACCTTCCTTGCCCTACTCCACTCCCTGAGTCACCTACTCGAGAGTTCGTAATCACTACACCAATCTCCTTATGGCGGAGAAGCCTTCACAACGTTGCCTACCCTTTTTCCGGTGCTAGGCTAACCACCGGATTCTTTCACTCCAAGGTGAACCACACCTACACAACGTCGCCTACCCTTTATCTGGTACTAGGCTAAGTACCTAGTTCTTTCACTCCAAGGTGAACCACACCTACACAACGTCGCCTACCCTTTATCAGGTACTAGGCTAAGCACCTAGTTCCATTGCAATGGAGGAACTAATACCCAACACTACACCAACGACTAATCCCAAAGGAGATCCACTCCTTTTTACAACATCCTTGGATCTAGTACTAATCCTTGGATCTAGTACTAATCTATCTTGTACATCGAAACACACCATATCGAATGTACATCTAAGGCACCTTTCCCTAATGCCTTTAACTAGATCTTCAAGACACCCTTCACTAATGTCTTGTGTCTTGACTTCTAAGCACCCTTCAATAATGCTTCTAGTCTTGACTTCTAAGCACCTACTACAAGTGCTTATTATATGGACGATAGATACCCTTCACTAATATATTCGTCTTGACACTTGAGACACCTTTCACAAATGTCTTCAACACTTCTTAGGAAAAGAAAAACAATCATCAACAAGAAGACTTCAGTAGTCTTGATGATGAGGAAGCATGGCAACTCATGGACCTTGAGCTTGCTTGACTTCAAAGGTGGTGATCTCGCCTTTAAGAGGAACCTAGAAGATCACACAAAAACAAAACTACAAACATAGATATCTTGGATCTGAGGTTAGAGAGTTTTTAACTCTAGGGAAAGTGTGTTAGAAAGGGTGAGCAACAATGAAGAAATGACTCACTATTTATAGAAGAAAAATCTCATTCCTCGGATTCCGGATCCCTCCCATGAGGATCCGTCTAGCGTAAAGTTAGGGATCCGTGGGACGCTCCTCTTTACCCATGGCTATTTTGGTTATGGGTCATGGGTTGATCCATGGGTCTTTAGCTAGATACAATGTATCTCTTGAGTGCAATGCACCTAGTCACATGGGCATGGGTCAAAACCATTGGTTATGGATATTATCCATATATGATATAAGCATGATGTCATGCAATGGGTTATGGGTCAAGCTCCATGGGTCATGGGCTTTGGGTTGTACCCAACTACATTCAATGTATTTTCCCAATGGGTTATGATACTTAAATTTCTACCCATTTATATTACCCAATATACTACATACTAGTTATGTGTATATTTTACCCAAATATGTAAACAATAGTTGTTGTAAGTAAAACCTCTATAAATTAATACTCGATAAATTAATTAACCTTGATAAAATTAATAATTTGTCCAATCCCAACTTGGGACCAGTACAAATTTAGACCTCAATCGATAACATAATAAGATAATAATTTTTTTGAAACCCCAGTGTATATATTAATCCCAACGAAACTATAAATTAATAATTACTAAAAATTTCATATATATGTATAAGTGTGTGTGTGTGTGAGATACACTTCGAAATCCTAAGACTGGAGGGCAAGGGACCGTGAGTGAGTCACCTTACCCTCACTCACTCGCTAGTCACCATGCCGGCCATATACACTCACTCGCTAGTCTCACATTTCTAGGCAAATTAAGGTGACTTGCTCACCTTATTGATTTGTGTGAAGCAAGTATTTTGTGTGTGTTAAAAAGAAAAAAATTAAGGTGAGTGGGAGTGAGTGTTTTGTCCACAAATAGGTGAGTGAGAGTGAGTGGAAGAGAGAGGAGAGAGAAAGTTGATGTGGCGCTGAAGTGTAAGGTGAGTGGGTACTCTCCTTGCCTTCCAGCCTGAGATTGTTTAGTAAAAAATGAATCCATAGTCACTTGTTTTTTGTTGAATTTCAAATATATATTGAGTTTATTTTAAAATCTCCTTGTTGCACTAAAGAGTTGATGCGTTGTCTTCTCGTATTGCAATAAAAAGTGTTAATTTTATTTTCGTATAATGTCAATTGGAACGTGTTTTTCAAATTTATATTTCGTCTCTAATGAGTATACATTGTAACTAGCTAGTATATTAGAGTTGAAAATTTAATGGCCATACGTAAAACCTCTTTAAATTAATAAATTATTAATGTATCGATATAATAATATCTCGCTAAATTAATAAAATATCATGGTCCCAACACTATTAATTTATAGAGGTTTTACTGTATGTAATATTAAATCATAAAATCACTTACACTTGTTTTAGTGTTTTATGTGAAAATGTGAGTATGTTAGAAACTATTAGTTCAAACCATTTACGTATTTTATTTGTTTCGTTAAAATGATTTTACGTTTGTTATCGACAAAACATTAGAAGATCGTAAAATATAAATAACGTTTTTACGGCTTATTTGTATTAACAGACGTGTATATCCTTGACCCTTCCCACAAAATTGCAAACCCCACCGAGATACTTAGGGTCCCTCCTAATCTTAAGTCGCGCATTCATTATGTCATTGTAAATAGCTGATGACATCACATTGATGGGAGAGTCCGTATCTATGTAAGCGTGCTCAACATTCCTATATCCAATCATACAAGGGATCTTGATGTTTCAGGGATTTCCTCTCCTAATCTTTGGGCATATTCTAATGATGGGTGATTGAGGATTATCGATTATGTATTGGTGGTTTGCAACTTCTTCCTCAATGGGATAGCAATTAAAATAGACACTAGTCTCCTCATTCTCACTTTCATTTACTAAGTCACCACTTGAACTATTGCTAATCATGGAGGCAACAATTGAAGCACTAACCACTTTTTCAACAGTGTCCCTAATTTTACTATGAAATACCCCACCCAAATCTCGAAGTTCATTGATTTTACTAACAATTCGGTTGCGACGAGGGTTGGAGGGATGTTGGTCAATTGGTTGGCTTGGAATGGGGGGGGGCCAAAACTTAGCGAGGAAACGGGTGGTGAGATCATCCCAACTTGAGATGGATCCGGCGGGAAGTCGCTCAAGCAAATTATTAGCTTGTTCTCGTAGAGAGAATTGGAAGAGACGCAAGTGCGTGGTCTCCCGAGTGGTAGCATCAAGGTCAATGGAGTCAACGATTTTAAGGAAGTCCTTGAGATGCTGATTAGGATATTCGGAACGAAGTCCATGGAATGCACATCCGTTTTGCACCAACCGGATGGCGTCGGATCGCAGGGACGTAGTATGAGCTTGATCGGGGAGCTCAATGGTTTTTAATAGCCTTGATGGCTCGGTCTAGAGTATTCACTAAGAGTACGACCTCTTGGTGGGTCATTTGGTGGTGGGTTGATGGGAAATGGTTGATTTGGTGGGTAATCACCTTCCATGATGAAAAGTGATGAGGTTACAAACAAAGACACGAAGAGGGGGATAGACTACAACGAAGCTCATGAAAATGAGAAAAAATCTTACTTGATAGGAATCAAGCAAGGGAACCTAAACGAGATAGAGATCTAACTAGCTATTCTATCCCCTGGCAGAGGCGCCAAAAACTTGATGCGCGCGGGAGGCATTCGGGGTGAAAGAAACTTCCTTTTCGTCGAGCAAGTTTTTCAACCTCCTAGGCAGTGAACCTAATCGTTGTAGTTTAGTATTGGGTAAGCCTCGGGGATTGATATCGTTCTCTAGGGGAATAGGAATGCTAGTAAGAAATATATGACGAGAAGGTAGGGGTTGAGGATAATTTTTTTTTTCTTTTTTAATATTTTTTATGGTTTTTTAGAAAGCTAAGGTAAAATTTCGGGGCAATTGGTTTGGGGGTGGTACTTCTACCGATTACTCTACTTATCTAATTATCTAATTACTACGGGTAGCTTATGTCTAATTGAAGTGTGCTCGTATGATGATTAAAAATATATTTACCTAGATACTATTACTCCCTAGTTATCTTTTATTGGTCGGTTGAATTGTTACACCTTATCTTAACGCGTTGTATTCCTAAGGTCGTAGGGTATGCGTGCCCCCTAGTTCTTTGAGGTTATCTCTCGTATGTGACCTACGAAGTCGGCAAGCCTAAGCTATTTCATCCATAGACACATCATCATAAAGCATACTCAAGCATTAAATACAACAAATGATGACTAGTTGCACTCCTAAGCCAATTTACAATTAAGATAAGAAACAACCTAACAATAATCAATAACTAGGTTTCATAGATCTAAGCAAACACACAAGAAATTTAGCTAGACATGATAAACAAGCAACACAATCAATCAAATACGGGATAGACATAATGTTACTTTGGATTAAAATACTTATCTCGATGTGTAAAATAGGGTATGGGACCCTAAGATATTGTCCAATTCGGATTACAAACGATTTAGGCTTTTTTCTCCAAAGGTCTACCTCTCAAATACAGAAAAATCAAATTCTATATATAGATTTACAACTGCGACGACGTCACCTTTTGCATGGGGGACGCCATTCACCGTCATTAGGGTTTCCTCCAGGCCAAGTCATCGATGGGACGATGTCACCTTAGAGTTGTGGACGCCGTCGGTCTTTAGTGGGACGTCATCTTGATTCTATATCTGGGCGTGCGGGTTGAAAGCCGTGAGTGGCCTCCAATATTAAGACGTGACGCCGTCGGTTATGTGACCGAAATTTCCACCGAGCCGTCGCGTGCATTTTTTGACCAAGTATTCATAGAGGGACGACGTCGCCCTTTGGTTGGGATGCCGTCAGGTAATGTTGATCGGTTTGAGTGGCTTCGTTTTGCCATTTTCTTCATGTATTTGTTCCTTTTCGTCCAAACATGCTTCATTCAAGCATTTTGCTTCCAAAAGGCCAAAAAAGTGAAAAGGAACGAAATTAAGCATTAACGGATATAAAATTGGTCGATTTAGGGCTTAAATGACCCCCTAAAAGTGTACATTTTAAATCCTTATCAGGTTGTAAGTATTCGAACCGGAATTTTCGTATAAGATTTCGTATGAGCCGAAAACTATTTCTGCAAATAGTCGAAGGTATTGAATCTTATACTTCCAAAAATATTCCAGATCATTTTAATTTCTTTAGGTAATCACCCGATTGTACGAGTCGAATGAGTTTAAGTGTTCTTATGAAGTGTACGTCTGCCATACGCCAATTGGCGTGCGACACCTCACCCGATGCATTTGATGAATACTTGAAAATGAGTGAGCATACTTCGCGTTATTGTCTTGATAATTTTAACAACTGCATTATTGATTTGTTTATGCCGGAGTATTTAAGAAAACCAACATGGGCCGACATTCAAAAAATTTATTAACAACATGAATAGTGTCATGGTTTTCCGGAAATGCTTGGTAGCATTGATTGTATGCACTGGGAATGGAGAAATTGTCAGGTGGCTTGGCAAGGGCAATTTGGTAGGGTGATAAAAAAATACTTAACAATTATGCTTGAAAATTTGTTTCTCAAGATTTATGGATTTGGCATGCATTTTTGGGATGGCGAGGCGAATAACGATATTAATGTTTTGGACAACTCTCCGTTATTCGACGACATTCTTTTCGACGGTGCCCAAGAACCCTTATATGGTTAATGGAACTAGGTATGAGCAGGGTATTACTTGGGTGACGGAATTTACCTACAATGGGCAACTTTCGTCAAATTCTTCTCGTCAACAACTGACGAAAAACATACTTACTTTAAAAGGAAACAAGAAAGTGCCCGAAAGGATATTGAACGTGCTTTTGGTGTACTTCAAGGACGTTGGGGTATCATACAACAACCGGCACGCCAACTGGAAATTGTTAAGATACGTAGAATCATGTATTCTTGCATTATTTTGCATAACATGATTATAAAAGATCAAAAACTTGCATTACGTGACTATAATGAAATGTGGGTGGATTCGTCAGCACATTTGAGGCAACAAAGATGGGTCAAAAGATGTGATACTCACCGTCGTAAGGCAAAAGAAACGCCACCAAGAAACGCATACCCAACTCAAAATGGACCTTATGGAGCATGTTTGGCAGAACAGTCTTGAACGACAACAACAAGAGAGCGACGATGATGAATAAATATTTGCTATGTTTCATTATTTTTTTTCGTTGTAATTTTTTTTAGTTATTTTATATTTCGTATTGTAATATGTTTAAGTTAAGGTTATACTTTTTAATAAATGAAGTGTTTGTTTTAGTTTAGGGGTTGAATTTGAAAATATTTGAGCTAATGTTTAACCTTAGGAATGTTATGATAAGGGGTGTTTTTTTGTTGAGTTAATGTAAAATGTTAAAGCTGATGTGACGCTGACGTGACAAAGGTTAAAGGTTAACCTGAGGTAACCACACCTAGCGCTCCTAGGGTCTATTTCCTGCACATAAAAGCGCTCAATTTTTTTTGCGGATTTAGGTTTTTTTCTAATTTTCGTTAACCCACTTCGTTAGTAAATTACATGTTTGGTCTTTGAGTTTGTATAATCATTTCATGCACTATCCATCACGACCAAAAAAAAAATCAAAAGAAAGTTTTTGAAAAAAATCGGTACAAAAGTTTCCAAAAAAATTTCAAAAATTTTTTCGAAAAGAAAAAAAAAATTCAAAGATTCAAAAATATTAAAAAAAAAATCGTAAAGAAAAAAAGTTCAAATATTTCCAAAAAAGTTTCAAAAAAATTTCAAAAAAAAAATCAAAATTCTTTTCGAAATTTTTTTTCGAATTTTATTGATAAACTTTTTTATAGAGTATCTTTTTCAAAAATATTTTTTTTTGAAAATTGTTTTCTAATTTTTTTTCGAAAATATTTTTTTGGTGGTGGTGGATGGTGCATGTAATGATTATACAAACTTAAGGACCCAACACGTAATTTACTAACGAAGTGAGTTAACGAAAGTTAGAAAAAATTTAAATCAGCTAAAAAAAAGTTGAGCGACTTTATATGCAAGAATAAAAAGTACTTTAATTGAAAATAGACCATAAATTAAGTATTTTTTTGTGTCATTTACCTCTTAATATTTTTATTTATTTTTAATAAGAATTATAAACATTGAGAAGTAACAATGATATTATTAGTTTTCAAATGGATCTTGTGTACTTTTAACTTCTTTAAAATATTAGGTCCTACTATTAATATCCATTGGCTCTCATTTTAAAATCCTCCTTACCCACATTCTGTTAATAGTATAACACAGTTTTTTTGTTTTGTTTCGTATTTTTATCAGTTTAATACTTTTAACTTGTTAAAATATATATTTTCTGTTCTGTCAGTTTCGTAGTTTTATAATAAAAACATTACTAGAAAACTTTTTAAAAAAATTTCAAAATTAAAAAAAAAAGAGAGTATATTACTGGTTATTTTGGAGGGTATGGATAACTTGTCTTTAAAATATTCATCTTTTACACCCGAATCTCGAGAGTAACAAATATTTTCTTACGAGTATTACTAGTTTAAAACGAAAAAACGAAAATTCAAATTTGGCTAAAGGCTTATAGGAGGCTTATGGGCTTAAATTTCAAAAGCTCATTATAAGCCTCGTTTGGCGTAGAGGCTTATAGGAGCTTTTGATATTATAAGCCCAAGCCCCAACCCAAAAATAAGGCTAAAATTTTTATAAGCCTCAAATATAAGCCTCGTTGATACTAAATTACTTAAGGGTGATGGGGGCCGATACAAAATTCCCATCCATGCCAAAAATTGTCATCTCTCTCAACCAATAGGAGAGTGTCATATCACCTCCACCATTTCCGTGCCAATTTTCAATAACTAATGGTGGTGGATGCAAAATTGATTTTTTTTGCCAATTTTTGGCATGGTTTTTTATATAGAAAAAAAGTTGGTTTAAAAAAAAAAAAAAAAAACCCAACGGTCAAATCCAAAAGCCCAACGGCTACAAGAGTCGTCATAAATATGCCGATGCTGATGCCGCTTGCCGATTTCCTCATAGGGGGTGGTGTATGCCGCCAATACGATATCACTGATCTGCCAGTCATGTCAACGACCCCATCACCCTAATTACTCACAAAATATCTAATATATACATATGTTTATTTAATTATATGTTTTTAGTAATTTTCAACAATAAGTTGCAACTTTAACTAATTTCAAAAAAGTTTATGAAAATAAAATTTAGGGCCGACTTATAATATGTTCACACCTCAACTTGGTCCCAATTTGCGCCAAATATACCCTATATAGCATTAGTTATGGTACTTAGTCGTATAATTTTGGAATTTAACTTAAATAAAGGAGGTGATTTGCACATTATATAAATAGATTGAGATACTTTAATTAATTGTGTTTGAACATTTATGCCGTCACATGAGTGAAAATGTAAGAGTATTTGTGAGATTATAAATGTTCAAAGACAATTAATTGGAGTGTCTCAATCATTTAATAAAGTGTTGCAAATCATCTCCCAGTTAAATAAAATAACAACTTGTAAGTCAACTATGTAGTCAAAGAAACTCAAGGACTGAAAGTTTTTAACAGTGTTTCTTGTCTAACCTGTAACTGCATCATCATACGTCACTTTCCATTTCCATCAAGTTTAACTGAACAACTATTGGTTTTTACCATTACCACAAGTCTTCAACAAAATCTCACTGTCAGTTCATTTAATCACAACCACTCCGTAATTCTCTTTGTTTATTATTATATAATATAATATTTTAATCGTTCCATTTTAAGTTTAATTTAAAATACATCCATTGTGTGTTAATATTAGGGGTGTTCAAAAAATCCAGAAACCGACGAACCCGTACCGATCCGATCAATCCAAATCGCAAAACCGATAACCGAGAAAACCGAAACCGAAAAACCGCTTATCACGGTTCGGTTTCGGTTTTCTTTTAGTTATCCGTATTCCGAACCGAAGGCAGTGTATAATATCCATGAAGGTTTTAACAAACCATTCATAAAGATGTCTGATTAACTATATTATTGCACTACTTTTATCATATAATGATTTTGCTTATCTAATATGATCATTTACTAACGTTTATGGATTACATATGATTAATATGATCGTAATCTATAAACGTCAAATAATTAGTATTAGTTCTTTTGTTACATATGGTAATTTGAATGTTTTATTATGACGAACAACATTACTATTACTCTAATCTCTTCAATGTTATTTAATCTTACTAAAATGACATATTACGCTCTAATTTATGTTATTGTTTGCCCGATTCGATTCGATTAATTTTTAAAATGGTTAAT
Organism: Chrysanthemum lavandulifolium; assembly: GCA_022545495.1. NCBI lineage: Eukaryota > Viridiplantae > Streptophyta > Magnoliopsida > Asterales > Asteraceae > Chrysanthemum > Chrysanthemum lavandulifolium. Next base: position 121,256,190 of record CM040245.1, read on the forward strand.
GTGACCGAACCGCGGTAATCATCATTTCGAATACCGTATGTCCGTTACCTCGCTTAAGACGGTTCGGTTTTGGATAGTAGAATGAACTACCTACCATGATGGATAAGAAAATCTCTAACCAACCGAAGTAGAAACCACAGTGAGCACCCCCTAGTTAATATGTAGAAAATTTGTGTATATCAAAAAAAATTAGTCTGTAATTTTCCCAAAATTCCATTCATATATATATACGAGCTGGTTTAGGAATAATTAAGTCGTGGTTAACTTCCATAGAAATTTATTACTCAACCCGTCTTATTTTAAGTGTGTATTTTTAAATTTTTTTTTTTTTTTTTCTTTTCTAAAAACAACGTCTACTTGTAATGAATAAAAGTATTATTCGTTACTTTACTTATTTTACACTTAAATAATTTTCATATCATAAAATATGCATTCAATTAATGCATTAATTGTATGATATGATTAAGAATGAAATTTAACTCACTTTAATTTACATTTCTGTCACATATCGTTTTTCTAACTTGTGTCCTAAAGTCACAAGTTAAGACTGTAATCTGTTCGAAAATACTGGGAACTTACATAAAAGTTGTGTACTTTTCAATAGGTCCACGCAGATTTTCGGTGTCTTAACTCAGAACCCACAAGACAAAGATTTAAAACCCATCATAAAATGCAAAAAATTATTTTTGAACATTTTTATTATCAGATAAATTATTTATTTTTTTCTCATGACTAATACAAAAAAATAAAAATAAAAAAATGTTATATTATAGTAGTCACTTATAAGCTACTACCTCCGTCTCAATTTAATTGTCAGGAGAGAGAAAACACAAAGTTTAATAAAAGTGGGGCAACTTTAATTTTCAACCACACAAATAGAATATTCGCCTTTTAGATTCTCTAGTTTTTACTAAAAAAAGAAAGTGGACAATCTTTTTGAGACATCCAAAAATGAAAATATGGACAATTAAATTGAGACGGAAGGAGTACTTATTTTAACATTTATTTGATAGTTACGTATTGAAAATTCATATTCAATTGAGACCACGAAAATAGTAGCATGAATATTTATTATAAAATGAGTGAAGTATTAACGTGTATTGTATAAAGTACATTTTTTTATAGATTAAGTGTCACATTTAAGAATAAATCTTTTCCTTTTCTCGTTTCAACCAAATACTTTTATCATGATTAAAATAATTATTTACACAATTATATACTGGAAAAGATTATCTATGAATGAAAAAATATGTACTTTTACTAATCTTCCTACTAACATGTGTCTATCATTAAATGATAAATAATAAATCGAGTCGTTTACCAAGAAAGACTCTAACAATAACACCATAACACCAATACTTGTGCGTCGCCCACGGTACCACATCGGCTTTAACATTTAACATTAACATCGCTAAAAAACACCCACAACAATAACATCCCAATAACATCAATAACATTCCCAACGATTTATAACAATTTCATTTAGGGCATAAATGAAAAAAAAAAAAAAAAAAACCTCAAATAACGCGGTTGGGGCATCAACGCCACCAAATAACACCACTTTAACACCGGGGTTCCAATGGTAACACCGAATAACTTGCCGGATTAGCGACGCGCTTAACGCCGGATTCCGGCGTTATTGATGAAGTCTTAAAAGCACCCATCCATAACACCATAACACCAATAACACCGCTCACGTCGGCCACATCGAACTTTAACATTTAACATTAACATCCCAAAACACTCCTATTCATGACATCCCAATAACACCATAACACCACTAATATTTTATATTTTCAATTTCAACCCCTAAACTAAAACAAACATTTCATTTATTAAACAAAAAACATTTCATTAAAACTTAAACCATATTACAATACGAGATAAAAAATAAAAATACAACGAAATGAAAGAAAAAAAACACCGCAATTAAAACGTTACAACAAATTAAAGGAAATACGATCTACCGACGAGGTTTCGAGTTGTATTTTGCGATGATTTGATCTTTTTTCGTCATTGATCCACCGCACGACCATCGGATCTTGCCTCAAGATGGCGCCATCAAAAACTTGATCTCTTCCAACCGGGTTATTGTGAGCTCTTTTTCTGCGTGGCCCGTCACGCCGCCGGAGACTTCTCGTTTCATACGAAACTCATTTGCCATAGTTCGGTGAAATAAAAGTCGACGAGCTCGTTACTCAGGTCTTGTTCCCCGGTGCTTGTTGTAGTCTCGGATCGTGCTTTCTTGGTAGACGCGTTCTTTCCCGTAGGCGTGGTTGTTCATCACTACCAAACAAAGCCTCGTTTGTTTGGCGTGGGACTTCACGGTTAAATCAACCGGTGCCCGGTCTCCCATTTCTTATAATGACGCAAAACATCCCAGCGTCATCCGCACCAAACAGTGCTCATCTGCTTTCCTCACGATACCATTGCTTTGCCCGCTTCATCACATCCACCTCACTTTCACCGCTTGCTCTCGCTTGCGACGCACGTAACAAGAGTTGAACTGTGCATATCCTGCTCAACGATGTTCATTTGCTTGACATCATGTCCTTGGTACGCCGTTGAAAGTTGAGTCTATTGAACTCATTTCGACTCGATACCAAAGCGTATCTCTAGGTTGGCACTTTCCAACTTTTGGATCCTCCAAAGCATGTATGTAACACCTTGCAGTAATGCTTCTCCTCGCTGAATTCCAACGATTGTAACGACAACCTCCTCATCGTAATCAATTGGTTCGGGCTCGGGGTCTTTGGATTTTTGGATTTTCGCATCACGACCTTTTCCTTTTTCTTTGGAGATATGGGTGTCTCAAAGACATCATCTTCGGTTTGTGATTGCGCGATTGTGTGTGAATTGAAGGTTTTGAAAGTTGGAGTTTAAGGTGTTTTGTTGGTTTTGTTGTTGCCAAAACAAGAATGTTTGTTGTTGTTTCCACATTTCTTGGCTTGATAAGCCTAGTGCTAAGGTTATGTATGATTAACACATAAACTGCAGGAGCTTAGATAAAAACACAAATTCTAAAAAAAATTGTATATTACTTTTCCGTTTGATGATAAGTATTTGTATTTATATTTTTGGTTGTTAGAAATGATTGTCCACTTTATATTACTTTTCCGTTTGTTAGTATTTATAAAAATTTTGCATTTTCAAAGTGAAAACTTGTTATCAGATAAAATAGATACAACAACAACAAACTCAATCTCGTCGAGACAGGGTACCAGATAAAATAGATAATAGAATATTATTTATCAAAAAATAAAAAGAAACATGCTTATATCATTTGTCAAGTTATATTTAGTAAACGAAAAGAAAAAGAGAAGTCTTCAAAGTCTTTAACTCTATGCAAACACACAAACACAAAAGGTACAAAGTAAAATAAAAAGAGACAAAGGAGAGAGAAAAATAGTATAGTAAAATATAAAGAAAATGCAATCACAAGAACCATCCCAAGATGAGATAATAAAAAACAACAAAGAGCAATGGAGATGGTCTGAAATGCAAGGCCTTGAACTTAACTCTTCTTCAAACCAAAACAATAACAATAACAACTTAGACCCTCTTAGTGAAGAAGATAAAGAAGCTTCCAACATGGAAACTCAAGTTCAAAATGGTAACAAAAAAGATGGTGTAAAAAAAGAGAAGCAGAAAGATGATATCACAGTTGGGTTTGGAGAGTTGTTTAGATTTGCTGATGGGTTGGATTATGTTTTAATGGTGATTGGTACTATTGGTGCTTTTGTTCATGGTTGTTCTTTGCCTATTTTCTTGAGATTCTTTGCTGATCTTGTTAATTCATTTGGTTCTAATGCTAATAACATTGATAAGATGAGTCAAGAAGTGTTGAAGGTATCAACTTTTTTTCATATCTTCTTTACTAAAAAAGTGATTCCTTTTGTTCATGTTTTTATAACTTTTTCATTTTTGCAGTATGCAATGTATTTCCTTGTGGTTGGTGCTGCAATATGGGCATCTTCATGGGCAGGTTTATATCAAATTTTTATATATTTTTATTTTTTTCTTACTTTTTTTTGGTAAAGAATGGAAAATTTGACATGGGTAATTTTTACTTTTGTAGAAATATCATGTTGGATGTGGACAGGAGAGAGGCAATCAACAAAAATGAGGATTAAATATTTAGAAGCAGCATTAAGTCAAGACATACAGTTTTTTGACACTGAGGTCAGAACTTCAGATGTTGTATTTGCTATCAATACTGATGCTGTTATGGTTCAAGATGCTATTAGTGAGAAGGTAATAATATAACCTTTTTTTATAAATATTTTTTCAGTACTTATGATGGTTTTTATTAAACTATGTGTTATGGTATTGTGTATGTATTGTAGCTAGGGAATTTTATACACTATATGGCAACATTTGTTTCTGGATTTGTGGTGGGATTTACAGCAGTTTGGCAATTAGCACTTGTGACACTAGCAGTGGTGCCTCTTATTGCGGTAATTGGTGGTATTCATGCCACCACATTGGCTAAACTTTCTTCTAAAAGTCAAGAAGCTCTTTCACAAGCTGGAAACATTGCTGAGCAGGTTATACACCATTAAATTTAACTTGTTTTCTATTGTCTTTTAGATAACTATATTTAAAGCATAACTTTTTTGTCATCTTGGTAACTGACATAATTTTTAGGAAATTTAAGAAATTAATAAACTTGCTAGTTTTCCTCTGTTTTTCTATCTTGGTACTCTTGATTTTGAGCTAATTTGAAGTAAAAATAAAAACTTTATCTGTTTTTGATATGGATTAAGTCATGAAATTGTTGTTTATAATAGGAAAAAAACAGTGTTTTGCATTATGGGTATCTTCTTAATTTATCCAAATTTGCAGACTATTGTACAAATTAGGACTGTTTTGGCATATGTTGGTGAATCAAGAGCATTGCAAGCTTATTCATCTGCATTAAAGATTTCACAAAGACTTGGATACAAAAGCGGTTTTTCGAAAGGATTCGGGTTAGGAGCAACATATTTTACAGTCTTTTGCTGCTATGCACTTCTTCTGTGGTATGGTGGCTATCTTGTTAGGCACCATCAGACCAATGGAGGACTTGCCATTGCCACCATGTTCTCGGTCATGATTGGTGGACTGTAAGTACTTTATTTGTACAATAAATTTAGCATTTTCATTGTAAATCATCTAATTTTTTATCATTAAAAACTACAGTGCATTAGGCCAGTCTGCCCCAAGTATATCAGCATTTGCAAAAGCTAGAGTAGCTGCAGCGAAGATCTTTCGAATTATAGATCACAAACCAAGCGTTGACAAAAACGCGGAATCTGGTTTGGAGTTAGATTCGGTTTCGGGACTAGTAGAGCTTAAAAATGTCACCTTTTCATATCCTTCAAGACCAGATGTTAAAATTCTTGATAACTTTAGTTTAAGTGTTCCTGCTGGTAAAACCATTGCTTTGGTCGGAAGCAGTGGATCTGGAAAAAGCACAGTGGTTTCTCTCATTGAAAGGTTCTATGATCCTACTTCAGGTAAATGACAATGACTCTTCATTTACTCAGTCCAACCAACATACCTATGTACAGTTTTTAACTTTTTTTTGCCATACTGTACAACAAAATATTTGCTTTTGACAATTCTTTTATGTCACTGACAATATTGTTTGCCCTTTTGTTTAGGCCAGTACACTAGGATTGTATTTTGTGGCACACAATTAATAAGCATGTGTTACTTTTTACAGGACAAGTAATGCTTGATGGACATGACATTAAGGGACTTAAATTGAAATGGTTAAGACAACAAATTGGTTTGGTTAGTCAAGAGCCAGCCCTTTTCGCCACAACCATTCAAGAAAATATACTATTGGGTCGCCCCGATGCATCAATGATTGAGATTGAGGAAGCCGCTCGTGTTTCCAATGCTCATTCGTTCATTATTAAGTTACCCGACGCTTATGATACTCAGGTAAATCCTTATTTGCACCGTAAGGGTATTTTTGTCATTATGTAGTGGGCCAGTTAGTTTACTTTTTGTTCTTGTGTTTGTTTAGTGGGGGCGCACTTGGATGGAGTATGTTGGGGGGTAAAAATAAAGTCACTTATTATGCCTAGAAGGTGAAAAACATGATGGCTTTCTTTTGTCAAAGTTGTGTGCTTTTTTTGTTGCCACATTGTTACATTTTACTAATTGGATGAAGGGCCCATTTGGTCAATACAAACCCATGTACTTGGTTCAAAAAGTCAAACTATGGGAGGTGAAGTTTTCTTCAAGGACATCCATTAATGGTGATTATATACAACATGGTTCCTGAGTCAATAGTGCATGTGCTGATGTATAGATCCATGCTACTATGGATGGGAGTAGTTGACCAAAAACTCAACACTAAACATGATCTTTTATAATGTTAAAGTACACAGCAATTAAGAACAAAATCCGAGATTTAATTTGACCAAGAGCATGTTGAAGGAACCCTTTGACCACCAAGTTTAGAGGGAATAATGCAAGATTAGATGCTTATTAGATAAACATTAAAAAATAGAAAAGAAATGTTGGGTCTTGGTCAAACTACTAATTTCTCTTATCCAGACAAATTCCTGAAATTATGGTAAAGTTATGTTTCTAAAAATATTATTATTTTTTAGGTTGGCGAGAGGGGTTTACAACTATCGGGTGGTCAGAAGCAGAGAATAGCGATAGCAAGGGCAATGTTAAAGAATCCAGGGATATTGCTTTTGGATGAGGCAACAAGTGCTTTGGATTCCGAGTCTGAAAAGTTGGTTCAAGAGGCGTTGGATCGGTTCATGATTGGGAGGACAACTCTTGTGATTGCTCACCGTCTCTCCACCATACGGAAGGCGGATCTCGTGGTAGTTTTGCAGCAGGGTAGTGTTTTGGAAATGGGAACTCACGATGAGCTTTTCGCAAAGGGCGAAAATGGTACTTACGCTAAGCTCATAAAGATGCAAGAAGTAGCCCATGAAACTGCTATGAATAATGCCAGAAAGAGTAGTGCCAGGTAGTTCATCATCCCATATAAAATGCTCACTACTGTTTGACTTTTAATAGTCAATGGGACTTAATTTCAACTTGAAGATAGATTCTGATTCTCTTAAATTCTAATGAAACTTATCATACATAAAAAATCCATTAAAATAACATGTAATGTTGGATGCTAAGTTCATGGCAAGATTCCTATTTATATTTGTTAAAAATCTGATTGGTCTGACCTCAAAAGTCAAACTTTAGCTATGCAATTAGGATTTACATGTTGACTTTTAAGGGTATGACTTAAGTTCAACTCAAAATTGATATGAATTTTTAAAATATACAGTAAAACATAAGCAATTTGTTAAAACTAAATACAATAAGTGAAAATTCTCGACTTGGCATTAGTTAAAAAATTCACATCTAATAATTATCTTGTTAAAAAAGTTACTTTGGCCTTAAAAGTCAAATAGTACCTTCCTTGATCCAGATATGTTTACTTATGGTGGTTCTTTGTCGTCTAGGCCTTCTAGTGCAAGGAATTCAGTAAGTTCACCTATAATCACCCGCAACTCATCTTACGGGCGATCACCTTACTCCCGGCGATTATCAGACTTTTCAACATCAGACTTTAGTCTATCAATGAAGGTGGATACCCTAGTTACCGTCACGAGAAGCTTCCCTTTAAGATGCAAGCAAGTTCCTTTTGGCGCCTGGCAAAAATGAACTCACCTGAATGGACATATGCTCTGATCGGGTCTGTAGGGTCTGTGATTTGTGGGTCCCTTAGTGCTTTTTTTGCTTACGTCCTAAGTGCTGTCCTCAGTGTGTACTACAACCAAGACCATGCCTACATGATAAGAGAAATCGGGAAATACTGTTATTTGTTAATCGGAGTCTCATCGGCTGCACTCATTTTTAACACTCTGCAGCATTTCTTCTGGGATGTGGTTGGAGAAAATTTGACTAAACGGGTTCGAGAAAAAATGTTAGCTGCAGTGTTGAGAAATGAAATGGCGTGGTTTGATCAGGAGGAGAATGAGAGCTCGAGAATCGCTGCTAGGCTGTCTCTCGATGCTAATAATGTCCGTTCAGCAATTGGGGATCGGATTTCAGTGATTATGCAGAATTCCGCCCTCATGTTGGTTGCCTGCACGGCCGGTTTTGTTCTTCAGTGGCGCCTCGCTCTTGTGCTTGTTGCTGTTTTCCCTCTGGTGGTTGCAGCTACTGTTTTGCAGGTCTGTTTTATTACTTTGCTTAGCTACAGGCGTATAGGCTTGTATTATTCATTTCTTACGGTTTAATGTTTTCTTATATGTTTCTATGACAGAAAATGTTTATGCAAGGATTTTCGGGTGATCTAGAAGGTGCTCATGCGAAAGCAACACAGTTAGCAGGAGAAGCAGTGGCCAATATGAGAACTGTGGCGGCATTCAACTCTGAGGGAAAAATTGTTAACCTTTTTACAAAGAATCTCGAGAAGCCATTACGAAGATGCTTCTGGAAGGGGCAGATAGCTGGGAGTGGATTCGGTATTGCTCAGTTTTTGTTGTATGCTTCTTATGCTCTCGGCCTTTGGTACGCGTCTTGGCTTGTTAAACACGGTATCTCCGATTTCTCCAAGACGATACGGGTGTTTATGGTTCTTATGGTCTCAGCCAATGGTGCAGCTGAAACACTAACTCTGGCTCCTGATTTCATCAAGGGGGGCCGAGCAATGAAGTCAGTTTTCGATCTACTTGACCGGAAAACCGAGATCGAGCCTGATGAGATAGACACAATACCAGTTCCCGACCGTCTTCGAGGTGAAATCGAACTCAAACATGTCGATTTTTCTTACCCGTCTCGTCCAGATATATTGGTTTTCGTGACCTTTGTCTACGCGCTCGGGCTGGAAAAACTCTTGCCTTAGTGGGCCCAAGTGGTTGCGGGAAAAGCTCGGTAGTCGCACTTATACAAAGATTCTATGAACCATCATCAGGACGCGTGATTATTGATGGTAAAGATATAAGAAAATATAACCTGAAGTCGTTAAGACGACACATTGCCGTGGTCCCGCAAGAACCATGTCTATTTGCCACAACTATTTATGAGAACATTGCTTACGGACACGAGTCAGCAACTGAGGCCGAGATCATCGAAGCAGCCACACTCGCTAATGCTCACAAATTTATATCTGGTTTACCGGACGGCTATAAAACATTTGTCGGGGAAAGAGGGGTTCAACTCTCAGGAGGTCAAAAGCAAAGAGTAGCAATTGCACGCGCGTTTTTAAGAAAGGCTGAAGTGATGTTACTAGATGAAGCAACAAGTGCACTTGATGCAGAGTCCGAAAAGTGTATCCAAGAGGCTCTTGAGCGTATCTGCTTAGGGAAAACGACTATTGTTGTAGCACATAGGCTATCGACTATCAGAAATGCTCATGCCATTGCAGTTATTGATGATGGGAAAGTGGCCGAACAAGGATCCCACTCGCATTTGTTGAAGAACCATCCAGATGGGTTATACGCGAAAATGATACAGTTGCAAAGATTTTCGCACGGGGAGGCTGTGAGTATGGCTTCAGGTGGTTCGGGTTCGGGTTCGAGTTCTAAACGTCAGATAGATGGATAGTTGATTTAAATCGTCACATTTAAACTATACAAAAACTTGATTTTTGAATGTTACTGGTTTATATCATTTGGTATAGTAATGCAATATTAATAGTGATAGTATATGTATATTATCTGATGACTATAACATGGTACGTTTTCAGTTTAGAACTAAAATGTGCGAGATGGTATAATCTCGTGTATTGATTTACGTATCATAGTAATTTTTTCTGCCATTTGATATTTATAATCTTATGTGTATATAAATTTATAATGATAATAATATTTTTAACATATAAGTTGTGTTACTTTTCTAAAAAATAATAAAGTTTAGAGGTATAAGCATATGGGGCCATGACCCAAATTAAAACTCGGATTCACTAACTTAGATAAGGTAAAAAAGTCAACAAGTCAACCAATTACTTGATCAATATTTTGGGTCGGGTCGGGTCAAATTTATCACCATTTTATTAACGAAACAACATATAAAACACATATATCATATATAAATTAAGAGCAAATTAAAGTATCTAGATTTGAGTTTCTGCCTGTTTTATAAATCCAAATGATTCATCACTGTATCTTGAAATACTAAGTGCACTTCATATTTTAAACCAATTAATACACAAATGTATATAGAGCCATAACTAGTGCGTATATAATTTTTGAGAAGCTCCGTCCCTGCACATAATGGGGTGGGGGAGGAAGCATTGTTCAACCCCCTGTTATGACTGTCTAAGAAAGTTGTCCAACTTGTTAGAAAGTTACTCTAAACAACTTAGTTAACTCAAGCATGCTGTATTACTATTGCTGTTTGAAAGACAACATTTTACATTTGTTTGTTATATGGAGGAACTTTTTCACTAATGATGTAAAAATAATGCTATACAATGATGAACATCAACTTAAATTCCACATCCATAAACAACAAAATTTGAGTAGTTATTAACGTATTTTCATCGTAGAAAAATATTTCGGCTCACTTGTCTGTGTGCAATTGTGTCACATAAAGTCATATATATGAAAAGTACCCATTGCAAAAAATCTTTGCAAGTTTGTGTTACAATCATATATAGTAGTTGTTGTAAGACCCCACTGATGATCTGAGCGTGTGAAAACCGTCCCTCTGCACGTAACACGTATAGTAGGACTCAACGAAATAGACCTAGATATGACTATTTTCCACATGAAAGATAAACACACCAATGAGATTTTAGCATTGAATAAATCCACTTAGAAAATAATATAGGAACATAATTATTAAAGATATCTATAGGTTTCATGTGGTGCTAGCAATGACATATAATGGTGATAGCAACTGGTTGGATGGTGAGTGTGAGCAGACGAATCATGAGCATTATAGCCAGGTGGGGAATGGAAACATTCATTATCAAACTTTCTTTATCAACACAACTTAGATATTTTTTATGCTTACCTTATTGCTGAGACAGTATCATATGGCATCTACAAACGACTTTTGTGGGCTACAAATTACAATTAAGGTTTCAAGAAATGGTGTGTAATTTCTTGAATAAAGGTTCCAAGTATAACACATTTGTGGACCACAAATTTCAAATCTTGTTAAAAGTGAAACAAAAAAGCAAGCAATACATTTTCTGCAAGAAAGAGTAATACATTTTGCAAAGCAAGCAATTTCAGACAAAAATAGCTAGGTAAAGTGCATTTACATAATCACAGTTTGTAAAAAATGGTTCCACAGTATTGTGTTCATCAATTCATTTGTTAATATCCGAAACACCAATCGAGCTCCTCATTTGGTATCTTATTATTTTGGTATGCCTACATACTGAATCTAGTTCTAATGAACTAAATAAGGATCAAAGTAAAGAAAGCATATAACATATTTCCATTGCCAAATAAAGTTAAGAAAATGCAGTGTATTTTTTCATATAACGATATTTGAGATAAAATTTTGAGTTGACACTTTTCATTTAAAAAAAAAATTAACAACGAGATGATTGAAATCCTTAGGATCAGCTAGTCCATCTCATTTTGTCCCTATACAAGAAAACATTTGGCGTTTGATAATCGTCTAAGACTGCAGTTAAACTTTGTGGCTAGTATAGGTTCTGAAGTTACGGTGAGCTATTTGATATGAACTCTTCTCTAGTTCAAAGCTATAATCCTTGACAATTTAAAAGTCATAACCACATTCAATCCTTGACCAATTGCAGCAGTCAAACTGTCAAAGTATCAAAGAAGAAAGCCTGAAACCAGGTAGCCCATACCATAATAACAAAATCAACCCTGAAGACCCAAAGGCCCAATGCGCCTGATGGAGCAAAAAGACACTTCTCAGCATAATCAACTTTAGATTTGGCTAGATGCCTTTTAACTAATTAGATGCATAAAGACCCCAAATTTACCAATTACATATACACCTCCCTTAGTACATTTTTTTTGAACGGCAATTTTATAAAGAGACTCTAGCAAGACGCTAGAGAAAAGAGGAACAACAAGTTACAATAAGCCATTACAAGCCATTCTTGGATTTTGAATCCAATCAATCCATAACGGAGTTGATTTATTAAGCCTATGTCTAATCCAAGAATAAGAGAGAACCACCCTTAGTACATTGTGCTCCGTATTAGCTTATATAATACTTTGTGCATAAACTGCAACCAAGATCCGTAGTGTACTTAAACACTCATCTGCACTACTATACATCTATACTAACGTCCCCATACGATTTTATACTAATGCTCCATCTTGATTAGAGGGATGATATTTAAATTCTCTTTTCACCAGAAGAGTCAGTATATAGATTCTAGAAGATCTATGTTCAACATTTTCGAAAATGTTACACATTTTATGAATGAACAATCTAACTATCATTAAAAACTGAAAGATAATTCAGATCTTTAAGTCTATCTTAATGAGAAAAGTTTACAAATATGGAAATAGACTACAATAAAATGCTTCATGTCTTCATGCATGTACTATTACTATTAGCTATTCGACTTTGAATGTAAACAAATTACTTATAACTCAAACATTATGATTAACTTTCATGTATTATATTAGAAACAGCTGATGATCACATCATAAGAGCATGAAGTACGTTGTTGAATCGTAAAGCTTGAAGATACTCTTTTGACATTTGAAGGTCAAAGATAAATGAATATTGTTTTTAAATGATTCCACCTCTAAAATCTGTTTCTAGTTTTTCATGCATAAAAGTGTTAGCGAAGACAAAAACCAAAGCCTCTAAGAAGTTTGTTTTGCAAACTAATGTAAATGTCTGAATGTGTATAATTTGAAATATGGAGAGGGAGATGGATGTTATTTTGTGGTGTGAGTATACCTTGGCATTTGAAACATCAGGCAAATCATCATATTTCTGGTGACAGTAAGATAAACATCTCTCAGGAAAAAGTTAACAAACACAAGAAAATTACGGATTACCTGCTATAAAACAATGATCGGCTCCAATCTGTAAGTAGCTACATGGTACAACGGGTCAATGACCGAGTTTATTAACCAGAGTCATATGTCGATGTCATTAGTGACCACGTGCGATTCACACAGTCAATGTTACAACTTACAAGTTATATGAGTAAGGAAAGCTAAATTTTGGCTCCATTAATTCTAGCAGCAAAAAATGATTGTAACTAAATTGTAATTTAAGTGCACTAGCCACTAGTTACCTTTCAAAAATAAGTTGTGCATGATTATTGCTACGCTCAATATGATACAATCTAATACTTTTTTGCTAGAAACGTAGCATTAGATTCTTAACACTGTGTTCCTAAGCGATCATCTAACGTTACAGTGCCGTCTGCCTTTAGACTGTAACTTCATAATATTTGTTGTGCTCAAGAAAAGTGTGATTTCTTCAATTCGAATATCTTTAGTACTCAAGAAAAGTGTGATTTCACCCTCCATAACACATGATATACGAATTACGAAACCTAGTCACAACGTTTGTTGTATATATTTGTTGAAATGACTGCGGAAGTAACTGTTCGCAAAGGTCATATACATACTTTGTAAAAATGAGAGTTAAATAAGTACGAATCCGGCCACAGTGCTTCTAGCTAGCAACAAGATGCATTTTGTATTTTGAAAGGGTAAATCAGATTTATATTTTCCAGATTCTTATAGAAGTTTATAATTTATATAGTATTGTAAGTAAAATCAAGCACAAAACACAAGTTTATGTTTTTACAGAGTCAAAATACATATGTATTTACTTAAATGATGCTATAAATCTCCATTAAATTAGTCATCTCTTTATAATTGAACCTAGGCCAGTAGGCGAACCCGCTGTACCTCTTTGTAGAGATGAAGGAAAGATAACTTCCTTTGAATCGACAAAAGGATTCCGAGCACATTAATCTTTTATTTTGAACGGCGATTTGATTATAAAAGCTAGCAAGGCGCTAGAAAAAGTTACAAGATAAGGAAAGAGCATTATAGGGATAAATAACTAAATAAGCCATTCTAACCAGTTTAAACATGCCTTTTTGTATGTAGAAGAAATCCAATTGAAAGACATTAATCTACATAGTTAGAAGACGACCAGAATTCAGGAATTCTCACTCAAAGGTGAGGAAATTAGGACATGAAAAACTGGTGGCCAATCGAGTGACCCACACTTGTAGTTCAAATTCAATCATAGACTTTGAAGTTATCATAATAATATATATAGTATTGACAATTTGGAAAAACCAAAAAAACAACCCCACATACGTGCATGCAATGTCAAGAATCAAACAATATATCAAACCTGCAGAACAAGTTTTTTTTTTTTCTTATCATCTAGCTGTCGTTGGTTTGCTACCCGAATGAATATTGGTATGAATTTGATATAAAGGTGGTATAGAAATTAATACTCCGTATAAGTTAAGATATAAATTCCAATATTGTTGTTTGGTTTGATGATTAGATTTGGAATCAAATTTTTTGAAGCATATATGTTTGTTGATAAATGAAGGTTCGAAATGATGGACCCATATATATATGAATGAAACTCTCCATATGCTACATACTAGATCACTTTGGAGTATAGCCAAATATCTATTACTCCGTATATGATTTCTATTTTAGATATTAAGGCTTACTAAACAAACAAGATTATTTAAATGAATTCATTCTTTGGTATCCATTCATGCATATCAAACACACCCCTAATGTTTTTAAAGGTGTGAGAGGCAAATTCTTGATTGTTTTGTTTAACCACAGCTAATCGATAGCAATTTCATTTGATAAGTTCTCTGAGGCATATTCATTTGAAAATTTTACTTGACAAGTTATCTAAACTACATATAATGGAAGAATACCATTTTTTTTTATTAATACGGGTTATCAAGTTGAGTAAAAGGGAGGAAATAAAAAGAAAATGATAAAAGTTGTATCCTCAAGTTTTTTTATAGGAATGAAAGTGAAAGTAAATAGGTGAAAGTGGACCATGTTGCTTTTAAAACTTTCACCCAAAACACAACTTTTCTTCCTCTCTTTTTATTTACTTCCTATTTCTTTACTTTACTTTCAGTTTATTCTTTTTTTTAGAACACAATGTAGATGCACCAAGACATTTTTTTAAGCATTACAATCAATTAAGCATATATTACAACCATTACACCTACTTAAATTTTACGCAATTACACCCACTTAAGTAAAGTGTACAACTAAATTATGCACCAAAATACAAATATATTAACTGATCAACACTTAGAATTAATATAATTCATAAAACACTCACTGAATTAAAAATAACTAATAAATGTCATTGTACAAACAAAACACACACAAAGATACAATATCTTTAGAATGTAATAATCTAAACTACATATAATGTAGAGAGACAATTTCTTCCGTTAAATGCACTAAAACATTTTTTAAAGCATTAAAACCAATTAAGCATATGTTACAATCATTACACCTACTTAGATTTAAGCAATTACACATATTTAAGCAAAAAGTACAAATAAATTATGCATCAAGACACAAATATATTGACTGGTCAACATGTGATTAATATAATCCGTAAATCACCCGTTCAATAAAAATACAACTAATAAATGTCATTGTATAAACAAAACAAAGTACTACGTAAAAATAAAAAAATAAATAAAAACTGTAAAATGTAATAATCACACAAACATTGATTTTATATATAGATTTAATGATCCAAAAAAACATATATATATTAAAAAGTAGATCTAATCTGAGAACTTTAAAAAAAAGTTATATATAGAATGTAGATAATTGGTGGATCAGAAAAATTGTTTGAGGAAATGGTTGGTAGAAGATCAACATTAATGAAGAGAGAGGGCAACAAAAGGAGGATTTAATCGTTGGTATCAACGTCAGATGGATAATTAGTGATGGAGTCAAAACGGCAGTCAATGGTGGAGGATTTGGGTTTGACCGTATTAGAGAAAATTAGGTTGTTTATCAAAGACAACTTAGGCTAGAATGCTATAATGAGCCTTCGATTTAAACAAAAAGATAAAAACTACTTATATCACAAAAGCAAACGTTTTCTTCCCCTATAGGTTTTGTCAAAGTTTATTTTCAATCTTATTTTTGTTTATTTATTATAGTACAAAGTATGTATAAATTATATAGCGCAATATATAATTATATAATCTTAGTTATCAATAATTCAATACTAAATATAAAACATGTTTGAAATATTATTAAATAAAAAATCTTATACAGTGATTAGAATGTGAATTCTTTTATAATGTAATATCAAAAAAACATTACTCGTCGTAAATTGTAATTACAGGGTACCCGCCGCCGGCAATGTGCGGATACCTGCTAGTTAATTCTAAACGAGTTTCACCTTTTACTGTGTTACTTGGTCTGTTGCAGCCAATAATCTATACGAACATAACCATATCATTAACAAGAAAATTAAGTCGAAAACCAATAACGCTTACCTTTTGGCTCTTCATTTGCATGAACCGCTTTTAGCTCTTATTATTCTTAGGCTCACCATTTGAACACACAAAGAAATATGTACAAAGAGATATTTGGCCGACATATATAATACAAGATGGCATTTTGTCTGCAGATACATCTGCACCTCTATATGTCTCAAACCCCTGAGAGTGTACATGTGTGATCAGGAGTATAGTAACAAGTAAGGTGCAGGTGCAAATGCAGATAAAACTGAACAACATCTTGAGAGAACCACCTACACACACAAAGACACAGCAAACACCTTAGATCGCACATATATATATAGTGTTCCAGATTCGGTGATACTATTCTTTTGAGTTAAGTTAACATGTGCATTTTTTGTATTTAAATATGTGTATCTCAAGTGTTTTCAAGGGTTTCAAAAAGATGAAAGCAGGTAACTACTTTATTAGAAGTCAAAGTAATATTGTATTCCATTTTTGTGCATTTTATTATATTGTATTCCATTTTTGTGCATTATTCCGTGTCAAATTTTTCTATGTTTTTTTTTCCCTGTTTTGAAGGTCAAATAAATTTGTGGTCTTCTAAGTGATAGAATTATATTATCTTGTCTCATAGAACCATATAGATAAAAAGTTGTCGCTAAATTTGAATAATATACTAGCCGGTTTTATTTATTTCTATAAGTCAATATTTTTTTTTCTTGTCTTTTTGTTTTTTTTGAAATTAAAGTTTTTATTTAATTCACATTTTTATTTTTTTTTAATTCGCGTTTTGTTTTAATTCGTGTTTTTATTAGTTCACGTTTTTTTTTCATTCACGTTTTTTCTTCGTTTTCGTCTATTTAAATACGTTTTAGTCGTTTCATACATTTCATATGTTTCGTCCGTTTCAATCGTTTCATCCGTTTTCATACGTTTTGTCGGTTTTCATCGGTTTTCTTTCGTTTTCGTCAATTTTTCATACGTTTTCATCCATTTTCAAGCGTGTTTTACGCTTTCATCGTTTTGTTCGTTTTCATCGTGTTAGTCCATTTTCTTACGTTTTCGTCCGTTTTAATCGTTTCGACTATCACAAGTGATATGCGTGATATTATCACTTGTGATTTTGAATATCACTTTGTGATTTTTGAATATCACTTTGTGATATTCAAAATATCACTTTGTTATATTATGAATATCACTTGTGATTTTACGGATATCACTTTGTGGTATTACGAATATCACTTGTGATTTTCGTGTTACAAACGTTAGTTGAAAATCACTTGTAATATTGGAAAATCACGGAATATCGCGTGATCATCGAATATCACATAATATCACTTGTGATACGGAATATTATTTGTGATACTCGAATATCGCTTGTGATATTCGAATATCATGAGAATGTCACTGTGATATTCGAGGAGACATATAAACAACCGAAAACATTTAAAAGCGGATGAATATGTATGAGCGTAAACCAAAATTTGACCATTTTCTCTTTATCGTGGTAAATATAAACTTACATATTTTATAAGTTTCAAAATAAGCAAATTAAGCTTGTGAAACATAAACCGAAATCACATAAGCTCATAAGCAAATAAAATAAGATTAAACAAATACCCCCAAACTATGTAGTTGCTATTCAAATTATATATTTGTGATATTCTGAATATCACTTATGATTTTCTAGATATCACTTTGTGATATTTTGAATATCACTTTGTGATATTATGAATATCACTTGTGATTTTTTGGATATCACTTTGTGATATTCTAAATATCAATTGTGATTTTGATGTTACAAAACATTAGTTGAAAATCACTTGTGATATTTAGAATATCACACGTTATATTCTGAATATCACTTGTGATCATTTGAATATCACAGAATATCACATAATATCACGAATATCACTTGTGATATTGAAGCGATGAAAACATTTAAAAGCGAGCAGCGTAAGAAAATGGGCGAATATGTATGAAAGCGGATGAAAGCGTATGAAAGCGTAAAACAAGTATGAAAAAGGAAACGTATGAAAGCGGACGAAAATGAATAAACGTATGAATAATGAACAAAGCGTAAGAAAGCGCGGCGGCGTGTGAAAGCGGATGAAAGCGTGAAAATGGACAAATATGTATGAAAATGGACGAAAACGTATGAAAGCGTAAAAATAAGTATGAAAACGGACGAAAACGTATGAAAACAGACGAAAACGTATGAAAGCGAAAAAAAACGCGAATTAAAAAAAACGTAAATAGCGTGAATTAAAAAAAAAACTGAAAATAAAAAATAAAAAATTGTTAGTTTAAAAAAAACGTGAATTAAAAGAAAAAGACAAAAAAAAAATGAATACAAAAGAATGACAAAAAGACAAGAAAAAAAACATGTACTTAGGTTTATCTATTAAATCTTAGGTTAATCTCCACAATTAGATTAAACTAGATGGATGGTGGGGATTTGTCCCTTGGTAAGCACCAAAGCAAATGTAAGCAAATAAAAAGATCCCCTATGGCTATCTATTAATTAAAATTATTTTTATAAAGTTGCAATTTGTACATATTCATATCTTTTATATAATAAAAGAATTACGTTATTCGGATGTTTTGCAAAAGCCTTCTCATTGAAAAAAATTAGACCAATAGGAGAGGTTGATTTTGCCACGTAAGCGAAATCGGGCGGCGTGATTGGTTAATAAAAGTCAAAATTAAATTGATTTTGAACAACTTTAGTTTATTGGTGTAAAAATTTGGTTAAGAAGAAAACACATAAAATATAGGTGTCAATTTGTGAAAACAAAACTTTTAAAAGAGGGGTAATTAATAAAACTTTAGTGGTTAAATTTTTAAAAATTGTATAGAGTTAAGTGTAATATTATAAGTTTCCATGTTTTTTAATAACTTTGGAAATTAAACAAATACTCCCTTATATTTTATACCTCCTATACTTTATAACTTAAAAATACAATATATATGTTGTTTTAAAACTCCAACATATAAATATACATAAGATTATAAATGTCATTTTTTTACTATATATGTTTCTTCAGGACTCGTTTATTTCGTATTAAAAGTATGACAAATGTGGACACGAATTTGAATATTAAATACTGCTAAATTATTGAAAAGAATATAATTATTAAATTGTAAGTACAATTCTTTGTAATATGAAAAAAAAAAGCGTGATTGTCTTATAACATTCTACTCATGTAACTTTTATTTATTTATGTAAGGATATGTAAAAACATTTTTAAAAAACTTTAAGGAGTATATTTTAACTTCATCAATGTTTATTATGTGCAATTAAACTCACATCTTGTGTACATTATAATATCAATAGCGAAATTTAAATATAAACATCAACGTCTATATCAACTAAATATAGTTGAATCTTGAGTTATCTAACAAATTTTCTTTTACAAAATTTGATTATACAAAATTCTAATCGATATAATGAATAATGAAAAACTCGTGCATAAGTATATAATTATATGTAATTATTTTTAAAGACATAATATTTAGCATTGATACAAAATATTTTTTTTGTCAAAACCCTGTGCGTGCACATGTATTATAACTAGTATTTTAATACGATATAATCTTCTACATTAGAGCATTCCCAACAATTACACCATAACATCAATAACACCGTCGCGTCGGTAGTTATATCGAACTTTTAACATTTCACCTTAACGTCGCCAAAAAACACCCACAACAATAACATCCCAATAACATCAATAACGTTCAAAACAATTTACAAAACAACCCTCGTTTGGGGCATTAAAAAAAAAAAAAAGAAAAAAAAACGCGTTATCCCTTAACGCTTAGGGACTAACGCGCAATAACAGCCCTCAAAGGTTTAACGCCAAACGGCGTTATTTCGCCCTATAACGGCGTTATAACGTTATTATTGAACTTGCTCTTAGTATTATTCTTTTTTTTAATACATCTAAAAAGTGGACATGGATAATTACAAATGAGCCGTACTTGAATCAGGTTTATGATCTAATCAAAGGAAAAAAAAACATATCCGCATACATATCAAGGCAACACATATAGCACAGTTTCTTTGTATGTAGGAAATATATAAGGAATGGACTCACTTAAAATAAAAATTAAAATGAGAAAAACGATAAATATTTTTAGTCACATATTTCATAAGAAAATATTTAAGGGAAGATATATAATTTTGTAGATATATCTAAAATGTGTTGTTGTAATTTTTTATCACCTATATCATTTTTTGTAAATGCATCTAAGATGCATCTTTAAGATAGACGTAGAAGACAAAATCGTGTTGTCTATGTCTTTGTGTGTTGCGATTTAAAAGGCATTTTAAGAAGTGAGAGGAATTTTCAAATGTTTCTTTCTTATTTTGGTCTTTATCGAGGACAATCCACACCATCCATCTAGTTTAATCTAATGTTGGGGATAAACCCAAGATTTAATATAAACACAAGTCAAGTGTTTTTTCTCCTTTTATTTGTCTTTTTGTCTTTCTTATTTATTAACATTTTTTTCTTTTTTTTTGGAATTCACGTTTTTTTTTTTTTTTTTTTTAATTCACGTTTTTTATTCAAGTTTTTTTCGTTTTCATACGTTTCATACGTATTCATACGTTTTAGTTCGTTTTATACGTTTTAAATCGTCCGTGTTCATATGTTTTCGTCCTTTTTACGTTTTCGATTTGAGACGTTTCCGTATGTTTTCATCCGTTTTGCACGTTTACATCCGTTTCGTTCGTTTCGACATTTTCATACGTTTATATACGTTTTAAATCATTTTTGTCCGTTTTCGTCCATTTTAGACATTTTCGTCTCTTTTCGGACGTTTTAAATGCTTTTATACGCCGTATGTTTTCATACGTTTTCATCTGTTTTCTTACGTTACGTCCTTTTCATCGTTTTCGTCCATTTCGTTTGTTTTCATACGTTTGGTCCATTTCTTACGTTTCGTTCGTTTCATACGTTTTCGTCCATTTCTTTCGTTTCGTCCATTTTACATACGTTTCGGCACGTGTTTTATGCTTTCATACGTTTTCGATCATTTTCTTCTGATTTCGTCCGTTTTCTTACGCCGCCATTTTCATACATTTTGTCTTTTTAGCTTTTCATGTAATTTCGTCCGTTTTAGGCGTTTTTCGTATTCTTACGTTTTCATGTATTTTCGTCCGTTTTGACGCGTTTCATACGTTATCGTCCGTTTTACATTATCATCCATTTTAGACGTTTTCTGCTTTCAAACGTTTTCATCCGTTTCGTCCGCTTTCATACATTTCATCTTTTATATCGTTTTTTGTCTGCTTTATACGTTTTTGTCCGTTTTCAGACGTTTTTGTCCATTTTCAGACGTTTTTGTTCGTTTTCATACGCTTTTATACGTTTTTATTCGATTTAATACGTTTTTTTTCCGTTTTCAAACGTTTTCATTTTGATATTTGTAAGTGACACTTATTTATCTCTTGTGATATAACACTGCAAGGAAGATGAAAAGTATTACATTCTTCATCATGTATGTGTTATCAGTTGTGATACTCAACTAAGAATGTGATGGTTATGTTTTGAAAATATTTAGGAAGATTTTTGTGTTTTATGATATTATGAAATATTAGAAAGGTTGTTCAACTGAAAACAAGAGATGTTATGATACTTTTGTTAGACTTGTGGTGGATTTTTCTATTTAATGGATACATTGTGCATGTTTCGATAGGTTTTATAGCGGGATTTGAAAATATCTATGGTTGAATCAGCAAACTAAATAAGTTATAGTTGAAGATAGCACACATCTTTATAAACAAACTGAGGAAGCTCAAACATTTGTGATATCAGAGGTGATATCACCTCACTTGTGATATCACACGTGATATCATGTGTGATAACACCGTTGATATCACCTGTGATATCATGTGTGATATTACCGGTGATAGTATGTGTGATATCATAGTTTATATCACTTGTGATATCACCAGTGATATCACTTGTGATATCACCTGTGATATCATGTGATATCACAAGTGAGGTGATATCACAGGTCTTTGAGCTTACTCATTTTGTTTATAAAGATGTGTGCTTTCTTCAACCATAGATATTTTTAAATTCCGCTATAAAACCTATCGAAACATGCACAATGTACCCTGTAGAAAACTAGAAGGGGGTTGAATAGTTTACCAATTAAAAACTTTGTTTTGAAACTTATTGAAAGATCAATTGATATTGATCTTGAGTATGTTAATGAAATATGCAAGCAATGTGTAATAAGTAAATAAGGAAAGAGATGATCAAACCACAACAAGTTGTTTATAGTGGTTCGGCATACAAGGACTCTTTTTCCGAGTCTCACACTCGAGAGTTTAACTTCACTAGTCAACAAGCTCCTTTCACCGGCGGAGAAAACCTTTACACTTCGCTTACACTATTTCCAACACTAAGCTAGATGTCGAGTTCTTTCCAAGGGTACAACTACTCCCACACACAATGTATTTTGAGGACTAAAATACTAACCACTCACACTCACAAGATTATGATGGTTTGATACAACAATGAAGTATGGATCAACACTAGATCATACAACACTAAACAAACAAGACTTCCAACTTCTCGTTGAAGCTTGAATATGACTTGATCTTCTTTGCTACAAAAGAGATCACTAATATGATATGAAACTGAGTTAGAAAGGTTAGAGAGAAGATATGTATGAAAGTATGTTGGAAAAGAATGATTAACTACTTGGCTTGGCATTGCTATTTATAGCCAAAATGGACAGGAGCGTCCACGGACGGCGGACCCCTAAAAAGGGTTCCACCCGTGTACCATTTTGGTACCGCCGGGTATGACAACCAAGATATCAAATCTTGCCAAAGTCAACTCTATCTAAGTGAGATAGTGCAAGATATGAAGAGTACAAATCTTCACAAAATATCTAATGAAATCTTCCAATGATTTCCATGATGTAATACATGATGTCAAATGTTGTATTACTATTTTTAGAAATATGCAAATGCTTAAGTAGTGTTTGGTTTTAAGAACCTAACACATTCTAAAACTACTATCATACATAATGATTAGAGTCATATCAAGATGTCACTAATCACAAATGTAAATGCTTGAATGATGAATATATTGTTTGAGAAAGCTTGTTTTAATATCTAATAAACTTGACAAGCTTTAAGCTTTTATAAATTAAATTTACTTTTGTCGTTAACAAAACTTAGGCAAAGATCAAAAATATAAATAACGTTTAATGACGATATTTGTATTAACAATCTCCCCCTTTTTGTTGAGGACAAAATATAAATTTTATTTTATAAAAGAAACAAAGTTTGTACAAGAGTTATAAAATATTAGTTTTAGAACTTGAAAAGGAAATGATAATGCAAGTGTATGAAATTTGACTTTTTATGAAAGTCAAAGAATTCACTAGTTGATGCATGATGTTGACTTTTCGAGAAAGTCAAAGTATGCGTTTGACTTTTAAAGAAAAGTCAAGTATTATCAATGAGGGTTCTGTTTGACTTTTAGAAAGTCAATGTATGCGCTTGACTTTTCGGAAAAGTCAAATATAAATAATTTCAAAGTTCTATATTTTCTCCCCTTTTGTCTCAACAAAAGAAGAGGCTATCTTGAATGTAATGAGCCCGAGCTACTATCTCCCCTTGTTCAAAGCTCCCCTAAATTGGGTGCTTTAATGGGAAGATACATGGATTGTGAAAATAAAGCTACAAAAAAAATTGTTAGTAATAATGATCATTCACAAGCATTTCCAAACACTATGTAATGACACCAATATAATAAACAACATTCATTAGTTAAATTTTTTTCATGAGTAAAGATCATGAAAAGAGAACACAAGGATGTGTTTTAGTACAAGAAATAAAAATTATCCTAAGAAAGTAAACATAAGAAAGACTATTCTAAACCATCCTAAAGTGATGGTGGATGGGAAAAAGCGTTGAGACGCTCGAGGATGTGGTTGAGGATGAACCTCATTTCTTCTTGAAGTCATGGACCATAACCCGGTCCGTTCCCAGTTTAGCCCGTTTGCTCACAAGTTGAGCAACCATGCCTTGGAGGGTAGAATGTTTGGGAGGTTGTGGTGGTGGAATGGTGGATGTGTTGGTGGTGTTGGGGATGTTTGGAGTGGTCATGATGGATGCAAGCAAAGCATTTGCATTTGCATTGTCTCACTTAAGTGAGAATCCACCATGCCTTTGAATTGGTGGAGGTTGTGGAGTTCCGCTTGACTCTCCTCTCTAGTGGGATTGGCATCCCATATACACTCCTCAATGTCCTCAAGATGAGGAGACATTGATGGGGGAAGTGGATGATCTCCATATAAAGGACCATGAATGTCCTTGTGAATGGGGTGGAAAAGGAGAGGTCTTGGCCCTAATGGGGCGTTTGGGTCAAAGGATGACCGAGGTGATTTATGAGCGATTCGCTCAATTGTGCCAAAGGATGGCAATGGTGGTGGATGACTTGGCCTAGGAGGCAAGTCTTCCAAGTCCTCTAGGAAAGGATTTGGTGATGTTGGTGGTGTTGAAAATAGCTCCATGGGAATGAGAGTTGGAGACCTTGGTGGTGAAGGTGGTGAGGTGTTTTGGATGTTTGGATGGGTCTTGGGAGGAGGTGAAGTTGGTGTTTTTGTAGGTGGTGGAGTGGTGATCACAATGTGTGATTGATTTGGTGTAGCCATGGTGAGGCTTGTATCATCTCGGATGGGAGAAGAGATTGTTAGCATACACCATTGTTTCAAGTTATATTATCATCCTACATAATAAAAACAACTAAATAGTATCAAACATTAATGATAACGCATTGTTCCAAACACTCCTTAAAGTACCCTTATTTGTCCAACTTCTTGTAAATCTTGTTCATCATCCTACCAAGGCACTTGAACATTCCCTTAGTTTGCTTGAATTCTGGCGATTCATTCTCAATCTCGGGAAGAGATGCGTAATACTCATGAGGTGGAAGATGAGAGCTTGGAAGACCATCCTGAGCTATTTGATGATGAAGATGATGGAGTTGGAGGTTTTGCTCTTTGCCTTTTGTCTTAGCAACTCGAGCATCACTCAAAGGTACAAAGATGTGAGGATGAGTTCATAGTGGAGGTGCATCCCTTTTGGGGTTGGTGGAATTAGTGCTAAGTTTCTATAGAGACGGGTGAGAAGCATCCCGTATGGAAGAGCAACCGATCCTTGAGTTGGAATATCAATCATTCTTCTAGCTATGTAGTAGGCTAAGTTGAATGGTTGTCGGGTGGATAAGTTGTAGAGCATGTGACATAGGCAGCGTTTAAGTGATCCCTATTTCCTATGGTGCTAATAGCGTTGGCTCTAAGTAGTTCCTCCCATTTCTTAAATTCGGGCTTAAGTTCATTTAGCTCCATTCCATATGGATCTCGGTTTACCTCTTTTCCCTTCGGGTAACTTCGGGTTGTATCACTTTTGGGTTAAAAGGTGTTCACGGATGACATCCTTATCGGCCAAACGGGTTATGTAGGGAAGAGAGCGGTCATTGATTTTATCAAGAGCCATGAGTGACCACTTATCCGTGTAGACACAAGTTCCTCGGTTGGGAATTCCTAACACTTGAGCAAAGTTGCTTAAGGTGATGGTGTAGTCGTTTTGGTTGATTCTAAACCTAAGACAAAATTCATCATCGTCTTCATCACTAAAGCCGGTCACACTAGCATATAATTCTAACACAAACCTAGGACAAATTGGTTCATCGATGTCAAGAAGACAATCGAATTGAATGGCGGCTAGTTCTTCACGAAGATTGGTATTTTCAAGGAAGGATGAGTGAATGGTTCTACCTCATGGAAATACCTTGATTCTAGACTCTTAAATATTTCTACTTGTTCCTTGGTAAGTCCTTTGGTTTTGTGGTGTTTGGGAATGTAGTTAAGGGTATCTTTGTGATCATAGAATCTTGCGGCTACCATGGTTATTCCTAAGGACAAGAATTAATATGTTAAAATGAAAATAAATTTTAACGTTTTTTGGTTCTAGTGTGTGCCTATATGAAAACAATTTGAGTTCGGTTATCTCGACTCATTTATGCACAAAATGGTTTTAGTGGGGTGTTTGGCAAATACCATGAGATAACCCAAATGCTCCTAATTCAATGTGGCTACATTTGAATATACCCGGAGTGCATATTAGTTATGCAATACCTTTAGTATTCAAGAGCATGTAAGTGATGAAAATTTTAACGTTTCTATTTGTATTAGCAATGAAAAATGTTTTCCTACAAGTGAGAAGCTTTTCAAAACTTTTGACATGGGGTGTTTGGTTGTTTGAATAAGGCCTTATATTCATTATCTATCAATTAGTGGGAAACATGATTTGTTTATGCAATATGATGATGTAGTACCTAATTTGAATGACTAGTTATGCAATTTGCCAATTGAATTCATATTTGGTATAAAAGCATACATAAAACCCCATGTAATGATTTGTGATAGTTTTGTGTATAAATAAGAATCCTAGACTCATAATTAAGAGATGAAATGAAGTTAGGATACTTACAATGATGTTATCTTGATGATTAGTGAGTGGGAAGGTGTCAATAATGAGCTTGGTTTAAGTTTTACACGTTTTGGTAAAGTGGGTTGTGAGGAAGAGGATGTTATGTATATAGCGGTTTTTACAGTAGACACCACGGACGAACGGCACCAAATATTTGGTTCCGTCCGTGTTGTCGTTTAGTGCCGTGGCTCTGATGGCGAATACAAGGCAAAATTGTTTTGGTTTGACTATTCTAATGTTTTAGGCTATGTTTATCCTACATGTTTGGTTCCATTAACCCTAAACCAAGTCTAAGAAGATTAAAGGTTCTCGTTTAAGAGGTTTAGTAAAGATGTCGGCAATGTTGTCTTCGGAGGATACTTTCTCAATTGAAATGTTTCCTTTTTGAACATTGTCGCGAAGAAAGTGATGATGATTTCAATGTGCTTTATGCGAGCATGTTGAGCAGGATTCTTCTTTGAGATCGATGGCTCCTTTGTTGTCGCAAAGTATCACAATGTCGTTGAGATGAATTCCGTAGTCTCGAGAGCTTGCTTCATCCAAAGAGCTTGTTGACATGCTTTTCCGGTGAGACGTGCTCGGCTTCGATAGTAGAGATGGCTAAATCCGTTTGCTTCTTTGCAAACCATGAGGTGAGACAATGTCCAACAAAAGTGCAAATACCACTTGTACTTTTTCTATCGACATAATCACCGGCATGATCCGAGTCGGCATACACTATGGTTTCTATACCCGTTCCTTTGGGATACCATAATCCTAAACACGTTGTTCCCTTAATATATCTAAAATCCTTTTAATGCTTCTAAGTGTGATGCCTTTGGGTTTTCTTGAAAGCGAGCACATAGACAAACACTAAACATAATGTCGGGTCTACTAGCCGTAAGATAGAGTAGGCTACCAATCATTCCTCTATATTTAGTGTTATCTACGGATTCACCTTCTTCGTCCTTGGTGAGTTTAGTGTCCGAGGACATGGGTGTTTTAGTTGGTTTGGAATCTTCAAGACCAAATTTCTTAAGCATGTCTTTTATATATTTAGATTGGTTAAAGAAAATACCATCTTCTAGTTGTTTAATTTGAAGTCCTAGAAAGAAGTTTAACTCACCCATCATACTCATTTCAAACTCGTCATGCATGATTTTAGAGAAATCATCACATAGTTCTTGACAAGTTGATCCGAATATAATGTCATCAACGATATTTGAACAATAATAATTTGTGATTCCTTTTTCTTAGTAAAAGAGTATTATCTACTAATCCCATAGTATATTTGTTATCAATAATAAAAGTCTTAAGACGGTCGTACCAAGCTTTAGGTGCTTGTTTAAGGTCAGTATAATGATTTCTTGAGTTTGAAGACATGATGTGGTTTCTCAAAGTCGGTAAAACCGGAGGTTGAGCAACATACACTTCTTCGTTAATAAACCCATTAAGGAAAGCACTTTTAACATCCATTTGAAATAATTTAAAGTCATAAGCACATGCATAAGCAAGTAATATTCTAATAGATTCAAGTCTAGCTACCGGGTGCATAAGTTTCATCATAGTCAATTCCTTCTTGTTGATTATAACCTTGTGCAACAAGCCTAGCTTTGTTTCTAGATACTACACCATTTTCGTCCATTTTGTTTGAAAGACCCATTTTGTTCCAATTATAGTTTGATCTTTGGGTTTTGGAACTAGTTTCAAACATCATTTCTAACGAATTGGTTTAATTCTTCTTGCATGGCAATTACCCATGATTCATCTTTTATTGCTTCATTTATGGTTTTGGTTCAATGGTGGATACAAAACAAAAATGATTACTTTGATTTTGGGCTTGTGACCTTAAGGTTCTTTGATTAAGTTGTCCTATGACCTTTTCTAATGGATGACTTTTAGATTCTTTGATGTTGACAATTTCCTTATTTGATGGTTCATCTTCCTTGTTATTATTAATCTGACTTTCTATTATTTGACTTTAAACTAAATCATCATCTACCAAAGGTGATGTCTTAGAGGGAAGTGGACTTTCGTCAAATGTTATGTTCAATGATTCCTCGACTATCATTGTTTCTTTATTTAGGACAATGTAAGCTTTACTAGTTTGAGAGTAACCAAGAAATACACCTTCATAAGACTTTGGGTCAAACTTGGTGAGATAATCCTTAGTATTAAGAATAAAGCATTTACAACCAAAGACTCTAAAATATCCTAATGTTGGCTTTTACCTTTATAAAGTTCATATGGTGTTTTGTTTAGGAAAGGACGTATTAAGACTCTATTTAAAATATATGTAGAAGTGTCAGCGTTACACCAAAACTTTTGAGGAATGTTTTGTTCATTAAGCATTGTTCTACTCATTTCTTGAATTGTTCTATTTTACGTTCTACTACTCCATTTGATTGAGGTGTTCGTGGGCGGAAAAGTTATGTGTTATACCATTTGTATCACAAAGTTTCCAAATTGAGTTTCGTTGTCAAATTCACGACCATGATCCGTTCGGATCGACACAATTTTGACACCTAGAAGATTTTGAATTTTCTTGCTAAGTATTTCAAATTTATCAAAAGCTTCATTTTGGTTTTCAAAATAACGTCCAAGTAAACCTTGAGTAATCATCTACTATGACCAAAGTGTATAAGTTGCCTCCATAGCTTCTTATAGCGGATGGTCCGAACAAGTCCATATGTAATAATTCTAGACACTTAGATGTGGACACCATATTTTTAGATTTGTGACTACTATGTGTTTGTTTACCAATTTTGCAAGCGTCATAAAAGTGTTGGTCATATTTTAGTTTTGGTAAATTCCTAACCAACTCTTTTGAAGATAGGTTTTGTATAAGTCTCATATTAGCGTGACCTAAGCGTCTATGCCAAAGAGATGAGCTATCGTCTAATGTTGTTAAGCAAAGTTTGTCATTATATGTTTTATCTATTTTCATGACGTATATGTTATTTTTCCTAACTCCTTTAGCTATGGTGATACCATCTTTTAGTATTTTACTACCATTTTCATCAAATAGTACTTTATACTTTTTATCACATAGTTGGCTAATACTAAGTAGATTAAATCCCAACCTATCCACATGAGCAACATTTTCAATAGTTAGAGAGTTATGAGCAATCGTACCTTTGCCAATGATTTTGCTTTTGAGATTGCTACCGAAAGTGACATTACCTCCGTCATACTCTTGGTATGATGGGAAGAGACTTTGTTGCCCGTCATGTGTCGTGAGCATCCACTATCTTTTATCCATTCATCGGGTTCCAATCCAACTTTCAAGCATACCTAAGAAGCAAATAATCGAAACATTTGGTCCCCAATATCTCATGGGTCCGTTTGGGTTAAACATACCATTTATTTGATTCATGTATGGAAATGATGGGTAAGAGTTCCATGGCATGTAATCTGGATTTTGATATGGTCTAGAAAACTTTGATTCCAACCGTTGTGTTGGTAGTTAGGTTGAACGTTGTGGTTGCTCTTAGGAAGGGCGTTTGGTAAAAGAAGTTTTATATCGTTGTTGAGTAGTTTTGATCTAAATTCATTTTAACAAGTCCTACTCCCGATATAATGGCTGGTTTTAGTTTAACATTATCATTGGTTTTCTTTGTTACTTTAACAAATTCAAGATGCGGTCCGTGTGCGAACATTACATTACTTTGAAGTACCAGGTACCATTTGCACAACGGACGGAACCCTTATTTTGGTTCTGTTCGTCCGTCTTTGTCATATGACAATTTTGACAGAATGTTCGTCCTTTTCGGCCGCTTTTGTTTTGACTCTTTGGAATTAATACTTCATTAAAACCTAGCCCATTCATGTCTCCACGGTGTTTTATGGATTTTAACTATTTCATCGGCAAGAGCGATGTTTTGTTAAACCTTTTAAACTTAGAATTATTTTCTATTAGAACTTCTTGTGTGAGCTTTAGTTTTCTATTTCAAGATTAAGCTCTTGACATGATTTACAATCACCGTCATTTGCTTTTCCTTTTCAAGTCGTTTTGCTTTTTTTAACTCATATACCTCATTTTCCAAAACTCCTTTTTGGTTTTAGAAATTTATTTTAGTTATGATTTTTAGACTTAGCTCACACAATTGATTATATTGTTTTTGCAAGGTGTCATCATCTATAGAAGAATAAGAAGAGTCGAATTACCTCATTTGACTCATGTGCCATTAGAGCGATCCCTTCCTTGCTTGATTCTTCATCGTCTTCACTATCACCCAAGCACCACTTACAAAAGCTCGTTGAGTTTTGCTTTTAGGTGGCTTGGGACATTCTCCTATGAGATGACTTGCATCACCACATCTAAAACACTTTCTTTCACCTTTACTCTTCTTATCATCCCGATCTTTTCGAAATGGCTTCTTTTCTTCTCGAGGTTGTCTTACAAACTTTCCTCTTCTTCTAAAGAACTTCTTGAAATCTCTAACGGCCATGGCATACTCCTCATCTTGATTCCGCCTTTGCTTTTAGAGCAACGGATTTGATCTTCTCCTTTCTTCCTTTGATGATCTCCGAATCTTTCTCCATTACCATTTTGTGAACTTTAAGGTTGCCAATTAGCTCGTCTAGTGACATTATTGAGAGATCTTTTGATTCTTCAATAGCGGTCACTTTAGCTCTCCATTTGGGATGGAGTGCTCTAAGAAATTTTCGACAAAGTTCTTACTACGAAAAGATTCATCAAGTGCTTTAAGTGATGTAATGATAGTGTTAAACGAGCAAAGCCACAATCAATGGTTTCATCTTCGAGGATAACAAATTGTTCATATTGTTGAACAAGAAGATCAATTTTGTTATCCTTGACTTGTGAATTACCTTGATGTGTAACAATTAAAGATTCCCAAATATCTTTGGCGGTTTCACACATAAAAATTCTTTCATATTCTTTTCTAGGTAAAGCATTATAAAGCATCATTTTAGCTTCATTATTTTTAGCAACTAATTTCTTTTGTTCATCAACGGAAATATCCTTTGTTGTAGAACTAAAATCTCCTTTAACAATAATAAACCAAAGATCTATATCTTTTGATTTTACATATGTTTCAAACGGTTTTCCAATAGATAAATCCATTGGTTTCAAAGAGTGGTGGTCTTTGCATAGATTGCCCTTCTTTAAAGTTTTCGTAATCCATGGATCGTTTCAAGTTTATAAAATACAAGTTATGTTAGAAATTCTTGAGCAACGAGGCTCGGTACCAATTGTAGAAAACTAGAAGGGGTTGAATAGTTTACCAATTAAAAATTTGTTTTGAAACTTATTGAAAGATCAATTGATATTGATCTTGAGTATGTTAATGAAATATGCAAGCAATGTGTAATAAGTAAATAAGGAAAGAGATGATCAAACCACAACAAGTTGTTTATAGTGGTTCGCCTACAAGGACTCTTTTCCTTGCCTACTCCACTCCCGAGTCTCACACTCGAGAGTTTAACTTCACTAGTCAACAAGCTCCTTTCACCGCGGAGAAAACCTTTACACTTCGCTTACACTATTTCCGACACTAAGCTAGATGTCGAGTTCTTTCCAAGGGTACAACTACTCCACACACAATGTATTTTGAGGACTAAAATACTAACCACTCACACTCACAAGATTATGATGGTTTGATACAACAATGAAGTATGGATCAACACTAGATCATACAACACTAAACAAACAAGACTTCCAACTTCGTTGAAGCTTGAATATGACTTGATCTTCTTTGCTACAAAAGAGATCACTAATATGATATGAAACCGAGTTAGAAAGGTTAGAGAAGATATGTATGAAAGTATGTTGGAAAAGAATGATTAACTACTTGGCTTGGCATTGCTATTTATAGCCAAATGGACGAGGCGTCCACGGACGGCGGACCCTAAAAGGGTTCCGCCGTGTACCATTTTGGTACCGGCGGTCTCGACGACCAAGATATCAAATCTTGCCAAAGTCAACTCTATCTAAGTGAGATAGTGCAAGATATGAAGAGTACAAATCTTCACAAAATATCTAATGAAATCTTCCAATGATTTCCATGATGTAATACATGATGTCAAATGTTGTATTACTATTTTTAGAAATATGCAAATGCTTAAGTAGTGTTTGGTTTTAAGAACCTAACACATTCTAAAACTACTATCATACATAATGATTAGAGTCATATCAAGATGTCACTAATCACAAATGTAAATGCTTGAATGATGAATATATTGTTTGAGAAAGCTTGTTTTAATATCTAATAAACTTGACAAGCTTTAAGCTTTTATAAATTAAATTTACTTTTGTCGTTAACAAAACTTAGGCAAAGATCAAAAATATAAATAACGTTTAATGAAGATATTTGTATTAACATACCCATTAAATAGAAAAATTCACCACAAGTCTAACAAAAGTATCATAACATCTCTTGTTTTCAGTTGAACAACTTTTCTAATATTTCATAATATCATAAAACACAAAAATCTTCCTAAATATTTTCAAAAACATAACTATCACATTCTTAGTTGAGTATCACAACTGATAACACATACATGATGAAGAATGTAATACTTTTCATCTTCCTTGCAGTGTTATATCACAAGAGATATACTTTTCATCTTTAGTTTGCTGATTCAACCATAGATATTTTTAAATTCCGCTATAAAACCTATCGAAACATGCACAATGTACCCATTAAATAGAAAAATTCACCACAAGTTTAACAAAAGTTTCATAACATCTCTTGTTTTCAGTTAAACACATTTTCTAATATTTCATATTATCATAAAACACAAAAATCTTCCTAAATATTTTCAAAAACACAAATAAGAAAAATGAACAGAATCATCAAAGTAATATAACAGATTAACAAGTGATGTTTATTTT
This sequence comes from Chrysanthemum lavandulifolium, assembly GCA_022545495.1. Classification (NCBI taxonomy): domain Eukaryota; kingdom Viridiplantae; phylum Streptophyta; class Magnoliopsida; order Asterales; family Asteraceae; genus Chrysanthemum; species Chrysanthemum lavandulifolium. Next base: position 121,289,976 of record CM040245.1, read on the forward strand.
CATTTCTTTCATATATACTTGATAAAATACTAAATTCTTATCACATTTGGTATGAATTTAATATTTCACATTATTAGTTGAGTATCACAACTGATAACACATATATGATGAAGAATGCAATACTCTTCATCTTTCTTACAGTGTTATATCACAAGAGATAAATAAGTGTCACTTAAAAATATCAAAATGAATAAAAAGGAAGCAAACTTTGAAAATAGAGACTTGACATAATCTCAAATCAAACAAGTGTTGCATTAAATTAGCATTTTTTTGAACAAAATAAGAATTCGCCTAAAGAGACTTTAACCCTTTTATTTCTACTAAGAGTATAATATCACAAGTGATAGATAACATTAGTTGCATTAAAAAAAAATATGCGCTTGTCAATTGCGATGAACGGCATAAAAACTATCTTGTAACTGAAAATTATAAAAATATTAGAAAACACATAGGTGATAATATATAAAAATATACAAAGCAATGAAATATCTCAGGTGATATTAAAGGTTAAAAAACATACTTGTTTGTTTATGAAATATCATAAGTGAAAATGGACGAAAACGTATAAAAGCGCAAAAACGGATTTAAAACGTATGAAAACGGACGAAATCGTCGAAAGCAGCACGAAAGCGTCTAAAATGGACGAAACGTAAAAAGCATTTAAAACGTATATAAACCTATGAAAACCGATGAAAACGTAAGAAAACGGACAAAAACGTAAGAAAACACACGAAAACGTATTAAAACGGACGAAAACGTAAGAAAACAGACAAAAAGGTATGAAAACGGATGAAAACGTAAGAAAACGAACGAAAACATAGGAAAACGGACGAAAATGTAAGAAAACAGGCGAAAACGTAAGAAAATGGACGAAAACGTATGAAAACGGACAAAAACGTAAGAAAACGGATGAAAACGTATGAAAATGGACGAAAACGTATGAAAACGGATGAAAACGTAAGAAAACGAACGTAAGAAAACAGAAGAAAATGTAACAAAACAGACGAAAACGTAAGAAAACGAACAAAAACATAAGAAAACAGACAAAAATGAATGAAATTGTAAGAAAACAGACGAAAATGTATGAAAACGGACGAAAACGTATGAAAACGTAAGAAAACGGACGAAAACGTATGTAAACGGACGAAAACGGACGAAAACAGACGAAAACGTAACAAGACTGACGAAAACGGACAAAAACGTAACAAAACGGACGAAAACGTATGAAAACGGACGAAAACGTAAGAAAACAGACGAAAACGTATGAAAACGGACGAAAACGTATGAAAACAGACGAAAACGTAAGAGAACGGACGAAAACGTATGAAAACGGACGAAAACGTATGAAAACAGACGAAAACATATAAAAAGCGGAAAAAACGGACAAAAACGTATGAAAACTGACGAAAACGAAAAAAAAAATAAATGAATAAATAAAAAATAAAAACGTGTAATTAAAAAAGTGATAAAAAAATACAAATAATGAGAAAATAAATAAGAAAGATAAAAAGAAAAGAAAAAGACAAGAAAAAAACATGGACTTAGGTTTAGACATATAAATCTTATGTTAATTACCACCATTAGATCAAACTAGATGGAAGGTGGAGATTTATCCCTTAGTATGCAAGGATTTTTGAGTATGCAAAATAAAGTGCCTCTAAGAAGTGATTGCTATCTTAACCGCACATTAAAGGAAAATATTTTTCCTTTAAAAGTGAGTAATGTGTTGATTTGAATGGTTTTAAATATCAATTTTTTTATTTAGGGTGTGTTTGGCAAAAGTAGCAGTGAGTAGTAGCGGTGAGCAGTAGCAGTGAGCAGTGAGCAGTAGTTGTGAGTAGTAGTCACAGGTCACAGCTCACCGCTCACTGCTCACAGCTTCTTAAAAAAGCATGGGAAAAATGAGCATTCCTAAAAATTAGCAAAGCTCACAGCTCCCTTGCCAAACGACTACTAAAAATTAAAATGCTCATTACTCACCGCTCATCGCTCCAAAAAGCGTCTCACCGCTCCGTGCCAAACATACCCTTAATCTCCTACGAAAAAGAGTTGATTTATGTTTACAAAAATGTTACTATTGCTAATGTACATAACTAAAAAAAAGTTATTTATTCGCAGCCCTTTTCACTACAAGAAAAAGGTCCTTTAGTGAATGTTTTAGCGACATCTTTAGCGACGTATTTTAGGCTTGCGGCATAGTTAGCGACATCAACTCCTCGGTCGCTGTAAACGAGTTGCAGATTTTTTCGACTTGTGAAATTACGTCGCCATACATAGCGACAAGTATAACGACTTCCTATAGTATGTCGCTATAAAATTGCGACATCGATAAATCATGTCGCCATTTATGTCACTGTTTCATAGACATGTCGCTATGCACGTCGCTAAATTTAAAAATGTCACTATTCAAGTCGCTACTAGAGCCTGTTTTTCTGCAGGTCTCTCTTTGTGGCACTGTTCTTGAGCACCATTGCCTACATGTGCCATTAATCTGATAATTAGAACATTATTGCAATACAAGTATAATAAAAATTGGCAATAGAAATTCTTATATAAATATTATTACACTGATACAAGAATTACAGGTAGTGGCCCAAACTTGCCTAAACATTTTTTTAGTAAAACCATATTAGAATGGTATATCGATATACCAATACAAAAGTAATTAACAACACTGGCACCACAATTTCAATACAAACCCTGCGTGTTAAGCTTCCCCATGTCTTGCCTAATTCAGAATCTTTGGCGCCCCCAGAAAATCGTTTCCTTATCAGTTGCGATAGTAACATATAATCGTGCATTGAAACAGATCCGAACAGCTTAAGAAGTGTACGTAGGGCCATTTTCATCACAAACGCCTGAAGAAAATCATAAATAAGTTCAAGTTTCTGTGTTTGAATTTCTGAATGGTATGTGTCCACTCTCTGAATGGTATGAGCTCTTAGGAGATTCCACAACTTCAGCAACATATTTTGATCACATATTTTCTCCCCCTAAAAAATAACATATACTTGTTGTTTTTGAAAACTTTGATTGAAATATGCTTTTTGAGGTTTTAAAACCATTCGGGAGGATCACTTCACAAGAACATTATAGTTTAGAACAAAGAGTTTTAAGTACTCCCCCTAAATTAGTGAAATTAATTTTAACTTTGAAACATTTGAGGGAATACTTTGTCTTTCGAACAGAATTCTGAAAAAACTTTTTAAAAGTTGTTTGAGAGTTTTTAAGTGAATTATATGCATAAAAGTGAGAAGCTTTCGCTCCTTATATCAGGATTGAGGCACTGAAGCGTACCACAAGGTCCTTTCTTGAAAATTAACGGGTCATGCACTGATATGTATGCATAAGCCATGATGTTCCTACATATTACATGTTACGAATAAAGTTCAAGTCTACCTACAAGTTCTACTTATCTAGCTATTACATATTATCCTATCCTATGAATATTGTTTACATAGAGATTATCCAATAATATTGTTACAAATCAGCAGCAGTCACATATCAACATCAATCAATTTGGTCTCTGAAAAGTCTGGATATCAACACGACGTGGTCGTCCAACAAAACTCTCTAATCTCCTAAATTGTTGTCGATGTTTTAGAACACGGTTGATCTTGTCAATGAAGTTTTTGACTTCTCTTGATTCACTGGAGTTCCATCTTTTCTTCGTAACCTTTGGATTCTTTTGGTCTTTGAGTCGTACTTCCAAGCCATCACGTACTTTCGTAAGAGTAACATAACAGAATTTATGAATTTCGTCATATGCCATGAAGTAGATGCCTTGTTTGTCACTTTTGTAGGTGAATCCGAATGACGGTGTCTTCTTCAAAGTGTATTGCGCTTCCCCTTTAATCCCTTCATACTTGAACGTTGGTTTGGTCAGATTTAGCTTTGTTTGGTAGCTTTCGACTCCCAATTGAAGGTCTTCAACACGTTCTTGAATGATGACGCTTCGGATAATGATCAGGAGAGATGTAACGAAGGAATACTGAGTACTTTTCGAAAAGTGAAGTAGCTTGTTTTGAACCATGATCAAGTACATGTCTTCAATGTCGTTTAAGTTGAGGTTCCAATAGTATGTTTCACTGAAAGTGTATTCTTTCTCATCGCCATTTCACCACAACGTTCTTCATATATGTGTATCCGAATTGTTCTTCTGTTTCAAGTTGTTGGATGGAGACGATCCTGAGTAGATTGTAGACATCTTCTTTTTGCTTTCGTTTGATTTGTTTGCTGCGGTAGTAGAGTCTGCGCAATGGTGGCCAATGATGAATACCGACCATAGCATCTGTGAGGATCTAATCACACTTTAGCGTTGTGCTAGAATACTTTGAGTATATACCAAATAGTATGCGGAATCTACTATTTGATACTTAGAAGAATATTAACAATGTATGAGACAATGTAATAGTAATGCCAGAACAAACAGTTATAACCAAATGCTTCAATATTATTAAGAAAATAATATGAGTGATCTGACTATCACTAGGGTTTACAACCTTGAAGCAAAACGTATGCAAAGATATATCTAACACCTTAACCCAGGATCTTTTTTTATAGGCACAAGGAGTCCTTTACAAGATAACTATCAATATTCTAAACATGCAGAATATTCGTATAAGTCTAACTATATAAGATATATCCTAAATATCTTCTATACATATCTCTTTACATGTCTTCAATCACTGGCAGTACAAATCTTCATTCAGCAGACTTAGCAGTACAAAGTCTTCTGGAAATACTAACTCAATTAGTACTGTTAGTGTAATCTACAGAATACAAACTGTTAAGTGTTTTAATTCTCAACAATCCTCCCCTAAACTTGTGATTTATCTCCAAATCAGCAAGTTTCTTGAATTAAATCTACAACCTTGATCTTGAGGGGATTCTTCCAAACAATTATCTTCTTTTCATCTTTTCTTTAGCCTGATGATAAACTTTTTTAGTAATTCCCTTGCCATGTTAGTTTCTTCATCAACTCTGAGTTTAGCAACCAACATCACAATGAGAATACCAGCTCTCAAAGGATATTCCTTTTTAGCCAGCATGAAAACATCAACTCTATCTTTTGTAGATACATGGTGAACTCCACATGTATCATACAACTTCCATGTTGTTCCCAGATCATGTGCTTGAAAAGTCCATAAACTGTCATTTGGATCATGCTCGAAAAGTCTCTTCAATTCAACCCATAATTCTTTCTCTTTAACATCTGCAATCTCTGTTAGGTTGAATCTTGCTTTGACTAACTTCCATAGCTTAATCGAATCTTCTCTGTCAAACACTTTGAGCATGTATTCAAAAATTTGTACACCTCATATTTATCTCGAACTCTAATTATCTTCCAGAATTTCCCAAAATCATCTATGTAAACTTCCCAGTCAATAATTGGATATTTTGCCTGTATTGGATCAACATTCATAGCTTCTGGAATGACAACCATCATTTGTTGAAGTCTCTCATCAGTTAACTCCTCTTCTTTTTCTTCCTCTGCTGTAGGTACTTCTACATCTATCTTCTGCCTCTTTGAAGATTCAGACTCCAATGATAAACCTGCCCTCTTTGTAGTCATAGTTGCTTCTTCTGTACCCATGGGAGTAAAAGTATTTACTCTTCTGTACACCTTTTCAAACTCAATCTTGATCTCTTCAAAGCTCTTACCTTGGAAATCCTTCCTTGTATAACTAGCCATGTTCCTCATGTACAAAATCATGGTAGTTCTTTGCTCAGCTTGAGATGGTGGTTTACTTCTCTTCTCTTGGGCCTTTTGTTCTGCATCAGCCTTTCTTCTTGAATTATTAACTCAACAAGTTGTCTTGACTTTTCTTCAATGGTCAACAGTTCATCTTCTCTAAGTTCACTGAGTCTTGCCTTTAACACATCATCCGAATCAATTATAGATTGAACTTGTGCAGCATGATGAATCCTAGCTTATTCTTATTCTTGTAACTCTTTAGCCAAAAATGCATCATATTGTTCTTATGCTTCAGATGCTTCTCTTGCCAACCTTTGTTCTTCAAGAAATTTTGCAACTTCTTCTTCATGTGTTTTCTTTGCTACTTCTTCATCATAACTAATCTGAGCTATAACCCTTTTCTTGACCTTCTTTGGTGGTTCATCTCCAATCACAATACCCTTTCCTTTGTCTACCCTTTGTCTTCTAACATACACAACACTGGCAGTACCTTTCTCTGCACCGGAAGTACTAAATTGGTCAGTACTAACTTGAAATCTTGCACTTGTAGCAGTATCTGCAATATTTTCTTGAGCATCAAAGTTCATTGGCTCTGTGTCTTGTTCTTAGAGGTTAACATGCTCAGTTTGTTCTTCAACATTTTCTATATCAAATTGCCTATCACCACCCATATCTGCATCATTAAACCTCCCCTGATCTTCTGCAACCTCTTGAATTAATGAAGTATTTGGATCTGCATCAATGTCTTGTATCTTCCTCCCTATTTGGAAGAATCATCCAAATCAACATCATCATTTGAGCTTTCTTCTAAGCTTGAGGACTCCACAATGTTTGGTCTTCTTTTGGCTTTGAGTGCCTTGATTTTAGTCTGCAGTTTCTTCACCTTTACAATAAGCTTTTTGTAAGCAGTAATATACAAAAGCTTTCTCTCCTTGAGTTCATTCTCCAAGCCAGTCACCCTGTGAGTCAATTTGGTACAAATAGCCATCAATTCATTGAGTTTCACACTGCCCTCAGCACTTCCAGGTGTGTTACCTCCTGGGAGAGGTGCATCATGGGGCATTTGCCCTATATTTTCCATTTGGTTGGGGAGTCCATCACCTGTATCAACTCCATGAGGACTTGACACATTAGATGTTTCCATAGGTTGGGTCTTAGCTATGTTATCCCTATCCTGCCTAGCTTCTAAGCTTGAGACATAGTGGTAGCCCTTCCTATTCTATCAAAGACATCCTCATCTGCTACACTTGGATTAGTAGGAGATCTATGCTGAGGAACATTAGATTCCTCTCAGGATGAACTCCTATAAGGTGATGAAGTTGGTTGCGAGGCTGATGGAGTACCAGATGAACTTGTGGGTGTATGTTAGACTCAACTAGGCTAGTTGATCCTTCACCCTGGAGGTTTAACATTGTATCAAAAAGAGGTATTACTATCCCATTAAACCCTTAGAAGCCATACTCATGTTACTGAAAAGTTTTTGTGTTAGGCAAGGAGTTGGATAAACATTTTTATGGGATAGAAGCTTACTTTTCCTTATATTCAAAATCATATGTATAAACTTTGGATACATCAAAAACTTGAATTTGTTATCCACATTTTTCACCATACTATAAAAAATCAGTTTGGAAAAATTGTAAGTCCTATTTGTTGATAAACAAATGAGAGCAGTTGCAATATTGCTACTAAATTGCTCCCATGAGGTTTTCTTGGGACTTAAGCAATGAAGGATAGTATGAATGAAGAATCTCCATTGTGAGGCAAAACATCCTTTTTGAAAAGTCAGGGTTTGAGAAGATGTGTCATACCCATTCTGGACATATTTTCTAAAATTTCAGTATTTGGCAAAACACTAATACCATTGTCGTCTGCTAAATGGAGATTCCTCCTAACAGATGACTAAGTAACAATTATTGGTTTGCCATCAACTGTTGCATGTAATTCTTTGTCTCCATTCTCAATAGTATTGACAGTAACAGTCTGCCAAAACTGCTTGATTTGAGAGACATAGATAGTATGGTTGATAGTTAAAGCATACCTGATGTGGGTAGTGTTTAGAAAATCTACTATCTCATTGAAGTTTTTACCTTCCTCTTTTTTCTCCAAGAAAGCAACCTGGTTGTTCTTATCAACAAATTGCAAATTCACCATTATGATAAAAGTTTGTTTTAGACTGCTGGGATATGTTCGTTTATGTAAGAATTGAAGATGTTTGTTAGCGAATTGAGAAATTCTAAAGGATACTTAGGGTTTGAGAGTATCCGACTTGAATAAATCGTATCTTAAAAGAAAATAAATCGTTTTGAATATAGAAAGAAAGTGATTTATTCAAATTAGAAACCCTATAAGTATGGTAAATAACAAAAATTACTCAACGGCTATAAGTAAAAAATGGTTACACCTAAACAGGACAAACGGTTATCCAGCATTACAAAGTTTTATGCTAGGAGTACAAAATTTTGCCTAGCAATACAAACCTTTTGCAAAAACATTTTCTTAGTAGTATAAACTCAATTTTCTTTCAAAAATATACTGCACTCAAACTTTTTGAAGGGATTAAGTGTAAAGAAAGGCACTTAATATGTTTCGGTTGCATTTAACCTCTGGTTTTGTGAGAACCAATAATTTCTGTTAAAAAAACTATATGGGTACATATAGACTCATTAAAAGAGCCTTCTTGACAGGGTTTCCAGCTCGTGGCAGGTGTTACCTCTAACACAAATGTGTTAGATTCACTTTTGCTCACTGTTCTCAATACCAGATGTCCTTAAACTGATCACACTATACAAAGATTGAATGGTAAAGAGTGAGTTAGATCAGTAACTATCTGAGTAACTAAATAACCTGTGGAAAACTAGAAGGGGGGGTTTGAATAGTTTTGCCGATTTTAAGTTTAGTTTCAAAAACTTTAGATTTGATCTTATGTGAATTCGTAAGGATGGATAGAAAGTGTAAAGCAATAAGTAAAGTAAATAATGAAAGCAAGTAAAGTAAAGGATAGAGAGTAGTGACACAAGTGATTTATAGTGGTTCGCCACAAGGAAACCTCCTTGCCCTACTCCACTCCCGAGTTCCCACTCGAGAGTTCAAGCACTATGTCAACAAGCTCCTTCAACACGGCGGAGAAGCCTCACAACGCCACTTACACTTTATCCAAGACAAAGCTAAATACCGAGTCCCATGGACCAAACCAACACAACTATTACACAAAAACTATGTGAAATATGAAATACAAGATCTTGCTACGTAAATCTTGTGGAGGAACAAATCAATCAAGGACCCTTGCTTGGATGACTTAGTATCTCGTGATCTCGCCTTTGAGAAGGACCTATATGAGAATCACAACAAAAGAAAGAAGAACTACTAGATAGATCAAGAGATCTGAGATTAGAAGAGAGATAATATATGAGAGAGTTTGTATGAAAAGGGGTGAGTTACAATGAAGAAATGGCTCACTATTTATAGGCAAAAATCTCTACTGTAGCTCGGTTCCAGCGGATCCCTTACTTGGGGGATCCGTCTAGTGCAATCTTAGGGATCCGACAAACTGGGTTGTACCAGTCCGGATTTTGGGTTGCAAACCGGGTCATGGGTCATGGGTATGAGCCTTGGGTACCCAACAAGATACAATGTATCTAGACATTGCGTCATCGGTCTTGGGTTATGGATTAGCTCCATGGGTACGGGTCATGGGTCTTGGATATTGCCCATCCTATTAAACTATTACAACAAATGAATTATTTCAACATTTTATGTAAATGACCAAATGTATATACTTAAAAAAAATAACATGTATTCTTATAATTTTACTTATGATAACTTTATATTTATTATCAACAAAACACAAAGAGATCGCTAATTATGAATAAACGTTTTTACGGTTTATTTGTATTAACAATCTCCCCCTTTTTGTTGATGACAAAATATAATGTTATGATGAGTAAAACTTAAGATTAGATGTATGTTTTGAAGGTATATGTAAGTTTTATTTCTTCTCCCCTTTTTGTCAAAACAAAAAGTGAACCTAATGAAGAAATAAATTATGGAATAAAAATAAGTATGATCCACGAAGCACTAGCTCCCCCTTGACGGTAGCCCCCTAGAATTGGGCGTCAAGTGAGAAAATATAATACCTACAAAGAAAGTGTTAGTAGTAACATGTAATATGATCGTGTATTGGACGAGAAACAAGATGAATAGCCAAGGTACGTAAACAAAGGCGTGAAATAAAATATCATAGTGTAGTGGTATATATGCCACATACAAAATGTAAAACTAAGAACAAAGTTTGTTCTGTAAAATGACTCAAAAGAAAAAACAAATAGATAAAATAGTAATATCATTCCATCCATGCTTGCATATGGTTAATTATGGAAGTTTTGGTGAGTGATGATGTTGATGCGATCAAGGATGTGGTTGAGTATGAATCGCATCTCGTCCCTTAGTTCCATTGCAAGTTCCCTAGTGGATTGACAATGTTCGCAATGTAAATGGTAAGGGTAGTGTTGGTGGATTGTTCGAGTAAGTTTGATTTGTGTAAGGTGGAATATGTGGTGGAAATGTTGGAAAATATGGATCAAAGTCCATGATGTTGGTGGTGTGAAAAAGACTAGTTCTTTTGGGTTTAAGTTGGAAGCTATTTGGGTAGTTTTGGATGATTGAAATGGAGTGGGTGGTGGACTAGACACGGGTAGTGGGATTGTTTTCGGAGTCTTAAGGAGTTCCGATAGAGTGATTTTAGGTAGAGACTCGGTAGGTGAGTGTGGTGATGAGCTTGTGGGAGATGATGGAGGTGCTACAATGTAGTCACTTGGTGAAGAGTTAATAGTTGGTGATGAGCTTTTTGATAAAGTTTTGCTAAACAACAAGGCCGGATGCTAATCCGTGCGGTTCTTCTAGATTTGGGTGGAGGCACTGCGGAAGGTAGTAGGATGAAGTTTTGGATTTCTTGTGAAGTATTGTTTTCACTAGATGGTTCATCAATGTTTGAGGATCTTTTGGATGACATGATGATGATTGTTTGTGAGGTTGAGAGTGATGAATATGCAAGCATTTTGAAACCTTATTTATAGATGAAATAATGCATTGCAATGAATGCTAAAACAAAATTGTGAACTAAAATCTAATGATTAGATATGAATTTAAGGCATGTGATCATGAGAACACAAGCATTAAGTAACATACTCATTAGTGAAAAAATGTTGAAAATATGAAGGTTTATAGCCAAAGTGAGAAAAATAGAAGAAATTTTTTGCTTCTGTACCACGGTTCCCATGGATCCGATCCTTTAGGGATCCGTCCAGCGTAAAATCTGGGATCTGTGGTACTGGTGATCTTAGGCAGCTCAAAAATTTCCTTTTGGAAACAATGATGCCTAGTGTGTGCATATATGCAAACCATTTGGGTTTGCGGTTATCTCGACTCCTAAAAAGGGAAAAATAAATGAAGAAGTGAAAAAGCATATAATTATGTGAGATAACCTGAGTGCTCCTTAATTCATTTTTGCTTAAATGAATGTACCCGAAAACACACATTAGTTATGTGTTTCCTTTAGCATTCAAAAGACATGAGATGCAATGAAAAAGGTTTTTACTTTGTATTAAGAATGAAGAAAGGTTTGTCCTATACATGAGAATGATTTTAGGAAAATGATACGGGGAGAAGTATCTTTTTAGAAAGCATTTCGAAAAGGTTTCTTGTATAGAAGGAAGAAAAAAAATTTATCTTGAGTTTTGAAAATCCCCATATTATTTGTGAGTTGTGTGTGAAATAGAGATCCTAGACTCAGAAAAGAAGGCAAGGCTAACGTTTACGTACCTTGTAGAATGAGAAATATTTTACGACGATTGTTCCATGAGACCAAGACCAAGAAGAAGCAATTTGAATTGTTCCCGCTTCAATGGTTTGGTGACGAGGTCGGCTATGTTGTCTTCGGATGATACCTTCTAATTAGAAATGTTTCCCTTTTGAACATTGTCTCTTAAGAAGTGATGACGGATCTCTATATGCTTGGTACGAGAGTGTAACACCGGATTTTTGCTTAAGTCAATAGTACCTTTGTTGTCACATAAAATGGCTATGTTACTTAGATGAATGTCGTAGTCAACCAACGCTTGTTTCATCCATAGTGCTTGTTGGCATGCTTTGTCGGTGGAGACGTATTCGGCTTCGGTTGTTGAAATGGCCAATGCCGTTTTCTTCTTCGAGAACTAAGATGTTAAGCAACATCCCATAAAAGTACATACACCACTTGTACTCTTTCGGTCAACATAATAACCTGCATGGTCAGAATCCGCATATACAATAGTTTCTACCCCCGTTCCCTTAGGATACCATAATCCCAATTGAGTAGTATCCTTAATGTATCTAAATATTCTTTTGACGGCTTCTAGGTGTGAAGTTTTAGGGCTTCTTGAAACCTAGCACATAGACATACACTAAACATGATATCCGGCCGACTAGCCGTAAGGTAGAGAAGACTACCAATCATGCCACGGTATTTGGTGTTATCAACGGATTCACTGTCTTCATCTTTGGTAAGTTTAGTATCGGATGACATCGGTGTTCTTATGGGTTTTGACTCTTCTAAACCAAATTTCTTTAGCATTTCTTTTATGTATTTGGATTGATTAAAGAAGATACCATATTCTAGTTGTTTAATTTGTTGACCAAGAAAGAAACTAAGTTCTCCCATCATACTCATTTCAAACTCATCATGCATGATTTTTGAGAAATCATCACACATGTCTTGACAAGTCGATCCGAATATAATATCGTCCACGTATATTTGAAAAATAATTATATGTGATTCCTTTTTCTTTGTGAAAAGTATATTATCAACGTACCCCCATGGTATAGTCGTTTTTGATTAAAAATGATTTGAGTCTATCATACCAAGCCTTTGGGGCTTGTTTAAGACCGTAGAGAGCTTTCTTTAGTTTGTACATGTGGTTAGGTTTTTCGAAATCGATAAAGCTCGGAGGTTGAGCTACAAAAACTTCTTCATTAATTAAACTATTTAGAAAAGCACTTTTAACATCCATTTGAAAAAGCTTAAGATCATGAGCACAAGCATAAGCAAGAAGTATTCTTATAGACCCTAATCTAGCCACGGGAGCATAGGTCTCATCAAAGTCTATACCTTCTTGTTGATTATATCCTTGGGCAGCAAGTTTAGCTTTATTTCTAGACACTACACCATTTGCATCTAACTTGTTTTTATATACCCATTTAGTTTCGATTATGGTTTGGTTATTAGGTGGAGGGACAAGTGTCCAAAAATTGTTAGAAACAAATTGATTTAACTCTTCTTGCATGACCATTACCCAACTTTCATCTTTTATGGCTTCTTGCGTATTTTTAGGTTCTATGGTTGAGACAAAACAAAATAAACTACTTTGGTTTTGGACTTGGGATCTTAAGGTTCTTTCATTTAATTTTCCTATGACCTTTTCTACGGGATGATCTTTAGACTCTTTAATATTGATGACTTCATTGTTTAATGGTTCATCTTCTTTCTTTATATTTTCCTTGACTTCTATGGCTTCACTTTCGATTAATTCGTCATCGACAAGAGGTAGGGTAGGTTTAGGTGGACTTTCATCAAATTTTACATTTAAGGATTCTTCAACCTTCATGGTTTCTTTATTTAGTATAACATAAGCTTTACTATTAGGAGAGTAACCTAAGAAGATACCTTCGGTTGATTTAGGATCAAATTTAGTTAGGTAACCTTTAGTGTTAAGTAAGAAACATTTACTACCAAAAAAATCTAAAGTGTTCTAGCGTAGGCTTTTTGCCTCGAAGTAACTCGTATGGAGTTTTACCCAAGAATGGTCTAATTAGGACACGGTTAAGTATATAGTTTGATGTGTCGACGACATTGCACCAAAATTTTTGAGGAATAGATTGCTCATTAATCATGGTGCGACTCATTTCTTATAAGGTTCTATTTTTCCTTTCAACTACCTATTTGATTGTGGAGTGCGAGGAGCTGAGAAATTGTGAGTAATACCATTAGCATCACAAAAAGCTCCAAATTGCACTTCATTTTCAAATTCCATACCATGATCCGTTCTAATTGATACTATAAGACTTCCTAGTTGTCTTTGGATTTTTTACTTAATATTTCAAAGTAATTGAATGTTTCAGTTTTATTCTTTAGAAATTTAGTCCATGTGTACCTAGAGTAATCATCCACTATAACCAAAGTATAGAAGTTACCTCCATAACTTTGAATAGCGTATGGACCAAATAAATCCATATGAAGTAGTTCTAGACACTTACTAGTAGAAACAATATTTTTAGCTTTATGACTAGCATAGACTTGCTTTCCTATGTTACAAGCATCACAGAAATGATGTTCGTATTTTAATTTAGGTAGGTCTCTTACTAGTTCTTTAGATGATAGCGATTAAAGAAGTCGCATATAGGCGTGACCCAATCTTCGATGCCATAATATCGAAGTATCATCCATAGAAGTAAGACAAAGTTTGTCTTTTAGTTCATTACCGATTTTAATGAGATAGACTCCATGTTTTCTAATGCCTCTTCCTAGAGTAATACCGTTTTTCAATATTTTACTACCGGTTTCACTAAAAAGTATGTTGCACTTTTTATCACATATTTGTCCTATACTTAGAAGATTGAAGTTTAGGTTTTCTACGTGACATACATCGTTAATGGTTAAGGATTTGTGAGAAATTGTACCTTTACCGATGATTTTGCTCTTGCTATTACCAAACACCACATTTCCTCTATTGAAGGATTCGTATGTGTAAAACAAATCTTTATTACCGGTCATGTGTCTCGTGCACCCGCTATCCTTGATCCATTCATCCGGATCTAAGTCGACCTTTAAGCACACCTAAAAAAACAATTAACTCAAAAGTTTGGTCCCCATTTGTTCATGGGTCCATTAGTGTTATACATTTCATTCATGTTAGGCATATATGAAAAAGGTGAGAAAGCATTCCACGGTGTAAAGTTTTGAAATGGAAAACCGTTTTGTACATTAGGATTCCATCCCATTTGATGGTGGTTACTTCTTGGATAAACATTATTTGGTCTTCTTATAAATGTGTTTGGTTTAGAAAACGATGCACCTTTGTTTTTCATAAAACTTTGATTTTGTTTTAGTGGAGGTGGTTGTTTGACATTTCTAACAGTAACATGGGTTGGTTTCTTCTTGTTAACAATAACAAAGTCGGTTCTAGATGATGTAGTTACATTATTTCTCTTGCTTGATGGTGCGGACCCACGCATCCTCGGATTTACACTAGACGATTCCTTTTCAAGGAACGTGGGATCCAAGACTACAATAGCTTGTTTTTCAATTGCTTTAACGAATTGTGTTTCTTTAATCTCGCTAGTTGATGCAGTAAGTTCCTGAACACCTAAACCCTTTTGATTATTTCCCGTTTTAACACTATCAAGTATTATATCAATAGTATTAGTACTCATTCTAGCAATCTTGGAATCAAGATTATCAACTAACGTTTGAAGTTGAACACAAAGCTCACATTCACCATCTACTTTCTTTCCCTTTTCTAAACGTTGTTGGGTTCAGTGAATACCCAAACCCCTTAAGTTTAGGATTTGAATAGAAAATACCCTAAGTGTTTAATCCCTTAAACATTAACAAGTCATCGAGCGCATTGTCTCTCAAAGGAGTCGTCTTCGTGATACTCGAAGAGACAAAGAAGAAGTCTCTCCACTCAGGAAGGCGGAACTTAAGGGGTGAAGACTTAGTCAAGAAGAAGATAGTGGATTCAGTGAGTGGTGACAATAACTCACTGAATCCCGAAGCTCCTCACCATCTACTACCACTGAAGACAAACTAAAGACGAAGACTAAAGGCTGAGAAGACTAAAGAATGGGCGGGACAAAACGGTTAAGCTTGAAGCGAATAAGACGGAATGCTTATCCTCAAGAAGTCAACTTTCCCTGAAAGGCTCAGTATCAGTGCTGACAAGCAGAAAGTTGCTTTGTCCCTTACCAAATATAGCCTTTGTAAATAGAGACAATATACATCAGTATTTTGTCTTCTGTAACCTGTCAGTTTGTCCTCTAGGATAGAGTTAAAAACCATACTTGTATAAATAGCATAAGAGTTGGAGTGGAAGATTTTAAGCTTGTGGATTAATTGTAAAACACACACACAAGCCATCTTTCACTCCTCCAAATACAACTCTGTCCCTGAGATAGCTCAGTGGTTCCTTTGTAGTTGTGCTCAGACTTAGCCTGAGCTTAGTGAGGAGATACCATACTTTATCATTTCAATCTCAAGTACTATTCCGCAAGTACTTGGGTAATGTATTCTTTTTTATTTGTTTCTAATAAAGAATATATAAGTTGAAAATTATTCAGTGTGTTTTACTTACATTATTTCAGTCATTGTTCACAATCAGTTGGTTTATTGCTTTAATTGTTTTTATACGATTGTGAAACGGGAACAACAAGTGGTATCAGAGCAGGATGATTATAAAACCCTTTTAAGTTGCTCAAAACGTTTTAAATCGAGGATCCTAATGGTGAAATTGATGTGCCCCAACTTGTCGACAAAAGGGTGGAGTTTATTTAATGTTGCCCTCGACTCGAAGTTGATAAATTTAACAAATGGAAAAGCGAATGCTTTGCTATTTGACTGGATGGAACCTTACTACATTAAGTGTATTAATAAAGGTCCATTTATCCCAAAGACTCATCAAGGTTTGCCTAAAGCGAAGCTCGGTGGACTCAGGACGAGAGGAGAGTGGTCAACCAGACCAAGGCTCAAAAGCATCATCATATCTTGTCTCCCGATGATGTTATGTAGTCATTATAGGCTTTAGTACAACTAAACAAACACAGGATGACCTGGTCCATATCATGAAGGTCCTCGATACCAAGGAGAACAAGATTATGGACCGAAACTTGAGTATAACACCTTGAGGCTAAGGACTCGAAAGTCTGTCTCAAACTTACACACGGTACAAAACTTTGTTAAATGAATGTCAAATAATGGTGTTAAGTTGTCCAAACATGAAATCAATGTTAGTTTTGTCAATAGTCTCCTCGTAATTGGTTGAATTTCTCTCGGGGACTTAGGAATGCTAATCATATATATCCAAAATCTTGAACTTCACGAAATTTATGGAAATTTGTCTATGAGGAAAACCTCATCAATGCAGACGATACCGACTTGAAGAAGTCTCGGGAAGTCAAGAAGTCCCCACCACCACCTCAACACCAATTTCTACCGCTTTTATTCTAACATTGTGGTTTAGGATTTTCAAGAAAATTCGGATGATGAGCGATGAGAGATCAGCGAGGAGTACCTAAATGACCGAACATCGAATTTCGGAAAGGGCACTCCTTGCTAACTCTAGAAGGTTTATAAAAGAAACAAAGGTTTTCTAATGCCAAAGCTAATGAGGACACCGAGTGTTTTAAGTGTCACAAAAGAGGTCATTTGCCAAAGACTTTTTCAAAAACAAATTTTGAACATTCTTACAAACCATCAGGGTCAAATCAGTCCTCAGGCTTTAGCAAATTTCAACCAAAAATCTATCAGTCTCATCAGAACTTTCAAAACAAATCTGATCAAAATAGAACTGTGGATTTTGAAGCTAAGTATAGGAAAGCCAAAGCTAAGCTATCACTGGTTGAGGCCACTCTCTCAGAAACAACAAACAATGTTAAATCCGTGCAGGGTAAAAACAAGGGCCTAGTTGCTGAAGTCTTCGACTGGGATGAATAGCCAGTCTCCTCAGACGATGAAATGGTGCAAGTCAGTGCACTGATGGCTCTCTCAGAAGAGGACAAGCTAGCTGTTGGGAAGAATCATGCCAGGAATGGAGAATGGGTCAACATCACAATGAAGAAGGTAAATCTTTTACTTTCTATGGATGATGACTCTGATTGGTAGTCTTTCATGAACTATATCAATGTTGACCTTAAGTTTGTAGAAGAGCAACGATTAAATCTTTTTTCAAAATACAACAAGTTAAGTTTTGAATTAAACAAGTGAAGGATGAACTGCTTTTTTAAAACAAGCTAAGCTTGAGGTCATCACATCGAAAATTCAAAACACCGAACTAGTTAAAGAAATCAAGCTCTTCGGGAAGAACTTAAAAGGAAAAAGATATCATTGAAAGTTGGATCGCTAAGAATCCTACGGTCTTTGATCTTTGTGGGAGCCCCAAGATCAAAAGAGAATCATTGGTGAAGATCATCTCACGATTCTCACAATAAAGACAAAGGTCCAAAACCATTTGTGTCTTGGCATGATCACCAATATGTTGTCAATGCCCAAGTCCGATGATTGGGTTGAACAGGTTAACCACGAGAGTAAGCTTCCAAATTTCGATTCGGAAGAATACTAGAGCTCAAAGCCAAGCTCTAAAGAGCATGCTTGACTCACGATGTGCCCAGAGTACCGAACACATCTCGAGTCCAAGTCGAATCACAAACACCGCCCACCCCTAAAACCTCTTGGGTCGCACCTAGCTCGAGCTTACTTCTTTGCAATTCAACCTCACTCACCAAAAGAAAGATCCGGACTTGGTAGAACCATCACGAAAGACCAACAAAACCAACCCAAGATGAATCTATTCCACCGAGACCTCCACATCTTCGGGTTCCTCTCAAGGCACCAAATCCAACAACTGTTCGAACTTGTGAGGAAGTTGACGACAAGATGGAATCCATCGAAAAGCTCCCGATTCAATCAAGGAAACTAAGTCGACCTCCTCTAATTCATCAAGGTCAAAATCCAACACCAAACCCGTGTGAAGTGTGATGTGCCATTATACCGGTCATACCACCGATAATTGCTAAAGAATCCTTTTTTGTATGATCTGCAAAAAGGATGATCACAGAACTTCTGATCACTTACAGACTTACAGTATGTAAGTTCATTCAGTGAAGCAAGACATACCAATGTTGGTCATCAACATGCTTCAACCTCCAAACAAACTCACAGGCATAGAGCAAAACCCTTTCCTCCTTGTCCACACTGTGGCTTCAATGATCATCATCCTGATGATTGTCTCATGAACACTTGCTGTGATATTTGCGGAAATCCAGCTCATGAGACATTGACAGTGTCATCCAATCAAGGAGAAGTTCAAAACAACCCCGCATCACTAAGTCATCCTCAGTCAGGAAATGCAAAACCTGTGGTAGCACAATGCACTCAACCACTGACCATGAGTCAATTGCCAAATTCAAGCGCACCTTTAGACCCAAGCCCACTTTGTAATACCGGAATTTCTAAAGTTTACAAAAGACCAAAATACCCCTACAATCAAAAAGTATGAATAACTAATTTAAAGAATACCAAATGAGCTATGTAAATTCGTAAAATTTATAAGAAATACCACATATGATCCAAATAAATTTTAATTACTTTGAAAAGCTAATCTTATAGTTATGATTTTATAAAATCAGTTTTTGTATTTTATAAATATGGCCGAATATAATTATTAACTTTTATAAGAGAATAAAACTAATAAAAGCCCAATATAATTTATATTATTTAGAGTCCATTTATCTTAAGTCCAATACATTATAAAGCCCACAAGAAAAATAGTAAAGCCTATATAAATACATTATTCGGTTCACATAAATCCCTAATTGTCGATTTAACCCAAACCGACTTCAAAACCCTAAACAAATCGACTTCCAGTTTCCAGAGCTTGAGACCAATTTTCTTGGACAACTTTGAAGGTAAAGAAGGTGGGAAAAATAGTGTTCGAGTTCCTAAGTTTCTGTTTTAAGCGTGGTGAGTTTTTGGGTGAATTAGGGTTTTGACAAGTGAGGTTTTGTGCTTCTTTTGTTCTAGCGATCCAAGCTCATTAAGGGTAAGTTCCTAATGTTGATTTCAGTCCTATAAGTCATATGGAACACATAAAAATTAGCCATGCATGTTTAATATGTCGTATGGAATTATTTGGAATCTAAAACCCTAAAAAGCGTATACAAATAACGAATGGGCGTATAATATTTTTAGAGATCACGAATTGATTTTTCCAGAAGCTATTATATGTTATAAGACCTGAATAAAATACGTATTTAGGAATTCGAAGCTTGTATGAATTGTTTTGAGTTTTATGGTTCGATTAAACATGGAAAAAGGAAGGTTTTTAAAAAGGACCGATTAGGGTTTTGCATGAACTAGGGTTTCTTGTAATCATTAAAGGTAATTAATGAAGTAATAATGATGAGCTAATGATGGGTTAAACCTAGGTTTAGGGTTTGTACTTAAATTATACTTATTCGGTTTTAAACAAAAGTTTTGGGTTGGTTTTGTAAATTATGAAACTTAAAGGTTATTTTTGTAAACAGTAAAATACTTGTACTAAACGTATAAAAATAAGTGTGGGGGTTAAACATGTAATTTTGGATATTTAAAGGGCCATACGAATTGTATTTAATTTATTAGGGTACGTTTTGTAAATTCTAAAACCTTTGGGTTAAAAGTGTAAAATCTGATAAAGTAAGGTTAGATTGTGAAATTTAAGATGTCAAGGGTGTAGTTTGTAATTCTGAGCAATTATGGGTTCTACAAGTGTAAGTTGATTTTGTAGAGACACGCATGAGTTTAAGTTAATTTCGGTTTGTTATCATTTACGTTCTAGGTTAAATTGGGAAATCATTAAAAGAAGTAATATGTGAATTTAATGCGTATTTAGTAGTATTTAAAGAGTATGGGAAACCCTAGAACCTAAATAAGAAGTTGGTGAATTAATGAGGAATACTCTAAAATGTTGTAATTTCGTCTGTCACTAAAATGAGAATATTCTGACAACTTTAAAAGTATTAATACGATAAATCCGTTATAACATTGAAGATGCTAATAAATATTAAATAAATCATAATCCGTGTAGATTCGTTGGAGGAGACGCGACGTTACATCTTCGTATTCGTTCATTCGTTACTTTTCTCTCAATTGCTTTAAGGTACGGATATTCTGTCTTACCTTAAGACACTTATGTTATCATACATACATTCTGACCTTCTTACTAAAGGTTCCTTCTGATGTTCTTTCGTTAGTCTTTCCATTTTACTTATTAGGGTTTCCAATGCCATTGCTATGAACCCTTTCCTGATTGTGTGATTTGTTGCTATCTGAACTTATGTTTTATGGAACTATGAGATATCTGACTTAACTGTATGTTAGAAAGACTTTGATATGTGTAATTGATGAACCTTATTATGTCCGAGTATGAACCTTATGATATGAGTTAGTGATATGTTGTCTCTTGAACCATGTGTTTGAATGAGACTTACGTTATGATTGAACTTTTATCGACCTAAGTTAGTTTGACACCCGAGCCAATTATTAACTAGTCATGGGGTTCCATGTCCGTGTCGTTGATGCACCTCTCGACATGACTCTAGGCGATGAGTGAAGTTCGCCACGTCCCTTATCTGTTATTTGTTATGAGCTCTGTTGGTATTATATTACCTATATATGTCTGTGGGGCGTATGGATGCATCCTAGATCTGATCTGTTATCCGATATGATTTGTCTGGTGAATGATGTCGTGTGCAATACGCGTCTTCACAAAATTCTGGGAGCTAGCTACTCCAAATTATTTTATGAGATTATTTCTGTATAAGTAGTTATTTCTGATATGATAAGTTCTGGGCTCGAGGTAGTTAACTAAATCTTTGTCTGTTATTTCTATGATAAGTATTCTGATTTTGTTTTGGTATGTTCAAATGCTTATGATTATGTGTTGGCTTATTATATGCTATTATATGTGTTTATGCTTTTGCATGTTTATGTGACTATCGTCTACTATGCTAGGTTATGATTAATATGTTTTAATATGATTTATATGTCGTCATCCGATGTTATGTTAGTTTATCGTTATGTGAATTCGTTGATCCGTGAGATGAATGTGCTAGTGTGAAAGTGAGTATTCTATAAGTTTGGTATGTATAATTTGTTCGATTAATTTTGTGAACTTTGCTTATACGTTAGTGTTTTATCCGCCTATGTGACCGCCATGCTTAAACTCACGATGTTAGGATTTGATCCGAGAACCGGTTTAGCTTATGATATATGTTTTGATAATTGCTAATGGTTATGCTATGTTTTGTTTGGTCTATTTAATTATAGTTTGTCTACTATGTTTCTATTTGCTTGTGAGACCGCCATGATTTCATTGCTATTTTTTCTTTGTAATATTGAAGTAAGTGTGTTAAGTGAAGATTAATTAATTTGTTGAATGCCATGTGTATTTGTTGGTAACTGTTTGGTTAGTCATTAGACTTTTCGTTTGGCTTATATGTAAATTGTTGTTCGTGATATGTTGAATGTTTGGTTGTTCTGATGTGTTTGTGTTCGTGTCATTAATGTGCTATGAGATGTTTAACTTGTTATGTGGTTGTTTGGATTTCTGCATGTTTGAGTTCCGCAGAATCCTAAAAGATCCCTCATCATCATTTTATTTTGATTTCGTCATTTGTATATTTTGTTTTGTTTAGCTTTTGTTTCGTTATATCTGTTCACTGGGCTTTGTAAGCTCAGCCGCACTTTTCTTTTCCTGCGGCAGGTATTAAGCGTTCAAGATAAGCTTATGGGATAGCTGATCTGGGTTGAGAGTAGAGGCGAGAGCGAGATTCGATTATAGAGATCTTAGATTTATTTTGAAGTTTAGTTATTTATGTTTTCTCTTGAATATTTTTGTAAGGTTTTCGCTTTTGTTTAGTTATTAAAGTTCTGATATGAAACCGTATTGTGATATCTTTACCCTTGTCGGGTTGGGGTGTTACAATTTATGGTATCAGAGCTCTAGGTTTTAGGACCCTTAGAGCTTAGGCTATGACCTGTGAGGATTGGGTAGATTTAGGATTTCCTTCGCATACTTTCTTTGCATGCACTCTATCGTATTAAGTTTTGCCGATAGTTGGTATTTCTTTTAGATGGTTATTCCCGTCGCCTAGTTCATCCGATAGAGTAATCAAGGACCGGCTAGGCAACATAAGGAAAAGATGAAGTGGGCCGTTATCATTGCTAAGGGTCGCACGAGGTATGGTAAAGTGAAGCGGACTAATAAGAGGATAAGAGTTCCGCCTATATGTGGCCATGCACCATCGAGGAGAAGTCGACCTTGAGGACCATTGACGGAGAGGTGGTGGAAGAATATGAAACTAAGGTGGTTGACAACGAAGGTTTCACTACTAGATATCCTGGTAGGTGTCCCAAGTTCGTTGAGGATGAAGGAGTAGGACGATGAGAGTCGCGATCCGTATGCCTTTGTGGATCGTGTCTTGAGGAGGAAGAGAGGAAGCGTAAAGGTGGCTTTGCTAGTCGCTACTACCACAAAGATGAAGGAAACAAGAACGGATGGATAAGCGAGGAAGACGAGGAAGACGAAGAGGAAGAGGAAGAAGAGGAATACGAGGTGGATTCGGATTTGGAGTCTACGGCTACTAGTAGGTTCAATCCAACACAAGAATAGGAATTTCGTTTCGATTAGTTACCTCTTTATGAGAATTTTCCGACAGTTGATTTTGAGTTAGGGTCTTTGTTTTTCATTTTGACGTTTGAATCTCGGATTATTAAGTTTCATTTGGGAATTCATCTTATGTCGACTTTGCAAATTTTGTTTGATGGATGGAAATAAAACAAAATTTTGAAAGAATAATTCTCGTCTGTTGTTGTTTCTTTCTAATAGATTCGCTAAGTTTCGTTAGTTCTCATAAGTTTAAATCACTATTCGCTTTCTTAGTAATGTTGTTTGATTACCGCTTGGATGTAGTATGGCCATCATGATGGTATACTCATGTGTATCTGGTTTGTTATAGTATGTTACTTGCTATCTGTGTATTATCTGTATGTGGTATGCTTTGTTATGATATTAGTTATGTGTTTTGTCATGACCCGAGACCGAATATAATGACAATAAGAACTTGTTATGTGATGCAAGTATTATGACGCCTGATCAACGTAATAATACCGAGATCATATAATCGAACTTATTGAAGGTATACGACGTCTGGGAAATGCATGTGATTGATGTGTGTAGGGACTTTGACTTGTACCTGTTATTTGGTGCTTCTCATGTTCGTTTGAATTCCGTACCTATTTGTGAGATTTCGTCGATATCTGTTTCGTATAAGTTTTGTACGTTTGTAATCCGAGGTTGTTATGATCTGTACGCACCTATAGATTGCTATGACCACCTTAAGCTTATATGTCTCCACACATTTCTGCGACTATTAAGGCCGATAGGATTTATTCCGTCTATGCATATGATGTCCTCATCATTAGATATCTGAATAAGTCAGAATTTGTAGTTTGATTTTTTCTGCGTCTCATCTGTTCTCCGCCATTACTTGATAAGTATATAATTATCTATTATAAGTATTTGACTATTGATTTAATTTCTGAATAAGTTTGAGATTTAATATTCTGATAAGAAATCCATTTATTCCGAGATAAGATTAACGTTCGATATATTTCTAGAAATTCAAATCCGATTCGTTTTCATTGCTCGTTCGTCTTGTCCAATTTCGAGGACTAAATTTTCTTTTAGAGGGAAGAATTGTAATACCTGGAATTTCTAAAGTTTACAAAAAGACCAAAATACCCCTACAATCAAAAAGTATGAATAACTAATTTAAAGAATACCAAATGAGCTATGTAAATTCAGAAAATTTATAAGAAATACCACATATGATCCAAATAAATTTTAATTACTTTGAAAAGCTAATCTTATAGTTATGATTTTATAAAATCAGTTTTTGTATTTTATAAATATGGCCGAATATAATTATTAACTTTTATAAGAGAATAAAACTAATAAAAGCCCAATATAATTTATATTATTTAGAGTCCATTTATCTTAAGTCCAATACATTATAAAGCCCACAAGAAAAATAGTAAAGCCTATATAAATACATTATTCGGTTCACATAAATCCCTAATTGTCGATTTAACCCAAACCGACTTCAAAACCCTAAACAAATCGACTTCCAGTTTCAGAGCTTGAGACCAATTTTCTTGGACAACTTTGAAGGTAAAGAAGGTGGGAAAAATAGTGTTCGAGTTCCTAAGTTGCTGTTTTAAGCGTGGTGAGTTTTGGGTGAATTAGGGTTTCGACAAGTGAGGTTTTGTGCTTCTTTTGTTCTAGCGATCCAAGCTCATTAAGGGTAAGTTCTAATGTTGATTTCAGTCCTATAAGTCATATGGAACACATAAAATTAGCCATGCATGTTTAATATGTCGTATGGAATTATTTGGAATCTAAAACCCTAAACAAGCGTATACAAATAACGAATGGGCGTATAATATTTTTAGAGATCACGAATTGATTTTTCCAGAAGCTATTATATGTTATAAGACCTGAATAAAATACGTATTTAGGAATTCGAAGCTTGTATGAATTGTTTTGAGTTTTATGGTTCGATTAAACATGGAAAAGGAAGGTTTTAAAAAGGACCGATTAGGGTTTTGCATGAACTAGGGTTTCTTGTAATCATTAAAGGTAATTAATGAAGTAATAATGATGAGCTAATGATGGGTTAAACCTAGGTTTAGGGTTTGTACTTAAATTATACTTATTCGGTTTTAAACAAAAGTTTTGGGTTGGTTTTGTAAATTATGAAACTTAAAGGTTATTTTTGTAAACAGTAAAATACTTGTACTAAACGTATAAAAATAAGTGTGGGGGTTAAACATGTAATTTTGGATATTTAAAGGGCCATACGAATTGTATTTAATTTATTAGGTACGTTTGTAAATTCTAAAACCTTTGGGTTAAAAGTGTAAAATCGATAAAGTAAGGTTAGATTGTGAAATTTAAGATGTCAAGGGTGTAGTTTGTAATTCTGAGCAATTATGGGTTCTACAAGTGTAAGTTGATTTTGTAGAGACACGCATGAGTTTAAGTTAATTTCGGTTTGTTATCATTTACGTTCTAGGTTAAATTGGGAAATCATTAAAAGAAGTAATATGTGAATTTAATGCGTATTTAGTAGTATTTAAAGAGTATGGGAAACCCTAGAACCTAAATAAGAAGTTGGTGAATTAATGAGGAATACTCTAAAATGTTGTAATTTCGTCATCACTAAAATGAGAATATTCGACAACTTTAAAAGTATTAATCGATAAATCCGTTATAACATTGAAGATGCTAATAAATATTAAATAAATCATAATCCGTGTAGATTCGTTGGAGGAGACGCGACGTTACATCTTCGTATTCGTTCATTCGTTACTTTTCTCTCAATTGCTTTAAGGTACGGATATTACATCTTACCTTAAGACACTTATGTTATCGTACATACATTTCGACCTTCTTACTAAAGGTTCCTTCGATGTTCTTTCGTTAGTCTTTCCATTTTACTTATTAGGGTTTCCAATGCCATTGCTATGAACCCTTTCCGATTGTGTGATTTGTTGCTATCCGAACTTATGTTTTATGGAACTATGAGATACCGACTTAAGCGTATGTTAGAAAGACTTTGATATGTGTAATTGATGAACCTTATTATGTCCGAGTATGAACCTTATGATATGAGTTAGTGATATGTTGTCTGTTTGAACCATGTGTTTGAATGAGACTTACGTTATGATTGAACTTTTGTCGACCTAAGTTAGTTTGACACCGAGCCAATTATTAACTAGTCATGGGGTTCCATGTCCGTGTCGATGATGCACCTCGACATGACTCTAGGGCGAGAGTGAAGTTCGCCACGTCCCTTATCTCGTTATTTGTTATGAGCTCGGTTGGTATTATATTACCTATATATGTCTCGTGGGGCGTATGGATGCATCCTAGATCCGATCCGTTATCCGATATGATTTGTCGGTGAATGATGTCGTGTGTAATACGCGTCTTCACAAAATTCGGGAGCTAGCTACTCCAAATTATTTTCGAGATTATTTTCGTATAAGTAGTTATTTCGATATGATAAGTTCTGGGCTCGAGGTAGTTAACTAAATCTTTGTCTGTTATTTCTATGATAAGTATTCTGATTTTGTTTTGGTATGTTCAAATGCTTATGATTATGTGTTGGCTTATTATATGCTATTATATGTGTTTATGCTTTTGCATGTTTATGTGACTATCGTCTACTATGCTAGGTTATGATTAATATGTTTTAATATGATTCATATGCTGTCATCTGATGTTATGTTAGTTTATCGTTATGTGAATTCGTTGATCTGTGAGATGATTGGGCTAGTGTGAAAGTGAGTATTCTATAAGTTTGGTATGTATAATTTGTTCAGTTAATTTTGTGAACTTTGCTTATACGTTAGTGTTTTATCTGCCTATGTGACCTGCCATGCTTAAACTCTGCTGATGTTAGGATTTGATCCGAGAACTGGTTTAGCTTATGATATATGTTTTGATAATTGCTAATGGTTATGCTATGTTTTGTTTGGTCTATTTAATTATAGTTTGTCTACTATGTTTCTATTTATTTGTGAGACCGCCATGATTTGATCGCTATTTCATTCTTTGCAATATTGAATTAAGTGTGTTAAGTGAAGGTTAATTAATTTGTTGAATGCCATGTTTATTTGTTGGTAGCTCGTTTGGTTAGTCATTAGACTTTTCGTTTGGCTTATATGTAAATTGTTGTTCGTGATATGTTGAATGTTTGGTTGTTCGATGTGTTTGTGTTCGTGTCATTAATGTGCTATGAGATGTTTAACTTGTTATGTGGTTGTTTGATTTCGCATGTTTGAGTTCAGAATCCTAAAAGATCCCTCATCATCATTTTATTTTGATTTCGTCATTTGTATATTTTGTTTTGTTTAGCTTTTGTTTCGTTATATCTGCTCACTTTGGGCTTTGTAAGCTCACCGCACTTTTCTTTTCTGCGGCGGTATTAAGCGCTCAAGATAAGCTTATGGGATAGCCGATCCGGGTTGAGAGTAGAGGCGAGAGCGAGATTCGATTATAGAGATCTTAGATTTATTTTGAAGTTTAGTTATTTATGTTTTCTCTTGAATATTTTTGTAAGGTTTTCGCTTTTGTTTAGTTATTAAAGTTCGATATGAAACCGTATTGTGATATCTTTACCCTTGTCGGGTTGGGGTGTTACAAATGGTCTAAAATACAATCTCATAAGTGTCACCAATTATGTGATGCTAAGTACATTGTGCAATTCAATGACAAACAAGGCACCATCTTCAATGCCAACAAAGAAGTTGTTTTGATAGCTCCTAGGAGAGATTATGTTTATGTCTTAGACATGTCAACACTCTCTTAAGATGGAACTTGTCTCTTTGCCAAAGCCACTGAAACTGTCAACTGGCTGTGACATAAGAGACTCTCTCACTTAAATTTAAAAAACATCAACAACTTGGCAAAACAAAACAAATTCCTTGGCTTACCATCATTGGTTTTTGCGAACGACAAACCATGCTCAACCTGTGAAAAAGGAAAACATCACACAACATCATTCAAAACAAAACAAAATTTCTCCATCAAAAGCGCCTTCACCTCTTGCACATGGATCTGTTTGGACCTGTCACCCAAGATCAATCCGACATGAGAAGTATACACTTGTCATTGTTGATGAGTTCTCAAGATACACTTGGGTATACTTTTTTCCAAGAAGAGTCAGCAATGAAACCATAATGTCATTCATCGGGAAGATTGAAAATCGAATGACATTCTTGGAAGCAAATCGAACCGACAATGGTGCGAGTTCAAATCAAGTGCTTGAGAATTTACGTGATGAAAAGGAATTTCCCAAAATTTTCATCTCCTTACACCCCCGAACAAAATGGGGTAGCTAAAAGGAAAAATGTAACTCTCATTGAGGTGCAAGAACTATGTTAAATGGCTCAAGACTCTTAAAGCACTTCTCGATCAAGGTCAAAACAACTGTTACACTCAAACAGTCAATCATTGTCAAAAGACATAACAAAACCCCATATGAGATCTTCAAAGGAAGACTTCCTGATATCAACTACTTTCATGTGTTTGGGTGTCCTATGTTCATTAACAATCACAAGGATCACTTAGGCAAATTTGATGCAAAGGCGATGATGGATATATCTTGGGTTACTCATCGATCTCTAAAGCCTTGAGGTGTTTAACACCGAAGACAACAAGTTGACGAAACCTTTCATGTCACCTTGATGAAAGTTCGAAGCATCGATTTACCAATACCTCGGTGGAGGAAATAGAATTGATGACTCATCAAGATATCCTCTGATGAGTTCAACATCAAATCAATTCCTCATATCAGTCGATCTTGACATCTCATACTATGTCTTACCCTACAACCTTCCTCAACCAACTATCGGTGAAGTCATTGATAATCAATCAATCCCTACTAGGATAGGTATCTTGAACCGAATGTTCGAGGAACCCGTGATTCATGAACCCCAACTCGAACAAAGCATCTCAACAGATGATCTAAATGATTTTGTGGCTCTTGCACCGAACTCACTCCCGAGTTTCCGGTGACCTCCTCAAGCTCAGATCCTAGACCACAAAGTAAGTGGACAAGATCTCAGGACATTGAGCTTGTAAACATCATTGGTGAACCCACTAAAGGCATGCTCACTAGAAGCATGGCTGCTAAGTTAACTGCAACCTCAAACAATGAATGTCTATATGCTGATTTTCTATCAGGAAAAGAACCCAAAAGTGTCACTGAAGCTCTAAAATATCCAAGCTGGGTTTAGGCTATGCAAGAAGAACTTCAACAGTTTGATAAAAACAAGGTCATGACCTTGATCAAATGTCCTCGGATGTCATCGTCATAGGAATGAAGTGGGTTTCGTAAACAAACCGATGAAAACGGCATTGTCATTAAAACAAAGCGGACTTGTAGCCAAAGGTTACTGATCAACAAGAAGGCATTGACTATGATGAGACATTTGCTCTGTTGCAAGATTGGAAGCCATCGGGATCTTCCTTGCATTTACAACTTACATGAACTTCAAAGTTTACAAAATGGATGTGAAAAGTGCATTCTGAATGGTGAACTCAAGGAAGATGTGTATGTTTAGCAACCTCCGGCTTTGAGAGTAGTGAATTTCGACTATGTCTCGAAGCTTGACAAAGCCCTATATGGACTTAAACAAGCTCCCGAGCATGGTATGAAACTCTCTCACCTTCCCGATTCAAAACAAGTTTATCGAGGAAAGATAGACAACACATTGTTTATCTATAGGACAAAACAAGATGTGATACTAGTCCAAGTATATGTTGATGACATCATCTTTGGCTCAACAAATTACACTCTTTGCAAACAGTTTAAAACCGATGACAAAAAAAATTTGAAATGAGCATGATGGGTGAACTCACTTACTTCCTTGGACTACAAATCGTGCAACCGATAAAGGAATATCCATCGGTCAAGAGAAATATACCGAAATCTCTTGAAGAGATATGAGATCTCTCGATCGTGCCTCGGTGAAGACACCAATGGTCCCTCCTAACAACCTTGGACCCGATCTCACAGAAAATCATCAACCAAACTCATTTTAGGGGATTGTAGGTTCACCGATGTATCTAACGACTTCGAGACCGGACATACAATTCTCGATCTGTCTAATAGCAAGATATCGGTCAATCCCAAAGAATCCCATCTCACTGCAGCCAAAAGAATCCTCGATACCGAAGGGAACCCAAGCCTTGGACTTTACTATCCAAAGTGCTCGGATTTGACCTCAAATGGTATTCGACTACGATTATGCAGTCGCAACATGGATGAAAAAGTACCTCGTGGTCTGTCAATTTCTTGGAGGAAAGTTGGTTTGTTGAGTGCTAAAAGCAACAATCGGTTGCCATGTATTCAGGCGTCGTATGTGGGTTCGCAAGATGTCGTGCCAATGTATTATGGATGAAAAGTTAACTCATGACTATGACATCCATTACAAAATGGTACCCATCTTTCGTGATAACACTAGTGCTATTGCAATCTCCAACAACCCTGTCCTTCACTAACAAACCAAACAAATTGATATCGATATCATTTCATCGGGGACCACATAATGAAAGGAGACATAGAACTTCATTTCATCCCTATCGAATATCAACTTGCGATATCTTCACCAAACCCTTAGATGAACCTACCTTGAGAGACCGAAAAGTCGAATTAGGAATGCTTGACATTGAAAGTCAAGAACACGAAAATCAATCCCAATCTCGGTGAGTTCTCTCGAAATGGTCCATACTCCCGAACAAAACCCCAAACAACCTTCTTATTGAATGAGTAAGACTCATTCGGGGACCCCGACATTGATATTGAGCATTGAATGAGTAACTAAATGCACCAAGTATTTCGATTACTTAAATGTCCTAGGTTGGTAAACATATCAATTTAGTATAGGAATATATGTCTCTATGTCCTTCTCACTCATGTCAAGGGTCCTCAAACCTTACCTCATCCGACTTGGCATTAAATGCCTTCTCTCACAACTAATATCCTTAGGATATTTTAATCCGCAAAATGCACTTTTACCAGATCGCAACTGCTCCCTTGTAAAGGAAATTATCATGCGGGTAGTGGAGTGGTGGCATTAATTGAGGTAAATAAAACATTTTAAAAAACCAACTTTACAAATCCTCATAAGTGCAAAATATACCCTTCTCACCACTCTATAAATACCCCTCTCAAAACAATAAAACACACACAAATTATTTCTGCATCAAAACTCTGACAAAATCAATTCTCAAACCCGTAAATCTTTATGTGTTCTTTAAATCCTCAATCGGTTTTAGTAAAATCTTCTCAGTAAACAATTTACAAAAGGTTTTCATCACAAAACTCAAGAGACTCAAACCTCTTTGATTGTTCTTGTCAAGAAATTTTTCAAAACCCTAAAAATTTCTCGAATGGAAATGGCAAGAACACGCCTCTTTAGTTTGCACCTCGATGGTGGCGGTCTTGGCGTTGAATTCAAAACAAATAATGTTATAGGCAACTTTGAATACCCACATGATGTCCCAAACTATATAAGGGAATCATGAAATTTTCTTGAAGCGCCCACTAAAATAGGCCTTTACCAGTCCCCATCTATACTGTACCACAACTTCCTTAGGAGTTCGGGCAGCTGCAGCTGGCCCATGACCCGACACCTCCAATCGATGAGAACATACCAAGACCCCTCAAGGAGTTTCTCATCAGGTTCTCTATTTTAAATGGGCAACAAATTGTCACCCTGGACTTCAAAACTTTTTGTTCATCAACAGGGCTTGACTACAACAATGGAAAATATGTTCCTCTCCCTGAACCAGCCATTGTAAAGGCTGAGTTAGAAAAAATTGCTCTTGATCCAAAACTTTTGGACAAAACCCTAGTCACCAAGAACTCCTTTCCCGTGGCTTGGAGGATCCTGTTCACATTTGTGATTCAGGTTCTCGGCAGGAACCACTCATCCACCGAATGCAGTTAATTCTATTAAGTTGATGATGGCCTACTACTGATGACTAGTACTAATGTCGAGCATGGGGAGATCATTTACGGTGATCTCTTAACTGTTACAACACAAAACTAGAGGCGAAATACGCTTCATACCCTAGATTTGTTTCTTGTGCTTTGCAAGTGTTACTGGGTTGCAACTACACTCAGGATTTTCTACATGGTGCTTTACCAACCACCCTGAGTGCATCAAATTTTCAAAAGAACCCATCCCTGGTCATTGATATAGAATTGACGGCACTTATGGTTCTCAGTAAACAACTGAGTGATTCCTTGTCTCCAAACCCCGCTCCTAAAAAGAAAGGGGAAGTCTCGGACTTGACTAAGACCAAACCCAAGTCTCAGGGCCCGAGACTTCTGGAGCACAGCCTAAAAGGCACAAAAAGCCCCAGATCGAAAAGACACCCAAGGGTGACCAAGCAACATCCACCCCAGTGACAATGAAGGACACAGATACATCACAGTAAGTGCCCTTGGTCCCAACTACTACTCCCCGTGATCCAGAGGGAAACAAACAACCCGCTGGTAGGGGAGCGCCTTCCACTCAGCTCGAGGAGGACATTCGCAAAACCACGCTTTTGTCTGAGGGAAAAACGAATGATCCCAAAGACTCAGGGGGATACAAACAACCCATTGATAGGGATATCACTACCACCGCTTCTAAGGATAGCACTGGGAAATACCCACCAGTGCTTGAAGGAGCATAGAGGGACTAAGACTCAGAGGTGTTGTTCCCTATTCACTATAGTATAAAAATATTTTAAGTAAAGTAAACAAGACTAATAGTGAATCAATGACCGAAAGGATATAAATAAAACACAAGAGTAATTTTCAACGTCATATTATTATTAGAAATGAATCGGAAGAATCGTTACCCTAGTACTTATGAACAAAGATTAGGATTGAAATGACAAAGTGTTTGCAACTCCTCTCTAAGCTCAGCTATGTCCGAGCACAACTACAAGTACCCACCGAGCTATCTCGTGATTGTTGAGTTGGAGGAGTGAAAGATGGCTCATGCGTGTATGTGTGTGTTTTACAATTCACAAGCTTGACCTTTCACTCCATCTATTATGCTATTTATACAAGTGTGAGTTTTAACTCTTTCCTAAGTGACAAACCGATAATATTGCGTAAGAGAAAATATCATGTATTTTGTCTCTGTTTACAAAGACTATATTAGGTAAAGGGACCAAGTCACTTTCTTCATGTCAAGATCTTGATGTCGAGCCTTTTAGGAAGGTTGACTTCTTGAAGATAAGTACTCCGCCTTTATCGCTTCAAGCATAACCGCTTTGTCCGCCCATTCTTCGCCTTCATAGTCTTCGCTTGATCGCGGTTTGTCTTGATGGTTGTAGTTGGAGAAGTTTGAGGATTCGCAGTTATTGTCATCACCTTCGAATCCACCATCTTCTTCTTGACTCCGCCTTCACCCTTTAAGTTCCGCCATCTTGGTGGAGAGACTTCTTCTATGTCTCTTCTTGGCGTCTCGAAGATGGCTCACCGAGAGACTATGCACTCAATGACTGTTAGTGTTTAACGGTTCAAGCACTTAGGTTATTTTCTATTCAAATCCTAGATTAAGGGTTTGGGTATTTACTAAACCCAACAGTCTCCCCTTTGGATATACAAATAGCCTAGTGTTTGATCGTGTAAGTGAGAAAATGGCTTCTTTACATCGAATGTACTAATGAATACAATAAGGAACATGAATATTTTAACAAAACATACATCATTTATTGATCAAATTACAAGGTTCCTATAACTAGTACAAAAGATAATGAAAATGATGTCACCAAGATGGATCCCAGTGTCAAGCTTTACTTTCTTGGTGATGAGTGTTTCTCCGTCGTGGTGCTCTCTTATCTTGGCGTTTAGGTCAAGACATAACCCGACGTTTCAGGAGTCTCGAATTTGAGAGGCCACTAGTATGTAGCTTAGCATTGCGGCCACACTCGCTCGATCAATGTCACTTCATCTTTGAAATGCTGGGTTTCCATAGACATCAATGTGGAATAGCCCTCTTCGAGCTTTTCAATTACTAGACAGTTTTAATTTCACACCTTCGTGAAGCTCCTGTTGCATTCTAGTCCGTGAACTTTAATCTTAGGTGGAACTCAACTCTTTTCCTTTTGCCGGTGGATGATTGTGGTTGAGATCCTTGAGGTGCGATTAAGGCGGTGAATCCCCGCCAGCTTGGTGCATCCCTGAGTCTTTCATATCTTTTATCGAGCATCTTCATCGGCTCCTTAACCACCGCATTTTGCTTCTTTTCTATTATTGGATCGACTTCATCGAGTTCGGTGATCCCAAAGTCGGTGAATTTTGGGGATCATGAACCTCGAAATGTCTTTATCATCCCCTCAGGCGTTCATTGCCGGTGGTTTGGATCCGGGATAATTTTTACATCGATGATCTTCTCGAGGCGGTCTTACGCTTGACATTGTCCAATTATAATGGTCAATTCTTGCTTTCCGATGGCTGCAGTTCTTTTGTTCTTTTCTTCCAACCGCTTTTCATTTCACCATTTTTTCGCTCGAGCATCCTTGAACTTCGTCTCTGACCGACCTTTTCAAGCTTCTAGCATCTATTCCAATGTTTTCAGCCTTCCTCAAAGAACTACTTGTACGGTGCTTCTGCTCTTTCTTTCTCTTCAAAGAAGTTTCTTTCTCCTTTCCTCCTTGCAAGGTATGAACTTAGTTGTTGTGGTGTGAGTGTACTGTGTTGCCGATCTTAAAGGGTATCTTCTTAGGCTCGGTGGTGTCGCCATTATGCCTTTTCCTTTGTCCCGCACGAGGAAGATGATGTTGCTACCGAGGGTAGTGTTGTTGTTGTTATTGGTGTGAATATCATCAATGTTGTTGTTGTTGAAGATGTTGGTGGTACCGATGAGATTGGTACCGCTTTGACCTGGTGGTGAGGAGATTGGTA
This sequence comes from Chrysanthemum lavandulifolium, assembly GCA_022545495.1. NCBI lineage: Eukaryota > Viridiplantae > Streptophyta > Magnoliopsida > Asterales > Asteraceae > Chrysanthemum > Chrysanthemum lavandulifolium. The sequence goes on from CM040245.1 coordinate 121,324,999, forward strand.
CGACTTTAGATACTTGGTGGTGTTGGCTCCCCTCATCGAAGAGGAGTTTCTTTAGCAAGATTCTCCCCTCAACCGCCGGAGCGTCGGTGAGGGCAAGAGTTGTGGGTGATGAGGGGACGGAGTCCTTGACCCTTGAAAGCCCGATAGATTTCGAGTGATCATGGCCTTGATATCCAAGTGTCTGTTTGAATACCGGTGACTTTTGTTTCAAAATTTGCCGAGATACTTCCAAAGCGGTCATTCGGGTCCGAGATTCCGCACCAAGGAAGAAGATGCTTGAGCCAAAGTTGCCGCTTGAGTATTCACAGAGCCCAATGTAGCTTGAAGAGACCGGATGAAGATTGAAGACCCGAACATTTGCAGACTTGAGCATTTCGATCGATTCGGTGAGGTGGAGGATTGTTTAAAGTAAGCCTCAAGAGCCTTCAAAGACTTTAGAGTCGAGCTGGGTCTTCTTTGACAAATTCCTTGATTTCATCTATCTTTGTTCCTACACCCGAAGGTTCCCGAGAAAGTTGGCCAAGTTGTCATCCGCTGCGAAGAGTTTCATACATCGATCCCCGTGCTCATGAACGTTTTCATCAAAAGCTTGTACCTCGCCTTTCGGATCGCATAACCGGCACCGACCTCGCATGTGTTGTTCCCACAATGTGTCGTTGACCGAGTATAGCTTCCTTGAAGCTTTGGTGATCCACGAACAAGTCGCCTCTCGTGAGTGGAAGAACATTATCAAATCTTTTGAATTCATCGATGGAGGAAGAGGAGTTTGAGTCATTGTTGTCGGTGGAATGGTGATTCAAGATGCTCATGTGGATCAGCCGAGGTCCTTGTTCGATTGAACCTCGGCGTCCACTTCTTCCCTGCCGATAATATTTCATCATCACCACAAGAAGTTCATCTTCGAAAATAGTATCCCAAGAATATCGCTTGATCAACAAGGGGTTGGTGATGGGTTCCATATCGCCAGTGGTAGTAATCCTCCGAGTCTTTGTCCCCTGTTGACCCTCGTGACATCGGTGGAGTTTCCAAATGCCTTCTCCGGTGTCGGGATTGGTTTTGGGTTCCGTATCGGCGGTTGTTCCTTTCCTCCGAGTCTTTGTCCCCCGAGACACCGATGGGTTTTTCCAAGTGTCTTTAGCGTAGTCGATGAAGGTGATATCCCTATCGGGTTGTTTGGTTCCTACGAGTCTTTGGGATCATTCGGTGTGCCCTCGCACAAAGGCTTTGATTTGCTAATGTCATCACTTTGGGCGTTGTGGAAGCGCGCCCCTACCAACGGGTTGTTTGTTTCTCTCGATCTTGGGAGTAGTAGTTTCACCAAGGGCACCGATTGTGATTTATTAGTGTCCTTCGCTTTCCTTGGGTGGATGTTGCTTGTCTCCAAAGGTGGCAAATCAATCTTGGGTTTTCTTTGCCTTTTGGCCAAGTTCTGAAGCCTCGGGGCCCCGAGACTTGGGTTTGGTCTTAGTCCCACCGAGACTTCCTTTTATCTTTTTAGGAGCAGGTTAGAGACACCGAATCCTCCGTTGTTCTACAGCCCATATGGGCCGTCAATACAATATCGGTGACTTGGGATGGGTCCTTTTTGAAAGTTAGATTGACTCGTGGTACTAGGTAAGCGGTATGTTTGTACTCCCGAGGATAATTACAACCCAAGAACCCTTGCAAAGTTAACATGAGACAAACCTAGGGTACTAAACGTATTTCGCCTAGTTTTGCTCAAGAGTTGGTTACGAGATCATTGTAAATGATCTCCCATGTCGACAGTGACCCCATTCATCAAGCGGTGAGCCATCATCAACCGAATAAATTAACTTGTTCGGTGGACGAGTGATTCTCACCGAGGACACGAATCACAAAAGTGAACAGATCCTCAAGCCACGAAATGAATTCTTGGTGATCGAGGTTCTGCCCAAAAGTTTGGATCTAAGGCAATTTGTTTTAACCCATCCTTAAGCGTCGAGGGTTCGGGATGGGCAACATAAACTCCATTGTTGTAATCTAACCACATTGAAGTGCAAAAGTTTTATAATCCGGTGGTTAGTGACTGTTCCCCATTGAAAAGACTAAACTTAATGAGATACTCCCTGAGAGGTCGTAGGTCAGTCTCATTAGTTGAGGGTGTCGGGTCATAGGCCATGGCTGTAGCCCAAAACTCCCTGAGGAGGTTTTGGTACAGAATTGAGGGAGATTTCACAAAGGCCATTTTTAGTGGGCAGTTAAATAAAAATCTCATAATGTCTTTGTAGGCTGGGACAGTTTTAAGGTATTCAAAATTGCCTATGACATTATTTGTTTTAAATTCAACATTTGTAAGATCCCCTACCTACTGAGAAGCAAACTGGAGAGATTGTGTTCTAGCCATTTCTATTAAAGAGATTTTAGGGTTTATAAAAAACATATTGTAGCTAGAACAATCAAAGAGTTTTTTTTTGATCTCTCAAGTTTGTGATGAAAAACTTTTGTAAATGTTTACAAAGAGGGTTTTCAAAGGAAGGTTTGAAGAGTTTTTGAGAACACACAACAAATTTTTGGTTTGAGATAGGATTTTGACAGAGTTCTGTTGCAGAAAACAATTTGTGTGTGTTTGTTTAGTTTAGAAGAGGGTATTTATAGAGTGGTGAGAGGGGTAAAATGTGCATAAATGAGAATTTGTAAAGTCAGTTTATGAAAACTTTTTGTATCTCCACATTTAATGCCACCACTTCACTACCCGCTAGGGCTGTAAACGAACTGAACGTTCAGTGAACATTTCATGAACCGTTCGGTAAAAAGTTCGTTTATGTTCGTTTATTTATTAAATGAACGAACATGAACAATATTTTACGTTCGTTTAGTTAAATGAACGAACATGAACAAAATTCGCGTCCGTTCATTTATGTTCGTGAACGTCCGATTATGCGTTCATTAACGTTCGTTTATGTTCATTTATTTATTTATGTTTGTATATTATATCTTTTAATTGTATAATTTTAGAATTAGTTGTTTAAACAAAACAACACTTATAAAACAATATATTGTACACAATTTAATAAAGTTTATGACTGTTTGTCTATTTCCATTTCTGTTTGATCGTTTATGTTCGTTTATTGTCTTAATGAACGAACATAAACGAACATGAACAACTCATTTCCTTAATAAACGAACATGAACAGGAAAATTCGTCCGTTTAAGCATTCGCGTCCGCTTATTTGTCCGATTAAAATTAAATGAGCGAACATGAATAAGGCACCGTTCGTGTTCGTCCGGTTCGCTTACGCCCTACTACCCGCGAGAAAATCCCGTTTTAAAGGGAATGCGATGCGGTAAAAGTGCACTTTTGCGAGAATAAAATATCACTAAGATATTTTATGTGAGGAGGCATTTAATACCAAGTGGGGATGAGGTAAGTTTGTGAGGGACGCTTGATATGGTTGACAAGAAGACAAAACACATATATTCCAATATTAAATTGGCATAGTTACCAACCTAGGACATTTAAGTGGCGATACTTGATCATTTAGTTACTCATTCAATGCTCAATGTTAATCGTTAGGTCCCCGAATGAGTCTTACTCATTCGGTGAGAGGTTGTATTGTGGGTTTCGCTCGTGGAGGAGGAACCATTTCGTAGAACTTATTGAGATTGGTTTTCGGGATGCTCGACTTTCAATGTCAAGCATTGCCAATTCAAATTTTCGGCCTCAAGGTAGGTTCATCCAAGGGTTTGGTGAAGATATCATCCAGGTTGATATTCAGTGGGGATGAAATGGAGTTCTATGTCTCCTTTCATTATGTGGTCCCCGATGAAGTGATATCGATATCAATGTGTTCGGTTCTTTGATGAAGGACGGGGTTGTTGGAGATTACAATTGCATCTTGGTGTTGTCACGGAAGATGGGTACCATTTTGTAATGGATGTCATAGTCACCGAGTTGACTTTTCATCCATAAAATTTGGCACAACATCCTGCAGAGACCACATACTCGACCACCGAAGACATAGCCACCGATTGTTGTTTTTAGCACTCCAACAAACCGGTTTTCCTCCAAGAAATTGACAGACCCCGAGGTACTTTTTTGTCCATGTTGCAACCAAGATAATCGTAATCGAGTAACCTTTGAGATCAAACCCCGAGCACTTTGGATAATAGAGTCCAAGGCTTGGGGTTCCTTCGTGTACCGAGTATTCTTTTGGGCTGCAGTGAGGTGGGATTCTTTAGGATTAGACGATATCTTGCAATTAGACAGATCGAGAATTGTATGTCCGTCCGGAAGCGATTAGATACATCGATGAGCCAACAATCCCTCGAAATAGGTTTGATTGACCGACTTGCCGGTGAGATCGTGTCTAAGGTTGTTAGGATGGACCATTGGTGTCTTCACCGAGGCACATCGATATCTCATATTTCTTCAAGAGATTTCTTGTGTATTTCTCTTGACAGATAGAGATTCCTTTATCGGTTGTTCGATTTGTAGTCCAAGGAAGTATGTGAGTTCACCCATCATGCTCATTTCAAACTTCTTTGTCATCGCTTTTTCAAACGGTTTGCAAAGAGTGTAGTTTGTTGAGCCAAAGATGATGTCATCAACATATACTGGACTAGTATCATATCTTGTTTTGTCTGTAGATAAACAATGTGTTGTCTATCTTTCCTCCGACAAACTTGTTTTGAATCGGGAAGGCGAGAGTTTCATACCATGCTCGGGAGCTTGTTTCACCATAAAGGGCTTTATCAAGCTTGCGAGACATAGTCGAAATTCACTACTCTCAAAGCCGTGAGGTTCTTGAACATACACATCTTCCTTGAGTTCACCATTTAGGAATGCACTTTTACATCCATCCGTAAACTTTGAAGTTCATGTAGGTAGCAAATGCAAGGAAGATCCCGATGGCTTCCATTCTTGCAACAAGAGCAAATGTATCATCATAGTCAATGCTTCTTCTTGTTGATCAGAACCTTTGGCTACAAGTCCGGCTTTGTTTTTAATGACGAGGCCGTTTTCATCGATTTTGTTTCTAAAACCCACTTCATTCCTATGACTATGACATCCCGAGGACATTTGATCAAGGTCATGACCTTGTTTGTATCAAAGCTGAAGTTCTTCTTGCATGGCCTCGAACCCGGCTTGGGTGTTTTAGAGTCTCGATGACACTTTGGGTTCTATATCCGATAGGTAATCAACATATAGACATTCATTGGTCAAGTCGCAGCTAACTAGCATGCCCTCGATGGGTTCACCAATGATGTTTACAAGCTCAATGTCCCGATATTTTGTCCACTTACTTTGTGGTCTAGGATCCGAACTTGAGGGGTCACCGAGACTCGTGGAGTGAGTTCGGTGCATTAGCCACAAAATCATTAAGAACATCTCACGAGATGTCTTGTTCGAGTTGGGTTTCATGAATCACAGTTCCTCGGTCATTGGATCGATGTTACCTATCCCAAATAGGACCGATTGATTATCAATGAATTCACCGATTGGTTGTGATGGTTGTGAGGCAAGACATAATATGAGATGTCAACATCGACTTGGTATGAGGAATTGATTTGATGTTATACTCATCGGGAGGATATCTTGATGAGTTATCAATTCCTATTTCATCCATCGAGGTGTTGGTAAACCTGATGCTTCGAACTCTCATCAAAGGTGACATGAAAGGTTTCCTCAACTTGTTGTCTCCTCGTGTTAAATACCGAAGGCTTTGCGAGATAAGTGAGTAACCTAGAAAGTATCCATCATCGGCTTTAGCATCAAATTTGCCTAGATGATCCTTGTGGTTATGAATAAACACGGACATCCAAACACATGAAAGTAGTCGATGTCGAAGTCTACCTTTGAATATCTCATATGGGGTTTTGTTATGTCTTTTGACAATGATTGACCTATTTTGAGTGAAACAGTGTTTTGATTGCTTGATCCGTAAATGCTTTGAGAGAGCCGAGCCATTTAACATGGTTCTTGCGATTTCAATGAGAGTTCTGTTTTCCTTTCACCACCCCATTTTGTTCGGGGTGTAAGGAGATGAAAAGTTTTGGGAGATTCCCTTTCATCACGTAAACTCTCAAGCTCAAGATTTTTGAACTCGCATCATTGTCACCCTGATTTGTTTAACAAGAATGTCATTTTGGTTTTCAATGTTCCGGATGAATGACATTATTGTGTCACCGCCTCGACTCTTTTTGAAAGAAAGTATACCCAAGTGTATCTTGAAAACTCGTCAACAATGACAAGTGTATACTTCTCATGTTGGATTGATCTAGGACCGATGGTCCAAAGAGATCCATATGCAAGAGGTGAAGGCGACTTTTGATGGAGAAATTTTTGTTTTTGAAAGATGATCTTTGATGTTTGCCTTTTTCACGGTGAGCATGGTTTATCTTTTGCAAAAACCGGTGATTGTAAGCCAAGGACCTTGTTTTGTTTTGCCGTGTTGTTGATGTTTTGAAGTTTAAGTGAGAGAGTCTCTTGTGCCACGACGGTTGATAGTTTCAATGGCTTTGGCAAAGAGCAGTTCCATCTTGAGAAAGAGTAGACATGTCTAAGACATAAACATCATCTCTTCTAGGAGCTATCAAAACAACCTCTTTGTTGGCATTGAAAATGGTACCTTGTTTTTCATTGAATTGCACAATGTACTTAGCATCACATAGTTGACCGACACGATGAGATTGTATTTAAGACCATTGACATAAGCAATTCTAGAGAAAACTATTCCATTGCGTTCTTGAACCATAACCTTCAATGGGACATGATGAGTTATCACCAAATACTACCTTGGGTCCCTGGTTCCTTTACATACTTGTGCAGATACTCTTTCACACGGTCATATGCTTTGAGCATCCATCGCCTAGATGCCAAATAGGCTCTGGCGTGTCTCGCACAAGTAGTAAAAGCGAATTAGTTTCTCTTAGTGACCCACTTCTTGGTGGGCTTGGGTCTCAAGGTCTCTTTGAATTTGGCAATCGGCTCATGGTCGGTGGTTGAGTGCATTGTGCTACCATGTGTTTGCATTTAGAGGCGAGGATGACTCGGTGATATTGGGTTGCTTGGAACTTCTCCTTGCATGGATGACTTTGTCATCTTTGGGATGTCTTATGATTTGGTTCCGCAAATATCACAAAGATGTGTTCATAAGACAATCATCGGTGATGATCATTAAACCCACAGTGTGTACAAGGAGGAAAGGGTTTTGCTCTAAATTTTGAGCAGACTTGGAGGTTGAAGCATACGATGACCAACTTTGGTATAGTTTGCTTCATCGAGTGAACTTACATGTTGTAAGTGATCGAAGTTTTGTGATCATCCTTTTGCGCATCATACAAAAAGGATTCTATATGATTGTCGATGGTATGACCGTATAGTGGCATAGATCACATACGCTTAGATTTGGGGTTTGACTTGGACTTTGAGGAACTAGAGGAAGTCGACTTTGTCTCCTTGATTGATTCGAGGGACTTTTCAATGGATTCCATCTTTTCGTTAGCTTCCTCACAAGTTCATCGATTCTTCGAATTTGGTCGACGGGGAGTCAAGGATGTGGAAGTCTCAAGGAGTAGACTCTTGTTGAGTTGGTTTTGTTGGTCTTTCGTGATGGTTCTACCAAGTCCGGACCTTTCTTTTGGTGAATGAGGATTGAATTGCATTGGAGTAAGCTCAGAGCTTGTCAAAAGACCTGAAGAGGTTCCGGGGTGGGCGTTGCAGATTGACTCGCCCGGACTCAATGTGTTCGATACTCTTGGGCACATCAGAGTCAAGCATGCTCTTAAGAGCTTGACTCTCGGGCTCTAGAATTCTTCCGTAATCGAAATTAGAAGCTTACTATCGATTAACTCGATCAATCCAATCACTAGGCTTGGGAATAGTCAACATACTAGTAATCATACCACGGACACAAATGGCTTAGGACCACGGTCTTTGTTGAGAGAGTCGGAAGATGATCTTCACCTAAGACTCTCTTGCTACTCGGAGGCTCCCACAACATCAAAGACCACAGGATTCTTAGCGATTCAACTATCAAGAATATCTTGAACCTTTTGAGTTCGTCTTGAAGAGCCCGATTTCTTTTAACTAGTTCGGTGTTTTGAATTTGCAAAGTGAATGACCTCAAGCTTAGCTTGTTTTAAAAGAAGCGATCCATCCTTGCACTTGTTTAATTCAAAACTTAGCTTGTTGTATTTTGAAAAAGATTCGGTCTTTGCTCTTCTACGAACTTAAGGTCAAAGATAATTCATGTAAGATCGCCAATCGAGTCATCATCCATAGAAAGTAAAATATTTACCTTCTTCATTGTGATATTGACCCATTCTCCATTCCTCGCATGATTCTTTCCAATGACTAGCTTGTCCTCTTCGAGAGGCCATCGAGCACCGACATGCACCATTTCATCATCTCGATGACACCGGCTCTTCATCGATCGAAGGTTTCACAACAAGGCCTTTGTTTTACCACATGCATTGAACACTTTTGTTGTTTACGAGGGTGGCCTCGAGCAATGCAAGCTTAGCTTTGACTTTCTTATACTTAGCTTCAAAATCAGCAGTTTTATTTTGATCGATTTGTTTTGAAAGTTTTGATGAGACCGATAGATTTTTGGTTGAAATTTGCTAAAGCACGAGGACCCGATTTGACCACGATGGTTTATAAGAGGGTTCAAAATTGTTTTGAAAAATCTTTTGCAAAATGACCTCTTTGTGACACTTAAAGCATTCAAGTGTCCCTCATTTGCTTTAGCATTTGAAAATCTTTTTTCTTTTTATAAACCTTCGAGAGTTAGCAAGGAGTGCCCTTTCACGAAATTCAAGTGTTCGGTCATTTAGGTACTCCTCACTTGATCTCTCATCGGGCTCATCATCCGAATTTTCCCGAAAATGTTGAACAACATTGTTAGAATAAGCGATTGATATTGGTGATGAGGTGGTGGTCGGGACTTCTTGACTTCCCGAGACTTCTTTAAGTCGGTATCGTCTGCATTGATGAGGTTTTCCTCATAGACAAATTTCCATAAATTTCGGGAAGCTCAAGATTCGGATATGATTAGCATTCCTAAGTCCCGAGAGAAATTCAACCACTTCTCAGGAGACTATTGACAAAGCCAACATTGATTTCATGTTTGGACAACTTTACACCATCATTTGACAGTTCATTTAAAAGAGTTTTGTCTTGAGACGAGTTTTCGAGTCCTTAGCCACGAAGGTATTATACTCGAGTTTCAGTCCATAATCCTGTTTTCCTTGGTATCGTAAGGACCTTCATGACTATGAACCAGTCATCCTGTGTTTGTTTGGCGTACTACACGACTTATAAGCGACTCCATAATATCGTCAGAAGACAAGATATTATGATACTTTTGAGCCTTTGGTCTGGTTGGCTACTCTTCTCTCATCCGAGTTCACTGAGCTTGTGTTTAGGCAAACCTTCGGTCTTTGGGATAAATGGACCTTCATTTATACACTTGATATAATAAGGTTCCATCCGATCAAATAGCAAAGCATACGCTTTTTCCATTTGTTGAATTTACCAACTTCAAGTATGGGGCACATTTGAATAAGCTCCACCCTTTTTATCGACTAGTTGGGGTACATCAATTTCACCATTTTAAGGATCACGATTTAAAACGTTTTGAGCGGCTTAAAAATGCTTTATAACCGATTTTGCTCGATACTACTTGTTGTTCCTTATTCACTATAGTATAAAATCGGTTTAAGTAAAGTAAACAACTAATAGCGAATCAATGACCGAAAGGATATAAATAAAACACAAGAGTAATTTTCAACGTCATATTCTTATTAGAAATGAATCGGAAGAATCGTTACCCTAGTACTATGGAACAATACTAGGGATTGAAATGACAAAGTGTTTGCAACTCCTCTAAGCTCGCTATGTCCGAAGCACAACTACAAGTACCCATTGAGCTATCTCGGGGATTAAGTTAGTTTGAAGGAGTGAAAGATGGCTTGCGTGTATGTGTGTTTTACAATTCACAAGCTTGACCTTCACTCCATCTCTTATGCTATTTATACAAGTGTGAGTTTTAAATCTTTCTAAGTGACAAACCGACAATATTGCGTAAGACAAATATCGATGTATTTTGTCTCGCACAAAGACTATATTAGGTAAAGGGACCAAGTCACTTTCTTCATGTCGATCTTGATGTTGAGCCTTTTAGGAAGGTTGACTTCTTGAAGATAAGCACTCCGTCTTTATCGCTTCAAGCATAACCGCTTTTGTCCCGCCCATTCTTGATCTTCATAGTCTTGGTCTTGATCTTGATTTCGATTTGTCTTGATGTTTGTAGTTGGAGAGAAGTTTGAGGATTTAGTAAGTTATTGTCATCACTTCACCGAATCCACCATCTTCTTCTTGACTCGCCTTCACCCTTTAAGTTACGCCTCACCGAGTGGAGAGACTTCTTCTATGTCTCTTATTGAGCTGCCCACGAAGATGGCTCACCGAGACTATGCACTCAAAGTGACCGTTAGTGTTTAACGGTTTACACTAGATGAATCCTTGTGGGAGGGATCCGTGGGATCCGGGCAATGACAAGTTTTTCCTATAAATAGAGAGTCATTTCTTCATTCTAACTCACCCTCTTCTTACTAATTCTCTCATATACGCTCATTCTCTAACAAAGATCACTTGATCTAGAGAGTTGTTCTTCTTTCTTTCTAAAGTGATTCTCATATAGGTCCTTCTCAAGGCGAGATCACGAGCATTTTACAAGTCATCCAAGCAAGGGGTCCTTGATTGATTTGTTCCTCCACAAGATTTACGTAGCAAAGATCTTGTATTTGATATTTCACATAGTTGTTGTGTAATAGTCGTGTTGGTTTGGTCCACCATGTTACGGACTCGGTATTTAGTTTTATACCGAAAAGGTGTAAGCAACGTTGTGAAGGCTCCGCCAAGTTGAAGGAGTTTGTTGACATAGTGCTTGAACTCTCGAGTAGGTGACTCTGGGAGTGGAGTAGGAAAGGAAGGTGTCCTTGTAGGCGAACCACTATAAATTGGTTGTGTCATTTCTATCCCTTGCTTTACTTTATTTACTTGCTTTATCATTAGATCTATACTTTCTCTACATCCTTACGATTTCACATAATATCGAATCTAAAGTTTTTGAAACTAACTTAAAATCGGCAAAACTATTCAACCCTCCCTTCTAGTTTTCCACAATTGGCATCAAGAGCTAAGTTTATAAAAGTTTTAAAGTAAACCGTATTTTAAAGACTTTTCGATCACTATGGGTTTTGAAAATTACAAGGAAGGGCAATTGTAGGATATTGGATTTCACATACACATCAAACCATTAATACAAGTAGGCGACAAGAGAGTTTTTAGAGAGAAAGTTAGAGGTTTAGGGAACTAAGAGAGAAAGTGAAAGATATTATTATGAGTTCAACTCTCTACCTTGGGAGGTAGAGAGTATTTATAGTCTTACATAAACGCCACATAACGGGTCGTGGATCGGGCATACGGCTGGTAAAGACCCGTCTGGTCCTCCACGGTGTTACTTAACTAAATACTACTTAACTTAAAATAACTATGACTACGAGCTTTAACGATTACATATACTGAGGTGACCGACTCTTTAATACCGGAATTTCTAATTCCTAACAATCTCCCCAAGGAGGTCACCTCAAACATATACTAAAATTACATTGAATACAAACAGATATGACATTAACAATTGTTCTTGCATTCTTGATGTAGTACTTTGTTCAAGTCAGTAGTCATTGATTCTTCTCATTGCATGTTTGCTTACTCTAGGTGGAGGTCTTTACTTGATTGACGTGATAATAAATTTGAGCCACCTTTTGAGACCATCGGCCTAACAACAACTCTCGAGACATCCATTGTGGTGTTGATATTATGTGATGTTGTGACTTTCGGACCGACATGCTCACATTCGGATTATGATATCTTCTCATCGTAGTAGCGGAAGATTTCGTTGATTCATGATATTGGCGCAGCAGTAGCGTAAGCATGGAGTGAAAATATCGAGTCATTGATGCACTAATCATGAATTTCTTTTGAGATGAATGTGTTAGTGAGCATGCGGCTATGGATTGACCGCTTCATTCGAACAAATGAACGTCGGGTGTACCCGCATACAACAGATTATAATAAATCGCACGAAAGTGTCTTTGATCACTTTCGTTGAATTGAGGTACGCCCACCGTTCCCGTTGATCAAGACAAGCACGCCTGTGATCGTGTATAATTCAAGAATTTCCTTGATGTGGTTTCATACCGCCTATTTGTTCTCAAACCGAGCATCTCAAAGAAGACAACACGGAGTGAGTGAACCAATAATTTAAGTCCACCGATTGATGAAAAGAGATTTGAAAAGCATCGTGTATTGCTCAATAGAGATTGTTTTTGCAATACAACGAAGGTTTTATTGAAAATCAATTATCAATCATAGAAACACCTTTTGATTTGAAAAATTAGTACGGTCGATGTGCTATAGAAAAGAGTTTTAAGCACAAAGACCGTTTTTCAAAGGTATCCGTCAATCCGAAACTCGAACCGTGATTGATTCAAGAGATTGAATCGCCCATTGTTTCATTCTCATTGTCACATGGTTGATCTATATGATAGATCTCACCGCCACCTACCAGAGCTTGTTTGATGTTGGCTCGAAGGTTTTCCATCTTCATTGTGAATATGTTTACACATCACTCGATGTTCCGCAATACCACAAGGATAATGCGTAAGACTCAAGATATAATCTCTCTTTCACATTGTGTGAAATGTAGAGTCTTTATTGAAAGTGTCCTAATGAGATTTATTGATGATCTCATGGCTCTAGACTCAATTTTGTGCATATTTGGATCCTGCATCGAGACTAGGAGAGGGTCTCCTTCTTCAATATCAAAATCTCTAAGAGAAAGTCGATAGATAATGTCGGTTCCCGTGAGAATGAAACAAGTCCTTTAAGAGGAACTTGAGTGGTTTGGAAAGTTGAAGTGCGATCGTCACCGGGTCCATGACGCCTTATCTTCAATACCGATGTTACCATCGATGAACATATGAATTGAACCCGTTTACGCCTAAGGTTGAATAAATGGAGAGCTATTTGTTTTCACCCTTTCTCATTCAATTCTTTTTAATTCTTCAACCCTTCGCCTACGAGACTTCATTGCAAGAACCTTGTTGGGTTTGTTCCAAGACTGCTCGCCTCATCCGCACTCTTCCCATATCTCACTTTTCTCCTTTAACATCATACCTAAGGACTTCTACACTAACTAGTGGATTGTCCTGGTAGATCCCTCCTGCTCGCGGATCATGGGAACCAATACCTAACCTTATCATCCTTATATCACCGTATATAAAGTAAAGTTGGTCGGTCTATTTGGTATTGTTCATCCGCCATTGGAACCAATTGAAAACCATTTGAAAATCAATCCGGATACTTGTGATATATTATCAAAACATTTTGTACCGAATTGTTTTTGATATTTTTAGAATAAGTGCTCCCCTCAACATGTGCATCAATTGTTTGAAATCGTTTTACACGGAGGCAAGAGGAAGAATTACTTCTTTGATTACCATTTTCTAAAAGATATCACCATCACTTCCTTGATCAAATCAAGTAGATATAGCATTTCGGGAAGGATGAGGTTTCCATAAATTTGCTCCCCTCAATATGTGCCTCGAGGTTTGAAAAGAGTTTGCACATACTAGAGGGAACCCGCACATTGAGATAAATGATCACGCTTCAAATCATAGGTTTAAGATAGATGCTCCCTCAACATGTGCATTGAAAATTACATACTCTAAGAGTTCTTGAAATCGTTTGTCACATGTGGGAAGGATGACATGTACAATCTTTAATGTCGAAAACTGTCCCTATCTCGCTTCAATGCACATGTTGAGGGGAGCATCTATCTTACACCTCATTAGTACTTGGATCATAAAGTTCATCAAACATAGGATCAAACAATTTCTTTAAATCATCTTGGATGGAGGTACATATGGAGTTTCTTGAAAAGAGTTTTGCACATACTAGAGGAACTCACATTGAGATAAATGATCACGTTTCAAATCATAGGTTTAAGATAGATGCTCCCCTCAACATGTGCATTGAAAATTACATACTCTAAGAGTTCTTGAAATCGCTTGTCACATGTGGGAAGGATGATGTACATCCTTATAAAACCATTTACCAATTATCGCTTTAACCAATTTAAATCACATTCTCCCCGATCACAATTATCAAATCATTTGAGATTTGTGATCTCTTATAGATTTAAATTGATTTTGAAAGCTTTTAAGGAGAATTGTGACTTGATTATGAAAGCGTTTTATCGATAAGGATCGGATTTTAAGACTTTAAACTCCATTGATAAAACATGCATGTACATCTTTTGAAAACAATTTAATGCTAAATAACTTTTAATTTAATTGAAATCATTCTCCCCTCAATCAATGACATAGGTTGTTGATTGAGAGATAGAGATTTTGACAAATAAGTCCCGATGATTATCAAAAATAGAGACCGAGTTATTTTTCAAAGCGCTTAGTTTTCAAAGATGAATGTTTATAGAATCGTAGCATTGAATTTTGAAAACATGATAAAGTATGGCTCGTTTTTCTTTTGAAAAGCGGTTACTTCGAAATGACAAGAAGCCATTTTTTTTATTTTTTTTATTTTATTTTTTTTCTAAAATTTGAACAACATCTAAAGTCCCGTGTCATTCTTTGAATGACAACATCAAGACCGTAGATATTATCGAATCGAGAGAAACAAGACAAAATGAAAATATATATATATATATATATATATATATATATATATATATATATATATATATATATATATTTTTTTTTTTTTTTTTTTGAAAGTTTTATATTTTTCTATTTGATTTTTTAATAGATATATGGAGATAGATGAAGATAGACTTTACTCCTCGCCTTCCTCCCAAGACGTTTGAGTGTTTCGGTTGAAGGCTTTTCATGCCCAACGTGGAAGAATAAACTCAAAGCGTTCTCTTGGAAGAGCTTTGGTGAAGATGTCTCGCTAACCGGTATTCGGGTCCTCACAAAATAGAGTTCCACTACACCTTTTTCCACTTGTTCCTCGATGAAATGATGTCGAATGTCGATATGCTTTGCTCTTGAGTGTTGAACATTGTTGCATGAGATAGCAATAGCACTTTTATTATCACAAGACAGAGGGATTTTGTTGAATTCAAAGCCATAGTCGATAATCGAGATCTCATCCATAAGATTTGAGCACAACAGATGACATGGCTATGTATTCACCTCGTAGAGGAAATAGAAGTACTCATTTGCTTCTTTGAAGACCAGCTCACAAGCTTATCACCCAAAACCGAGCACCTCCGATGTACTTCGACGAGTATCTTGACACCCTCGCATGATCATCTGATAGGTCGTTAGTGACATACCGGTGTCCTTCGGTACCAAAGACCCATATTGATGGTTCTTCGAGATACCGAAGACCCTTTTAACCGCTTCAGGTGCTTTTAGTAGGCTTAGCCTGGTATCTAGCACACATGCAAACAATAACAAGATGTCCGGTCTACTAGCAATGAGGTACATCGTGGATCCAATCATACTACGATATTTCGTTTGGTCAATCATGATCCCCGAGTGGTCCTCATCTAGTTTGGTTCAATCAATCATGGGGTGTCAACAGGTCACTTGAATCAAATCCAAATTTCTTTAAGATCTCGTTGCATATTTAGATTGATTTATGAAAATGCCTCCGGACTTTGTGAAATTTGTAATCCCAAGAAAATGACATTTGTCCCATCATTGACATTTGAAATTTTGAGCTCATTTCATTAGAAAACGATCACATTCCATTGGGTCTGCCGAGGCAAAATAATATCATCAACATAAATTTGAACATGAATTAAATGTTTGCCTCGACTTCCGGTGAACAATGTTGGATCAATCGCTCCTTTGCTAAATCCGGTTGATAGAAGAAACTTTAACAATGTATCATACCATGCCCTTGGAGCTTGCTTTAAACCGTAAGGGCCTTCTTCAAACGATAAACGTGAGTAGGATGCTCTTGATTTACAAATCCTTCAGTTGGCCGACGAGACGACTTCTTTAAGGTCTCCGCTCGAAATGCCATCTTCACATCCATCCGATAGACTACCATGTTCTTACTAGCAAGATTAGCCGAAAGATTCTCGATTGCCTCGATTCGAGCAATCGAGCAAAAGATTCTTCAAAGTCAATACCTCCTCTTGACGGTATCCTTTAGCAACTAATCGAGCCTTGTTCTTCAATACATCACCATGCTCATCTAGTTTCACTTTGAAGATCCATTTTAGAGCAATAATCATGGCACATTCTCGAGCGGTACTAACTCCCATACATCAAGTCAATCAAACTCATGAATTTCATCTTGCATAGCATTGAACCAAATTGCCTCGCTCATGGCGCTTTTAACATCCTTGGTTCGATCTTTGAGAGTACGGAGTTGAAGAAACACCATAGGGCATCGGTTGCAAGTCGCTTCCGTGTTGATACAAGACGAGAGGGATTTCCAATGATGTTGTCTAATGGATGATCGTGAGTCCATTTTCTGAGGTATTCATGTGGTAGTTGTTGAGGGACTCAAGTAGCGAGTCGATGTCTCTCAAGAAGATGGTTCCAAGAAGATTCAGAGCAAATATGTTTTCGAATGGAGCATCTTCGTGAGTAGCAAAGGGATTAACTTCATTATTGATGCCGTAAACATTTCCATGATGTACATTTGAAGAATGATGAATTGTTGATGAGATCAAGGATCAGCAGCAGCGCTTCTTGACTTAAAGATATTGAGACCGAGGATTGCCTTCATTCACGTGGAATATGAGCAGCCTCGTTGTAGGAATCGACACCTCATTAGTACTGGATCATAAAGTTCATCAAACATAGGATCAAACAATTTCTTTAAATCATCTTCGATGGAGGTACATATGGAGTTTCTTGAGAAGAGTTTGGAACAAGGGATGAACCAATGGGACTGTTTTGAAGTGTGGGTCCGTGGACTGAATTGTCCAGAGCCATTTGACCGTCACCATCAAACGTAACGTGAATTGTTTCCATGATATTTCGGGTTCTTTTGTTGTAGATTCGGTATCCCTTTTGTTTGGAGCATACCCTACAAATACTCCAATGTCTCGCTTTAGCTCTAAGTTTGCCTAAGTCTTGTCCTCATTAGTTGGATAACACAATGCACCGTATACACGAAGGAAAGAGATTAGGTTTTCAAGGTGGACAAGTTCATATGGAGTTTTTCCATGAACAAGGTGAATCGTGGAACGATTTTGTGTAGCATGCAATGGCAATAGCTTCACCCCGAGAAACATTGGAACCTTTCGAGTAAATCAGCATTGTTCTAGCGGTTTCTACAATAGTTCGATTTCGTCTTTCAACTACACCGCTTTGTTGAGGAGTTCGTGGAACACTTCTTTGATGGTCGATTCCAACGCTTTCATAAAATTCACCGAGTTGTTTGTTGACAAACCCGCCCATTGTCTGTTCTTATTATTCGATCGCTTTGTTGTCGAACCCGCAATGCTTGATGAGTTTGATGATGATATCGAGTTTCATCCTTTGTCCTTAAGAACTTGACCTGTGAATCTAGAGTAATCATCAACCACAACTAACACATATTTCTTCCCAAATATATTCTCGCACCCTCATTGGTCTACACAATCCATATGAATCATATGAAGAACTTCTCAGATGAGTTAGTAGGTTTGGGTTTATGGGCATACTTTTGCTTTTTCCCAATTGACATGTTGGACAAAGATGATCCTTTTCATACTTGAGTCTAGGTAAACCTACAACTAAGTCCTTTCGAGAGATCATTGATGGTACCAAGTTCAAGTGATTGAGACGACGATGCCATAACCATGACTTTGTTTTGAGGCCTTCGACAAGAAGCAAATTGGAGAAGACTTCATCATATCTTCGATAGATATGGTGTATAGATTTGAACCACGTGAACCTCTTAAAAGTTCCTTACCATCAAGTTCTCTAACGAAGGTGTATGTTTTTCAAGGCTACTCTAGATCGTAATCGCAGATCGACCAACAGAGAACAAGTTGTGACCAAGACCTTCTACATAGTAAACCCCGAGATAACACTTTTGCCAACAACATAGTCTCCATAACCCATAATAGCACCGAAATGATCATTCCGAATCTAATCGTCTCGATGAATTTGCTCACGGTTCATGAGCCGCGACCGGTCGCCATCATATGCTTGGAACAAACCGAGTCCAGTACCATAGAACGATTTGAACGATCTCGCAGTTGAACACGCATAAGAGTGGATAATCGATAATTGGGATCCCATGCAAGAATGGGTTCCATTTGGTTAGTAACAATGGTTGGAACACCCACATCGTAAAAAGGAGCATTCATATCGTAAATTAAGGCACCGGAATCATTGTGAATTGATGCAAGATTAGTGTCTCAGATAGCCCCTGCTCACGCGTGTGCTCACTTAAGGAATAGTTCTACCAAGAGGCATCCATTTTCTAGTGGGCATTGTCTCGATTATTCTTATGACCAATGTATCCAATAATAGCCTATCTTACTAAATGTTCTTCCTGTGGATTTCACTGCTTTTCTAACTTTCTTTCGTTTTGCCTTTTGCCCTTTTAGCATTAACAAAGATTAATCGGACAATTAACATCATTAGGCAAAACATTAACACCACATTCATGATTAGAAATAGAATTCAAGCGCACATTAGTACAAGGTTTGCAAATAGTATCGTAATTAATTAATTACAAGACGCCTATGGCTAATACTAGAATCAACACGATTCTGCTTTATTCGATTCAAGCTTAAAGTTCCTAGATTGTTCTTCTACTCTTTTCCAAAGGCACATTCTTAGCTTGCGAGGTCCTACCATTCCTTGTATTGTCTTGAGACTTTGACCTGCTCCCTTTAATGTCACCGATTACTCTGTAGAGGGAATGGGAACATTAGTGGGTTTTACAACTCTTTGCATCACCTGTTTAGATGTGCTGGGATCTGAACTACATGCAGGCACACTAAGGTTCACTTCCTTAAAACTAGAAGTGCTGGGATTTGTACTCCTAGAAGGCACACTAAGGTTCACATTCAAGACATTGGGCATCGAATGAATATCATACTTGGCAATAGGCATCAAACATGGAATCAAAGGATTAACTCTCTCACCTAAGGACTTTGGGCATATTGTGATCAAGCATTCTAGGATTTCTTGAGATTGTTTGGCATATAGGCATGCATGTCGAATTGCATTATCATGAGGTTTCTCTAACTTATCCTCTTCAACAATCTCATGACATTCTAGGCAATCCTTAAGGGATGAGAAGTATGTTTGAACAAAGAAGTTTGTTGTTCCGAGATGAGGAGGACATATTTCACGCATAAAGCATATTTATTACAAGAGTGAACCTTTGATACACCATTCTCCCCATTGGTCATTGGCATTTTCCCTTTACCGACTCTTGATTCTCAATTTCCTTTTGCAATGAAGCTATGTGTTCGTTATTTTTGTTACGAGTGACCTTTATTGATTCAAATAACTCATTGAAATGACGCTTAACCTTTTCATTTTCTTCTAGAAAACTTTCGCTTTCCTTTGTAATGCATTTACTAGGTTTTGAAGATGAAACGCTTGAGAATTCGAGAATCTAAAGGAGGAGGCATTTGGGAGCTCGTCATATTGTTCGTTTGACCCTTTAATCGAGAGATTTAGGCTTTCAAATTTCGATCGTGTTGCACCGAGCTTGAATCTGCTCATCACGTTTGTTAATTTGAAAATCGATCAAACTCGAGCATCCGAGGATGTCTTGATATTTGAAGTTTTGACATTTTCTTTAAGATGTTGATATTTTAGTTGTAAATTAAAATGCTCAACTTCTAGTTTAGATAAATGTTTAACCAAATTTTCGTGATCATCCAAGACAATTTTCTCGCTTAGTTCGTAATTAGTTTTTCAAGCTCAATGACACGATCATGGGAGACTTTCAGGCAACCGATAATTCATGAAATTTGGAAGCATTAATGGAACAATTTGTAGCAAGTTGAAAACACATCTTGAGCAATACATTCGTAAATCGTGTTCTCATTTAGTGATGCAAGTTCTTCCTCTCAATCTCATTATATTTTAGTGCTCGCTCATAGTCACTAACTTCAACTATCATTGCATCAAATTCCTTTTCCATTCCATTAATATCGGTTTGCATCCCCTTTTAAGACTCTCAAAGTGATCTTTTAGAAGTTTAAAGAAAGGCATGACCTCGCTTAAATAACATTCTTTCATTTGCTCAAAACCCTTTCTCCTTCCGTTATACCAAGGTGTGATCCTTTTCTTGCAAGTTTTCTCAAAATCAACAAATAGTTGAAATATAACATATTGGCTAATTAAGGTCTTGCTTTTAGTGGCAATTGTTCTAGGAACAAGATGCATTGGTGTATTAGAGGATACACAATCGCTCTAGGCATTTTCCAAAGGGAGGGTTTGTTTCAACAATATTTTCAATTTTCGCTTATCTAAATCCATTTTCCAAAACTTGTTCGGGAGTCAACAATGTCTCGAGGTTTAAACATGTTCAAGGAAATCCAGTTTTCCTTCTTGTAATCATGGGTGTGATGTTTATTTTCTCTCTACATTTAGGATCATCTAATTTCTTGTTCATCTTTTCCTAGTGACTTCATCTCGATTTCTTATCTTCCTCAAGACACTCAACGCAACTAGGTTTCTATCTAGGTTTAAGGATTTCATTGCCATCATAAAGAACCTTATGAGCATTTCTAGCCCTTTAATGACCTCTCGATTTGGTTCCTTAACAAGGGAATGCTATGCTTATCGCTAAGACCCTATGCTTAGTGATCATGTGAGCAATCGAATGGTGTTCCTTGTATGTACAACTTGTTTTCAAGTTTGTTTTTCAAAGTTTTCGATTAGAAAATCTTCAAGAGTTTTGATTCCTTTGCATTAAATTCTTGCTTAAGCATTTTCACATTTTCTTGAAGTTCTTGTTTTTGCTTAGCGCTTTAGAAAGCTTTTCTTGCAAGGAATTTAACTCTTGTTTTAATACTTCTTCTCGAAAATTACTTTTTCTAATGATTGTACGCACTTGGTCATCCATTTCTCGCTCACGAGTGGTCAACTCCAATTTTGCACGTTGTTCATAAATAGCAACACGCTCTTTATAGGCATTTAGTTCGAAATTACGACTCATCGTGGCACAGGCGGTGTATTCATCAACAATATAGTCATTGTTGATTGCAGGAGATGCATCACTTGGTACAACTTCACTTTCACTTTGTTTCACATATTGATCATATGGGACAACATTGATATTACCCATATTTTCAATATTTGATTCAATAGTTTCAGCTTGATAGTAATTTGTCATGCATCTTTTGCACATCAAGATCATCGATAGTTTTAGTACCCGAGATGAGTTTGTCTTTGGATGGGCCACTTGTGGTGAAGAGGAGACCTTGGGAGAAACCATTGGAAAATGCTAGCCATAAAGATTGTGTGTGTAGTAGGTCCATCATCCACATTAGAGTCGTATGCATCACAATCACGACTTGAAAGGCATTCGATGATTGTGACCTATCTCCGAATAAGTCGCTCATCCACATCTCGCATCATAAGTCTTGGCATTGCCCTTAGCTAGAAACAACAATTCCTCTTCATCCAAAGCAAGACCATTATCCCGAGCTTGTACATGCAAAGATCTTATCTCAAGTAATCAAGATTCGTGGACGCTTGAGATGTGCGCTTTGCAATGTGTCCTCACCACCACGCTTATAACATTTGATCGGCTTAGCTTGACCTTGATTACCATTCCTTCCTCGATTTCGATTACCAACATAACCTCTACCACTCCACCTCTTCCCCGATCATACTGTCTTTCCGAACTGGTTGCACCACGATCCTCCCATCTTTAATAGTAGCTTGATGTGTGGGTTAGATGTCGCTCGAGGTTGTTATTGGTTTGTGGAGAGAATTCATGTTTTGACTAATCGTAAGAGCTAGTTGATTAATGAAGTTACCACGTGTGCATCAAAGATCGCCTTGTTTGAACATAGGATCGTGAATTAGTTTGTGATTACCATTTCCCATGGGTATTACTTGTGAGGCTTTGGTTGTGATTCCGATGTTTGAGTAGAAGGCGGTTGAGTCATTAGACGAGCTTGTCTCTCCCGGTTGGTTTTGAACCGATTAAGAACCATTTTTCAAACATAGCATGTCTCTCATTCAAGGAGGAAGGCATAGAGTTGCTCATAGTTTGTATTCTTCAATCCTTTAGTGAGCTTCATGAGGTGACAAACTTGTGCCATTCGGGATTCATGTTGTTCACAAATTTTGAGTTCAATTTGAATGTTAGGCATAGTCATTCGATGTTCCTCATGTCATTCACCAACTTATGAAATCTCACATAGTACTCATAGACACTCTCATCTGGTTTCATCTTGAAGTGTTCAAATTCGTCATAGAGTTGTGATTCTCTGCCTTCCATAGTTAATTCGAACCCGAGATAAGCATCTTGACATTATCCCATACCGCCTTTGCTTCGTGTTGTGATTGATCACCTTGTAGATGTCTTTAGGAAGACCTTGAAGAACAATGTTAAGCCCCGATATCAAGATCGAATCTCTTTTCTCCTTATCATCAAGCTCATCATACATCTTTGGTCCGTCCATTCCGTAAATCGAGTTCCATCTTCAGAAGATCAAGTACATCTCTAGTCGCCTCAACTCGATACGGTCCTTCATCAATGGATTTGAGAATGTTGACACCATTTTCCTTTCCAAGGCAAAGACAATCTGATTCGTTGAGCCCAAGAATCGTAGTCGGCCTGCTGCAAGCATGGGTGGACGAGTATCTCAACCACCGCTTGAACATCCTCGGCAACAATGGAGATGATAGTAGGAACGCTGGTAGACATGTTAATGATTATACGGATTTTATAACTCTATGATTAAACCGAGAAATAGATTCTTTCACGGATTTTACTAAATCAAGAGAAACCGTAAACAATCACCCAAGTCGCTAGAAGATAATGCACCAAGTCGCCGACACTTAATTCGCTACACCCCAAGTCGCTAAAGTCCCAAGTCGCTAGACAAATGCAAGTCGCTAGTAGTAACTCGCTAAGCCTCAAGTCGCTAGCAAAATTTTGGCAAGCATTGCCACTCAAGTCGCTAAAGATTCAAGTCGCTAAAGAGCAACTCGCTATGCACCAAGTCGCTACCACTGTCGCTACCCGTAGTGGAGAGTCCACTACTTGTACCGTTAATCGCTAGGTCTAAGTCGCTAGCTCCAAAACCGTAACTCGCTACAAAATTGTGAAGCAAGTCGCTACGAAGAAAGAGATCCGTATATCAAGTCGCTAGCAAGAAAAACCACATAAACATCACTTTTCAATCCAAAACAACCCAACCAAGATGATTCAAGCTTACCAAATGAAAACCTAAACACTTGTGATGATTCTAAACATAAAAGTACTAACAAAATCCAAGCTTTAACACAAGAAATCAACCAAATGATGCACAAACCACTAAACTTTTTCAAACTCAAAACCACCTAAAACCACTAGAAATCCAAAGATGCGCATTTATATGATCTAACCATGGCTCTCGATACCAATTGTAGGTTATTGGATTTCACATACACATCAAACCATTAATACAAGTAGGCGACAAGAGAGTTTTAGAGAGAGAAAGTTAGAGGTTTAGGGAACTTAGTGAGAGAAAGTGAAAGATATTATTATGAGTTCCAACTCTACCTTGGGAGGTAGAGAGTATTTATAGTCTTACATAAACGCCACACAACGGGCGTGGATCGTGCATCGGTGGGTAAAGACCCGTCTGTCCTCCACGGTGTTACTTAACTAAATACTACTTAACTTAAAATAACTATGACTACGAGCTTTAACGATTACATATACTTGAGGTGACCGACTCTTTAATACCGGAATTTCTAATTCTAACAAAGAATCTATGCAATGACCACCACTGCTTGAAACTAATGGTTTTATATATTGAAAAAATAGATTCGAAACGTATGTGAAGTCTAAAGATATTGATCTTTGGTACATTATTGTTGAAGGAAATTTAGTTAACATACCTCATGATAAACTAAATGATGAAATGAAGAAAAACCTTTCTAAAAATAGTGAAGCTAAAATGATTTTGTATAATGCTTTACCCAAAAAGGAATTTGAAGAATTCTATGCTTAAAACCTCTAAAGAAAATTTGGAATTCTTTAGTTGTAACTCATCAAGGTAATCAACAAGTTAAAAATAATAAAATTGATTTATTTTTTCAACAATATGAACAATTTTCAATATCGGATAAGGAAACTATAGATCATTCATTTGCTAATTTTAATACTATTATTACATCTTTACAAGCACTTAATGAATCTTTTCTAGTCAGAACCATGTTAGAGATATCTAAGGGCACTTCCATCCAAGTGGAGATCCAAGGTGACGGCGATCAAGAGTCAAAAGATTTGACAATTCTCACCCTTATGAACTCATAGGCAACTTAAAAGTCTACGAGCTTGTCCTTGCTAAAGATTCAAGCCTCAAAGGTGAAAGAGAAACACAAATCTCTTGCCCTTAAAGCCAAAAAGGCTGGCGTTGAAGAGAACTCCTTCGGATAGTGACGACGAGGAGTATGCTATGGGTAAGTGGACTTTAAAAGTTCTTTGAAGGAAGGAAGATACGTCAAACAACCGATGACGACAAGAAAGGATTCCGGAAAAGCAAAGAGGACGAGAAGCCAAGGGATGATCGTGCTTGCTTTAAATGTGGGGACCCAAACCACTTTATTAGTAAGTGTCCCAAACGGGATGATCAAAAGGCGCTCGTGAGCGCACGTGGGGAATGAGCGACGAGGAGGACGAAGAAATTTGTCTCATGGCAAATGACGAGGTATGTCACGAATACTATAGTAACTCATCACTAGATGACTACTCATTGCATAATGAATATGACAAACTTTGCAATATTAGCTTAAAACTAATTAACAAAACAAGCTTTTAAAAAGTCAAAACCAACGCTTAGATAAAGAAGTCGAGAATTAAAAGCAAAATTGAAACGCCTAGAAAAGGGTAAAATAGCAAGTGGTGAATGTGAACTTTATGCTCAACTTCAAACACTAGTTGATCAACTAGATTCTAAAATTGCTAGAATGAGTACGAATACTTTAGATATGATATTAGATAGTGTTAAACCGGAAACAACCAAAAGGTTTAGGTATTCAACAACTTGATCCATCAACTAGTGAAAACAAAGAAACACAATTTGTTAAGGCACTAGAAAAACAAGCCATCGTTATGGCGGATCCCACGGATCCCATAAAAGGGAACCGGCTAGTGTTCACCAGGATCCATGGGTCTTGTCAGAGCAAACAAAGGGTAACAACATAGCTTCTTCATCTCGAATCGATTTTGTTATTGTTAATAAGAAGAAACCAACTCATTTTACCACTAGACAACCACCTCCAAAATATAATCCTATTTTGCAAGAAACAAAGCTCCATCTTTTCAAAACCTAATCCATCTAGGAGACCTAATAATGTTTACCCGAGAAGTAACCATCAAATGGGATGGAACACAAATATGCAAAATGGTTTTCCTTTTCAAAACTTTGCACCATGGAATGCATATTCACCTTATCCATACATGTCTAACATGAATGGAATGTTTAACACTAATGGACCCATGAACAAATGGGGACCAAACTTTCGAGTTAATTATTTTCTTAGGTGTGCTTAAAGGTCCACCTAGATCCGGATGAATGGGTCAATGATAGCGGTGCACGAGGCACATGACCGCAATAAAATCTATTCTCCACATATGAATCCTTCAATGGAGGAAATGCGGTGTTTGGAAATAGAAAAGTAAAATCATCGGTAAAGGTACGATTTCTAACAAATCTCTAACCATTAACGATGTGTCACGAGAAAATCTAAACTTTAATCTCTTAAGTATAGGACAAATATGTGATAAAAGTGCAATGTACTTTTTACCGAAACCGGTAGTAAGATATTAAAAAATGGCATAACCATAGGAAGAGGAATTAGGAAACATGGAGGCTATGTCATTAAAATCGGTAATGAAGCTAAAGAAAAACTTTGTCTTACCTCTATGGATGATACTTCGACCTTATGGCATCGAAGATTGGGTCATGCCAATATGCGACTTCTTCAATCGCTATCATCCAAAGATCTAGTAAGAGATCTACCTAAGTTAAAATATGAACATCACTTTTGTGATTCGTGTAATGTAGGAAAACAAGTCCATTCTAGTCACAAAGCTAAAAACATGGTGTCTACAACTAAGTGTCTAGAATTACTACACATGGATTTATTTGGTCCATCCGCTATCCAAAGTTATGGAGGCAACTACTACACTTTGGTCATAGTGGATGATTACTCTAGGTACACATGGACAAAATTTTTAAAGAACAAAATTAAAACGTTTAATTACTTTGAAATATTGAGCAAGAAAATCCAAAGACAACTAGGAAGTCCTATAGTGTCTATTAGAACGGATCATGGTAGGGAATTCGATAATGAAGTGCAATTTGGAGCCTTTTGTGACGCTAATGGTATCACTCACAACTTCTCGGCTCCTCGCACTCCACAATCGAATGGAGTAGTGTCTAGAAACAAGGCTAGACTCGTTGCCCAAGGGTATAACCAACAAGAAGGAATAGAATTTGATGAGACCCATGCCCCCGTGGCTAGATTAGAGTCTATAAGAATACTTCTTGCTTATGCTTGTGCTAATGATCTTAAGCTTTATCAAATGGATGTCAATAGTGCTTTTCTAAATGGTTTTATTAATGAAGAAGTATATGTAGCTCAACCTCCGGGCTTCATCGATTTTGAAAAACCCAAACATGTGTATAAATTAAAGAAAGCCCTTTACGGTCTTAAACAAGCTCCAAAAGCTTGGTATGATAGACTTAAGTCATTCTTAATCAAACACAACTATACCATGGGGTTAGTTGACAACACACTTTTTACTAAGAAAAGAGAGTCACATATAATCTTAGTTCAAATATATGTAGATGATATTATATTCGGATCCACTTGTCAAGACATGTGTGATGATTTCTCTTAAATCATGCATGACGAGTTCGAGATGAGTATGATGGGACAACTTAGTTTCTTTCTTGGTCTACAAATCAAACAAGTAGAAGATGGTATCTTCTTTAATCAATCTAAATACATAAAGAGATGTTAAAGAAATTCGGTTTAGAAGAGTCAAACCAATTAGGACACCAATGTCATCCGACACCAAACTCACAAAAGATGAAGACGGCGAATCCGTTGATAATACAAAATATCGTGGCATGATTGGTACTCTTCTCTACCTCACGGCTAGTAGGCCGGGTATCATGTTTAGTGTTTGTCTATGTGCTAGGTTTCAAGAAGACCCTAAAACATCACACCTAGAAGCCGTAAAAAGGATATTTAGATACATTAAGGGTACAACACAATTAAGATTATGGTATCCTAAGGGCACGGGAGTAGAAACAATTGTATATGCAGATTCTGACCATGCAGGTGATTATGTTGACCGAAAAAATACAAGTGGGGTATGTACTTTTATGGGATGTTGTTTAACATCTTGGTTCTCTAAGAAACAAACGGCATTAGCAATATCAACAACTGAAGCCGAATACGTCTCCGCCGGCAAAGCATGCCAACAAGCACTATGGATGAAACAAGCGTTAGTTGACTACGACATTCATCTAAGTGACATAGCCATTCTATGTGACAACAAAGGTGCCATCGATTTAAGCAAGAATCCGGTAGTACATTCTCGCATAAAGCATATAAAGATTCGTCATCACTTCTTAAGAGACAATGTTCAAAAGGGGAACATCTCTATTGAGAAGGTAGCGTTCGAAGACAACATAGCCGACGTCCTCACCAAACCATTGAAGCGGGAACAATTCAACCTTCTTCGTCTTGGTCTTGGTCTCATGGAACAATCGTCGTAACTTACTTTTTGACTCTACAAGGTATGTAAACACTAGCCTTCTTTTTTCTGAGTCTAGGATCTCTATTTCACGCATAACTCACAAGCAATACGGGAATTTTCAAAACCCAAGATAAGTTTTGTTTCTTCTTATAACTCATAAATTTTCTTATTTTTCTTTCAAAATAAGTACAAGTTGCAAACATATATCTCACATAATAGTATGCTTTTTTCACTTCTTGTTTATTTTTTTTATTAGGAGTCGAGATAACCGCAACTCCAAATAGTTTGCATATAGACACACTAGGAAAAAATGTTGCCAAAAGGAAAATTTTGTCGCTCGATCATCACGCCTCACGGATCCCAAATTTAACGTTGGACGGATCCTCGAGGAAGGATCTGTGGGATCCGTGAGACAAAAGCTAGTTTTATCTTCTATTTTTCTTATTTTTTTGGAGTATGTTCTTTAATGCTTGTGTTCTCATGTTCACAAGCCTTAAATTCATATCTAATCATTAGATTTTAATCCACATTTTGGGTCAAGCATTCATTACAATGCATTATTTTTCTATATATAAGACTCCCAAAATGCTTGCATAATTCATCTCATCTTCACAAACAAACAACACCATGACATCCAAAAGATCTTACAACTTAGATGAATCACCTAGTACAAACAATCATCTTCATGAAATCCAAACTTTTGTACTCCCACCTTCCAAAATACCACAATCAAACTCTAGGATATCCGCACGGATTAGCATCCGGCCTTGTTGCTTAGCAAAACCATCATCGAATGGCTCATCACCAACAAATAACTTACCACAAGATGCTTCCATTATAGCACCTCCTTCATCACCAACAAGTACACCTAGGTTCTTTTCCACCACAACTTCCAAACATTCCGGACTTTGATCCGTATTTTCCTATTTTTCCACCACATCTTCTGCAACTCACAAATCAAAACAACCCGGAAAACTTCCGCACTCGTTACCCACATCACTTACATTGTGAACATTACCAATCCACTAGGGATATTGCAATAGAAGTTAGGAAAGAAATGCGATTCATACTCAACCTCATTCTTGATCGCATCAATACCATCACTCATCAAAACCTCCATCCATAACCTAATGCAAGCATGGAAGGAATCATTATTACTATTTTCTATGTTTAGTATTTTTCTTTTGAGTCATTTTCAAGAACAAGTCTTGTTCTTATTTTTACATGCTTATATGTGGCATAAATACCACTACACTTTGTTGTTTTATTACAAGGCCTTGTTTACATACCTCGGCTCCCAATCTTGATTCTCGTCAATCACAAGATTACTTATGCATGTTACTACTAACCTTTTCTTTGTAGGATTTTTTATTTTTCTTCACTTGACGCCCCAAACTAGAGGGAGCTACCGTCAAGGGGGAGTAAGCAATACGTGGACTATTTTTCTATATTTTATTTCTTCGATGGGTTAACTTTTTCTTTCGACAAAAAGGGGGAGAAGAAGTAAAACTTAGGGGCTTTCAAAACATACATCTATTCTTAAGTTTTACTCATCGTAATATTATGTTCTGTCATCAATAAAAAGGGGGAGATTGTTAATACAAATAAACCGTAAAAATGTTTATTAATATTTTGCGATCTCTTTGTGTTTTGTTGATAAAAAATATAATGTTATCTTAAGTACAATTATAAGGATACATGTTATCTTTTGTAAAGCATTTATATATAGCCATTTAATACAAATTGTTGTAATAAATCATTTGTTGTAATAGTTTATTAGGATGGGTAAAAATCACAACCCATGGATCATATCCATAACCCATGGTATTGACCCATACCCACTTGACTATATACATTGTACTCATTAGATACATGTATCTAAAGAAATACCCATGTACCAACCCATAACCCATGACCCATGACCCATAAACAAAAACCCATGGGCAAGAGGGAGGCGTCCCACGGATCCCTGTGTTTACACTAGACGGATCCTTGTGGAGGGATCCGTGGGATCCGGGAACAATGGCAAGTTTTGCCTATAAAAGAGAGCCATTTCTTCATTCTAACTCGCCTCTTCTTACTAATTCTCTTATATACTCTCATTCTCTTCTAACAAAAGATCACTTGATCTAGAGAGTTGTTCTTCTTTCTTTCTATAGTGATTCTCATATAGGTCCTTCTCTAAGGCGATATCACGAGCATTCTACAAGTCATCCAAGCAAGGGGTCCTTGATTGATTTGTTCCTCCACAAGATTTATGTAGCAAAGATCTTGTATTTGATATTTCACATAGTAGTTGTGTAATAGTCGTGTTGGTTTGGTCCACCGTGTTACGGACTCGGTATTTAGCTTTGTACCGGAAAAAGGTGTAAGCAACGTTGTGAAGGCTTCTCCGCCAAGTTGAAGGACTTTGTTGACATAGTGCTTGAACTCTCGAGTAGGTGACTCGGGGAGTGGAGTAGGGCAAAGAAGGTGTCCTTGTAGCCGAACCACTATAAATTGGTTGTGTCATTTCTATCCCTTGCTTTACTTTATTTACTTGCTTTATCATTGGATATATACTTTCTCCACATCCTTACGATTTCACATAATATCGAATCTAAAGTTTTTGAAACTAACTTAAAATCGGCAAAACTATTCAACCCCCCCTTCTAGTTTTCCACACTGATAAAATTTCTCAAGTACTTTCAGGAGTCTCACACCAAGCTGGATGAAATCAGGGATTCTGTTAAAGAAGACCCGACACTTAACCCCAAAGTTTGGAGGCTACCGAGGCTTACATGAAGAATTCTTCACCTCACCGAATCGATCAACATGCTTCACTCGCAAATGTTCGTGGTCTTCGCCTTCCATTCGCCTCTTCGATCAACACTGGGTTCACTGGATGCTCAAGTTAATGATCTGGCTAAAGCATCGTCTTCTATGGCCTAGAATCTTGGGCCTAGAATGACCGCACTGGAATTATCTCATGCCAATCTTGCTGAAAAAGTCACAAGTCTTCAACAAGATACATCTGACATCAAGACCATGGTCTTGAGATTTATCAAGCCTTTAAAGGTCAAGCATCTCCTTCTCCTCAAGATCCCAAGCAACTCTTGCTCTCACCAAGTTGCAAAGAATTGAGGGAGAGAGCGATCAAGAAACTCCTTCTCACATCGAGGGGAGCCACCAACCTATATCAGCAACACCACTCTCATCATTCCCACCATCAGCAACAACAACAACAACAACCACAGTGACAATGACAATAGCAACAACAACACCAATAATCACAGCAACTCCTCCACTGGTAGCATCTTCTTTGTCAGCTCAGGATAATGGAAAAGCTTAATGACCACATCAGAGCCTGAGAAGATTCCCTATGTCATCGGCAATACAAAGTACCTGCCACTCCAAAGACAACAATGACCTACCTTGAAAAGAAAGATAAGCGAAAGAAACTGGCTGAGGAGGAAAAAAAAGCAAAGAAGCCCGGTCTAAGTAGTGGTCAAGAAGTCGAAAAGATAGGGATTGATCCTAAGAAGCTTGAAAAGGACAGCAGCCAAAAGTTTAAAGATGCTCATCAATAAATGGTCGCCATGAGAAAGAAGCTAGATGAAAAGAACAAAAAGTGCCGCCATCAGAAAGAAAGGATCAACCATTACAAGCGGACCATGACAAGCGTAAGGTCGCTGAAAAATCATCGATGTAAAAATCATCCCCGATCCAAACCATCGGCAATGAATGTCTCTGTGGGGATGATAAAGGCATTTTGAAGTTCATGATCCCTTGAAATTCAATGACTTTGGGATCACCGAACTTGATGAGCTTGGTCCTATCATTGCGAATAAGCAAAATGCAGTGGTCAAGGAGCTGATGAAATTCCTCAGCAAGCGGTATGAAAGAATAAGGGAAGCACCAGCACAACTTGGGATACAGCCAACTCTAACCATAGCTCAAGGATCTCAGTCTCAGCCAACCCATGGTAAGAGGAAAAGAGTTAAATCTGGACCTGAAATCAAGGTACCTGGCCTTGATTGCAACAGGGAGCTACCTGAAGGAGTGAAGTTCGTGAATTTTCTTTGTATTGAAAAGCCTGAAAGAGGACTTTTCTTTATTGATGTCTATGGGAACTCAACATTCCAAAGGTGGAGTGATATTGATCTTGCAGGGGTGTCCACAATGGCAAGCTACCTACCAGTGGCCTCTCAAATCCAAACTCCAGAAAACATCAGGTTCGGCACTGACCTGAATGCCAAGATAAGAGAGTACCCTGATAAAGAAACACTCCTCAAGAAGAAAGTCAAGCTAGAAGCACTCGGAATCCATCTTGAGTGACACCATATGCTTTATCTTTTGTACTAGTGATAGGAACTATGTAATCGATCAATAAACGATGTATGTTTTGATAAAATATTCAAGGTTCCTTATTATGTTCATTAGTACATTCAAGCAAGAAGAAGCCATTTGCTCACTTACACGGATCAAATACTTAGGCTATTTATATATCCAATAGGGGAGACTATTGGGTTCAAAGTGAATACCCAAACCCCTTAAGTCTAGGATTTGAATAGAAAATACCCTAACTGCTTAATCCCTTAAACATTAACAAGTCATCGAGCGCATAGTCTCTCAATGAGTCGCCTTCATGATACTCAAGAAGAGACAAAGAAGAATTATCTCCACTCGAAGGCGGAACTTAAGCGGTGAAGATCGAGTCAAAAGAAGATAGTGGATTCAGTGAGTGATGACAATAACTCACTGAATCCCGAAGCTCCTCACCATCTACTACCACTGAAGACAAACTAAAGACGAAGACTGAAGACTGAGAAGACTGAAGAATGGGTGGGACAAAACGGTTAAGCTTGAAGCGAATAAGACGGTGTGCTTATCCTCAAGAAGTCAACTTTCCCTGAAAGGCTCAAGAAGATCGTCTTTGCGCGAAAGTTGCTTTGTCCCTTACCAAATATAGCCTTTAAACAGAGACAAAATACATCAAGATTTTGTTTTTCAGAATTTGTCGGTTGTCTCTAAGATAGAGTTAAAACCATACTTGTATAAATAGCATAAGAGTTGGAGTGGAAGATTTTAAGCTTGTGGAGATACCATACTTTCTCATTTCAATCCCAAGTACTATTCCGCAAGTACCTGGGTAATGTATTCTTTTTTATTTGTTTCTAATAAAGAATATATAAGTTGAAAATTATTCAATGTGGTTTTACTTACATTATTTCAGTCATTGTTAACAATTAATTGGTTTATTGCTTTAATTGTTTTTATACGATTGTGAAACGGGAACAACATACGTTTTAATTTATCTTTTAACTCAATGACTTCCTTTTCTAAACATTCATTTGTGTTTTTAAAAATCTTATTTTTGTTAATTACTTTTAGACTAATTTTGCAAAGTTTATCATATTCACGATGTAATGATTCATCATCTAAGGATGAGCTACTATAATAAAGAGATTCGGACATACCTCATTTGAGTCATTTGCCATGAGACAAATTTCTTCGCTCTCCTCCTCACTCATTCCCTCACGAACCACTTACTTAACGCCTTTTGTTCTTCACGTTAGGGACACTCACTAATGAAGTGATTAGGGTCCCCACATTTAAAACATGCGTTAGTCCTTTGCTTTCTTGTCATCTTTGCTTTTCGAACCCTTCTTTTCGTCATATGGTTGCTTGACATATCTTCCTTTTCTTCTAAAGAACTTCTTGAAATCTCGTACCGCCATGGCATACTCTTCGTCATCACTTTCCGAAGAAGAGGTTTCTTCATCGCTTGAGACCTTCTTGGCTTTTAAGGCAAGAGATTTGTGCTTCTCTTTCTTCTCTTTTGAGGCTTCAGAGTCTTTAGCGAGGATGAGCTCATAGACCTTTAGATTGGCTATGAGTTCGTCGAGATTGAGGATTGAAAAGTCTTCGGATTCTTCGATGGCCGTCACCTTTGATCTCCACTTAGATGGAAGTGCCCTTAGATATCTCCAGACATGATTACGACTAGAAAAAGACTCATCAAGTGCTTTTAATGAAGTAATGATAGTATTAAAGTTAGCAAAAGAATTATCTATACTATCCTCATCCGATATTGAAAATTGTTCATATTGTTGAACAAATAAATCTATTTTGTTATTTTTAACTTGTTGATATCCTTGGTGAGTTACAACTAAAGAATTCCAAATTTCTTTAGAGGTTTTAAGTATAGAAATTCTTTCAAATTCCTTTTTGGGTAAAGCATTATATAAAACCATTTTTGCTTCACTATTTTTGGAAAGTTTTTTCTTTTGATCATCGGTGAGGCGATCATGAGGGATGTTTATTTCGTTGCCGGTTTTATCATCTTTTGTAGTGGCTTGAAAGTCACCTTTAACAATGATGTACCAAAGATCAATATCTTTTGACTTCACATAAGTTTCAAATCTATTTTTCCAATAAATAAAACCATTTGTTTCAAGTAGTGGAGGTCCTTGCATAGATTGCCCTTCTTTATAATTTTCAAAACTCATTGTGATCGAAAAGTTTTTAAAATACAATTTACTTTAAAACTTTTGTAAACCTTGCTCTTGATACCAATTGTGGAAAACTAGAAGGGGGGTTGAATAGTTTTGCCGATTTTAAGTTTAGTTTCAAAAACTTTAGATTTGATCTTATGTGAATTGGTAAGGATGGATAGAAAGTGTAAAGCAATAAGTAAAGTAAATAATGAAAGCAAGTAAAGTAAATGATAGAGAGTAGTGACACAAGTGATTTATAGTGGTTCGGCTACAAGGCACCTTCCTTGCCCTACTCCACTCGCCGAGTTCCCCACTCGAGAGTTCAAGCACTATGTCAACAAGCTCCTTCAACACAACGGAGAAGCCTTACAACGTCCGTTACACTTTATCTGGTACAAAGCTAAATACCGAGTCTTTAACACGGCGGACCAAACCAACACAACTATTACACAACAATTATGTAAAAAATGAAATACAAGATCTTGCTACAGAAATCTTGTGAAGGAACAAATCAATCAAGGACCCCTTGCTTGGATGACTTGTAGTATCTTGTGATCTCGCCTTTGAGAAGGACCTATATGAGAATCACAACAAAAGAAAGAAGAACCACTAGATAGATCAAGAGATCTGATATTAGAAGAGAGAGATAATATATGAGAGAGTTTGTAAAAAGAGGGGTGAGTTACAATGAAGAAATGGCTCACTATTTATAGGCAAAATCTCATGAGTTCGGTTCGCGGATCCTCACTTGGGGATCCATCCAAAGGTAATCTCGTGGATCCGACAAATTGGGTTGTACCATCCGGATTTTGGGTTGCAAACCGGGTCATGGGTCATGGGTATGAGCCTTGGGTACCCAACAAGATACAATGTATCTAGACATTGGGTCATGGGTCTTGGGTTATGGATTAGCTCCATGGTTATGGGTCATGGGTCTTGGATATTACCCATCCTATTAAACTATTACAACAAATGAATTATTATAACATTTTATGTAAATGACCAAATGTATATACTTGACAAAAATAACATGTATTCTTATAATTTTACTTATGATAACTTTATATTTGTTATCAACAAAACACAAAGAGATGCTAATTATGAATAAACATTTTACGGTTTATTTGTACTAACATAACCATCAATACATGTTTAGTGCAAACATAAGACTGACTTCAAGAGAAAGATTTTAAATGATGTCCTCATATCTTCTCTATCATGAATCAGTCCCTCCAAAACCAAGCAACCAAAGCACCTCCATTGCTTTCCATCAATGTCTCCAATCATACTGCTTTTGCTAATCTTGCAAATGTTAGTCTAAAACCAAAAACCACAGACCAAAGAATGTGATTCATAACAGTATAAATTATGACTAACATTTATAATACAAACAAACTTAATTTGCACTAGCAGTACAAATTATACATAGCAGTACCAATTGACAAAACTAGCAGTACAAATCCTTTTTATTACAAAAATACTAAGAGATTAAAACTTTAGGAATTAAGAATTCCAATACTTGCAACCAAGTACTGAAACCTCCCAACATCAAAAGATTTAGTTAATCCGAAAATTGCTATAAGTATGAATCTTAACAACCTGAACTAGCTTTTTCTCATTGCAGTCTCTTATGAAATGATGTCTAATCTCTATGTGTTTTGTTTTAGAGTGTTGAACATGATTTTTAATAATACAAATTGTACTGCCATTGTCAATGAAAATCATGGTATTTATAAATTTGTACCCATAGTCCAGCATCTGATTATGGATCCATAGTACTTCTCTACAGCAACTTGCAGCAGCCACATATTCAACTTCAGTTGTAGAAGTGGCCACCATATTTTGCTTCTTACAATGCCATGATATCAACCTGTTCCCTCAGAATTGACAACCACCTATTGTTGATTTCCTATCTAAACTTGCCCAGCATAATCACTGTCACTATACGCCACCAATTCAAATGAAGACTCTCTAGGATACTAAAGACCTATTTTAGGTTGACCTTTTAGATACCTAAAAATCCTCTTCACAGCATGTAAGTGTGAAGCCTTAGGAGTGACTTGAAATTTGGCACATGCACACACATCAAACATAATATCTGGTCTGGATGATGTGGAAAACTAAAAGGGGGGTGGGTTGAATAGTTTTGCCAATTTTAAGTTAGTTTCAAAAACTTTAGATTCCATATTATGTGAAATCGTATAGATTTAGAGTGGTTCGGCTACAAGGACACCTTCCTTGCCCTACTCCACTCCCCGAGTCACCTACTCGAGAGTTCAAGCACTATGTCAACAAACTCCTTCAACTTGGCGGAGAAGCCTTCACAACGTTGCTTACACCTTTTCCGTACAAAGCTAAATACCGAGTCCAGTAACACGGTGGACCAAACCAACACGACTATTACACAACAGCCTATGTGAAATATCAAATACAAGATCTTTGCTATGTAAATCTTGTAGAGGAACAAATCAATCAAGGACCCCTGCTTGATGACTTGTAGAATTTCGTGATCTCGCCTTGAGAAGGACCTATATGAGAATCACTATAGAAAGAAAGAAGAACAACTCTAGATCAAGTGATCTTTTGTTAGAATAGAATGAGAGTATATGAGAGAATTAGTAAGAAGAGGGGTGGTTTAGAATAAAGAAATGGCTCTCTATTTATAGTCAAAACTTTCCACTGTTCCCCAGATCCCACGGATTCCTCCCACAATGGATCCGTCTAGTGTAAACCTAGGGATCCGTGGGACGCTCCTCTTTGCCCATGGGTTTTTTGGTTATGGGTCATGGGTCATGGGTTATGGGTTGGTCCATGGGTATTTCTTTAGATACAATATATCTAGTCAAGTGGGTATGGGTCAATACCATGGGTTATGGATATGATCCATGGGTTGTGATTTTTACCCATCCTAATAAACTATTACAACAAATGATTTATTACAACAATTTGTATTAAATAACTATATGTAAATGCTTTACAAAAAATAACATGTATCCTTATAATTGTACTTAAGATAACATTATATTTGTTATCAACAAAACACAAAGAGATCGCAAAATATTAATAAATGTTTTTACGGTTTATTTGTATTAACAATCTCCCCCTTTTTGTTGATGACAAAACATAATGTTATGATGAGTAAGACTTAAGAATAGATGTATGTTTTGAAAGCCTCTAAGTTTTACTTCTTCTCCCCCTTTTCGTCGAAACAAAAAGTTAACCCATCGAAGAAATAAAATGTGGAAAAATAGTCCACGTATCGCTTACTCCCCCTTGGCGGTAGCTCCCCCTAAATTGGGGCGTCAAGTGAAGAAAAATAAAAAAAATCCTACAAAGAAAAGGTTAGTAGTAACATGCATAAGTAATCTTGTGATTGACGAAATCAAGATTGGGAGCCAACGTATGTAAACAAGGCCTTGTAATAAAACAACAAAGTGGTATTTATGCCACATATAAGCATGTAAAAATAAGAACAAGACTTGTTCTTGAAAATAACTCAAAAGAAAAGTACTAAACATAGAAAATAGTAATAATAATTCCTTCCATGCTTGCATTAGGTTATGGATGGAGGTTTTGATGAGTGATGGTATT
This sequence comes from Chrysanthemum lavandulifolium, assembly GCA_022545495.1. Lineage (NCBI taxonomy): Eukaryota > Viridiplantae > Streptophyta > Magnoliopsida > Asterales > Asteraceae > Chrysanthemum > Chrysanthemum lavandulifolium. The sequence goes on from CM040245.1 coordinate 121,363,042, forward strand.
GATGCGATCAAGAATGAGGTTGAGTATGAATCGCATTTCTTCCCTAACTTCTATTGCAATATCCCTAGTGGATTGGCAATGTTCACAATGTAAGTGATGTGGGTAATGATTGCGGAAGTTTTCCGGGTTGTTTTGATTTTTGAGTTGCGGACGATGTGGTGGAAAAATAGGAAAATACGGATCAAAGTCCGGAATGTTTGGAAGTGGTGGTGGAAACGAACCTAGGTGTTCTTGTAGCTTAATGGGAGCTAAGGGTGGTGATGATTCAAGGTCATTGAAAATTGTGTTTGGAGAAGTGGGAGGTGTCAAAAAGGCTATTTCTTTTTGTTTTGGTTGGTGAGATCTTGTTGGAGTCGTAAGGAGTTCCAAAAGAGTGAGTTTAGGTGATGAGGTTGGTGTACTTGTTGGTGATGAAGGAGGTGCTATTATGGGATCATCTTGTGGTGAGTTATTTGTTGGTGATGAGCCATTCGATGATGGTTTTGCTAAGCAACAAGGCCGGATGCTAATCCGTGCGGATATCCTAGAGTTTGATTGTGGTATTTTGGAAGGTGGGAGTACAAATGTTTGGATTTCATGAAGATGATTGTTTGTACTAGGTGATTTATCTAAGTTGTAAGATCTTTTGGATCTCATGGTGTTGTTTGTTTGTGAAGATGAGATGAATTATGCAAGCATTTTGGGAGTCCTATATATAGAAAAAAAATGCATTGTAATGAATGCTTGACCCAAAATGTGGATTAAAATCTAATAATTAGATATAAATTTAAGGCATGTGATCATGAGAACACAAGCATTAAAGAACATACTCCAAAAAAAATGAGAAAGATAGAAGATAAAACTAGCTTCTGTCTCACGGATCCCACGGTTCCTTCCTCGAGGGATCCGGTCCAAATTAAATTTGGGATCCGTGGGACCGGTGATTCGTGCAACACAAAATTTTCCTTTTGAAAACATTTTTTCCTAATGTGTGCCTATATGCAAACTATTTGGAGTTGCGGTTATCTCGACTCCTAAGAAGAAAAGAAAAATAAACAATAAGTGAAAAAAAATACTATTATGTGAGATAACCCGAAAACACATATTTAGTACTTGAGTACGGAATTCAGTGCTACCAATTCTCCTAATTCATTGTGGCTTAAATGAATGTACCCGAAAACACATATTAGTTATGTGTCCCATTTAGCATTCAAAAGACATTAGATGCAATGAAAACGGGTTTTTACGTTGTATTAATAATGAAAAAGTGATTTGTCCTAGATGTGAGAAATTGCTTTTGTGAAATTGATACGGGAAGATGTATCTTTTTAGAAAGCAAGAAAGATTTCTATGTGTGAATAAAAATCGTTTTATCCTTTGAAAAGAGGATGTGTATGTAATTATATGTTTGCAACTTGTACTTATTTTGATAGAAAAATAAGAAAAATTATGAGTTATAAGTAAAAAAAAAACTTATCTTGGGTTTTGAAAATTCCCGTATTGCTTGTGAGTTGTGCGTAAAATAGAGATCCTAGACTCAGAAAGAAGATGGCTAGTGTTTACATACCTTGTAGAGAAAATAAGTTACGACGATTGTTCCATGAGACCAAGACCAAGACGAAGTAGATTGAATTGTTCCTGCTTCAACGGTTTGGTGAGGACGTCAGCTATGTTGTCTTCAGACGCTACCTTCTCAATAGAGATGTTCTCTTTTTGAACATTGTCTCTTAAGAAGTGATGACGAATCTCTATATGCTTTGTGCGAGAATGTAATACCGGATTCTTGCTTAAATTGATGGCACCTTTGTTGTCACATAGAATGGCTATGTCTCTTAGATGAATGTCGTAGTCAACTAACGCTTGTTTCATCCATAGTGCTTGTTGGCATGCTTTGCCGGGGAAGACGTATTCGGCTTCAGTTGTGTTTGATTAAGAATGACTTAAGTCTATCATACCAAGCTTTTGGAGCTTGTTTAAGACCGTAAAGGGCTTTCTTTAATTTATACACATGTTTGGGTTTTTCAAAATCGATGAAGCCCGGAGGTTGAGCTACATATAATTCTTCATTAATAAAACCATTTAGAAAAGCACTTTTGACATCCATTTGATAAAGCTTAAGATCATTAGCCCAAGCATAAGCAAGAAGTATTCTTATAGACTCTAATCTAGCCACGGGGGCATAGGTCTCATCAAAGTCTATTCCTTCTTGTTGGTTATACCCTTGGGCAACGAGTCTAGCCTTGTTTCTAGACACTACTCCGTTTGCATCTAACTTGTTTTAATAAACCCATTTGGTTCCTATTATGGTTTGATTACTAGGTGGAGGAACAAGTGTCCAAACATCATTGGAAAAAAATTGATTTAATTCTTCTTGCATTGCCATTACCCAACTTGCATCTTTTATGGCTTCTTGTGTATTCTTAGGTTCTATGGTTGAAACAAAACAAAATAGGCTACTTTGGTTTTGGACTTGAGACCTTAAGGTTCTTTCGTTTAACTTTCCTATGACTTTATCTATGGGATGATCTTTGGACTCTTTAATATTTACGAGTTCATTATTTAAAGGTTCTTCTTCTTCTTCATTTATCTTTTTCTTTATTACTATAGCTTCACTTTCGACAATCTCGTCATCGACAAGAGGTGGAGAAGGTTTGGGTGGACTTTCATCAAATTTTACATTTAATGACTCTTCTACTTTCATTGTTTCTTTATTTAGTATGACGTAAGCTTTGCTATTAGGATAGTAACCTAAAAAGATACCTTCGATTGATTTAGGATCAAATTTTGTAAGGTAATCTTTAGTGTTAAGAAAACATTTGCTACCAAAGACTCTAAAGTGATTTAACGTAGGCTTTTGCCTCAAGTAACTCATATGGAGTTTTACCTAAGAATGGTCTAATTAAGACTCAATTATATGTACGTTGAAGTATCAACGGCATTGCACCAAAACTTTGAGGTATTGATTGCTCATTGAGCATTGTGCGACTCATTTCTTGGGGACCAAACCAACACGACTATTACACAACAACTATGTGAAATATCAAATACAAGATCTTTACTATAGAAATCTTGTGGAGGAACAAATCAATCAAGGACCCCTTGCTTGGATGACTTGTAGAATGCTCGTGATCTCGCCTTAGAAAAGGACCTATATGAGAATCACTATAGAAAGAAAGAAGAACAACTCTCTAGATCAAGTGATCTTTTGTTAGAAGAGAATGAGAGTATATGAGAGAATTAGTAAGAAGAGGGGTGGTTTAGAATGAAGAAATGGTCTCTATTTATAGGCAAACTTGCCACTTGTTCCGGATCCCACGGATCCCTCCCACAAGGATCCGTCTAGTGTAAACCTAGGGATCCGTGGGACGCTCCTATTTGCCCATGGGTTTTTTGGTTATGGGTCATGGGTCATGGGTTATGGGTTGGTCCATGGGTATTTCTTTAGATACAATGTATCTAGTCAAGTGGGGATGGGTCAATACCATGGGTTATGGATATGATCCATGGGTTGTGATTTTTACCCATCCTAATAAACTATTACAACAAATGATTTATTACAACAATTTGTATTAAATGGCTATATGTAAATGCTTTACAAAAAATAACATGTATCCTTATAATTGTACTTAAGATAACATTATATTTGTTATCAACAAAACACAAAGAGATCGCAAAATATTAATAAACGTTTTTACGGTTTATTTGTAATAACAATCTCCCCCTTTTTGTTGATGACAAAACATAATGTTATGATGAGTAAAACTTAAGAATAGATGTATGTTTTGAAAGACGCTAAGTTTTACTTCTTCTCCCCCTTTTTTCGAAACAAAAAGTTAACCCGTCGAAGAAATCAAATGTGGAAAAATAGTCAACGTATCGCTTACTCCCCCTTGACGGTAGCTCCCCCTAAATTGGGGCGTCAAGTGAAGAAAGGCACTCTTCACATCCATTTGATAGACCATAAATCCCATGAATGAAGCGTAAGCTAGAAACATCCTGATTGTCTCAATCCTTGCTACAGGTGCAAAAACCTCCTCATAATCTATTCCTTCCTCTTGAGTGTATCCCTGAGTTACAAGTCTCGCTTTATTCCTGATGATTTTTATGTATAAATTAAGTACCACTAAAAAGACGTAGGTATAGATTTGTGCTGATGGTTTAAAAACTTTTGGACAATATTTTTGGTATCGTCTCGTTTAACCAAATCGTATTTCTTTAAGAATCACCTTAAAAGAAACACAAGCTAGAAAACGTTACGATTGTTTTGTTGTTTTATATTTTGTTTGGTGTTGTTAACACTTTAGGAAAAGTGTTAATGAACTTTTGATTTTGTTATAACTTTACAAAAAAAGCATTTACAAATGATGGTATATGTGCAAGTGCACGGTCTCGAAAAATGCTTAGAACACGCTTCATACCTCCCCCCGTGGCGCCTAAAATTTGATTGGCCTCGAGCAGTCAAGTTTAGTCACTGGTCGACCACTGTGAATGGTCAACCGTAACAAACTTAAAAGCAATCGAAGCAAATGCAATTAAGATCGAGGAATATAGTGGATTCTGGGTCGTTAAGTCCACGGAGGATGAATGGTGTTTAACACAATCATATGTCGAATAATCACCAAGGATAGTGATCAAGAAGGATTTTGAGTTATTTATACCTAAAGAAAAGTTTTGTAAATTACAGGGCTTAAATGCAAATTAAAGGAAATTAAAAGATAAACTATATTAAATAAATGCTATCACTATTTGCAAAATGATGTTTTGATTTTTCTTTTATAAAACTTAAATTAAAACTACGTGACGCATACAAGAAAATGTGAAAATGAAGCGGTATTAATCCTAAAATATGAAAATGATATTTTACAAACCTAATGATAAAAGAAAATTTTAGAAAAACAAAATTATTTTAAAACTATTTATCTAATTATTATTAATTAAAACTAATTTTACTTATTTAATTATACCCTAAAATGCAAGAAAATATGAAATAAAGCTAGAAAAATGAAATTATGACTTGGAAAATCTAAAATAACTAAAGAGAATTTTCAAAACTATTTTTATATTTTTCTGATTATTTTCTATTTTTATGAATTAAAACTAATTTTAACTAATTAAATTACTAAAAAATACAAATTTAACTAAGAAAATTTGAAAAAATATTTTTGACTTTTATATTTATCTTAACTTAAGAAAATGAAAATTATTTTTTGAAACTTTTACAATTAATTGTATTAAAAGCTAATTAAATAAGCCTAAAAACTGTTTTTATTAAGGAAAAATAGTAAACAGTGCTAGAAAAATATGAAAAATTCAGGAAAACTCTAAAATAATATTATGAATCTGAGAAAAATAGAAAAACAGGTGCTTGTGTGCAAGAATATGGAACTGCAATGGAAACTGCTTATAAATAAGCACTTGGCTTAAGCCAATGGTACCAAATAAGCACCAAACTGTCACAGAAGCTATAATAAGCTATTACTACTCTAAAACAACAAATTTCAACTAGCTTAGACCACTGAAATACAAAATGCTATGATTTGATGTTTTGAAATCTAAGTGCTTAAACAGATTTTGAGGCCTACTTTGTGGCTAATGCAACTGCTTATTAATAAGCTGTAACAGAAAACCAAAGGTTGGAATCTAAAATAGACCTGGCTAGCTACCTTCAAACCAAAAACCAGACCTAGTCAAGCTCTATTGAGCTTGGGACAAGCCCTGCAAGTCACTGAGAAAACTCAGTATTCACTGAGTTATGAACAGGGCAAATAAGCCCTGTTTGATAAGCTATTTTTGAAGCTTTTAGAAAATTACTAAAAATATATAAAAATCATTTTAAGACACTAGACCAATTGAACTTTTAAAGTCCTAAGTTTCACTTGAATTGACCAAAACCGAGTCAATGAAAAATCATCCTATTTAAATTTAAAACCGACTTTTGCAAGTTTTGACTTTTGACGATTGTGAGAAGGTTGACTTTTGTGAACTTTGATTCAAATTTATTAACCGATATTGATGTTTTGTGGTATAATGAAACTAAGGCAAGCTACTCTAGTGATTTCTAAACATGAAACAAGCTTTTACTATTCTTAAAATCTAACAGTGATGAGATTAGAACAGATTCAATATGATTTTGACTTTTGATGCTATGCAAATGTAATATTGAGACTAAAATGATTCAAATGGACTCAATGGATATTAAGTAGACGGATATTGAACACAAGCAACGACTTAAGCTAAAAAGCACCCATCGATCCAAACACTCTTTTAAGACACCTGTTTGATCTTTTAACTGCTAACCACCGATTTAGTATATATTATCACTTACACTGATTATAATTATCCTAATTATAACTAAGTAGAGCGAGTTTAAATTACTTGATGACTACTGATTCCAAGACAAACACTTATGTAAACCGAACATGAAATGGAAAATAAGATCAAACTCACAACTTGTCCAAAGATGTTTTGCATGCTAAAACCGTAACCATAACTACCTTAATCTAGTCTAATCCAACCCAAAATCAAGCTCGCAACACCATTATCCTTTTCCAAATCGCTGACCCAATTTCTCTTCACAGTTGACTATTGTTGACCGTAATTCAAATTTGCTTGGACTTGATTGATAAGCTTACAAAAGCTATAAGTAGCTTAAATAAACTTACTTGAGCTTAAAAGAAGTTGTTTGAAGCTTAACCATAGGAGTTTGAAACTAAATTTTCAACAAATGAACTTGGAAACATGAAATGATATTAAAACTTGAATTGACACTTGAAAACGGTTTGAATACACTTAAACAACTTAATTTGATACAATGAAACCAAATATTACGACTTAGAGCTTAATTAAAACATAAGAGTAAAAACGACATACATATGAAATAAAACTAAAGACTTCTTTCTCTCTTGCTCTCTTCCTCTTTTATGCACCAAAAGCTTTCTCACCTCTCCGAGTGTATCCCGCTTAAATCTCAACCATTGGATCTCTAGAAATCATATTGGCCATTTGATCAATTTGGCGGGAAAAGTAGTTTTGACCCAGAGGCTCGATTTTTGCAACCGGGGGTGGCATTTATTGTGGTGGGTTGTGATGATGAGGGGAGGTTTGAGGAGAAAAAGTGATGGGAGTGTGCCCGAGTTTTCAGCAACTTGGTGGGAGGAAGGGATAAGGTGGGCGGGTAAAGTTGTTTGTTGGATTTGACCAAGGGTTCAAAAGCAGTAATGACTGGGTCCAAATGTGTATAATGGCGGGGTCCAATTCCATTTGACAAGGCTTGGTTATGATGACAAGGACCAATATTGCAATTCGATTTTTGAAGGACCAAACCGCCATTTTCTCAAAGTTTACACAAGGGTTACTTTTGACAAGTTTCAATAGTACAAGGACCGCTTTTGACATTTTCAAATTTCGTGGACCAAACTTGACATTTTGAAAGTTTAGGGACCTAAGTTGTAAATTTGCAATTTTAAATCTCAAGGACCAGCTTTTGACAACTTAAGAATCCCTAGGGACTTAAAATGATATTTTTCTTTATTTTGTTTCACCAGGACTGCTTTTGACAACTTTTGAAACTTGGGGACTAAAGCGCCAATTATGCAAACTTGATACGTTTTCACCGATTTTGATATTTTGCATTTAAAACACATAAAACACTTATTTGTGATATTTTTATCATTTTGATGCATTTCGAGTGTTTTCGGATGTTTTGCGGTTTAAATGGTACAAAATGATGAGTATTTAGACACTCATCAATCCCCACACTAAGATATTGCTAGTCCCTAGCAATGTTTTGAGAAAAATTAATGGATTTCATCTCTTTACCAAAAGCCATTACTCGGAGTATCCAAATGTTTCAGTTCAAGTAAGAACCTTGGTACATCGATAACCAAATGATTTTGAGCAAATCACCGACTTCCAACGGATTCGATTTGTCTTTACCGAGCCGCTTGCTCGGACTAGCCAACTCTTAGATAAAATATCTTTGGTGAGTGATTACCAATTATGGTTTTTCCATCGCCTTTACCACAAGCCATAAACTTGCGGGCTAGCCAACTCTTCACTAATTAAAGATATGGTGAAATAACACCATACAATTTTGGGAAAATTGCAAGTCGTCAATCGGATTTGAGATATCTTTACCAAGAGCCGCTTGCTCTGGATTAGCCAATCCTTTTGTTTATTAGACATGACGGATCGATAATCAGAATCGAGTAAGTGCAAAACACTTACTCCAAAAAACATTTTGGCCAAAACGGGAATTGGGTGGAATAATTACATGATAAAATTCGTGAGAATTCCCCCACACTTAGAAATGAATATTGCCTCAATATTCAAAGTACAGCGGTTATGCCAAAACATAGAACATAAAAGGAAATACTACGGCCATTATTTTAATTTTTTGATATATACATTTTTTTAACTATATAGAGAGGCTTATATACAACAATGGGCAACTCCCCACACTAGGTGATACTCACGGTGAAAACCCATGTGGTGTGCTCTTGTTTTTGATTCCCGAGTCGCTAGCTTGACTCGATCCCGCATTCATTGGTTCATGGGGAAAGTTTGTAGATCCGGGACAATCACGGAGGAATGTCCTCCAAAATAATGCTTCAATCGATGACCATTCACTTTAAAATTTGGACCATCGGTGAGATAACTCAATGGTGCCATAAGGATAAACCTTAGTGATAGTGAATGGTCCGCACAGCGGATTTTAGTTTTCCGAGAAAATTTTCAATCTTGAATTGAAAAGAAGGACTCGATCACCGACGTTGAAAACGCGGTTTTGATTTTGGAGTCATGAATCTTCTTTGTCTTTTGTTTTTAGATCAAAGAGTTCTCGATGCTTGATCACGGAGTTCATTTAGTTCATTCATTTGAACTTTTCTCGTGATCACCAATGTCTCGAATATCGAAATTTGCATGCTTCAAGGCCCAAGATGCCTTGTGCTCAAGCTCAATCGGAAGATGACATGCCTTCCGTACACTAGCTTGTATGGAGTACACCGATGGGTGTTTTATAAGTCGCACGGAAGGCCCAGTCGTCATCTAGCTTATTCGACCAAGAGGCACGGTTTTGCCGCCAAACGCCCTCCGAATTCTTTTAATCCCGGTTGGAAACTTCCACTTGCCCACTTGTTTGGGGTGGTACGAGAGAGACGGTGAGTTACACCATACTTTGCATGACTCTATCAAACCGGTCATTGCAAAAATGCGTACCACGATCCTCGATTATAGCTCGTGGAGTTCCAAACCTAGCAAAAGAGATTTCAAGAATTTCACAACAACTCGGGCATCATTAGTGGGTAAAGCTTTCGCTCAACCCATTTTGACAAATAGTCAACGACCACAAGTATGTATTTGTTTCCTCGAGATGATGGAAATGGCCCCATAAAGTCAATACCCCAAATGTCAAATATCTCACAAACTTGAATGGCATTTTGTGGCATTTCATTTCTTTGAGAGATATTTCCATGACGCTGACAAGCGCCACAGCTTTGACAAATTGTGGGCATCCTTATAGATAGTGGGCCAATAAACCCGGAATCAAACACCTTTTGGCGGTGTAGTTTGGACTATGATGGCCCCAGTGGGTCCAAAGATGGCAAGCTTTGAGAATGTCAAGAGCTTCTTGTCCATAAACACACCGTCGGATGACTTGATCCGCACAGATTTTGAATAAGTAGGGGTCGTCCCGTAGTAATGTTTAACATCCTTGAAGAATTTGTTCTTCCGTTGGGTCGACATCCCTTTCACTATGAAGTTACCCGCATGGTAATTTGCAAAGTCAAGAAACCATGGGTAGAAGAGTTTCCACGAAAAGAAACCGCATTGAGTGTCTCGAGAGGAAATGTTTCATTTATTTCCTTTTCTCGAAAACATCTTGGTGAGGGTTTTCTAGACGGGATAGATGATCGGCACTGTGTTCTCGGCTCCTTTTTATCACGATAATGATATCAAATTCTTGTAGGAGGAGAACCCAACGAGCAATCTCGCTTTGCATCTTGTTTTGCAAAGAGATATTTGAGAGCCGAGTGATCCGTATACACCACACATTTGGTCAAGATAAGGTATGGCGAAACTTTTCAAACGCATACACCACGCCTAGTAGCTCTTTTACGTAGTGGTGTAATGGGTTTGAGCTTGATCATAGTCTTACTTGCGTAGTGGATAGGTCGAAAATGCTTAGCTCACGTTGACCTAAGACCGCACCGATAGCAAAATCACTTGCATCGCACATGAGCTCAAAAGGCAAGTCCCATCGGGAGCAACGAGAATGGGTGCTTGAGAAGCTTTTTCTTTAATGTTTCAAAAGCTTCGATGCACTCGGTGAGAAGATAAAAGGAGCATCTTTTCAAGAAGATGAGTCATAGGCAGGCGATCTTAGAAAATCTTGTATGAATCACGATAGAAACCGGCATGACCTAAAAACTCCTAATACCTTTGACGGTAGTAGGATGAGGCGCTTTAGCAATAACATCGACTTTTGCTCTATCGACCTCAATCCCATTTTTGAAATCTTATGGCCAAGGACTATGCCTTCTTTGACCATAAAGTGGCTCTTCTCCCAATTTAGACAAAGATTGGTGTCTTCACACCGTTTGAGCATTTTATCTAAATGAGAGACATGTTTGAAATGAATCCCCAATGACCGAGAAGTCATCCATAAACACCTCCATTGTTTCCCGATCATGTCGTGGAATATGGCCATCATACATCGTTGGAACGTGCGGGAGCGTTACATAAGCCAAAAGGCATACGCCCTGTAGGCAAAAGTTCCGTATGGGCAGGTGAATGTGGTCTTCTCTTGATCCCGTGGATCAATGGGGATCTGAAAGTAACCCGAGAAACCATCAAGGAAACAATAGTACTCATTCCTCGCTAATCTCTCAAGCATTTGGTCCATGAAGGGTAGAGGAAAATGGTCTTTACGGGTGGCGTCATTCAACTTACGATAGTCAATACACACACGCCATCCCGTAACCAACCGAGTTGGAATTAACTCGTTATCTTCATTGTGACAATGATTATGCCACCCTTTTAGGAACACAATGAATTGGGCTAACCTAAGGACTATCGAGATTGGGTAAATCAATCCTCGCATCAAGAAGTTTGATAACCTCTGTTTGATAACATCATGGATTTTGGATTTACTCTTCTCCGATGTTGAACTGCTGGTTTGAAGTCATCCTCCATCAAGATTTTGTGAGTACAAAACTGTGGTTGATACCTTAATGTCGGAGAGTTTCAAGCAATTGCTTGCTTGTGTGACTTCAAGACTTTATGAGAGCGATCTTTTCATCTTTACTCAAATCTCGAGCAATAATGACGGGTAATTTGTCATCACCCTCAAGAAATGCATACTCGAGATGAGGCGGTAAGTCCTTAAGTTCGATTTCGTGAAATTCTTCGATTTTCTCAACCGACTTGACTTCCTTGTTATGAAGCTCGACGGAGGGAGTGGAGGAGAAGTGTCCCGATTTAACAACTTCTCAAGAATAAGAATATCTCCTCCGGATTAATCTCATGGTGATTAATCTCTTCCGAATTGCATCACTAGTGTGAGGGTTGATAAGTGATCATCTTTAAGCAACTTCTCAATGAGAAGTATGTCCCCTCGATGTCAATTGGGCGTGATCAATTTCCCATGGAATGTAATCACTAGCCAAGTATGCTTCAATCTCTTCCAAGATGAAGAAGTCGCCTCAAACGGAGTGAGAGAAGGAGTAGAATTGGCTATGATAGGTTGAGAAGATGTGGTGGGATCCCACTCACGTAATTATGAGAATAACCAAGAACTTCTTGAGAGTACTCTTGAAGCAACATCAATGATATCTATTCGGTTAACCGACTCGTAATCATAATTTGCGGAGTACCTCAAGTTTGATCAAGGTTAAAGGTGATGACTTCATTACCAACACGTAATGTGATTTCTTGCTCAAATACATCAATGAGAGCACGCCCGTTCTCGTGAATCCTCTTCCAACAATGAGAGGAACCCGTGGATCAAGATCGAAATCAACAACTACAAAGTCACCGGAAAATGGAACTTTCCTACTTTACAAACACGCCCTCAGCAATTCCAAGAGGACGGGATATTGTACGATCCGCAAGCTCGAGAGTCATGCATGTAGGAGTAAGGTCCGAGAGAAAATTTCTTCCATCTTGAATGAGGCATCGTGTTTATGCTTGCACCAAGATCGGCTAGGGCAAAGCATTCAACCATTCTCGAAATACACAAGGTAAGAGAAATTTTCCGGGATCTCCAAGCTTTGGAAGCTTTTCAAGATAGCTGCAGAGAGCTCTCTCGAAGGAGTTTTAGCCATTTCAAACAAACTTTTCCTTGTTGCTTAACATGTGTTTGAGAGTTGATGCAAACTTGGGCATCGCATGATAGCATCCGCAAATCTTATGTCAAAATGTAGTTCTTGGAAAATTTGAAAAATTTGTCCATTTGATGACCGGCTTTTTCATGAGCTTTGCTCATTCAAACGTGATGGGTAAGGAATAGAAGATTTGGATTGGGGTTTCAACGGAGCTACAGGAGGTTCAAAACAACTCTGGATTGGATTTGGGTTTCGGACAACCCGAGGATGGACATCGTTGGTACCTCCGTTATTAGTAGGAAGTTCCTTGTCCTTTGTTGCCTCGGGTTCACTTTCCACTACCTTCGGGATAGAAGAAGAAGAGGTAGTAGGAATAGCGGGTCCATTGTATGAAACACCACTTACGGTTGTGATCGCCTTTGCATCTTCCCTCGGGTTAGCGATCGTGTTGCTCGGAAGTTTTCCGAGCCCGAGGTTGATCATTTAAAGACTTCTTGAGATCGCCGATCCGATCGACCAACAACCTGTTCATTTCATCTTGGGATTTCATGAATTGCTTCAATAACTCATCGATGATGGTATCTGGAGCGGTGGAGGAAATTTTGAGGTCGTATGTTTTGATTATGACCTTGTTGTTGAAAATTCCTTGATTAGGATTTACATTTCCACGAAATTGATTCCCCGATTGAAATTGTTGTGATTAAGGTTTCTTGATGTTGGAAACCTTGATTGGGTCCGGAATAGAAATTACCTTGGTTTTGATAACCTTGGTTCATTCTAGGTTGGTTCGATTCGGTTAGGATTCTCGTTAAAACCGGTGGTGCTCGATAAGTATTAGCTCGGTAGTTTGGTTCATTTTGAGGACGGTATTGATTACCTCCTTGATTTGAAGTACCGCTATAGCATTAGCTTCAAACGGACTCATCGATGAGTGTCTAAATACTCATCATTTTGGTACAAAATAAACGCAAAATCATCGAAAACACTCGTAAACACATCAAAATGATCAAAATATCACAAATCGTGTTTTATGTGTTTTAAATGCAAAAATATCAAAATCGGATGAAAACATATCAAATTTGCAAAATTGCGCTTTAGTCCCCAGTTTCAAAAGTTGTCAAAATAGTCCACGAGTCAAAATTTCAAAGAAAAATCATCAAAGGTCCTTTTAAATCATAACTTGTCAAATTTAGTCCTTTGGTGAAAAATGTCAAAAGTTTGAGAAAATTACAAGAATGGTCCTTCAAGTTTCAAAATTGGCGAAATGGCCCTGGAAAATGGCAAATGGCAAGTTTGGTCCCTGTACTTTGAAGCTTGTCAAATTCAGCCCTTGGATCAACTTTTCGAATTGGCGCTAAGGTCCCTTGATTTTCGATTTTACAACATTGGTCCCTATTATTAAACCTTTGCAAACCAATTTTGGACCCTCGCATTTTGCCCTCGTCATTTTAATTATGGACCCCGGTATTAATAACCAGGTCAAATGGTTTGACTAACACTACACGCGCCAAAAGAAACCTTATCCTGTCTTTCTTCAACCTAGCTCGCAACACACTATCCACCCCTCCTCCACTCATCCCACTCACATGTCTCCCTCCAAACAGAACAATCCAAAAATCAATAATTCTCCACCTCCCTACACTCAATCTCCTCAACTGGTATAAAACACTTTTCCGCCAAAACACAATGGAGGCTTAGATTCACCCAATTGATCCAAAGGTCGGATTTGTGGTGGGATTCAATCAAGGAAGTGAGAAAGCATTTGAGCTATAAAAGAGGAAGAATGAAGCTTGAAAGGGAGTAGTTAGTTTTGTTTTTTTTTTAGCATTTTCATTTAGTTATTGTATTTTCATTTCAAGTGTTAAAATTAAGCTTATTGTATTTTCGTTTCTCAAATTGTACTCGTTCTTGCATTTTAATAAAATTAAGTTTTTAGTTAATTTGGTTCTTAACCTCATTATCGTTCTCGGTTTTCTTATGAGCTATTTAAGTATTTCGTAACAATCATTCGGCCATTTAATTCATTTTGTAAGTTTTAGTATCTTATAAATAAAAATACGAAAAAAATCCAAGAAAAAAAAAGATAAAAAATAAAAGATATGGTCAAGCGAGTTGAGATTAATTTTGGTTGCTCACATTGCCTTCATAAGTCGTTATAAGCTCTTCAATGGCTTATTAATTGCTTATCCAGAGTTTATTCAGACTTTACTCAACATTCCTTATTGGTCAATAAAAGTTCACTGTAGTCACAAAGGAGTAGTCAACACAATTCTTTGGAATTAATGGTGGAAATGGGGTGAGATCGGTTGCATTTTGAGGTTGGTATCAAGGTTGGATAGAGTAGATTTGATCTCATTATCATACCATTGTGATGAAGAAACTAGTAAGTCCAATTGTTTCATTAGTTTTAATCCTATGTATAACTATAGTGATTGTTGCCGATTGATCTTAGGGTAGCTTAGTTTATTGTTTTCCGGCTTGTTTGATTGGTAGTTATCCTTGTTCATCTAAGTAGTCTCGCACCATCTCTAGGTAGGACCGCTTAGTTGGATCAAGTTTTGTTCAATCTGCATAACTTCATTTCATTAGCATCAAGTACTTTGATTACTTCATTGAGGTTTAGCCATACTTTATGATCCATTTAGTGGTAATTAGCACCATTAGATCTGTTGTGAAGGTTGGCTAGATTGGATTGAGATTAGATTTGGGAGTTGCGAGTTGAGATAAGAAAACCGGTGTTTGGTATAAGGTGTGTATCATGCTTAAGGTTTAGTTTTATTGTTAAGTTTAGTTTAGTTAGTTTTATTAAGTTGTATTTAGATCATTTCGGCCTCAATTTTGCATAGCTTATAACCGAAAGTCAAAATTGTATGTGATCTCGTTATTGCGCTCATATCGCTTAACCTTAGGAGTTCAAATGTCGATTTATGTTAGGATTTAGGTGCTATAGCTTAAGGTAGTTTCATTTCTTCATTAATCATCGGTTTCAATCCAATTTAGTAGCCTAGAATTTCATAAAAGTCAAACATCTCATCTGTTCTTCAAAAGTCAAATGATGTCTATACAGCTTTTCTTAACAACTTGCAAAGAATCGCATTAGGTTCATTCTGAGATAGTTAAGGTCTAAGATTTGGCACATTTTCAGTTGGCTAGGTGGTCTTCATGTCCACAATTCCGTTTTGGTATTAGCTCATTTAATTAGCTTTTAAATAAGCTCAAACTAGCTTCCCGGTTATCTCGTCTCTGCTGCATCGAGTTATGTTAGGTCCACAGTGCCTTTTGTCTTGATCTATAGCTTATTCATCTCAAGTCCATATTAGCTGTAATTTGGGTTATATAATCTACGGTTGGTGGGCTTTAGAACCACACTTTTAGTTTTCCTGTTGCTTATTGATTAAGCGGTTGCAAGTGCTAAAGTAGGGTCCCGAATCAATGTTTTGCTTATTATGTCGATTGCTTAATTCTTGGTAGTTGGCTTATTTGGTGTTAGGAATAGTTGCATCTGGTTCCTTTAGAGTATTTTTAGCATCACTTAGCTTGTGTAGAAGTTTGGTTAACTTTAGAGCTTGTTTGCTTATTTCATTGCTTATTCCCATTCTAGTTTACACTACGACTGCATTCTCCTACATAGGCCCTAGTTTTTATATTTTCTCAGTTTTAGATTATTATTTTAGAATTTCTCTAAAATTTTCATAATTTTAGTCACCATTTACTATTTTTCTAGATCAAAATCGGTTTTAATCATTTTAAAATAGGTTTAATTGCAATTAATTGAGAAAAGTTCCAAAAATAATTTTCAATTTTATTAAGTTAAGATAAATATAAAAAGCCAAAAAGTATTTTTCCATATTTTTCTTAGTTTAATTTGTATTTTTAAATAATTTAATTAGTTTTAATAGTTTAAAATTCATAATAAATAGAAAAATAATCATAAAAATACAGAAATAGTTTTGAAAAGTCTATTTTGATATTTTAGACTTTTCTAAGTCTTAATTTTATTTTTCTAGCTTTATTTCCTAATTTCTTGTATTTTAGATAATTATTAAATAGTTAAAAATAGTTTTTAATTAATAATAATTAATTAATTAGTTGTAAAAATAAATTTTCTTTTCTAGAAATTTTCTTTTATCATTAGGATCGTAAAAATGTATTTTTCATATTTTTAGGATTTATTTTGTGTAATTTTCACGTTTTTATTTGTACGTTTACGTAATTTTAATTTAAACGAAAGTTTTTAGTTTTAAGTTTTAAACGTTCATCATTTTAAAAATAGTGATAGCGTTTATTTAATAGATTTTATCTTTTAACTTTCTTTAATTTGCATTTAAGCCGCTTTTTAATTTGTTGGCTTTTCCGTAGTTATAATTATAACCAAATCCTTTTTCGCTCAAAATTTCTCGATCACTGACGCTTGATTATCCATTGCATAGCTCATTTGGGACATAACGACCCGGGAAACACTATACTCCTTAGATCTTCATTGATTTCGTGCTTAAAAGTTGTTTTAAGTTTCTTGCTTGCGTGAGAAAACTTGACGGTTTTACAAGATCAAATTTTTTGCGCCACGCCGGAGTTGTCGATTATCTTCGCTTAGCGATTAGTAATTTGGATATTCACTCATTGTTCATACCATCTGTATGTGTTTATATTTTCTTTTCAAAACCCAAAATATTTTCATTCTTTGTTTTTGCATCATGTTTTCCAAAATACCAAAAATACTCTTCTCATTCCTCTTATTCGTTGATTCTATTTCTCTTACCCTCTTTGCCGTGTAATTCTATTCTTCGTATCCTCTCAACCATTTGATTCTCTTCTTAATCCTCTATATGTTTAATTCTTATGTCGGCTTCATCGCCGAAATGTGTGTGAGCGGTGTGGAGGGCCTAGTTCAGTTTAATTTTGCAAATCGTATAATTATCCATCATAAATTCTTTTCAAAGTTATTTCGACCACCCGCCACAACCCGAAATACATTCTAATCTTGACAAACCGGCTCAAACATCGGAGCTACCCTAAGCACCCACCGAGGATTACGAGGACACTTTCTTTGAAGATAGAGCCCGTAATCTAATCGAACAAATTCAAACCGATGAAAAAGGTCGAGAATTAGAATTGATCACGATGAACCCGCTCAAACACCGGTGACTAGCAAGAATGACTTGCCTAATCTTCACGCTTTCTAGAACCGAACCGGAGACCATAACGGAAGTGGTGGAAATTGCTAGCTCTCGAGCACACCACTTGTCCCACCTCCGGATTTTTCTCAATGTTCTTCGAGACTTGATAGTCATTCGGATCACCATGTTGGTTTTGATGATTCTTTGAATAAACCGATTCCTCTTCATAACTTTCAAATGCAATCGCTTATTCCTTGTGTCGGTTGTGGTGAGCCTCTATGGTTCACCCGCCGTTGGTGTACGTGTGTACAATGTGGTAATGATATTCATAATGGGAGTTGTTTGTTTTGTGGTTCGAGGAATTCATTTGATTATGATTCTAATCGTAACTCATTTAACGACTCCTCAAACTTTTCCAATTACCCACCACAACCCGACTTATCTTCATATGACCAACATTATGTTGCAGAATTTTGTGGAGGTCCTCACCAAGGATTTGAGTGTCATTCGAAATACGTTTGTCTATGAACAGTTTTCGGTGATGCTCGTAACTTTGGTTATGACCAAAACCATATGATTCACTGTCTGCACTCACAGCTTTCTTGTTGTGAGTCTTATGGAGGTCCCCATTTCACTCGATTGTCAAATAGGGAACCCGCTTCCTTATAACAATCATGACTCTTACATGATTGAAAATTTCCAACCTCCACAAAGATTATACGGTTCAAACTCCACCGAGCCGTTATCTCAAGAAATCTCCAGATTTTGAAACCGCAATGAAAACACTTGAGGATATGATGAGTAATTTTAAGAATCAAGTGGTGGTGAAAAGACCATGGGAGAATTGTTAGTCAAGAGCAAAAGGCCCGCCAATCTAGGGAAGAAACATTAGTCCTAGAGCAAGCTCTAAGACGCTCCCAATTTCTTAAGGCACTTTATATGATGATGACGAGGAGGGTTTTATCCTTTAAAGGTAATATTTCTCAACCCCTCGGCCGGTTGATATTCCAAAGATTGAGATTTCATCTCAAACAACTGCGATCACACCCGAGATTCACACTCACTCTCTTATTATGGGGACGAGCATCTCGACACTGTTCTCGAAAAGGAATCGGACGAATTCATAAAGTCTAGTGTTGAGAACCTTGTCCCAATCCCAAGAGAGTCACAGGAATTCTTGACCATGTGTGTGATATCCTTTCCCTCGAGTGTTCAAATGATCATTTGGAAACTCTCTCCGATTTTAGCGACGATTGTGCTTCCTTTGGAAACATCGAGTACGTTGAGGCATCACTTCCACAACTGATGTCGATCATCTTCTTGAGGAGTTCTCCGTGAACTCACTCACATCAATCCACTCTTTGATTTGAAGTTAATCTAGGAGAGACCGAAAGTCTCATTGATGATGATCGCTCACTCACTTCTTATCCCAACAATCCAAATGAGAATGTTGATCACTTTGTTCCCGAAACATTCAAAGCTACTTTCACCAATCCTCTATTTGAATTCGACTACGAATTCACTTCAATTCTCGAGAATCCACTCTTTGATACTCGATTGAGGATAGTGATGAGCCGAGAATGGAACAAGAGTTCACAATTTCACTTAATGTGAATGATTCTCTTCATGAAGAGTTCTCCGTGAACTCTCTCATGACATATCTCCTCCGAACATGATCGCCTATTTTGATCTTGAGGATGATATTGGCTCGGAGGAAGGTGTACTCATCGTATGAGTTTGCTTATTGATGATACTACCTTCACCCTTCCTCCCGACACGTCAAGATTTGAGGATGAAGAATGGATCCCGATTGTTATCAAGACCTTTCTTCCTTTCCTCAAATATCGGTGATTTCTCTTCATCTTCACTCCTTCGGAATGAAGACACTATCTTGACCCCGGCATTTTCATTTATCATTTTGAGCCGGTTCTATGTATATCTCATCGGTGTGGAACTTTCACGTACTTCAATGTTTATCCAAACATCTTGAATGAAAGTCCGATGGAGATTGTCTCTTCCACTTTGCTTCCCATGAACCAATGAATTGGGGTCGAGTCAAGCTAGCGACTGAAATCAAAAACAAGAGACTCACCATATGGGTTTTCACCCATATTTCGACTCTTACCCTTTCTACCACCTAAGTGTGGGGGTGATGCCCACATGTTTAAAAAAAAAAAAAAAAAAAAAAAAAAATCCTTTCTAAATAATGGCCGTAGTATTTCCTTTTCGTTCTCTGTTTCGCATAACCGCGGTACTTTGAATATTGAGGGCAATATTCATTTCTAAGTGTGGGGAATTCTCACAATTTCATACATTATCTACCCAATTCCCTGCTTTTGGCCAAAATTTTTTGGAGTAAGTGTTTTACACTTTCTCATTTGGTTATCATCCGCCATGTACGTAAGACAAAAGGATTAGCTAATCCAGAGCAAACGGCTCTTGGTAAAGATATATCAAATCCGTTTATATGGCTTGCAATTTGCCCAAAATTGTATGGTATTCACCACCATATCCTAAAAAGTGAAGAGTTGGCTAGCCCGCAAGATTATGGCTTGTGGTAAAGGCAAGTGGAAAAACCATAATTGGTAATCACTCACCAAAGATAATATTGATAATTTATCTAAGAGTTGGCTAGTCCGTACAAACGGCTTCGTAAAGACAAATCAAACCGTTGGAAGTCGGTGGTTTGCTCAAAATCACATGGTTATCGGTGTACCATGGTTCTTACTTGAACCGAAACATTTGGCTACTCCGTAGTAATGGCTTTTGGTAAAGAGATTAAAATCCATTATGTTTTTCAAATCATTGCTAGGGACTAGCAATATCTTAGTAGTGGGATTGATGAGTGTCTAAATACTCATCATTTTGGTACAAAATAAAGCTGAAAATCATCTCGAAAACACTCGTAAACACATCAAAATGATCAAAATATCACAAATCGGTGTTTTATGTGTTTTAAATGCAAAAATATCAAAATCGATGAAAAACATATCAAATTTGCAAAATTGCGCTTTAGTCCCCAAGTTTCAAAAGTTGTCAAAAATAGTCCCCGAGTCAAAATTTCAAAAGAAAATCATCAAAGGTCCTTTTAAATCATAACTTGTCAAATTTAGTCCTTTGGTGAAAATGTCAAAAGTTTGAGAAAATTACAAGAATGGTCCTTCAAGTTTCAAAATTGGCGAAATGGCCCCTGGAAAATGGCAAAATGGCAAGTTTGGTCCCTGTACTTTGAAGCTTGTCAAATTCAGCCCTTGGATCAACTTTTCGAATTGGCGCTAAGGTCCCTTGATTTTTGATTTTACAACATTGGTCCCTATTATTAAACCTTTGCAAACCAATTTTGGACCTCGCATTTGGCCTCATCATTTTTAATTATGGACCCGGTATTAATAACCAATCAAATGGTTTGACTAACACTACACGCGCCAAAAAGAAACCTTATCCCCTCTTTCTTCAACCTAGCTCGCAACACACTATCCACCCCTCCTCCAGCCTCATCCCACTCACATGTCTCCTCCAAATGTAACAATCCAAAATCAATAATTCTCCACCTCCCTACACTCAATCTCCTCAATCGGTATAAAACACTTTTCCCTTAAAACACAATGGAGGCTTAGATTCACCCAATTGATCCAAAGGTCGATTTGTGGTGGGATTCAATCAAGGAAGTGAGAGAAAG
Source organism: Chrysanthemum lavandulifolium (assembly GCA_022545495.1). Classification (NCBI taxonomy): domain Eukaryota; kingdom Viridiplantae; phylum Streptophyta; class Magnoliopsida; order Asterales; family Asteraceae; genus Chrysanthemum; species Chrysanthemum lavandulifolium. Next base: position 121,384,143 of record CM040245.1, read on the forward strand.
CATTTGAGCTATAAAAGAGGAAGAATGAAGCTTGAAAGGAGTAGTTAGTTTTGTTTTTTTTTTAGCATTTTCATTTAGTTATTGTATTTTCATTTCAAGTGTTAAAAATTAAGCTTATTGTATTTTCGGTTTCTCAAATTGTACTCGGTTCTTGCATTTTAATAAAATTAAGTTTTAGTTAATTTCGTTTCTTAACCTCATTATCGTTTCTCGGTTTTCTTATGAGCTATTTAAGTATTTCGAACAATCATTCGCCATTTAATTCATTTTGTAAGTTTTAGTATCTTATAAATAAAAATACGTAAAAAAATCCAAGAAAAAAAAGATAAAAAATAAAAGATATGGTCAAGCGAGTTGAGATTAATTTTGGTTGCTCACATTGCCTTCATAAGTCGTTATAAGCTCTTCAATGGCTTATTAATTGCTTATCCAGAGTTTATTCAGACTTTACTCAACATTCCCTTATTGGTCAATAAAAGTTCACTGTAGTCACAAAGGAGTAGTGACTGAATTCTTTGGAATTAATGGTGGAAATGGGGTGAGATCGGTTGCATTTTGAGGTTGGTATCAAGGTTGGATAGAGTAGATTTGATCTCATTATCATACCATTGTGACAATAAACTAGTAAGTCCAATTGCATTTCATTAGTTTTAATCCTATGTATAACTATAGTGATTGTTGCCATTGATCTTAGGGTAGCTTAGTTTATTGTTTTCCGGCTTGTTTGATTGGTAGTTATCCTTGTTCATCTAAGTAGTCTCTGCACCATCTCTAGGTAGGACGCTTAGTTGGATCAAGTTTTGTTCAATCTGATAACTTCATTTCATTAGCATCAAGTACTTTGATTACTTCATTGAGGTTTAGCCATACTTTATGATCCATTTAGTGGTAATTAGCACCATTAGATCATTGTGAAGGTTGGCTAGATTGGATTTGAGATTAGATTTGGGAGTTGCAGTTGAGATAAGAAAACCGGTGTTTGGTATAAGGTGTGTATCACGCTTAAGGTTTAGTTTTATTGTTAAGTTTAGTTTAGTTAGTTTTATTAAGTTGTATTTAGATCATTTCGGTCTCAATTTTGCATAGCTTATAACCGAAAGTCAAAATTGTATGTGATCCGTTATCATTCATATCGCTTAACCTTAGGAGTTCAAATGTGCATTTATGTTAGGATTTAGGTGCTATAGCTTAAGGTAGTTTCATTTCTTCATTAATCATCGGCTTCAATCCAATTTAGTAGCCTAGAATTTCATAAAAGTCAAACATCTCATCTGTTCTTCAAAAGTCAAATGATGTCTATACAGCTTTTCTTAACAACTCAAAAAGAACGCATTAGGTTCATTACGATAGTTAAGGTCTAAGATTTGGCACATTTTCGAGCTGGCTAGGTGGTCTTCATGTCCACAATTCGGTTTTGGTATTAGCTCATTTAATTAGCTTTTAAATAAGCTCAAACTAGCTTCCCAGATTATCCATCTCTTGCATCGATTAATGCTAAATCCTAGTGCCTTTTGTCTTGATCTATAGCTTATTCATCTCAAGTCCATATTAGCTGTAATTTGGGTTATATAATCTCGGTTGGTGGGCTTTAGAACCACACTTTAGTTTTCCCGTTGCTTATTGATTAAGCATTGCAAGTGCTTAAAGTAGGTCCCGAATCAATGTTTTGCTTATTATGTCGATTGCTTAATTCTTGGTAGTTGGCTTATTTGGTGTTAGGAATAGTTGCATCTGGTTCCTTTAGAGTATTTTAGCATCACTTAGCTTGTGTAGAAGTTTGGTTAACTTTAGAGCTTGTTTGCTTATTTCATTCTTATTCCCATTCTAGTTTACACTACGACTTGATTCTCCTACATAGGCCCTAGTTTTATATTTTCTCAGTTTTAGATTATTATTTTAGAATTTCTAAAATTTTCATAATTTTAGTCACCATTTACTATTTTTCTAGATCAAAATCGCTTTTAATCATTTTAAAATAGGTTTAATTGCAATTAATTGAGAAAAGTTCCAAAAATAATTTTCAATTTTATTAAGTTAAGATAAATATAAAAAGCCAAAAGTATTTTTCCATATTTTTCTTAGTTTAATTTGTATTTTTAAATAATTTAATTAGTTTTAATAGTTTAAAATTCATAATAAATAGAAAAATAATCATAAAATACGAAATAGTTTTGAAAAGTCTATTTTGATATTTTAGACTTTTCTAAGTCTTAATTTTATTTTTCTAGCTTTATTTCCTAATTTCTTGTATTTTAGATAATTATTAAATAGTTAAAAATAGTTTTTAATTAATAATAATTAATTAATTAGTTGTAAAAATAATTTTTCTTTTCTAGAAATTTTCTTTTATCATTAGGATATTTTTAGGATTTATTTTGTGTAATTTTCACGTTTTTATTTGTGCGTTTACGTAATTTTAATTTAAACGAAAGTTTTAGTTTTAAGTTTTAAACGCTCATCATTTTAAAAATAGTGATAGCGTTTATTTAATAGATTTTATCTTTTAACTTTCTTTAATTTGCATTTAAGCCGTTTTAATTTGTTGGCTTTTCCCGTAGTTATAATTATAACCAAATCCTTTTTCGTTCAAAATTCTCGATCACTGACGTTCGATTATCCATTGCATAGCTCATTTGGGACATAACGACCGGAAACACTATACTCCTCGGATCTTCATTGATTTCGTGCTTGTCGCTTTTTAAGTTTCTTGCTTGCGTGAGAAAACTTGACGGTTTCTTGCGCATCAACTACCATCGGTGGCGATCTGATTGTAGTATGCATGAGGACCACCACAAGTAACACAAACTTCAACTTTCTTCACTTCACCATGTGATGGTGTCTCGAGTGAAAGTGACTTTCTTTTGGTTAGCAAGAACCAAAGCTCGAATAATATCCGTGAGTTTGTCAATCTTAGCATCGGTGCTAGATGTACTCACGGGAGATGAAATAGAAGGTCCAAGATTAGGATCGAGACCGATATGTCTTCGTGCGGAAAGGACGGACACGGGACTTGTTTTCAATGATTTGCAAGGCTTCTTTGTAGTCTTGCTCAAGAAATTACCTCCATGGAGGCATTTAAAGAGTCTTGATTAGTGCAGTTCGACCATTGTAGAAAGTATCCATTTGCATTAACTCGGTAAAACCATGATGCGGACATCATGAGCGACTCTTTGTAACGATCCCATGCCTCCCGAATGATTCATCAAATCTTTGAGAAAATTTCATTATCTCATTCTTAAGACTTGTAGTTCGGGATGGAGGATAGAATTCGTTAACAAACTTTGTGACTAGATCTTCCCATGTCTCAATGGAACGAGGGGTTTTTCTCAAGCCACCACGGGCTTGTCTCTACAGAAAATGGGAATGGAAGAAGCTTAATTGCTTCATGGGACATTCTTGTATTTGATAGTCGATGCAATCTTGTTAAACCATCGAATGTGCATGAGGATCATCCCGCCAAAACCATAGAATTGGCTTTGGGTTACCAGATTAAGCAACCCGGTTTTGAGCTCAAAAGTATCGACCACAATGGTTGGGACAACAATAGCATCTCCGTAACCCTCGATGGGTGCTTGAGAAGCTCATTCATCGGCTTGTCTTCCGCCATTACGGCGGTGGTGGTGGTGGTAGACGTTCCTCGATCACGGGTGAAGGAGCGTAACGCCCTACGCTCACGAGGAATATTTGCAAGCTCGCAGACGGTGGACTTGTAGGCGGAAGAACGAGTGCGCATGCACTAAGTATAAAAATCGTTTTCAAAACAAATGCGAGGCAAAACGACAAGTGAACTTAACCAATAATCACAAATGAAATGGCTTCTTTGAAAAAGGTACACCAAATCACAAGGACACAAAGGCAAGTTTTAAATCATTGTTCGGGAACTTATTATGGCCACACCCCAGCTAGTAGGTGTCTTGCCTTGATTTGCGGTAGTTGATTTTATGTATAAATTAAGTACCACTAAAAGACGAGGTATAGATTTGTCGATGGTTTAAAAACTTTTGGACAATATTTTGGTATCGTCTCGTTTAACCAAATCGTATTTCTTTAAGAATCACCTTAAAAGAAACACAAGCTAGAAAACGTTACGATTGTTTTGTTGTTTTATATTTTGTTTGGTGTTGTTAACACTTTAGGAAAAGTGTTAATGAACTTTTGATTTTGTTATAACTTTACAAAAAAACTATTTACAAATGATGGTATATGTGCAAATGCACGGTCCGAAAAATGCTTAGAACACGCCATAATGACCTCCCAAGTAATGGCGCTAAAATTTGATTGGCCTCGAGCAGTCAAGTTTAGTCACACAAGTCGACCACTTGCGAATGGTCAACCGTAACAAACTTAAAACAATCGAAGCAAATGCAATTAAGATCGAGGAATATAGTGGATTCTGTGTCGTTAAGTCCCACGGAGGATGAATGGTGTTTAACACAATCAGATGTCGAATAATCACCAAGGATAGCGATCAAGAAGGATTTTGAGTTATTTATACCTAAAGAAAAGTTTTGTAAATTACAGGGCTTAAATGCAAATTAAAGGAAATTAAAAGATAAACTATATTAAATAAATGCTATCACTATTTGCAAAATGATGTTTTGATTTTCTTTTATAAAACTTAAATTAAAACTACGCGCGTACACAAGAAAATGTGAAACCAAGCAGATTAATCCTAAAAATATGAAATGATATTTTACAAACGTAATGATAAAAGAAAATTTTAGAAAAACAAAATTATTTTTAAAACTATTTATCTAATTATTATTAATTAAAAACTAATTTTACTTATTTAATTATACCCTAAAATGCAAGAAAATATGAAATAAAGCTAGAAAATGAAATTATGACTTGGAAAATCTAAAATAACTAAAGAGTATTTTCAAAACTATTTTTATATTTTTCCGATTATTTTCTATTTTTATGAATTAAAACTAATTTTAACTAATTAAATTACTAAAAAATACAAATTTAACTAAGAAAAATTTGAAAAATATTTTTTGACTTTTTATATTTATCTTAACTTAAGAAAATGAAAATTATTTTTTGAAACTTTCTCGAATTAATTGTATTAAAAGCTAATTAAATAAGCCTAAAACTGCTTTTATTAAGGAAAAATAGTAAACAATGCTAGAAAAATATGAAAAATTCAGGAAAACTCTAAAATAATATTATGAATCTGAGAAAATAGAAAACAGTGCTTGTGTGCAAGAATATGGAATCAGAATGGAAAGCGCTTATAAATAAGACTTGGCTTAAGCCAATGGTACCAAATAAGCACCAAACTGTCACAGAAGCTATAATAAGCTATTACTACTCTAAAACAACAAATTTCAACTAGCTTAGACCACTGAAATACAAAATGCTATGATTTGATGTTTTGAAATCTAAGTGCTTAAGCAGATTTTGAGGCCTACTTTGTGGCTAATGCAACCGCTTATTAATAAGTCGTAACGAAAACCAAAGGTTGGAATCTAAAATAGACCTGGCTAGCTACCTTCAAACCAAAACCAGACCTAGTCAAGCTCTATTGAGCTTAGGACAAACCCCAAGTCATCGAGAAAACTCAAGATTCATCGAGTTATGAGCAGGCAAATAAGCCCTGCTTGATAAGCTATTTTGAAGCTTTTAGAAAATTACTAAAATATATAAAAATCATTTTAAGACACTAGACCAAATTGAACTTTTAAAGTCCTAAGTTTCACTTGAATTGACCAAAAACTGAGTCAATGAAAAATCATCCTATTTAGGCTAAAACTGACTTTTGCAAGTTTTTGACTTTTGACAGTTGTGAGAAGGTTGACTTTTGTGAACTTTGATTCAAATTTATTAACTGATATTGATGTTTTGTGGTATAATGAAACTAAGGCAAGCTACTCTAGTGATTTCTACACATGAAACAAGCTTTTACTATTCTTAAAATCTAACAGTGATGAGATTAGAACAGATTCAATATGATTTTGACTTTTGATGCTATGCAAATGTAATATTGAGACTAAAATGATTCAAATGGACTCAATGGATATTTAGTAGATGATATTGAACATAAGCAATGACTTAAGCTTAAAGCAGACCATCGATCCAAACACTCTTTTAAGACACCTGTTTGATCTTTTAACCTCGCTAACCACCGATTTAGTATATATTATCACTTACATCGATTATAATTATCCTAATTATAACTAAGTAGACAGTTTAAATTACTTGATGACTACTGATTCCAAAGACAAACACTTATGCAAACCGAACATGAAATGGAAAATAAGATCAAACTCACAACTTGTCCAAGATGTTTTGCGGTGCTAAAACCGTAACCATAACTACCTTAATCTAGTCTAATCCAACCCAAAATCAAGCTCTGCAACACCATTATCCTTTTCCAAATCTGCCTGACCCAATTTCTCTTCACAGTTGACTATTGTTGACCAGAATTCAAATTTGCTTGGACTTGATTGATAAGCTTACAAAAAGCTATAAGTAGCTTAAATAAACTTACTTGAGCTTAAAAAGAAGCTGTTTGAAGCTTAACCATAGGAGTTTGAAACTAAATTTTGCAACAGTGAACTTGGAAACATGAAATGATATTAAAACTTGAATTGACACTTGAAAACAGTTTGAATACACTTAAACAACTTAATTTGATACAATGAAACCAAATATTACAGCTTAGAGCTTAATTAAAAACATAAGAGTAAAAAACGACATACATATGAATTAAAAACTAAAGAATTCTTTCTTCTCTTGCCTCTCTTCCTCTTTATGCACCAAAAGCTTTCTCACCTCTCCGAGTGTATCCTAGCTTAAATCTCAACCATTGGATCTCTAGAAATCATATTGGCCATTTGATCAATTTGCGGGAAAAGTAGTTTTGACACAGAGGCTCGATTTTGCAACTGGGGGTGGCATTTATTGTGGTGGGTTGTGATGATGAGGGAGGTTTGAGGAGAAAAAGTGATGGGAGGGTGGCCCGAGTTTTGCAGCAACTTGGTGGGAGGAAGGGATAAGGTGGGCGGGTAAAGTTTTTGATTTGGATTTGACCAAGGGTTCAAAACAGTAATGTGGGTCCAAAATGTGTATAATGGCGGGGTCCAATTCCATTTTGACAAGGCTTGGTTATGATGACAAGGACCAATATTGCAATTCGATTTTGAAGGACAAAACCGCCATTTTCTCAAATTTTACACAAGGGTTACTTTTGACAAGTTTCAATAGTACAAGGACCGGTTTGACATTTTCAAATTTCGAGGACCAAACTTGACATTTTTGAAAGTTTAGGGACCTAAGTTGTAAATTTGCAATTTTAAATCTCAAGGACCGCTTTTGACAACTTAAGAATCCTAGGGACTTAAAATGATATTTTTCTTTATTTTGTTTTACCGGGGCTTTTTGACAACTTTTGAAACTTGGGGACTAAAGCGCCAATTATGCAAACTTGATACGCTTTTCAATGATTTTGATATTTTGCATTTAAAACACATAAAACACTTATTTGTGATATTTTTATCATTTTGATGCATTTCGAGTGTTTTCGGATGTTTTGCGGTTTAAATGGTACAAAATGATGAGTATTTAGACACTCATCACACTCCTAAACCTTATTCAAGTATTAGTGATTCATATGTAATAGTTAGCTTAATATGGCCTTTATGTTTGTTATTAAGCTTAGGCTTGTGTAGAAGGCCCATAAGCCTAGGCCAAGCCCAATAAGGAAAAGGATGGGAACTTAGAGTGTTGCCCTAGTTCCCTCCTATAAATAGTCTTGTAATACCCTCACAGTGGTATCATTCGCCAAATAGTTAGGTGAACATATTTGTTTTTGAAGTTTTGGTTTTTGGTCGTACGCGTAAAACGAGTTCCAACTTTATCACGCTTAAAAATTGATTTTTTACTCTTTTTAATCCGAGATTCTTGTCCTTTAAACGTTCTTAGGTGTTAAACTATCTGCTTTTGGCAAAAGTTTCAAACTTTACGCGTAGATCATTGTTTTAAGCTAGGTTTTGTACGTGGTTGCCGTTTCACGATAACGTGTTTTTTGAGCTTTGGATCATCAAGTTTCACACTTTTGTGTTATTTTGGTGATATTGAAGCTATTTCATCACAAAAATCGGTTTGGAAGCATCATTTGACGTAAATCACTTTTGGTTAATTTCACGCCGTAAGAGAAACCCTAATCTTACGCAGAACTTGTCCTTGGTTTGATCTTGGTTTAGTGGCTTACTCGGTGTTTTTCTTGCTTGGATAAGCCCGAAAACACTCGACTTTGGATATCTTTTGCAATGTGATAGTGTAAAAGATCGTTTGGGTAAAACCCTAATGTTACGCATAAGCTTAAGCTTACGCGTAGAATTCATTACGCATAAGATTTATCTTACGCCTAAGCTCTGCCTTACGCATAAGTTAATCCTACGCATAAGTTTTCTATGCCTAACTTTCTGTTTACGCATAACTTTAGTATTTTTCTCATTACTTACGCGTAAGCTAATCCTACGCGTAACTCTTGCTGTTACACGTAACTTTAGTGTTTTTACGCATAAGTTGTACTTTGCTTTTCTGTGATTTCTACGCCTAAGGATACTTCATCAACAACGGTTCATTCGACTACAAAGATCCATTTAACAACACAAGTTTTCAACATGTCACAACCACCATACTCTAACTATTTTCCTTACACTTATCATCAACAACAACAACAACAACTAACTTCACAACATCAACAATTTAATAATCAACAACAAATTTATCAACAACAATTTAATCAACAACATACTCCACAATTTGGAGCAATTCCACAACCTCAAATGGTTCAACCTCCACCTAGTCTTCAAGTACAACCGTACACAAACTTCTACAATCAACATCCATCCAGAATACTATGAAGGAACCGACATGGTTTGGCAAGATGTGTGAAGCCTTAAGTAGCCAACAATCAATTCATGAAGTCGGCTCACTTGATAGACCTCCAATGCTCACTCCGGTAACTATGATCAATGGGTTATAAGGTTCTTTAGGTTTTGTGATCTAAAGAAGCCACATGGAAAGTTCTTAAAGAAGGTCATTATGGAAGGTCCATTTGGATGCCTCTCGTCATTACACCCGCAGATCCGATGCCAATCCACCAAGAGATGTTGTCACCAACATTGCAACTATCTCGAGACCTCACGGTGATGAACTTCTACACTTTGAAGCCGATGAACTAGCAATGCAATACATCCTTTTGGGACTACCCAATCGATCCTTCAAGTGTTGATGCTCAAAAGATGCCTAAAGAAATGTGGGAACATATTCATCTTCTAATGGAAGGCAAGACTCAATCAGAAGACATGGAATCCAAAATCTACTTGGCCTATGAACACTTCATGATTGAACCAGAGAGACATTAGAGACATATCATCATCGCTTTTCGGACATCATTAATGATTTGGACAAACACAACATCATCATGCCTCAATTGTCACAACACTAAGTTCCTAAGTAGTCTTGGTCCGAATGGGAGAAGTATGTCATCTTTCTCCGTCAAGCTAAGAACCTTCATCATGCTTCATACGGATTGTTGTACGACTATTTGAAGCCTCACCAAAAGAAGTTGACAAAGAAAGGACTATCCGTGGACTCGACTTCACATCAATTCACGATAATCAACAACTTGCTTTGTGGGCTCAAACTAATCTTCCTCCTCAAACATTTCAAGAACCCGCTCCTCAACCAAGCGCAACCATTACACCATATGATCATCACAAAGAACAACCTCAACAAACTCAATTGGTTCCATATAACAACAACAATGCTCAAGCACTTTACGGTGAAGTCGATGAGGACTCTCGCTTTCGATGAATTGCAACAAGGATTTGTTATGATTGCTAAAGCCTTGGTCGGTATACAAACAAATCCAACAATCGCATTCGTTCCTCATCCAACACAAGAAATCAAGTGTTGTGAACAATGGACGCGTTGAAGTTCGAACCGTGGTTATGGTCGTCGGATGGGAGGTGGTCAAGGGTTTAATGCTATGGGAAGGAATAACATGGGTGCTCCGCAACAACAAAGGGTCAAGTGGTTGAACAGGGAATGCTCGAATGGAGTTAATGGTCTTCGTTGTTATAACCGCAATGAAAAGGGTCATGTGGCTAATGCATGTCCTAAGCCGAGGACAAGAGGCAAGTGCTTATCATAAAGAGGCGTTGCTCTTGGCTCTTAAGGATGAAGTCGGTGGAACTCTTACAAACAAAGAACGAGCTTTATGGCGTATGCTGATTCTAATGATGATATGGAGGACTTGCGAGGCTAATGCGGAAGTGATGTTGATGGCACAAATGCAAGCTCTACACATGAGTGACACAGCCCAGTGTATGACATCGATGGCTTGTCTCGTGTACCGAACAAAATATACTCATCCTCGATCCGATATCTCCGCCAATTTCTCCATCCGACCGGGATCGAGTGTTCAACATGAGCAATCCACATCTCATTCCGATGATTATCAAATAGATCTCGTAGTTATATTTGACGATCAAGATGACCTTATGGTTAATATTGATAATCAAGGTGACTCGTGATTATATTTGAGGATCTAAATAATGATCATGTTGAGACTTACGTTGAACAAAATGAGCTTCGGTCTAATAGAGAAATTGAGCTCGACCTTAATTAAAGACCAACATTCTTGGTTGGAAATTTGCACGAAATTAAAGAGAAAAATGCACCGTTAATTAGGGATAATGAATGCTTAATTCGACAAATCAATTTTTTCAAAACTCAAGAAAAGCGTGAAGAAGGTTTTGAAGTCACTTTGCTAAATCTCATCAAACGAAAATCATTAGAACGCGGATACGTGATCTAGCCGTTTCAAGAATGCTTTGTTGTCTCAAATAGAACAATGAAACATGAACATAAACAACAACTTATCGCTCTTACTTTGAAACTCAAAAAGCCAAGGTGAGTTGTTAACTTGTCAAAACAATTCTCGTGAGTACAAACAAGATTCCACTAAACTAATAGATAACTATCTTGAAGAAATTGTCGACTTACAAACCAAAATCAAAGAGTTTCAAATGTTGTTTATAAACATGGTGAGTCAATCACAACCATTCAAAAGTTTACTTTAAACCTAATCCAAATGGATATGGACCAATACTTGCGATTACAAACCTAAGTTTTCAAAGCGAGCATTCAAACCAAACTCAAGTTTACAAAGTAACATAGAATTGATGATTCAATTATGACCGTTGTTGAATATAATCGATAGAGGAATTAGATGCGATGACGAGAGTCGGTCAAAATGGAAAATGTCATTTATAACAAACCATTTAACTATTCAAAAGCCGTTACTTTTGTCAAACAACAAGATACTTCCAACAAACCTTTTGTTATCACACTCTCAAGTTAATCCCAAACACAATGGTGCACAAATTAATGGTCCTTTACCTTCACTCGTTGAAGTTAAAACAAAAATCAAAGTTGTCGCGTTATAAAATACTTTGACACTTTCTTATCTCGACCTCAAAATTATGGAACGTGAGATTGAATTTCATTCGAAATAAAAGTTGAACATTTTCAATCGCCAATGGCGCGAGAACAACGAGATATTCTTCGAAACGACTTTTACCCCATGTCAAAAATTTAAAAACTTGTGCACAATATTGGGAAAGGGATTTTCACAGGAACTTGGTCTCATGAAAACAGCTTTTGAGAAAAGTAAACATTGATTTCAAATACTAAACGAAAAAGAAACTGTTGAGAAAAGATGTTGATCGACTCTTGGAAGATGTTATCTGTGCGGATATCCATAATGTTGTGTTATTACAACTGCTGTATATGCATCGATCATCTCTCTGCACGATATTGTTGATTATGTTGAAATTGTTGTGAATATCGATAATGTGCTTCAAATCGAGTCTTTAAAAGTTGAAAATGAACGATTATTAAACGAACTTTCAAATGCAAAACGTCGTCTTAATTGGTGTCAAAAGGATATTCACTATCAACAACTTGTTTTTCAAAACAAAATCGCCAAGTTGCATTGCAAAAAATCTTAATCCAAAACTTGAGCAACTGGATGATCAAAACGTGTCTTTTAAGTGTCAAATCTCAAAATATGAACATGAACTTTCAAAAGTTAAACAAGAATATGGTGTCATATTTGATTTACTCAAACAGACTCGTGATGAAGCATCAAACGAACTTGATCATTATCTTGCACACACTAAAGAAGTTATGAATCTTCTTGAAATCTTCGCTCGAAAATCAAGATTTGGTGCACACTATCATTAAGTTAAGGAAATGTTAGAAAGTATGAACAAGTTCAACCTAGCATCCTTAAGAGAATTGCACTGTAACACTTAGCAAATGTGAACCTAGAATGCCTCACCGACAAAACACAAGATACTAATGTGTTTCCTTCTCTCGAAAACAGAATAGTTGCCTCTTTTCCCAACGTCCGCACTTCACAACCTAGGAGCAATACAAGGAAGAATAGGAAGTTGCGACCTAAGAAAACATCAATAAAGAATGTCAAGTAGAAGAACACCCTAGATTTTGAATAAGACTCATGTTGCACCCACTTTAGATATTGCGTCGACAAATGTAATGGAAAAGTGTTGTAACGAATGCTAAACCTTAAGTACTTTTGATATTCGATCGATGCTTCTTGTGTTATTTGTCGTAAAACTATGCTTTCGATTGTCATGACAAATGTGTTGCTAGAGCTATCTTGTCTCGCTTACGGAATCCTAAGAATCGGAATACCTCTAGGCCCACTAATGCTTCTAAGTCCGTGCTTGGTAAACCGCCTCCTTAGATTCTAAGAAACGCATTGATGTACCGTAGTTCCGAGATCACCTCCAATCGAATGTAGTACCACCTAGTGCATTCACTAAGACTAAAGCTAAGACTAGTTGGAGATGGCGAAATGGATACATAATACACTAGGATTTAAATGGATTCCTAAAATCATTGATGTGTATTTCTACTATATCGCTGAGGAACCCTCTAACTAATCGGGTTCCACATCTACCTCTATTCCATCCGTAAATGCGTGTGTGTAATGGTGTGATAGATCATCCTTTGATTGTTGATAGCGGATGTTCCCGACACATGACACGCAATCTTAAACTGTTATAAAACTTTATTGCAAAGTTCATTGCATGTCGATTCGGAATGATCACTGCAGACTATCATGGGCTACGGAGATTACATCAATGGCAATATTGAAATTAGCGTGGTTTATTATGTGGAAGGCCTCGGTTACAATCTCTTTTCATCGGTCAATTCGTGATGGAGATTTGGAAGTTGCTTTTCGGGAGAAAACTTGTTTCATTCGTGATCTACAAGGAAACGATCTAATGTCCGGCTCTCGCAATTCTAGTCTATACACAATCTCAATGCAAGACATGGTTGCTTCATCTCCCATCTGCCTACTCTCAAAGGCTACATCTACAAAATCTTGGCTATGGCACCGCTGTCTCTCACATCTAAACTTTCAAACCATCACCAACCTTACTCGACACAAACTTGTTGAAGGTCTCCCGAGATTACGTATTCTAAAGATCACCTATGTTCACTTGTGAACAAGGAAAAGCACCGTGCTCATTTTCCTCAAAGGTAGAACACAGCTCTCAAAGATGTGCTTCATCTTCTTCACATGGATTTGTGTGGCCCGCGCGCGTGCAAACGATTAATGGCAAACGCTACATCTTGGTAATTGTCGATGACTACTCACGATGGACTTGGGTCTACTTTCTTCCAAGTAAAGATCAAGCCCACGAGATGATCATCACCTTCTCACGAAAATTGTGTTCGACTCGGGAACACCGTCCGCCAAATCGTAATGTATAAAGGAACTAAATTTGTTAACCAAACTCTTTGAGAATTTTATGAGAAAGTGGAATTGAGCATCGACATCTATTGCACGTACACCGTAACAAAACGGAGTTGTTGAAAGACGAAACCGAACGTTAGTGGAAGCCGCAAGAACAATGTTAATCAATGCTAAACTTCCAGATTACTTGTAGGCGTAAGTCGTATCAAGCGCATGCTATACTCAAAATCGCTCAATGATTACTAAACGCCACAACAAAACACCTTTTGAGCTTATCCATAACCATAAACCGAATCTCAAACACTTTCATGTATTTGGATCCCTTTGCTATCCAAATAATGATCGTGATGACTTTGGTAAGCTCAAAGCCAAAGTCGACATTGGAGTATTTATAGGATATTGTGAAAATTCCAAGGGTTTCCGGATCCGGAATCGTCTGATAAAGCAAAAGTTATGGAAATGATTCATGCTAATTTTGATGAACTTACGAAATGGCTTCGAGCATAACAGACTTAGAACCCGGTCATAACCGCTTAAACTTCCTCAAACCCCATCATCACCGAACTAAGCCCCCACTTACTCGTCAACAAATGGAAACGCTATTTGCTCCATTGTTTAGTGATGACATTGATGAACGTGCTCCGTGTGTATCCACTGCTTACTGCCGCTCAACCCGATCATACTCTTATACCGATACACTGCTACAACAACTATCGTTGAAGAAGCACCACCATTGACTCTACAACAACAGCTTGAACAAACCGCTTCCAACGACGACGAACCGGTGCGATGTTCTTAATGAAGTACCCCACCGCAGATTTTGATCCAAATGCGTTCTTCAACCCGCTTGCCAATGAAACTGCACGCACCGATGTCGCGGAATCATCAACAAGCCATTTGAATCCTCAAAATCGCACAATGTATACCAACATCAACCCTACACATCGTTGGACAAAAGACCATCCTCTTGAGAATATTATTGGCAACCCAAATCAACCGGTCGTTATAAGACAACGCCTTCACGGATGGTGAACATCGCATTTATGCACTCACCGTCTCGCCAAACCGAGCCTAAAACATTAAAGACGCAATGACAAAAGTTAATCAGATTGAATCCATGCAAGAAGAACTCAACCAATTCAAACGTCTTGAAGTATGGGAACTATTTGAAAGACCAACAGAGGTCTACGTCATTGGTCTCAAATGGATTTGGAAGAACAAATTGATGTCAAGGAACGAATCGTAAACAAGTCACGTCCGTAGCTAAGGGTTATAGATGGGAAGAGGTATTGACTTTGAAGAATCATTCGCCCGGTTGCTCGCCTTGAGGTTGTTCGATTTTTCGCGTTCGCGGCTCATATGAACATAACGGTCTTTCGATGGACGCCAAACCGCTTTCGAATGGGCAACCGAAAGAAACGGATTATGTCACCACCTGGAAGGATTCGTTGATCCCGAATTCTCGAACCATGTCTACAAACCGAACAAAGCTCGATGGTCTCAAACAAGCTCCTCGGGCGTGGTACGATAAGTTATCATCCTTCCTCATTGCCAATAAATTCACCAAAGGTTCGGTCGATCCCACACTTTTCATACAATATCACGGGCTCACATCTTAATCGCTCAAATCTATGTGGATGACATCATTTTGGGTCAACACATTTAAAATACTCAAATGCTTTTGCAAAATTAATGACAAAACATTTTGAAATGTCAATGATGGGTGAACTCACATTCTTTCTAGGAATGCAAGTTCATCAATCACCCCGTGGTATTTTCTAGAGTCACCAAATATGCCCTTGAATTGTTAAACAAATTTGGAATGCAAACTCGTGACACCTATGCCACACCAATGGCTCATACCAAGAAGCTAGATGTCGATTTACATGGGAAATTGGTGGACCCTACCAAATACCGTAGTATTATTGGGTCTCTCATGTATCTAACAAATTAGCGTGCCCGATATTGTGTTTGCAGATATCTTTGCTCCGCTATCGGCCGAGACCAATCAAACCCACCTCTCGAGGCTAAAAGAATCCTCCGATACATCAAGGGAACCATTAACTTGGGGATCTTGTATCAGAAGGATTTCGGTTTTGAACTAATAGCATTTTCAGATGTCGATCACGCAGATGCTTAGATTCACGTAAAAGTACTTGAGAGCATTACAATTTCTTGGTGATAAACTGTTTCATGGCAATCGAAGAAGCAGGATTGTACATCGCCTCCTCAATGTAAGGTAATATGTAGCCATGTCGGCGTGTTGTGCTCAAGTCATTTGGATGAGAACACAACTCAAAGACTATGGTTATGTATTTGATGTAATCCTCGATGTATTGCGACAATCGGTGTGCTATTGCGATCTCGTGCAACTCGGTTCAACATTCAAATCAAAGCACATCGATCTTCGATATCATTTCATCAAGGACCACGTGGAATGTGATCTTTGTTGAATTATACTTTGGGTACAGAATACCAATTGGCGAGATCTCCTCACCAAATCCTTAGCTCTCGCTAGGTTTAATGAGTTGGTCCACGGATTGGTATGCGGTGTTTGACTCAAGAGGAACTGGATGAACTCTTAAAACATTCTTAAAACCAACAAACACCAAAACCTCTTTTGTAAATATCTTTCAAAACAAAATACAAAAATATAAAATCGATAAAATTCAAAAATATTCTTCTATCTCATTTCTTTCAAACATCGCAAGTACAAATCTTCATCAACACTTTGTTCTATCAAATCTTTCACTATTTTCCCAAACAAGTGTTGAGGGGGAAAGTAAATATTTTTCGTTTCATAAAACCTTGTACTTCCATGTTTTCAATAATATGTTGTTTCTTCCAAATGGTGGATACATTTCTTGTCAAATACTCTCCTGACTCAAATGTCTTCAAAATTCATTATTTCAAAAGTCGAGGGAGTATCGTTAAGTTTCTTGCCTTACATGTGTTTTGTCTAACCTAAACGAAAGTTAAAGGATCTTGGTTGGAACCTCTTTAAGGTTGAGGGATCGAATGTGTCAACTTGGCAAATTAATGTTAACAAAATCATTTACTCCTAAAACAACCAAGATCAAACGCCCAAATCAAATCTTCAAAATCCGCTCAAGTTTTCATAATCTATAAGTTCTAAACTGTTTTAATCAAGATGATAAACAAGGATTTCTAAAATTCTTTCAAATCCAACGTTAAAACTCTTTAAACCGATTTTGGAAAATTGTTCACCGAACGAACTGGTGTTTATGCATAAAAGTGTTTGGATTGAAATGAGTTATGTTAAAACCTTTCTTAGTGTCTATTAAACTTGTTTCAATCGTCCAAAACCATCCGTAATCTTAAATTTCGTTAATTTGAATTCTAGGTTCTTGCGCTCATCTAGGGTTTTTCTATTCGTGATATGTTATTAGTGGTCAAGAATGTGTTAGAATAAGTATATATGCATGATTTGAACCTTTAAATTAGCCCAGAAACATCTAAACTGTGAAAATTTAAGTTTTAGGTTTTAGGGTTCATCTCCATGAATCTTCTAATTTCGCGGTGGAAATGTGTTAAATCTTGTTCCATGGCACTCATATGACATCTAGGACACCGTAAACATTCTTGTTTGATTTGTGTGGCTATATCTCTTACGCGTAGATTAAGAGTTTAGGGTTTAAGTAATTTTACGCCTAAGTCTTTCTCGTGTATCTCGATATGTTCTTGTGCTTGTTTTGTGATCTAAAAGATGTTTGAGTTAACCGTAATCAAGTTTTCATGTTTATATTTAATGAGTTAATTATTCGTAATGTCGTAATATTTAGGTGTTCAAACCTTTAAGCTTAAGTAATACTTTATGCGTAAAGGTTACGCTTAAGAGAAATCTTACGTAGCTCTTACGCATAAGGGGTCTACATGGATTGAGTGTATCTTGAAAGATATTCAGAACAAGGCTTGTTACGATAAGCTTTACTCTTACGAGTAAACTATACGCGTAACATCTAGCTTATCCCTACGCGTAAGCTTAAAGCCTTTGAACTTGTTTTACGCAGAAGAAACTCTTACGCCTAAGCTTGGTCTTACGCTTTAGTTTACTCCTACGCATAAGCTCCTTTCTTACGCATAAGGATCCTTGTTACACATAACCCACTGTTCACTACATTTTGGCCTAGTACGCATATGTTACTTGTTAAAATGTTACGCATAAGTCATAAATACCTGATGTTTCGTATAAGCTTACAAAAGTTAATATGTTGTGTGTTAAGTGAAAAAGATTGGACTTTGAAATTTCAAAATTAACATGTTCACGTAACTTATCACATCAACTTCAATCTATTGGAATAATGTGACTTAGGACTTGTAACTAACATAAACATGTTACCATCAAACAAGGAATTAGATAATAAATCGACAAAACAAACACATTGTGTTTCCATATGTCTCTTTTTGTCTAATGTCTTCGGATCACAAATGGTCGCAAATCAAGCAATCATCAATGCCCAACAGAGCTCTTGATGGCAAACACATTCCCAAATTGAATACGACAAAACAATTGGCAAGAACAATCTCCATGTCATCTTCAACAACTTCCTATGCTCATAATCATCTTGCGTAATTGTCGTGGACATCCTTCGCAACATCCATTCAAATTCATGCTCACAAAGTCATCCCGATGATGAGTATGATTCAATGGAAGAGGAAATAAAAGTTCATAAGACATTAAATCGTAAAAGGATGGAATACCATGCTTCAACCTTTCCGGTTAATCAACCCGGTGGGGGGAGGGTCAAGTAGTAGTCCTCCACTTATAGAAGATCCATTGCAAACATCTTTTACCCCATCCGATCCGGTTAATCAACCCAAGAAGGATCAAGGTGTCATCACACCACAATCGTTGAAATGAAGCAACCACAACAACAACTAAAACATCCGCAAGAAGAAAATCATGGTGAAGATGTGGAAATATATGACTAAGGAGATTACAATCATAATAAGGATGAAAGAGTCCCGATGATGATAATTTGGCGGTCAAGAGGAAATGATTCGAAAAGAGGCAAAAGAAGTCGCTAGAGTCGAGAAGGAAAAGTTTAAGAAGGAATCGACAACTACATAGTTGACAATCCAATACACAAACTCAACATCTCTCAAACACCTCTTGACACTTCCACCAAACCCAAATCATCATCTCAATCATCACCTCCATCAACATAAGAAACACCTATGTCAACAACAAAATCATTAAAAGGCAACTCCATCCAATGATTCGACAAATGGTTAAGCATGTTATCACCACTACACAACAAGCTACACACCACCACCATCCGATCAACCAAGGATTCGTAAACCACACCACCAATGGAGAAAACCGCTGATCACTTTACATACACCGGTGGTGAGGATCACGACATACTTGAGCCCCAACCGTAACCTCAACCGAAATTTAGATCAAGTACATTATCGCACTCCTTGTTTTCATACGCATCAAATCAAAGAGTGTGTTGAAGTTCTCCACCCCGGGTCGAATCTTACCTAAATTATACACTTCATCGGAATCAATCAAGAACCTCAAGACAAAATCGCTCATAAACAAAAGTTTGGGTTTGTTCACCAAAGTGAAAATCATCGTACTTGCTTCATGGCTTTCGATGAAATTCACCACGCTCTATGACGCCACCCCGAGATGGTTCGAGATGTATTGTCATATCGATTGAAGGACATTGAGTTGGGTATAATTCAAACGAAGAGATGGAATTCAAAGGATCGCAAGGATGTTCGTTGATTTATCACTAGGATTGATGAATGTTTGATTCATCGGATCGATGCAACGGTTGGAGAGCTATGGGAGGATGACCAAACTTTCCGATCTCGACTTTCCAACGCCCTCGTAAAGTAGTCGATCGTCTGAATCATTGGGTACTCTCTTGATTGTGATTTTGTTTGTTTGATTATCTCGACAATGGTTTGTGCACACATAACGATGTACAACCCGCTCTTGTAATGAAAGGACCACGTGGTACGCCTGCCACAATCCTATAAAAGGAGCTAAAGCTTCTTACTTTTGAGTAAAACCTATCAAACCTTTCATTTTCAAGGTTTTGCTCAAAAGAACAAGTACTTCCTCTTACGTTTTCAAAACCTCAAAAGTTAGTATTACTTGTCGAGGGGAGTATTTGCTTAAATCTTTGTTCAAACAACTTGTTCTTCGTGATAATCTTCCCACAAAACTCGAAATGGTCATATTTATTATCGAACGTTATCAAAAATAACATTTATATGCCATTTTGTGGGGAGAAAATTATTGTGATAAGAAATATGTTGATTTGCTACTTGAATCGTCGTGTGAAAAGACTTAACCCATGAATTGACGGATCCGAACGGTCATACATTGAAAAGATTTGTCTTCCAAAGACTTATCCAAGTAAATTGTACCTATTCGAGAAGCTCTTCATAGACATGAACTTTGACGAGTTTGACAACCTTCGAGGTTTGTCCACACCTTCAAGGTAGTTATTAGAGCTAGTTGTCACCCAAAAGTCGACAATGTAACTCTTTAACTATGCAACGAACTGTCCCTCGTGGAATTGTCTATCTTGAGTCGATCAATTCAAAGCGCGCTCTTCTCTCACCGTGCAAATTTCTGCCTAAACACTTAAGCACGTGTGGAGGGGAGTATTCAAGCAAATGATCAAACTCTTACGGTGGTACAAAATGTTTTTAATCATAACCACTTTGAGAGATTTTCAAGAAAATGGTTTTATGGCAACATAGGTTAGTCATGGAGTTATAAGGTGACTAGGTTAGGAATAACCGCCCCATGATCCGCCAGAGTCGGATGGATCTACCTAAGGACATCACAAATAGTTAGTACTTAGAAGTCCTTAGGAATGATTATAAAAAGGAGAAATGAGAATCGGAGAAAGAAGGAGTCAAGAATTAAAAGAAATGCAAATAAAGGGTGAAAAGAAATAGCCCTCCATATTATTCAACTTAGGGCGCATACGGGTTTAATTCATATGCTACTTGGTTGTCACTTGATGACACCGTATTGAAGATTAAAAGTCATCATGGACCCAAAGGACGATGCACTAAACCTTCTTAGCCACTCAAGTTTTTCCCAAAAGAAGCTTGTTTCATTCTCACAGGAACCCTACGTAAACTATCGGCTTCTCTTAGAGATTGTCGTATTGAAGAAGGAGGCCCTCTCCTAGTCTCTCGCCAGATAACCTAAACGCACTATTGAGTCTAGAGCCACGAGATTCATCAAAAGATCTCTTAGGTACACTTGACATTTCATCACTTGTTGTTCAACAATAAGAACAACAAGGGTACGTTATCGAGTCCACGCATCCTAGCAATGTCAAGAACATTTATGAGAGGTTCACCATCGTGATCCTCGGTGATTGAATGGAAACTCCGCTGTGGTCAACATCAAACACTCGACAAAGCAGTCGCCCAGAACTCCCCGTATTACGCTTAGTGGTCTCAAACGGTCTACAGTCAGGAGGTGATGCTTCGTGTACCTCAATGACTCATCCGAACCGTAAGTGTACTTGGTACATCGCTATCTCACTTGTGGGACTCGGCTCAGAACGGCCTTTGTGAGAATTAGAGTTGTGCTTTCACACTATGCTATTAACACCTCAAGTTCAAACTTGTAAGTGCTTAATCCGCTTATTACTAACATTTCCTATGTTTACTTTTATGGAAGCTCGAGCGGACCGATCGTGCGATTCTCCACATGCTCATACCACCAACATCACTTATGAAAGTTCTCTCATAATCAAAGGCAACATAAAGTCGAATGATTCTTCATCAACAAAGAATCTACAAAGTTTTAAAAGACTTAAAGAACTTCATCAACTGTAATCCAACGTTAAAGAGCGTGTGAGCATGTTGGAGAAAGACGGAGACACCTGAGCAAACAAGGCACTGATGCTGATTACTACAACATACTATCACTTTCAAAGAACAAAGAACTAAAGAACAAAGAAAATGAAGACGCCAAAGGTAATACTTCAAAAGAAACAATTTTCTACACTGGGAGATTGTTCGAATCAAGACACTTCTTCTCACAAGAAAGAAGAATGTCAAGACGCCAAAGCTACTATTACATCAAGACCTACAACGCTTATCACTCATTCATTCATCACTAACACTTAGGGAGATTGTTGGAATCACCCTAAACCTTATTCAAGTATTAGTGATTCATATGTAATAGTTAGCTTAATATGGCCTTTATGTTTGTTATTAAGCTTGGGCTTATGTAGAAGGCCCATAAGCCTAGGCCAAGCCCAATAAGGAAAAGGATGGAAACGTGGAGTGTTGCCCTAGTTCCCTCCTATAAATAGTCTTGTAATACCCTCACTTGAGGGTTGGTTGTTCACTTTACACATTTACTCTAAGCATAATCTTTCTTATATTCCTACGCGTAAGTGTGTGTGTGTGTTCATCCGATCCATTCTCTTCTCTATTTCTTACATGGATGCGTGTGTTACTAATATGGTGACCTAACACCTCTGTCATTGGGCAACTCATCCACATTGTGACAAGTGTCCCGTATGTGTAAGGTATTGATTTTTGAGAAAATAAAATTCGTTGGGCAACCGTATATTTTAAAAAGGGTTTTTTTTGTCATTTTACATTACATAGAAAGTACACATTTGAATAGTGAAAGTACAATACATTTTTATTCAAAATCCAATACCCAATCGTCTTCCTCAGTCGTCGTCCTCACTCTATGTTTTTGCTTCTCGCACAAACCATTCTTAATTACTGTTTTCACAAATCAAACCGTCTTCTTCGTCAGTCCCTCTCTTCCTTCTAACTTCAGTTATAGCCCCACCTACAAAGCTACAGTTTTGATTGCAACCGATTTTTACTGTGCACGACATTTTTTTTTCAACAACCAAACCACCTTCGATTGTTCAATTTTTTTTCAATAATGTGGTATAATATGGTACATAAATATTTTTATCGATGTTTATTACATATGATTTATTTCCAATTGGTTCTATGTTATAATAAATCATTGTTGTTATTCGATTAATACCTATGTTAGATAGGTGTTAATTTCATTTTATAATCCATTGCTCTTTTTATGTCTGTCTGATTCGTAATTGCAAATGTTGATTGTCATAATTTAAGCATTTTGTTTTTTGTTACGACTATATTGTATCATGTTATTATCCCTTGTTATTAAACTATTTATTATGCAGGGTATAATACCTTAGATGTCGTTAGTTTTGTCTAATGACCGGGTTGCGGTTTGGAACTGTAAGCTTTGGGTTGTATACATCTGGTTCTCTCAATTTTCGTAATAGGTATTTCCGACAAGCAAGGGTTTATTCTAACCAACTTAGATGTTATTGGTGTTATCGAGGATGAAGAGCGGTTTCAACAGATATCGATGAAGACGTTGTAACGCCTTTGTCTTTGTTAGCTTTAGAGGTGATCTTTATGGGTCGTTTGTTGACATGCGAGGTGGATGATACATCGATGAGGTTAGTTGATAATCTAGATGATTGGAATGCTTTTCCATGGGGTGAGCATATTTGGACTAATTTATAAGACCAACTTCATAATGCATTTGATAAGCACACGGATGACCACCTTTTAAGATTGAAGAAAGATCCAAAGCATTGTCCGAGATACACATTGTCTGGATTTTTGTTTGGTTTTCAGGTATCCATTTTGCAACTTCACATTTTTACTGCTTTCTATATTTAAAAGTTTATGTTTTTTTTTTCTTTTTTTTTATTCGTATAGGTTTGGATCCTTGAGTCCTATGAAAAATGTCATGGTTGGTGGATTAAACATCCAAATGTGATATCAAGAGCACTTGGCTGGTCTAGGAAGGCCATCTTTAAAAGAACTGATCGTTTGAACCTTTTTTCAAATGTAAGTCTGTTAAACTTGTGGTTATTTATTATCTTGTTTATTTATTTATTGTTTTTATTGTGTGTTATACGTAACTAAAACCTAGCAATAATGACACTAATAATCCAAAACACACAATCTATTGTATACGCATTAACCCAATGCACACAATCCATCATTCATATACCTAAGTTATTTTATCCATCAAGATATTGCTTGACACATGAACTATTGGCATATATGTAAATAGTGTCATGGACTTCTGCAGATTCAACCAATATCTTACGTGAAAATATTGCCATTTTTTGTCAAAACATATCTCGAAATATCTCAAGATTTGCAGATATACTTACATATGCACAAATGGGTATTCCACCAAAATATTTGGCCCCAATATACCACCATTTTTTGTCCAAAACATACGTAGGGATGTTCCAGCATCCGTAACCTAAGCCGTAAAGTACATGTAAAAGTAAACCTACACGAAAAGTAGATGTTCCATTTCCACCTATCTAAGTCAAGGCATATGCATAAATACTAAAAGATCTCGCACAAATAGTCACACCGCATTTCGTGAACATATTATAGATTAAGCAGATAACAACCATTCAAGTTTTTAGTAAATTAACAAACCACTAGATATGGTAAATGATAATACTTAAGCCATTTTTCTTTTCCCTTTGCTTTTGCTTTTGTCACCGCTCTTATGATCGTTGAGGGTTTTTATGCCAAATTTATTCTCTTTAATATCACCAAGTTTGTTTATTTGCAAGTCCATTACCCGAATCTTTTACCAGGAGGTTCGGACTTTGGGCATCACAAACCGAAGGTGTTTTTTCCTCAAACTCATAAACGTTGCCCTTTTCAACAGACTTTTGCGGTAAGCTACCACATCGGGTCTGTCGTAATAGTCACTTGAGTTGTAGCTAGATAAATAGTCGGACATAGAGCTTGAATCACTTTCGAGCTTTCAACGTTTGGGAAGTATGAATCCCATGGATTAGATGGTCGCATTGTATTAGAAGAGCTTGAGGACATTTTATGCTTGAATCAAGAGATTGTTATGATATCTCGCAAAATAAACAAACACTTTATGATGCTTGAAAATAAGCTTAGCATTAGCAAAATAATATTTACATAAACAAAAACCCACCAACTTTTTTGAAGTCATTTTATTAGGGTTGTCCGATATGTGTGTGTAAAACTAGTGTCAATGTGTGTCTGTGTATGAGTGTGAGTATAAATCTCACTATAAAAGAAGGCCTCTACCTAACCGCATTTATAAGCATTAACATCCTAATAAATGTTGGTTGTTGACCTTATCCCTTAACTTTGAAATTATAACTAAGGTTAAGTAGCAGCATAGCTGTGCACCATCCCATACATCCTAACACAATTAGAATAACACTTTTGTGTCCGTCGTACATGCATTTGTAACCACGAAAAGACTGTTTATTTAAAAGCGAAGAATCGACGCTACCAAAGAGTAACAACAAGGCCTTTATTATTTGGTCTTCATCATTGGCAAGATAAGTTCCACTTGCGCTTATGACTTTAATTACAAATCTCTTATAAAATGGTGTCTTATCTCAATATGTATTGTTTTTAAATGATAAGTTGTATTTTTAATTTTGCACAAGATCGTATGCAAACTGTAGTTTTTCAACTCTAGCTTGATGTTTCTCTTTATCAGCCAAAGCTGCATCCTTATATGTTTCATCCTGTTTTTTATCTTTTATCACTATAATCTAAAAACATAAGCAGCAGTTACAAATAACTCTAGTATTCATCAAACTCCAGCAGTAGTTGTATCTCGCAAGCGGTTGTAAGTCATACACTAGCAGCAGTTTACCACTAAGTGTATTCTCTTGATGATCCTACCAACCACCAACAGTAGTTCCAATATAGTAGCAGGAGTTCAGATTGTACTAGCAGTAGGTAAGACTAGTAGAGCATTTCCTTAGCGACCCAATCTCACGACACAACATTGGTAATGTATGACTTGAAAGCCTTTATATTATTTAAATTAAGTAACTAAACCATATATTTTTTGGTACGATTCATCGAACTTTAGAGTCAAGTACAACACCGATCCGAGACCTACTATACATGAGTTCCAATGCATGGTGGATAGATAGCCAAGATTTTTCAATGACTACGTTCCCGGACCTCCGGGCCGGGGCCCAACCTGACCATGTCGATACCTATCTTTCAAGTCGAAAAGTCACGACAACGCGAAAACCGGTTTGAAAGTAAATTCCAATCAATGCAAGAGTGGAAGTAGTTCCGAACAAAAGCCTTAAGGGTCATGTAATTGTTGTCTCGAATCGCCAAGTTTTTAAACTTGAGTGTATTATTCAGGTTCTCGTTATATTCATTATAATATAAGAATAGTAGCCGCACTTTTTATAACATGACCTCGCGGATTTTTATAACAGTTAAACCTTCACATGTTCTTGCACATTGTTTAATTTTAGAAATTTCCTGCATTTTTTTTACAGGACAAACTGGATTTTGAGTCACATTTTCCAAACACAAGGACTGCATTTTCCGATTCACTTAACAACATTTATCTCAAATTGATCGACTTGCCGGAATCTGATGTAGACGTTGCTCAGGTTAATTTTTGTTATTCGAATTTAGTTGTATGGCGGTTATATACACATGTAATCAACATTAGACTGTTGTAGGAGTATCTTCTTTTAGAGGAATTGAGATTGGCGTTGGCAGAGGAAGAAAGGTTACAATTGGAAGAAGAGAAGAAGAATGCAGAGGCCAACATCTTAAGGCTGGAAGAGGCTAATGGGTTGCGGTTGGAAGAAGATGACATGTTGAAGTTGGAGGAGAAGAATAAAAACGACTCGTGTTTATGAATTCTTCACATTTTAAAAAGGCTTTAAGTCGGTTAGCACCCGACAAGAGGATTCTCATTGAACCTCTTTCGCCACAAAACAATCTGAAAGTTAAACGTCGTAAAATAAAAAAACACGGTCCTAACATGAACGACCCAACTATTGTTGAGGAGCTTAAAAGAGTTAAACCTTGGTGGAGGTATTGTGATATTTTTTACAAATTTGTCAATATATTTGGTTACCAATATTGCTCTGTCAAACTTATAAATTGAAGCTGTTTTGTAGGATCTAACTAGATGGTTTCATTCTGTCGAAACTCTTTGGCTGACTGATGAGATTGAAGAATTCCTTTGTGATCCTGGGCGACAAAGGTGTAAATTTCCATGGTCAGATGATTATACTGTAGACCGAAATTTCTGGCATCGATTAGTTTGCTTAGACCCTGCTAGAAAAGGTTGGCTAACTGAGGAGGTGAGTTTATATAGATAGTCTTATTCACTTTTTTTACACTATATTTGAGTTTTATCTTTTCTTAAAATGGTATTTTATTTACGGCAAATGCGCAGCATATAGACCTATGGGTTGACTACATGTGGCATGTGCGACCTCAGAATGCTAACTGGGCGATGGTTAGTAGTTACTTTGTTCAGATTCTTCTTCAAAACGGCATGCCCGTGTTTTATGCAGACGGGACGAGGTATCCCAGGCCCTGGAATGATGTTGAACAGGTAATACATTTACTTTTCATTTGGTGATATTTTTACGATTTAAGGTCATTCAATAATCAGGTAGTTGATGAAAGGAACTTTAAAAAAATAAAACCTTGTGTTGATCCCAGTTCACCTTATGAATATAGATCTTGAATAGCTTTGTATGAGAAACTGTTTGAATCTATAAGTATTACGCGAAATATAACACTTGTAGAATAAGAAGAACACAATGAATTCACAACCAAAAAGCTTCAATATTATTAGATTAATAATACGAGTGATCTTAATATCACTAGGGTTTACAACCTTGAAGCCGCCCTTAAAACTTATATTTTACCAATGACCTAATGCCTACTTTTATATGATAAGGAGTCGTACTAGGTTACAATCATTTCCTAAACAATCGTATCTTTTCAATACTTATCTAATACTACAAAATAGGACACGGAAAATTCTATAAATACAAAACAGACTAATACTACAGTAGCAGATACATAAGACTAGCAGCAGTTTCTTCAGGCCCAGCAGCAGATACTACGTGGTGTATTATCACGATTCTGTATAGCACAACCTAGCAGTAGATAGAATACACTAGCAGCAGTTTCATTAACACCGACAGTGGTTGACACTTAGAGCAATTTACCGGGAACTCCAGAAGCAGATGACTTTCCCAAAAGCAGTAGTTTCCATTAAACCCAACAATCCTCCCTTAAACTTGATATTTGCTCCTCAAATCATCAAGTTTCCTTTAAGTATGAACAACCACCAGGAGGATGCTTCCAAACATACTACTTCTTCTTTTTAGGATCTATGATCTTTTCATATTTTCTCGATCAACTTGTTAGCTTGATCATCGACAGAAAATGCCTTTGAGTTCGATCATGTGGGTGTCGACATCCGTAATAACATCTCTATGGCTATGAGTTGAGGATAATCCTTCTCCATCAGCATATATACCACCACTTCATGAGCATATACAACATGCACCCCACAATTCTGATATACATCCCATCTTTGAACTGTGTTGTTTCTCAACTTTTGCCATTCTTGATCTTCATGAGCTGGTTCAAACATGACTTTCAGATAGTTCCAAATGACTGCATCATAGTCCATCTTAGGATAAGGACTATGCTTCTCCTTGAATATCCTCCAAATGTCTATCAAATCCTGCCTATCCAAATGCCCAAGAAGTTGACTGAATCTAATGAATTTCTAAACCTGCCCATTTGCTCTTTTAATATCTTAGAATGTCTCACTCCCCAATTGAATTCCAGAAACAACATCAACCATAGGATGTTTAACCCCCAAAGGAGTTTCATTGACAACTTTAGGTCCAGAGTAGCTAATCAACGCACATTTAGAATAAATATCTTCCATTCTTTCCCTGTCCTGTGAGTCAATCTGCTCATCTTCCTGCTCATCAGCCTTTTCACTAACACTTGGTCCTTCTTGCTCAGTGTCAGACTGCTCATAAGCTTTAGACCTGTCTGCTTTCCTTTTCACTAACACTTAAGGTCATCCAAATTTACTATGCTACCGTCGCCCATTCCACCATATCTGACGGAGTCTCGTAGGGTATACGTGAACATGTGGCAGGGGTGCATAACCCACTTCGCATCCTAATGGCCCTTCAAAATGCAAGAAATTATCCGGATCCCTTCCCATCGACGTACTAATGTGCAGGCATTTTCAACCCTTCGTAAAGGGTTGTCCTCATCCATCTTACAAAGGTGTTGTGGAACCCATAGGCTCGAATAAAGACAATTGTAAGGTGGCATGTAGTGGAGGCAACATTGTACGGGTTATGGTTTGGAGGTATCCGGCTGTGGTTTTGATTAGCGCAAGGAGGGTAAGTGGTAGGCATAAAGTATGGATGGCTTCCCATGGGAACGGAGGTACACCATGGGTCGCCTGTAGGGCATGCTCCCATAAGATCGAGGAAAGCTAGGGTTGCTAGTCCGCCCATTAAGTGGGGATAAACCCATGGGATAAGATTGAGTCTCGAAATGGAGGGTAGATACCACGGGAGGAAGATTTCTCCCATTAATTTGAGGTGGATTGCCTTCACCGGATGCGTGAGAAGGTCGTGAACGAACCCCGCTTCGCCTCCCAGTGGGTCGCCAATAACGGTGGTAAGTTAACCTTCGTATTCTCCCTTCGATGACTCCTTCCATTATCCCTTCTCTTCTAGTCGGAGCCCTCTCCGGAACCTCTTCGAAACCCACCGATCTTCCGCTCGGCCTTTGACTTCCAGGAGACCCTACCCTCAGCACTGAGCGTGTAGCCCCCGGAGCGGAGGGCCTAGTTTTCATCTCGATCTCTTCTTCATACTCATCACTAGAGTATTCCAACTCCCTTCGCATTTCTACATTCCGAGTCTGCCTCCTGTGAGCCCTTAACAAAGACTCTAGCGTTTCGAGATTAGCTTCAACGAACGCAGGACTGATAACTGGTTCGGGTTGGCCGATGTCGAAGCATGGTTAGGGGGTTACTTCTGGATGAGATCTTGTTGTTAAAGTGGAAGCGGTTATTGGGGGAAGGTTGTTAGGCTCGTTGACTGGGATTGGTGTCAAGGTCGAGAATCCCGGCGGGAGTATCTTATCTTCCTTGATTCATGCCGTGAAAGTAGTGAGTGTGATTGACTAGTTATAAGTTTGGAATAACGAGACCAATTGTAGCGGGTCCCACGGATGGCGCCACCGATTGTACAATAAATCAGACGACCTGTGCCTTCGATGGTGATCAAGGGTATGAGAGTGTTATGCTTCGCCAAACTTGTAGCCAACTGCAATAAGAAATAGAAGCACACCGTTAGAATGATCAAGGCAGAGTTGGACCGCGAACCACCTCCCGCAATGAGTAAGTATGTGATATGTATTGTAACTAATGTCAAGAGTGTGAAATGTTGTGTTGAATGAACATACCATCAGTAATGACTCGTCCAATCTATTTATAGGTAGAAAAATAGGCTTGGAGAGTGTTTGCACATGTTTCGGAGATCATGGGGGTGTCCCATGATTTATGGTAACCGCTAGGGCTTCATCCCCACTCTCTCTGTCTTGGCAGGAAAGCTAAGGAGATAGTGGGAACGTGGGTAAGACCAAGTCAAGTTCTCCTTTGTCTTAGTGTTTCCAAGGTCAGACCCCGAAAGGCTTTGGCCTTCGATTGACGACTTCCCAATTGGTAACCATGTCAATGATGAATGGTTTTATGCCATCGATGACTTAGGAAGATTGAATTAGTCCTTCGTCATGAAAAATTCGACTAAGGCCGAAGGGGAGTCCTTCGACCTGATCGGAAAGTACGTCATCAACCGGTTAACTAGATCAACCTAAAAACGCCAGAAACCGTATGAAATCCAGTTCCATTTTGACAACAATGCTTTTAGCCACCTCTACCTATAAACATATAGACATTTTTGTTTCGAGTAAATTGTAAAATCGTCTCCAGATTTGTTAAATTCAAGATAGCTCGTCTCAGATGGTTTGGAAAGTGCAAGTAGCATCCTTGTTGGGAAATCTTTGTTCCGATTTCGTCCTTTTTTAAACTGAAATTACTAAAATACCATCATCATCTCCTTCTTAATTAGGCATAACAAAGGAGTATTTTAGTAATTTTAGTTTAGAGATGGACAAAATCGGATCCAAGGTTTCCCATAAAAGATGCCGCTTGCGCTTTCTGAACCATACGAATGAAACATGCAATTTCGCCAGACTACAAGGACATTTTTTGCAATTTACTCTTTTTGTTTCCTTACAAAAATTTAGCAGCATTTTCACATACATATTATTTAAGTGGTTGCCCGGTGTCTTCTAAAGTTTAGGGTAAAGTAGTTGACTAAAAGTATCAAATTTGATACTCAGTATATATTTTGTCTCGCATCAAATGTGTATCAGATTATTTTAGTTTATCGCAAAATAAATGTATTATTTCAAAAAAATTAATCAGTCGAAAGTTATTGAAATGTGAAAATATTTTCTATAATTGCACAAATGAGAAAATGGTTTTAAAAAATATCGTTGTATACATTTAAAAAAAATAAACATTTAATTTGAAAACAATATTTTCACCAAAATTCTTTAGTATAAGCAGTGCATTATAAGAAAAAATAATTGCAACGTAGGAAATTAGGAATGGAATAAAACATGAGGCATGATGCAGAAAAAGCAAGCACGTGACGGACTACTCACCAGTAAGCTAAAGACCACGTGACCGCAGATGGAGTCCCACGTGGGAATAAGGCTTGGGATGGCCTACCGGTCCCCTACCTCCTCCTTCAACCCCAGGTTTTTGACAACCAGGATCTTTTCTTCAACCTACCTTTCTTTTTTTGGTGCATGGGTTTTTATTGTTTCCATTTTTATTCTCCACTATTGGTCCTTATAAAAAAGTTGCCACAAGTTTGCAATTTTCTTACTTTACCTTACTTCTGAATTAGGGGGCGTTTGGTTCGCTGCAATTTATTGTAATCCGTTGTAATTGTAATACAAATTACATTTCAGTCGTGTTTGATTGACAAGTGAAATAAATTGTAATTCAGATTAAATTACGGTGTGGGAATCAAGATTCCTTCAAAAACATTATGCGAACCAAACGCTCGTTATTGTTTATTTTTATGTGAACCATACATTATGCGAATCAAACGCTCCAATGTTGACACCAAATGTTTACACTAAAATAGTGCAAAAAATGTATCATATTGGAATATGCTTGCACCAAATAAAATGTGTTCCAATGTATACATTATATATATGCATTAATTGTACTTTAAAATCTATAAAATACATGATAAAATAAATTAAGTATTTTATATCAATATTGAGCTCATTTTGATGATATTATTGTGAAACTTACAAAAATATTTTTTATATAAACTAGTTTTTATGTTTTATATTAAATATAAAAACATTAGTAAAAGTAAGAGGTTTTAATATAATGAAAAGTGTTTTGGTGCAATGAATAGTAATGCACTATATTTAGTGTGTGTTCACTATCTATTGCACTAAAATAGTGTGATGTTTAGTGCTAACATTGGAAACCATTTTTACTAGTTTTTGCACTATTTTAGTGCAAAAGGTATATTTAGTGTCAACATTAAAGATGACCTAACGTGTACCAATAACACCACCCTTCTATAGTATGACCAAAATATGTGATTGTTTAACAGTTAAATTTTTGTATTTTCTTAAATTTTGCGATCTATAAAAAAAGATTGTTATTTAGAATGAAAACAATAGTTTGCTACTACTTGTTTCATATGCAGGTTAGGGAGGGGGGAGTGGTCACTGAATCACCCAGCGACACATCACCTCTATCCAATAAAAACATTCCAACTCAAACTACCTAATTTTACCCTAATACTACCCTATGTGGAGGAGTGGTTACTGCACCCGATTTTTTTTAATACATAAAGTGTGGCAAGAATTGACTTTTGGTATGCATGTCCACTTGAAACACTTATCAGATCACGATTTTCATACCCGATTTTGCTACCCTAGGTGGTGGCGGTGATACCGACGGTACACCTACCGATTTGGCACCCGATGCCCACTCCCTCCCCTCTTAATGGTAAAGTATTTGGTTTGTATTTTAATGATAGCGTGTTTATTTTTTTCGTTTTCATATAAAAAGTACGTTTAAAGAGAATTGTTGCAGAATTTTTGTTAACTAAAAGATGTCTAAGGTGATAATAATTAGGGTGATAATTCGTGTTGAAATACGTTAAATCAAAACCTAAACATGTTTTGATGGGTTGAAAATGTCATCCCAAACTCGACCCGTAATTAAACGTGTTAACGATGTCGACTACTCATTTAACTACAACCTTATCTCGTAATTAAACGTTTTAACCGTGTTGACTACTCATTTAACCACAACTTAACCTGTTTATTATTGTGTCGATGTCAAGTTATATTTGTGTGGTGGATGAAAAAAATTTTCCCCTAATAAAAATTGTTGTATTTTTTAATTGCAAAAATTAATAATCTAACACATTTAGATATTTTTACAAAAACAAACATTGTTATATCAGTGAGATTTGGATTTTTCAATCACTTATTCACATTAACTTGGAATCATATTCAGATTTTCAACTACATATTTTGATTCAAATATGCAAATCATATTAATACTTAGAGCCTCTTAACAAGCAAACAACACCTAAGTGTCTTGCAAATTTCTCTCTAGTAACTAACTTTATGTTATTAAATGAAAGGCAAAGGCTAAAGAAAACTAATGTACTTATCAAAATATATCAAAAATTTTAGTGAACTTTAAAAGAAAAATAAATAAATTTTAAGCCTTTCTTTCTCATCTTCAATTTTATATTCTGGCGAATTTTTCGGCTAACCATCTACTCCGATTAACAAATCGTAGGGGAAGCAATTTCTGACCCGACACGAAACCCGAGCTGAAACTGACACGAAAATTAACATGTTCGGGTTGAGTTTAAATAGATTTCGGCCGAGTTTAGGTCGACCCATCTAACCCGTTTATTAAACAGGTTAGGTTTGGGTTGAGAATAAATTAAGCGGATCGACCCGCTAATCTGTTTAAGATTTTTTTCTTAAATTAAAATTTATTTATATTTTATTATACAGGTTAAATGGGTTAAATTGGTTGACCCACAAACTCATTTGACTATTTAACCCATTTAATGTGCTAATTTAGTATATTAAACGGGTTATATGGGTCAACCCGAAACCCCTTTAACCTATTAAACTCGTTTAACCTATTTAACCAGCCAACCCAAGTATATATACGGATTAAATGGGTCAGGTTCGGGTTATATGTAAACAGACTAGGGTTGACGTAGCTGACCCAATTATTTAAATGGGTCACGTTCGGATTGTGGTTTTCTGACCCGCCAACCTGTCAACCCGAACCCGACCGAATTGCCACCCCTAACAAATCGTTCTTAATTATGAGAAATTGGTGTCGAAGTTTATGGTTGGTAGCTAGAAAAAGTCGTCGGGACCCGGGTTTGAAGATGAGAAGATGAAGATCAAAAAACAAAATGGCATTTTAGTCAAATCACTTAAAAATTATTCATTTTGTTTTATGTAAATGTATACTAGTGTTGGTAGCCGGAAAAAATCGATGAAATGTAGGATTGAATATGAGAAAGATGAAGATCGAAGAATAAAAAAATATTTTAGTCAAATCACTTAAAAAATTATTTATTTTGTTTTAAATTTGAATGTATATTAGTTATATCGGACTTTTTTAAAATTCACTAAAAATTTTGGTACATTTGGATAAGTGTATTAGTTTTCTTTGACGTTTGCCTTTAAATAAAACTTGGAGCCTAATTTGGCCTAAAGAGGCTCGTATGATAGAGCCGACCATGTGTACTAGATATTTGTGCCATCTACACAAGAAAAACCATGGTATATCATCAACCATAAGGGTACTGGCAATGGGGATCGGCATGCCTTAGACATGAAGCATGCCGATCGGTGTATGCAATACCTTCAACTCGGCATCAATCGGTTTGGGATGAAAATGACCACATTCGGCAAAGATTGCCGATTCTACATGAACAAGAACTAGCCAAAATGTGAACGTTGGCCTTTAATATTTAAGATGAGGTATTTAACATTTAAGATGATGATTGGTTAAGCATTATTGCTACTAAAAATCTATCATATGTATTTTAGATGGTATTTATGGTATGGAAAGATATTATTGATGGGTGATTAGGTATGAAAATTTGAGATTGACATGGTTGCCACCGCCCTAAGTTCATCCATTGCAAATTTGCACACCTAATACGAGGTGCTATCATGCATGTAGATTATCTGCCGAAAACTATATCTTACGAGGAAATTGATTGCTTTTTAAAAAAGACCCTTTCAATTGATACAAGCTTTAGGGATCATTCGGTTTGTTGCAAGGAATGAGGAATCACAAGAAATATCAGATTTAGTATGGGCTAAAATGACAATTAATATTAAAAAATATATCATTATGATTGTTTATTTTTGAATGACAAAATATGGTATGAAAAAGTGTATAAATATTTAAATTTTATAATAGGAAATATAAGGCCCGCGAAATGAATTTTCATAGACAACAAATTGATAAGTAATAAATTTATGAGTATGATTCTCATTTCATTCTTAGGACCACTAAATAAACACCTATAATCTCATTCCTATAAATTTTGAGAGGTTTGGACCACGTGTGATTTGCATATATATAGGTCTATCATAGATAGTATCTAAATACGTTTGTCATTGTCTTTTGACTGCATACCAAAAATAAATTTTGAGAGGTTTGGACCAATATTTGCATTATAATATCTGTAAGGACCTGTAATGAAAATATAATTTTAAAGTAGAAAGGTCAAAGAGTCCCCCCACCACTCTCACTTGTCCTGAACCCCACGTGGCTTTGTCTCAGTTATTTTGTATTTTGCACTTTTGGCCCTCTTGCTTTTTTATTTTTGTAGTGTTCCTCTTACTAACTTTCTCTTTTGTTTGTATGGTACTAAATCAATAGGACGTGGATCTATTGGGCTCCCATGTTTCTTATGTTCATTAGGAGTCAATAATTGACTTTGATATAGTAATGGTGGATCAGTTTGATACTGTTTCTTATGTATCATACTTGTCGAGTCGAATTTATTCGAGTTTTGGTGTACCAAAACATGACACTCCTCCAACCCTGTAAAAGATTAGGTTTCGGGTTTCAAAGGACCGGGTCTAAATCGGCCGGGTATTAGTGAGTATGGGGTTGTAACAAATTTTTCTGATTCAGCATAAAAAAGAGCCCAAATAAATAGCTTAATGCCTTAAAATTTCAGTTTGACTGCTTGTAACATTATTGATTATTAATATCTACATTATACTTCAACTAGAGGAGCGACATGTTGGTTCACCAAACCTTGACTCAACGTCACACCGTTCTTCATGTCCGGCTTTTTATGCTCTAACATTCTTGCCGATGCATTACCATCATTCTGTTCCGGCTTGGATCACTTTTCTTGCATTTATTGACCAAGACATTTCATACAATAAAATTAAGTATTACAACAAATAAAGCACAAAGTATAAACCAACTAAACACAATCAACCAACACATTCATCTCTTGACTTTTCAACTCTCTTGCTTAATGTTATTTTTAAAACACTCTTAAAATAAAAAAGAAGTATGCTAGACCCACATAAGAAAAAAATAAAAAATCACACGTTGATGTGTCGGGAGTAATTGGTCTATTTTACTATATTATCTTTCTTCTATCCGACAGACCAATCACCCCGACACATCGCCGCTAATTTTTATGTGTAATTTTATGCTCTACAGCCTTCAATAAAAATATTTGTAATTTTACATATTTTACAAACTAATAGAGCACACAAGCTTCATCTAATATATAGGCAAACAAGTTGATGGTACATATGGTTTTAAAAACTGGACCGGACCAACGGGTTCAACCGATTTAATCGGGAACCGGAGTCGTCACCGGTTTTGCTAGCCAATAAAAGCCAACCGAAAACGAACCGTAGAGAAACGATCGGAACTGATAAAAGTGGTTGAAACGGTCCGGACCGGGACTACTTTATTCTTGTTTTTCTCCGGTTAATTAACAAGTCACCGTTGTTTTGTTGGTGCATGTACTTTAATCATCTGTACCCGTTATCACAACGCGCGAATAAACTGCTTGCTAGTGTTTTAGTAATATAGTATATATATATCTTGTTATCTAGCTAGAAAATGTAGCAAAAATTTAAATGTTGTGGTATGAGTTTTTTTCCTTGTGCAAACAGAGTGAATGTGTACGTTTAAAAAATGAATAGATTTTTCAGTCAAGTTTGAACAATATTTAAGAATCTTATATAAATTTGTGCAATTAACTTTCACATCTAAATTTGTAGAAGTAAACATATAAATCGGCAGGAATGGATCCACTAAGAAGAGAAAATAAAATAATAAGAATGAGAAATGTTTGTACTCACATATTTCAAATAAAGAAAGAGAATTTCACCGAGACGATCTTATTTCAGAGGCCAAGATCCGAATGCCGAATGCTACATTTCTCATTCCTCTCATTCTACTTTTTAATTTTTTCCTTTTAGATTTGTAAAAAATAAGTGGCGATTTAATTTTCCACAAAACATAGAAAACGCATTCATATGATATTGTTTTTATTCTCAAGAAAACAAGGGGGTAACAAGGAAAACAAAAAAAATTGTGTTTTATGATTCGAACACGATCTTTATTTTCATTGTTTTATACAAAATATTTTGTAGAAAGAAAATGTGTTTCTTTTCAACTAAACGCACCCTTGATACTCTTGATTGACAATCTTTTATTTCTATTCGACGCAATGTGCTTTTGGCTTTTTTTCCTTTGCGTATTTAACACACCGTAGATTATACCACTACTAAATTTAAGGTGTGTTTCCATATGAAGGAATTCGTAAGATCGTAGGTTTTATCAATTACCTCGCTTACCTTATGTGTTAACTTCATAAGTGTAAGGTGCATCACGAAAAGCAAAGATTCCCGTGCCATGTTAGCGGGAAGAAGCCAAAATACCCTATCCCACCTTTCGGAAAACTCAAAAAAAACACCCGAGCGGCGCTTGAGTCCCGAGTGAAAAAAAAAGGAGAGAGAGTGCTTTTAAAGAGGGATAAAGTATTATTTATCGTGTTGCGTGTGTATTTGTGTTTTGGATGTATTTTTAAATGATAAAAACTAGAGAAACATTAAAGAAAGAAAGAGAAGGTGCTACATGATTGAGGAAAAGTTAAAAGAAAAAACAAAGAAAGTATTTTTTTATGATGTGGAGTTGGTGTGCCAAGGGAAAACCCTCAACCACATCCTTTACTCTAAGAGCATACGGTATCGAATAGAACAACACGCCAAATTCAAAGAATAAAACAAATCACACGTTCTTTTTTGTACCATGCAAAGCGCCAACCACAAGCCAAAAGTTATTGAGTTGCTAGAGTGGCTTACGCTATTGGTATTTCTTGGAGGTGTTTGGACCTTATTGTGAAGTTAACAGTATTTCATGACCCAATAACACGTTAGCCACATGGAGGGAATTGTTTTAGTTATTAGTATGTTATTGAAATGTGTATGATGTAGCGTTGATGTGGCATACAAATAACGTGTTATTGATAGCTTGCATACCTTGTGCTTTAAGAAAGGTGGGTGCAGTGGATGCCATAGGGCATGTTATCCACCGTCACCTCAGCACACACCTTATAACACCACTATAACATACACATAGCTATATATTATAGGCGCAAGTGGGTCCCATAACACATCACCAAAAATACCCCAGTCACTAAAGAAAACAAAAAAAGAACCAATCACGCCCGTTAATGGGCTGGCGAAATGACGGATATCATGGCGATGGCTCCGGCGTAGTACGTCGGCGCCATCAGGTAAAAAAAGCCCTACGGCGTGTTCTTTAACACTGCATCGGGCTCTCTAACAAGTAAGTAGTACCAAGGACCAAAATTAGGTAATAGGTTACACGTAACCCAACAACTAAGAGAGCCCGGTGCAGTAGCATATGGCATCGTTATATGGCTTTTTTTCCCTTTAGCATAGCCAAACTGCACCGCTATTGATGTCATAGTCATGTTATGAGGCCGAATGTGGTGGGGTTGACGAGAGTTATGGGGCTTATTTTTTAGAGTTAACAAGATTTTTGATGTGTTATAGGATTATCGAGATGATGTTTATGTTGTAGTGGTATTATAGGGTATGTCTTCAATGACGTTGAATAACAACCCCGTAACACCAACCGCACCACCTCTCTGAGAACTAGTACAACTTTTCAAGCACTCTTCATATTTTACCATTCTTTGCAACAAGCACATTACTAAACTATCAAAGAATATGGAAATGGAACATATATGAATATCTATATAAGCCCTTACAGTCCATTACATGCATTAATAAATAGCCTCACAAAAACAATAAGCAATGAACATACTATTGGGTTTACTCCAATGTTTTGAAACCCGGTCGACCAGGCCGGGTTAACCGATTCGACGGTTCCGCAAAAACGGTCAAAACCCGGTTTCTAAAACCGGTTAACTGTTAGACCCGGCGGGGTTTGGGTGACCCGGTCAACCGGTTCTCAAACCTACTGGTTTGATTTTTTCCAAAATATTTTATAAAATCGGTTGACCCGGATTGACCCAATGGTTGAATCCAGTGACCCGGGTTGACCGGTTATTTTTATTTTTATTTTTAATGAAAACCGGCCGACCCGATTGGCCGACGACCATGATTCATGACTGACCCTACGATTATAAACCCGGTTTCAAAACATTGGTTTACTCTATCATAAAGTCACTCTAACATTGACCACACAGATGAAACTTTTATGACTAAAGCACCCTTCCAAAATGACAAAATAGAGGGAATCTTGTCCAATTCAATCTCATCAATAATATGCAATTATGAGAATGGGCAAACAAGTAACTTTATGGATTTTTCAAGTATAAGAACATACTGAAATCAATATGGGACATTCAAAATGGAACTTGTTCCTTTTCTATTCAGTGGGCTTCAGGTTGTTTTTGTTGATCCATTGAATAAGAAGCAAGAAAGATAATGAGATAATAAACATGTGTGCCTGCACCTGTATAAAATGCCACTCCACCCGTTGGAGCATTTCTAGCGCTACATATCTGTTGGTTTTGTCGTATCAGATTCTTCCGGAGACCTACTTACTTTGTAAGAGAAAAACGACAACGTTAGTGCACATAAAGATTGTCCTCATTCCTGACAGTTTTTTTTCTAAAGAAGTCTTTGGAAATGGACTGTAACGCAGACCTCATTCTCAATTGATCATGATGCTGATTTGTTTTCACATAATGTACCACATTCATTCGCTTCTACTAAAAAAAGAAGTGCTCTGAGAGGCTCATCGGATTGGCGTTATGGGACCATTGTGTTCCAATTCTTGTTAATTTCTTCTGGCATTTCATATTTGCCTTTCTCGCCCTTTCAAATTGGTGTCGAAAAAATGTAATATTCTAGTACTGTCTCATTACATTCATAAACGTGTGTTGCCTATAATATCCATCTTCCAAATGTGCAATCAAGGTACACCTCCATTGCAACAACAATCTACGTTCAACAAATCTTACATTTTAACTCAAAAGTTTCACCAGTGATCCTAAAATTGTCAATAATAAGGGTCACACATTATGGAATGAGATGCGGCCACACAATAAAATGAAAAGACACGAAACACTTGATATGCCAAAGAAAGGACAAAAGGACCATAAAGAGAGATAACATACAGGGATGAGAAAAAGCAAAAACGATAATGCACTTGCATCATCATATTGAAATAAAGACTACACACCGTGAGTAAAATGGTATACTAACAAACGATGCTTTTGGCTAAAAGAATGAACTGATACATTAGAAATCCTTAACTTGTGTTCAATTGGGTAATGAAGCTCTCATATGTACTCAATAATTAGTTTCGTGTCACTCTAGCTCATCAACATTAACTTCAGATTGTTCGCCAGTTGACAGTACTTTGACACTAACCATACCTCTTTGCCACTCAGCACTCCCTACAAGTATTAATCTGCGTGCATTTATTCGTGCTGCTCGCTTAAACACCCTGAAAATACAGGGGAGAAGGTTATATACAATTAGATACAAACCATATATGAGATAACACAACAATCACCACAAGCCACACATGCTTACCATTTAAGTGGTTTGTTTTCCAAAACTAAATCAACACATTGACCCTTTCCTCTAAGAATAGTAGCAACTGTAGCAGCTGCACCTTGAAGATCTGGATCCAAAGAACAAACAATGTTCTCGATTTCAAGAGGAAGTTCTGGCAAAAGTTTTCTCTCCTTGAGCAGCTACAAAAAGAATAGAAATATTATAAATGTCTGAAAAGAGGTTTGATCCATAGAAAATGAGAAAAAAAATGTGATATAAACATCTTTAACTCACTCACTTCCACAATGACGGCATCACCAAATCCAAAGCCACATGCAGGAATGTCATCACCCCCGAAAGTAGAGAGCAAACGATCATACCGTCCACCACCACAAATGGCCCGTAACTTACCTTCTCTATCAAATCCCTGAACAAATAGCAACATTGCATTTATGGCTATTGGTGAAACAGTTCCTAATTACTTAATATTTTCTCATAGTTCTTGACTTTAGAGATAGAAGAATAAGAATCGGCAATCTGACCTCAAACACAATTCCAGTATAGTAAGCTAGGCCCCTGACAACAGATGCATCAAACTGAATCCATTCTGTGTAACCAAACTTTTCAGCAAGTGAGAATAATTGTTTCAATTCACTGACTGCTTCCCCTGCACTTCCAAGTTTTTCTGTGAATTACAAGAAACCACACACATCATGTTAACATTTTGAATGTTATTCAAGAGTATTACTAATACTGATACAGAAAGCAAAAGTGGGATTACATAAATCAATTATGTAACCAAGATCACCAAGCAGATACACATTCTTTACTAGGACCAAATAATACTGATAAATATTTTTTTGGAAATTGCAATGTATTAACAAATGGTGAACAAATTTTGCATGATAATAAATCCTACAGCAAATATGTCAAGAATAACAGGACTAGAAGAGTTACAACCAATAATACCTTCCAACTCTGTCAAAGACTTCATTGAAAGAACTTGTAGTAGATCCTCAATAGCCTCGTTTGATAGCTCAACCGCCTGCAGCTCTTTCTTGATCTCCTCCATGGGTATTTTCCCCATCTTATTCCAATAAAGTTGAAGAATTCAGCACAAACATAAACATGTAAAAGTGAGGCAAGTATAAACACAACATTGTAACAATTTGTGTATAATTGATTTGTTGCATTAGGAGTTGGAACTGAATGAAAAACAAAAGTCAATAGTGACAAAATTGTGGATCTAATATTCTAATGTTGCATTTAGATGTTGGAACATTAGATCACTAACCTTATCTATGATGATGCAAGCTTTGGCAAATGAAGTTTCTGGTACAGAATACAGACTCAGCACTTCCTGTAAAACCTGTAATGAGAGAAAGGGAACAAGTTTACCAACATTGGTAAATTTAGCGTTGCTGTCGGACAGCTGAAGTCATGCCAAATACTATGCAGCATGTGCACTATAAAAATTTGGTCGCCCAGATGCCGGACACTTTAACCAGAAATATAATAGTATGGTGAAGTGTTGCACATATTCACAGGATGTTAAGGCACATGCAATGAAATGCAGAAAATCACTAGTAGTATGAACAAATAATGAATGTTAACCCATACCTTTCTGCTAGATATCTTGAACCCAACATCTTTCGCAGTTATCCCAATTCGCTTGAAAAATGTAACAATAGATGATATAAGTTCAGCTTCTCCCTATATAATAACAAAATATAGTTTAAGATGAATAATTAATAAGATCCAACCATACTGTTGTAAGAGAAAAATAAAAATATATCAACAGGAACAACAACATTATTGGTCAGCTCGTATGCTTAATATGGTAAAGGCAAGGCCTGAAAGGCCCTTTCCCATACATTATGTCTAGAATGGTAATGACAACAGTACACATTAGTGAAGCACCTAAGGCAAGTATACGATCTAGCCTATCATCGTTGTTTCCCCTCTTAACTGTTAGGAACATCACATAAAGGCCTTTATGAATTAAAATCATTTCTAATCTGAACTAATGTTAATCACACCAGAAACATAAGACCCCTCCCCTCAAATCTAGTCAAAGAGTAATAAAATATTAATGCTCAATATAGCAAGAAGTCACACACGCAGAGAAAATGAACCAGTAAGAACATACAGTTACTTCAGGCACACCAATTATATCCATATTCCATTGGTAATGTTCACGACGACGTCCCCTGGTCATTCTCTCATAGCGCCAACATTGTCCAATAGCAAACCATTTTATTGGAAGGGGTACAGATTTTCTGAACAGAAAAAAATAGGAAGATCAAATTCTGGCATCTGTACCTGGATACACAAAATCACATAATAATAAATAACTAGAGTACTAGACACATGGCCCGTATCTTCAAACCATGAAACACCTGAACAACTACTCCAGTATTGGAAGAGGGACGCAAAATCAAACAAGAATAGTACCCTTTCTGTATGACAAGCCTAGCTAGTGACGGAGTAAGCTCGGGCCTCAACGCGACTCGGCGATTTCCTCTATCCTCAAAACAGTAAAGCTGCACCAGGAAAAATTCAAATATCAACACAAATCCTTTTCAACTTTTACATGCTGGGCTATGTTCTTGTCATTTTATATTTCTATCATCGCAATCTAGTCTTAAAGATCCCACAGTACAAGTTTCACGTAGCCAAAAATAAAACTTGCACATAAAAGTCTATTCAAAAGTGAAAAGGCTAAACCTGGTCTCTTATTTCCTCGCCAGCTTTTCGAATATAAAGAGCCTCTGTTTCTAGCACTGGATAGTCAACCTCTTCAAATCCAAACAAAAGCGAGACCTGATATTCAACAGCGAGTTACTATAATCATTATTCTGAATCAGAAATAGTAGTAGACGGACCAAAACAAATATACAAACAAAAACATGCTATTGTGATAAGTCTAACTTTGAGAGAGTACTAGGTTAATGTGTAGCGTCAACTGATCCCCACATATTTCACCGACTATGCAAATCAATTCATTGGATGACCTTTGTTTTAACGATAAACACTTCTACCAGAAATTGGCATTCGTTCATCTTCACTTCCAAGTTTTTTCTATGAGAATTTAGGTGCTAATTAGCGTTCCATCAATCTATTCTTCCATGATCCGACAACATCACTGAAGTTGATTTTCACAATATTCAAAAAAGAATTGGTCAATGGCATCTTTGAGTTGCTCACGTGACATCATCAGCCACACCTTTGTTTACACCGCTCCCAATCCTTAGACTACTATTACAACAACAACAACAACAACATACCCAATCCCACCGAAGCGAGGTATGGGGGAGGTAAAATGTAGACAGATCCTACCCCTGCCCCAGGATAAACCCGGGAGTAGGGAGACTGCTTCCAACGAGACCTCCGGCAAGTGCATGTGTGCGGGTGAGATAGAGAAGAAAAGAGAGCATAAGACAGTAAACAACAAGCACAAGGAGTAAAGAAAGCAGGCAAAAACAAGGCAAGGCAACATAGAAAAGCAAGCAGACCTAAGGGAGCAACAAGGAGCAAAGCAAAAACGACGCACGGGCCTAAAGCAAAAGCAGAGCAAAACAAGGCACCAAAAGCAAAAGCAGGGCAAGAAAAGCAGGCAAGCCCAAAATTAGTTTTTTTTTTTTTGGTGAAAAGGTGAAAAATATATTACTCCTTAGACTACTATTGATAATAGGAATCTACAAGTATCATTTCCCTAAATTAGTTTTTTTTTTTTTTTTTTGGTGAAAAGGTGAAAAATATATTACTCCAAAAACATTTACATCATAAGCATCTATATGGGATAAAGACATTCCAAACACCCCTTAAAGATCTTGAATCACCTTTTTAATTCACCATTTCACCATGCTACTAAGGATATACCAGGACCATGACTACATTTCCCCTTTGCAAGATTATCTTTAAATGCCTTAATGCAGCACCAA
This sequence comes from Chrysanthemum lavandulifolium, assembly GCA_022545495.1. NCBI lineage: Eukaryota > Viridiplantae > Streptophyta > Magnoliopsida > Asterales > Asteraceae > Chrysanthemum > Chrysanthemum lavandulifolium. The sequence continues at coordinate 121,428,975 of CM040245.1, forward strand.
CCTCACATAAAGCAGACAAGATCCTATGGGCTTCATCATAGAACAGTGTCACTTAGAGCAAGTTCAATTCCATCAGTAGCTACATTTCCCAACTCAAACAAGCATCGATAATCTAAGCCCAGCACAACATTATTAGTCCTGCTTGAGAAAGGCATCACTACTAACATGAACTCTTCCATCATATCTAGAAAGCTCTAAGGATATCAACAAATCCTAAACTACATTCCCTAAATTAGTTCCAGTCTAAGTGATAAAGCTAGGTGCTCAAGTTATGTTAGCTATATGCCTATATGAGGATGTTTAATATCCGTTTATTTTAACCAGATAAGCAGATTGGGTAATGTAGAACTGCTTGTGCTTATCTGCTTTTTTTTCCGGGTAAGATAAACAGTTTTCAATAAGCGTACAAGGACCTAGCTTGCCTGCTTAGAAAATTTAAGCATAGTTTCCGGAAGTAATAAGCTAAAGAGAAAATATAAGCAACCCTAATGGGTCCTGTGTTATTCACTCAATAATAAATTATCATCAAGCAATGTAATGTACCAATTTAAATACGCGTACTCAGATTATGATATAATCGAGAGTAGCCAAAACAATAACTATAATTCACAAATCAAAAAGGTGAACTTGAAGTTAATCGTTTATTAAACGGTTACAAGTTGTAACTGAATTACAGAGAGAAACGAGAGGAAGGATAATCTAGTCTAACTAGCAAATGAAATGAAGTAGCCTATTTATAAGCAAATAGCTGAAGGGAAAAGTGGTTTGAAGGCCACGTGCTTTGCATATGGCTCCTTTAACAAACCAGTAAAATACACACATTTATGAGCATATCAATGCAGAAACTAAATAAATAGCACAAGCTGGGAATAAATCCCTTAAATAATTGTCAGTTTTGGCTACAAAGTTTATATGAGCTACATTGACATGGCAAAGTGCACCAGGAATAAATTCTAGTTTGCCTATTGTTCCTTTCCGTTTTGTGTATCCCTGCAATTCTGCTGACACAAGATGAAAAAAAGGCACTTCACACGCATACGCTTTTTTAAGAAAAATTTAAAAAACGGGATAATCTTATACATCAAGAATAAATCAGATGTAATCTCTTGCAGGTATATTCATAGGAGAAGCAAAAATAGAAAACCTATATTAAAAAAAATTAACAGGAAAACTGATATTAAACGACTTATAAAATTATCTAGCCCAGTTAACGTATTCATCCAAATACATAACTCTTCTGTACATGTTAGGAAACTCTTTTTTCTTATATCAAATCAAAATCATCTACACCAGAAAGCCCTACGAAAACATGTCTTCAGTTAGCATGTATGAGACTCATATGCCAGGAAGATTCAACAGTCCTACGAAAGCCCTACGAAAATAGACATTTCATCAAACACCTGATGAGCATCGTTTTGTTTCTCACATTTACTTCCTGTAAAAATGGTAACTAACTAACTAACTTGTAACTGATTCCTACTAACAAACTGGTTCAAGATCACTTACATAACAGAATTAACAAGAAAATTAAAAAAAAAGTACCTCTTTGAAGTTATTAAAGAGCCAATTGCGTAACCGCATTTCCTCAGGGGGGAAATCTCTGGTTCCTTTAGGAGGATTAACATCTATTTTCTGTGCGTAATCGACTGGCGGCGGTGCAGAGACGGAGCCGGAACGACCGGCGCGTGGGGTTTCAGTAGCTAAAGAGGAGGAGAAGTGGTGTATGGTACTGGTGAAAAGGTGGTGGTTGATGACGGAGAATGGGCGGAGAGTGGTGGTCAGGCGTGGGTGGAGGATAAGGACAGATGATGCCATTGTGGTGGACGGACACTTCTTTTAGGAAATCTTTGAATTCGGTTTCTTAATTAGCGGCGTTTTAATTTGACACACTTCGAGCATTGATTCTTTCTAGTAGACAAAATGTTTTAACCATCAAATGTTATACTAGTGTATCCACGCGTTGCGGCGACGGATACACTAAAATTAAAACGTTTGGCGTCAATATATTACTACTACCAGAGAATTCGTTGATCAGGGTTAGTTTTAAAGAATATATAAATGAGATGATAATAAAAGAATAACGTAAATTGTTAAATTTAAAATATGTTTGAGTCACAATCGATTTACAACTATCGGCGCTAATCTAAAATAGATCGACCGAACATAAATGACGCATGATTTCAATGATCAATTGAGTTCTAACAAACCTCAGAACATTAAAAATAATGAACCATAGATAATATAACGCGATTACACCAACGATACATACATGATATAACATGAACCTGTTCAAAGACCTTCAAGATTTCTTTATATTACGACATTTGTTGTGTTTTGGAGAGATTACCATCCCGATCACAAACGACAACCAAATAATGAGAAAACACATGAATTATTCGATAATCAATTGAGTTTGTAACAATTAAAACAATAAACGCCCATGCGTTGTTGCCTCCAAATTGATGATCTTGAATAGAAATGACGTGTGTTAGCGTTAATCAATTTAATAGCAAATGTCGATCCCGGAACAACTAATAGTCCATAGAAACTTCGTTGTTTTATATTCCAAGTAGATTAAAAAAAAGACTAACATTTAGGTTTCTTGTTAATGGTTTACAATTATCGTATTTCAAATAGTAATATAGCAAAAAGAATAACAACTCGTAAACTGAAGATCACTAACATGAGAGTTTGTAAATGCATTATTGACCCGGTAGTCTCTACACTACCCATTTTTTTTAATTAATTGTCATATAAAGTTCAATCATCAAGTCTTGCTCACATTGACTTCTAAAAAAGATCTGAGTTATAATATCCGGGATTAACAGCAAGTGCAAGATCCCACATTATGAAACAATCAATGACATTGGTGAGTTTTCCGTGGTTCAAAATTGCCAAATATGAACATGGTTTAATTGTTGTAACAGTTGTCTACAAATTAAGTGTGTTATAACAGGAACTACTTGGCTATTGTTCGAGGCATCTACAAAATGTACATTACATGCATTTGATAATGTTAATTCTATTTGGAAATCATTATATACGGTAAGCTTTGAGAACACTTGCTGCAAAAAAAAATAATAATAATTCGTAAAATGAGATATATTTAATAAGAAACTTTAATGTTCAACCCCATACCATGTCAAAAAAAGGTTTACATTGCATCATCAACTATTGTGACGTAATTCTTAATTTCTTTACCTGTTAGGTTAAACTGCATCTTGCGTTGGACGGAGTAATCGGATGAACAACAAACATACCATGAACAGATACAATAACTTCCATTTTTAAGATACCCCTATTAAACTTCGGTCATTCTAAATATTATTTACTTACTACCAAAACATCAAATTAGTATTCGAACATTATAATAGAGACAAACATGTACTAAATATATTATAAAAAGTTTGTATGAGTAATTTTCTTTATATATGCTTTGTTGTTTTCCACTCAATGTTCAACAGCTCCAAACAAACAAATCTTTAATGCCTATCATCCTTGTTGGTCTTCATGTTAGTAACCTGAAAAAGAAATGCATAACTCAAACCCAAAGTGTAGCTTGAGAATTTGGGATTTAGAGACTAATATATGATAATAAAAAATAAAAGAAGTCTAACAAACTGAAAAAAATGCATATTCACATTCATTATCGCCCTGTTTTAAGCTCAACAATGATAAAAAATAAAATAATTAAAAAAAAAGAAAATAAGCAGAAACTCCAACTGTTATTTTTTACTGAAATACGACCAAACACCAAAAAAAAATACTCGTACTGTATTCTTTTTCCCGTACATTTGCGATTATGCCTTGTATTCTTCTTTTGCTTCATGGGTAGGGCCTTTATCCAAACTGCATATTATCTGCAAAAACAGATAACATATTCAATGATGCAAACTTGAATTTCAGCCTTCGAGGTTAGATGAGAATACAATCTAATATTCCAATTCACCATTCCATAACTGAATAACCTTAGTTTGATAAACCAGGCATTTTAGAATGTACCAAGAGTTAACTATATATATAGCAACACAATTGAATAATCACTAATTGCATGTCTCAATAGTGCTTCTATGACCATTTTTTCCATGTAACGGATTAATGTCACTTCTTTTAGGAAAATCTTCTTTAGGCTTAATCAGTTTTTCGTGTCGTCAAATATAAATAAGTTAGATACCTTGAATCTTGAAGTATGGTAGTAATCTTGAAATATCTACTGTTGCGGCAGATATCTCCTCCAACCTTTAGTTTAGCTATTGTTTTTGCTAATAAATAAAGATAAAGACTTCAACATGGCTGAAATCAATGTATTTGGGTGAAACTTAGATAAATAATAACTTACGGAGTACATGGTTTAATATTAGGCCATTTAACTATATCCATTTAGTGATAAAAATAATGGGCAAGCAATCTTTAGTAAAAAGCACTGAATAAAGGAGGCATACCTTCAAGTGGTCACTCTACTCTTTATAGAAAAGGGACAATACATTCATAAAGTTTTGCTTAGATGAGAACACATGAGACCAACTACTTGGAGGCTTCAGTTATTTTGGACATCTTCTACGCCAAAATCGTTAATCCTTGTTCATTTGGGCCAACTCGGCACTTGCTACTTTTTCCTGATATAAAGCGTCTTCATAGGCTTCCTTTGTATTCGGTGGGAACATTTCAACCCATTTCATTATTTGAATATATGGCTGAATTTAGAGCAAACCAAAGAGTAAGTTCCCACCCATTTCAGCACCCAACCCACCCTTAAGCAACCAAACACACCCACTTGAGCCCCCGTTTCAGCAACCAAACACACACATTTCAAATTTCGAACCCACCCATTTCAAGACCAATTCCAAAGAACCAAACACACCCCTATTTCCATTTCAAAGACCGAAATCACTCATTTCAACCCCTATTTCAAAGACCCAAACCCACCCAATTCAAACCCCATTTCGATAACCAAACACACCTATTTCACCCTCATTTCAAAAACCTAACACGCACATTCGAGCCCCATTCCAAAGACCCAAACACACCCAATAGCATCCTGTTTGGTCGCACACCATACATATTTGCTTTCAAGCGTGCACTTTCTCATAATTTAAATGTCCTTATATCAAATAAACTGCATAACTTCGTAATGAAATACTTGTAAGCTGAACATGTGGTTCTTATCATGACTGCATAACTTTGAAGCCATAACACAATAGTATTTGTTAAACATTGTCGCTTGCATACACAATGATGACACACCTAGTATCGAATAATTTATGCAAAGAAAAGCAATCATCAATTATAATAGTCAATTTTAAAGGTATATGTTAAACTATATAGAACGTTTTAAGAAAATTTGAGAAAATATTATTCACCTTCAACCTCGGCGTTTAAAATAATGTTGAGTTAGAAAGAATCAATAAACGCAACATATAGTGGTTGGAGGAATTAGAATTCGATTCTCGTCTCACATCGAGAATCAAGATTAAAGAACTTCCTTTACATCTCGAACTCAAACATTTCACTTATTACCATAATTCAAGAATATGTAATTTTACAAGAAGGAATTTAACCGAAAGCTCATGTCCTAATATTAAAAAAGAAAAAGTCGTAGTTCTTTTGAAAAGTTAAGTAGATTTCACCCGAATCACCAATTTAGTTAATTGGTCATTTTACCAACACCGTAAGGAGGACGGACTTAATTTGTTAGGAATTAGTCTTTAGTCCACCTCAAGTATATGTAATCCCGATCCACCGTGGAGGACAAAGTGTATGCAAAGTGTGGATTTGTGTAAGACTATAAATACTCTACCTTCCAAGGTAGAGAGTTGGAGCTCATAATAATATCTTTCACTTTCTCTCACTAAGTTCCCTAAACCTCTAACTTTCTCTCTAGAATTCCATCTTATATGCTACCTTGTGTTATGGTTTGATGTATGTGAAAAGTTAATATCTAACAATTGGTATCAAGAGCCATGGTTAGATCATATCTTGCACATCTTTGGATTTATAGTGGTTTTAGGTGGTTTTGAGTTTGAAAAGTTTAGTGGTTTTGCATCATTTGGTTGATTTCTTGTGTTAAAGTTTGAATTTTGTTGGTACTTTTGTGTTTAGAATCATCAAAAGTGTTTAGGTTTTCATTTGGTAAGCTTGAATCATCTTGGTTGGGTTGTTTTGGATTGAAAAGTGATGTTTATATGGTTTTCATGGTAGCGAGTTAGTTCACGGATAAGTTTTCTTCATAGCGACTTGCTTCATTAAATTGTAGCGAGTTACGTTAAATCTGTTAAATCTAGCGAGTTAGATCTAGCGAGTTAAAGTACAAGTAGTGGAATCTCCACCACGGTAGCGACTTGTGGTAGCGACTTGGTCAAGAGCGAGTTGCTCTTTAGCGACTTGTGTTTCTAGCGATTGTGTAGCTAATTGTCGCCAAAATTTGGTTAGCGACTTGGTCCAGTAGCGAGTTACTACTTAGCGACTTGTTTTTCTCGTTAGCGACTTGGGATTCTAGCGACTGGTCGCCCAGCTAATTAATTGGTAGCGACTTAGTGGATTTGTTTCTAGCGACTTAGAGCTTTATCATCTAGCGACTTGAGTGATTGTTTACGGTTTTCTCTTGATTTAGTAAAACCCGTGAAAGAATCTATTTCCGGCTTAATCATTGAGTTATAAAACCCGTATAATCGATAACATGTCCACCAACGTCCCTACCGTCATCTCCACAGATTGCCGAGGATGTACAAGCAATGGATCGATACTGCCCACCCATGCTTGACATGAATCGACTACGATTCTTGGGCTCAACGAATCGATTGTATTGCCTTGGAAAGGAAAATGGTGTCAATATTCTAAAATCCATTGATGAAGGACCATATCGAGTTGAAACGACTAGAGACATACTTGATACTAATGAAGATGGTACTCCTATTTACGGAATGGATGGACCTAAGATGTATGATGAGCTTGATGATAAGGAGAAAAGAGATTTGATGCGATATCGTGGCTTCAAACATTGTTCTTCAAGGTCTTCCTAAAGACATCTACAAGTCGATCAATCATAACATCAAGCAAAGGCGCTTTGGGATAATGTTAAGATGCTTCTCTCGTGTTCGTAACTAACTATGGAAGACAGAGAATCCCAACTCTATGACTAATTTGAGCACTTCAAGATGAAACCCATGAGAGTGTCTATGAGTACTATGTGAGATTTCATAAGTTAGTTAATGACATGAGGAACATCGAATGACTATGCCTAACATTCGCTTGAATTCAAAATTTGTGAACAACATGAACCCGAATGGCACAAGTTTGTTACCGTGAAGCTTACTAAAGGATTGAAGAACACAAACTATGAGCAACTCTATGCCTTCCTCCTTCGTAATGAGAGACATGCCATGTTTGAAAAATTGATTCTCAATCGCTCAAAACCAACTGTGGAGAGACAAGTTCGCCTAATGACTCAACAATTTTCTACTCAAACATTGGAATCACAACCAAAGCATCACAAGTCATACCTTGGGTAATGGTAATCACAAACTCATTCCCGATCCTATGTTCAAACAAGTCGATGTCGATGCACGCGTGGATAACATCGTTAATCAACTAGCTCTACTCATTAGTCAAAACATGAATTTCTCCCACAAACCAACAACAACCTTCGAATCGCATCTAACCCACATAATCAAGCCACCGTTAAAGATGGAAGGATCGGTGCAACCGCTCAGAAAGACAGAGATGATCGGGGAAGAGGTGGAGCCGGGAGAGGTTATGTTGGAAACCGTAATCGAGGAAGAAATGGTAACCAAGGTCAACCTAAGCCAATCAAATGCTACAACCGTGGTGGTGAAGGTCACATTGCAAGGAACCGCACATCTCCAAAGCGCCCTCGTAACGCCGATTACTTCGAGATAAGATGTTGCCGCACAAGCTCAGACAATGGTGTCAAGCGCTGATGAAGAGGAATTGTCGCTTTTGGTCGAGGGCAATGCAAAGACCTATGATGTAGATGTGGATGAGCAAACTTATTCGTGAGATAGGTCACAATCATCGAATGCCTTTCAAGTCGCCGATCGTGATGCTTACGACTGATGTAGATGATGGACCCATCGCACACACAATCTTTATGGCTAGCATCTCTCCAATGGTTTCTCCCAAGATCTCTTCTTCACCACAAGTCGGCCCATCCAAGGACAAACTCATCTCGAGGTATTAAAGCTATACGATGATGTCGATGTGCAACAGATGCATGACAAAGCACAACCAACTCGAAACTTTTGAATCAAATATTGAAAATATGGGTAATATCAATATTGTCCCATACGATCAATACGTGAAACAAAGTGAAAGTGAAGTTGTACCAAGTGATGCATCTTTCGCAGTCAACAATGACTATGTCTTTGATGAATACACCGCATGTGCCCCGATGATTCCATAATTTCGAACTAAATGCCTATAAGGAACGTGTTGCCATTTATGAACAACGCAAAATTTGAGTTGACCACCGTGAAAGGTGAAATGGATGACCAAGTACGATAAGAATTAGAAAAGTAATTTTAGAAGAAGTATTGAAACAAGAATTAAATTCTTTGCAAGAAAACTTTCTAAAACAAATAAGCAAAAACAAGAACTTCAAGAAAATGTGAAAATGCTTAAGCAAGAATTTAATGCAAAAGAATCAAAGCTCTTGAGAGATTTTTCTAATCAAAACTTTGAAAACAAACTTGAAAACAAGTTGTACATGCAAGGAAACACCATTCGATCGCTTCACATGATCACTAAGCATAGAGTTCTAAGCGATATGCATAGTGTTCCCATTATAGATAAACCCAACCCCGAGTATGGAAAGATAGCAAAAGCACTCAAAGTGTTATCTATGATGGAAATGAGATTCTTAAACCTAGACAAAAACCTAGTTGCGTTGAGTGCACAGAGGATGACAAAAATTAGATGAAGTAACTAGGAGAAGATGAATAAGAAACTAAATGATCCTAAGTGCAAAGAGAAGAAAGTAATTATCACTCCCCATGACTACAAGAAGGAAAACTGGATTTCTTGAACAAGTTTAAGACTCGACATTGTTGACTCCGAACAAGTCTTCGAAAATGGATTTAGATAAGCGTAAAGTCGAAAATATTGTAGAAACAAACCTCCCTTCGAAAATGCCTAGAGCGACTGTGTATCCTCCTAATACACCAATGCATCTTGTACCTAGAACAATTGCCACTAAAAGCAAGACATTAATTAGCCAATACGTTATATTTCAACTATTTGTTGATTTTGAGAAAACTTGCAAGAAAAGGATCACACCCATCGGTATAATCAAGGAGAAAGGGTTTTGAACAAATGAAAGAATGTTATTTAACCGAGGTCATGCCTTTCTTTAAACTTCTAAAGGATCACTTTGAGAGTCTTAAAAGGGATAGAAACGGATATTAAGGGAATGGAAAAGGAATTTGATGCAATAATAGTTGAAATTAATGACTATGAGCGCACTAAAATATAATGAGATTGAGAGAAAGAACCGCATACATTAAATGAGAATCTTATTATCGAATGTGTTGCTCAAGATGTCTTTTTCATCGCTTCAAATTGCTCTATTATCGCTTCCAAATTTCATGAACTATCTCGCGTCTCGAAAGTCTCCCATGATCGTGTCATTGAGCTTGAAAAACTAATTCTAAACTAAATGAGAAAATTGAATCGATGATCATGACAATTTGGTTAAACATTTTCTAAACTAGAAGTTGAGTATTTTAATCTACAACTAAAATATCAACATCTCAAAGAAAATGTCAAAACTTCAAATATCAAGACATCTTCGATGCTCCGAGTTTGATGCGTGTTTTCAAATTAACAAACGAGATGAATGATTCATGCTCAAAGTAACACGATCGTAAAGTTGAAAGCCCAAATCTCTCAATTAAAGGGTCAAACGAACAATATGACAGCTCCCAAATGCCTCCTTCTTTAGATTCTCGAATTCTCAAACGTTTCATCTTCAAAACCTAGTAAATGCTTTACAAAAGGAAAACGAAAGTTTTCTAGAAGAGAATGAAAAGGTTAAACGTCATTTCAATGAGTTGTTTGAATCAATTAAAGTCACTCAGAATAAAAAACAACGAACAAATAACTTCATTGCAAAAGGAAATTGAGAATCAAGAGTCGTAAAAGGAAAATGCCAATGATCAATGAGGAAAATGTTGTATCAAAGGTTCACTGTAATAAATATGCTTTATCCGTGACATATGTCCCCTCACCTAAGGAACAACAAACTTGCCATTCAAACATATTTCTCATCCCTTAAGGATTGCTTAGAATGCTGCGTGAGATTGTTGAAGAGGATAAGCTAGAGAAACCTCATGATAATGCAATTGGACATGCATGCTTATATGCCAAACGATCTCAAGAAATCTTAGAATGTTTGATCACAATATGCCCAAAGACATTAGGTGAGAGAGTTAACCCCTTGATTCCATGCTCAATGCCTAAGGCCAAACATGACATGCACTCGATTCCCAATGGTTTGAATGTGAGGAGTAGTGTACCATTGAGTAGTTCGATTTTAGATCCGCAATGCTAGGAAAGTGAACTCAAATGTGCCTTCTAGAGTACTAATATCAAGACTTCTAGTGTTAAGAAAGTGAACCTTAGTGCACCTGCATGTAGTTCAGATCCCAAGACATCTAAACAGTGGTGCAAAGAGTAGTAAAACAAACTAATGTTCCCATTCCTCTACAGAGTAATCGGTGACATTAAAGGGAGCAGTCAAAGTCTCAAGACAATACAAGGAATGATAGGACCTCTCAAGCTAAGAATGTGCATCGGAAGAGAGTAGAAGAACAATCTAGGAACCTTAAGTTTGAATCGAATAAAACGAATCGTGTTGATTCTAGTATTAGCCATAGGCGCATCGTAATTAATTCAATTCGATACTATTTGCAAACCTTGTATCGATGATTGCTTGAATTCGCTTTCTAATCATGAATGTGATGTTAATGTTCGCCTAATGATGTTAATTGTCCGTTAATTTTGTTAATGCTAAAATTCATGCTAAAAAGGCTAAAAGGCAAAAGCGAAAGAGAGTTAGAAAACAATGGAAACCCACAGAAGAACATTCAAAGTAATAGGCTTTTATTGGATACCGTTGGTCATAAGACTAATCGATAATGCCCACTAGAAAATGGATGCCCACCGGTAGAACTATTCCTTAAGAAGTGGTCACATCAGAATAGGGCTAATATAGACACTAGTATTGCATCTATTCACAATGATTCCATTACCTCACCGTCTCGATATGAATGCTTCTATTTCGATGCGGGTGGTCCAACTGCTGTTACTAACCAAATGGAACCCATTCTTGCATGGGATCCCAATTATCCGCTTATCCATTCTTGTCTCGTGTTCAACCGCAGATCGCTCAAATCGCTCGTGGTACCGGACTCAGCCGCTCCAAGCATATGACTGGAGACCGTCGCGCTCATGAACTTCGTGAGCAAATTCATCGGATCGTTAGATTTGGTAATGATCATTTCGGTGCTATAATGGGTTATGGAGATTATGTTGTTGGTAATAGTGTCATCTCAAGAGTGTATTATGTGGAAGGTTTAGGTCATAATCTTGCTCTCGTTGGTCAATTCGTGATTCTCGATCTAGAAGTAGCCTTCTAAAACATACCGCTTTGTTAGAGATCTTAATGGTAAGGAACTGCTGAAAGGAACTCGTGGCTCAAACCTTTACACCATCTCTATTGATGACATGATGAGAGCATCTCCAATCGCTTGTTATCTAAGGCTTCAAAACAAAGTCATGGTTATGGCATCGTCGCCTCAATCACTTGAACTTCGGCACCATTAACGATCTTTCCGTAAAGGACTTAGTTGTAGGTTTACCTAGACTAAAGTATGAAAAGGATCATCTTTGTTCAAAGATGTCAATTGGGAAAAAGCAAGAAGTATGCCCATAAACCCAAACCTACTAACTCGTCACGTAAGTTCTTCATATGATTCATATGGATTTATGTGACCAATGAGGGTGCGTAATATCTTTGGGAAGAAATATGTGTTAGTTGTAGTTGATGATTATTCTAGATTCACCGGTCAAGTTCTTAAGGACAAAGGATGAAACTCCGATATCATCATCAAACTCATCAAACAAATTGCAGTTAGACTAAACAAAACCGCCGTAATTATCGTAATGCATAATGGAACCGAGTTTGTCAACAAACAACTTAGTGAATTCTATGAAAGCGTTGAATCACCATCAAAGAAGTGTTCCACGAACCCCTCAATGTAACGGTGTAGTTGAAAGACTAAATCGCACTCTTGTTGAAGCCGCTAGAACAATGCCGATCTACTCAAAGGTTCCAATGTTTCTCCGGGTCAAGCAATTGCCACCGCATGTTACACACAAAATCGCTCCCCGATTCACACCATTCATGGAAAAACTCCATATGAACTTGTCCACAACAGAAACCTAATCTATCTTTCCTTCGTGTTTGGTGCCTTGTGCTATCCAACTAATGAGGGTCAAGACTTGGGCAAACTTAGAGCTAAAGTCGACATTGGAGTATTTGTAGGATATGCACCAAACAAAAGGGATACCGAATCTACAACAAAAGAACCCGAAATATCATGGAAACAATTCACGTTACGCTTGATGAGTCGACCGGTCAAATGGCTCCCGGACACTCCACCAGACCCGCACTTCAAAACAATCCTATTGGTTCATCCCTTGTTCCAAACTCCTCTCAAGAAACACCATATGTACCTCCATCCAAGATGATGTAAAGAAATTGTTTGATCCAATGTTTGATGAATCTGTATGAGTCTACTACTAATGAGGTGTCGATCCCTACTACAGAGGATGCTCATATTCCAGTTGAATGAAGTCAATCCATCGGTTTCAACATCCAGAAGTCAAGAAGCACCGTCACGATCCTTCGCCTCATCAACAAATCATCATTCTTCAAATGTACATCATGGAAATGTTTCGCATCAATGATGAAGTTAATCCCTTTATGACTCTCAAGATGCTCCATTTGAAAACATATTTGCTACTCCCGAATCATCATCGTAACCATCTTCTTCAGAGACATCGACTCACCTACCTCGGCCTCAACAAATGCCACATGAACACCTCGTAAAATGGACTCACGATCATCCATTAGACAACATCATTGGAAATCCTCTCGCTCAGATCAACCCGAAGCAACTCGCAACCGATGCCTTATGGTGCTTCTTCAACTCCGTACTATCTAAGATCGAACCAAAAGATGTTAAACGCTATGAATGAAGATAGTGGTTCAATGCTATGCAAGATGAAATTCATGAGTTTGATCGCCTTGATGTATGGGAGTTAGTACCGCTCCGGATCGTGCTATGATTATAGCTCTAAAATGGATCTTCAAAGTAAAACTTGATGAGCATGGTGATGTGTTGAAGAACAAGGCTCGATTAGTTGCTAAAGGATATCGCCAAGAGGAGGGTATAGACTTTGAAGAATCTTTTGCTCCAGCTTGCTCGAATCGAGGCAATCGTAATCTTTTGGCTAATGCCGCTAGTAAGAACATGGTGGTATATCGATGGATGTAAAGACGGCATTTCGAACGGAGATCTTAAGGAAGTTGTCACGCCACCAACTCAAGGATTCGTGAACCAAGAGCATCCTACTCACGCTTATCGCTTGAAGAAGGCTCTTTACGGTTTAAAGCAAGCTCCAAGGGCATGGTATGATACATTGTCAAAGTTTCTTCTATCAACCGGATTCATCAAAGGAGCATTGATCCTACATTGTTCACCGTGAAGTCGTGCAAACATTTGATTCATGTTCAAATTTATGTTGATGATATTATCTTTGCCTCGATCGACCCAATGGAATGTGATCGCTTTTCAAATGAAATGAGTTCAAAGTTTCAAATGTCAATGATGGGACAAATGTCATTTTTTGGGATTACAAATTTCTCAAAGTCCCGAGGCATTTTCATAAATCAATCTAAATATGCAATGAGATTTTAAAGAAATTTGGATTTGATTCAAGTGACCGCTGACACCCCATGATCGACCGAACCAAACTAGATGAGGACCTCTCGTGGATCATGATTGACCAAACGAAATATAGGAGTATGATTGGATCCCCGATGTATCTCATCGCTAGTAGACCGGACATCTTGTTCTCTCGTGTGCATGTGTGCGAGATACCGTGCTAAGCCTACTAAAAAGCACCTTGAAGCGCTTAAACGGGTCTTTCGGTATTCCAAGGAACCATCAATATGGGACTATGGTACCAAGGACACCGGTATGTCACTAACGGCCTATGCAGATGCCGATCATGCAGTTGTCAAGATACACGTCAAGCACGCCCCGAGGTGCTCGCTTTTGGGTGATAAGCTTGTGAGTCGGTCTTCAAAGAAGCAAATGAGTACTTTATTTCCTCTACAGAGGTTGAATACATAGCCATGTCATCTTGTTGTGCTCAAATCTTATGGATGAGATCTCAATTATCCGACTATGGCTTTGAATTCAACAAAATCCCTCCGCATCGTGATAATAAAGTGCTATTGCTCTCTCATGCAACAACGCTCAACACTCAAGAGCAAAGCATATCGACATTCGACATCATTTCATCGGGAACAAGTGGAAAAAGGTGTGGTGGAACTATATTTTGTGAGGTCCGAATATCGCTAGCGGACATCTTCACCAAAGCTCTTCCAAGAGAACGCTTTGAGTTTATTCTTCCACGCCTTGGTTTGAAAAGCCTTCAACCGAAACTCTCAAACGCCTTCGTGAGGAAGACGAGGAGTAAAGGTCTATCTTCATCTATCTCTTGTAAATATTTATTTGAAAAACAAAATACAAAATTATAAAACTTTCAAAATCCATAAAATTTGAAAATTCGAAAAATCTTCAAAAAATTATTGTCATTTTTGTCATGTTTTTTCCTGTTCGATAATATCTACGGTTTTGTGTTGTCATTCAAAGAATGACACGGATTTTAGATGTTGTTCGAATAAAAAAAAAAAAAAAAAAAAAAAAAAAAAAAAAAAAAAAAAAAAAAAATATTTTGGGAGAAAGAGAAATGGTTTATTGTCATCTTCGTGCAATAACCGGTTTTAAAGAAAGAACAGAGCCATGTTTTACCATGTTTTCAAATCCTATGCTCGATTCTATAAACCCTATCTCATTGAAAACTAAATGCTTTGAAAAATAACTCAATCTCTATTTTTGATAATCATCAGACTTATTTGTCAAAATCTTATCTCTCAATCAACAACCTACGTCATTGATTGAGGGGAGAATGATTTCAATTAAATTAAAAGTTATTTGGCATTAAATTGTTTTCAAAAGATATACATGCATGGTTTTATAAATGGAGTTTAAAGTCTTAAAATCCGATCCTTATCGCTCAAACGCTTTCACAATCAAGTCACAATTCTCCTAAAAGCTTTCAAAATCAATTTAATTATACGAGATCACAAATCTCAAATGATTTGATAATTGTGATCGGGGAGAATGTGTGATTTAAATTAGATTTAAACCGATATTAAGGTAAATGGTTTCACATGAATGAACATGTCGTCCCTCCCACATGTGACAAACGATTTCAATTTTTCAATGCACATGTTGAGGGGAGCACCTATCTTAAACCTATGATTTGAAACGTGATCATTTATCCCAATGTGCGTGTTCCTCTAGTATGTGCAAAACTCTTTTCAAACCTCAAGGCACATATTGAGGGGAGCAAAATTCATGGAAACCTCATCCTTCCCGAAATGTTATACCCACTTGATCCGTTGAGGAAGTGATGTTGATATCTTTAGAAAATTGTAATCAAAGAAGTTAATTCTTTCTCTTGCCTCCATGTGCTTAACATTTCTCAAATACTTGATGCACATGTTGAGGGGAGTTCTCGTTTAAAATATCAAAACAATTCAGTACAAAATGCTTTGATAATATATCACAAGTATCCGAATTGATTTTCAAATGGTTTTCAATTGGATCCAATGGCGTATGAACAATACCAAATTGACCGACCAACTTTACTTTATGTACGGTGATATAAGGATGATAAGGTTAGGTATTGGTTCCCATGATCCGCCTGTAACCGGAGGGATCTACCCAGGACAATCCACTAGTTAGTGTAGAAGTCCTTAGGTATGATGATAAAAGGAGAAAAGTGAGATATGGGAAGAGTGCGGACTAAGACCGAGCTAGTAATCGGAATAAACCCAACAAGGTAATAGCTATGAAGTCTCGTAAGCAATCAAGGGTTGAAGAATTAAAAGAATTGAATGAAAATAGGGTGAAAACAAATAGCCTCCATTAATTCAACCTTAGGCGTAAACCGGTTCACTTCATATGCTACCGATGGTAACATCGGTATTGAAGACAAGACGTCATGGACCCAAAGGACGACCGCACTTCAACTTTCCAAACCACTCAAGTTCCTCTTAAAAGGGCTTGTTTCATTCTCACGGGAACCGACATTATCTATCGACTTTCTCTTAGAGATGGTTGATATTGAAGAAGGAGACCTCTCCCTAGTCTCCGTTATAGGATCCAAATATGCACAAATTGAGTCTAGAGCCACGAGATCATCAATTAATCTCACTAGGACACTTTCAATGAAGACTCTGCTTCACACAATGTGGAAAGAGAGATTATATCTTGAGTCCCACGATTATCCTTGTGGTATTGCCGAACATCCGAGTGATGTGTTTACACATTCACAATGAAGATGGAAAGCCTCTCGAGCCAACATCAAACAAGCTCCTCGGTAGGTGGCATGTGAGATCTATCATATAGATCAACCATGTGACAACCGAATGAAACAATGGGGCGATTCAATTTCTTGAATCAACTCGGTTCGAGTTAGGGATTGACGGATACCTTTGAAAACCGTCTTTGTGCTTAAAAACTCTTTTCTTTAGCACATCGATCGTGTACTCATTTTCAAACCAAAAGGTATTTTTATGATTGATAATTGATTTTCAATAAAACCTTCGTTGTATTGCAAAAACAATTTCTATTGAGCAATACACGATTGTTTTTCAAATCTCTTTCTTCAATCAAATGGACTTAAAATTACCGTTCACTCACTCCGTGTTGTCTTCTTTGAGATGTTCCGTTTGAGAACAACTAGAACAATTGCGAAACCCCGTCAAGGAGATTCTTAGGAATCCCACCGATCACAAAAGATTTGTATCGATCAACGGGAACCGTGGGCGTGTACTCAATTCATCGAAGTGATCAAAGACACTTTCGTGCGATTTGTTGCTAATCGTTGTATGCGTGTACGCCCGACGCTTGCAAATGATCGTAATGAAGCGGTCAATCCATAGCCGCATGCTCACTTAACACATTCATCTCAAAAGAAATCATGATTAGTGCATCAATGACTCGATATTTTCACACCAAGCTTCGCTACGCCGCCAATATCGTGATTCAACAAATGCTTCCGCTACTCGATGAGAAGATATCATGATCCGTAATGTGAGCATGTCGGTCCCAAAGTCACAACACCACAATGGATGTCTCGTAGATTTTTGATAGTCGATGATCTCCAAAGATGGCTCAAACGTATCATCACGTGGATCAAGAAAGACCTCCACTTGGAATAACCAAACATGCATTGTGAAGAATCAATGACTACGAGCCTAGGAGCAAAGGACTACATCAAGAATGCAAGATCAATTGTTAAATGTTATATTTATTTGTATTCTATGTAATTTTGGTACATTATTGAGGTGACCTCCTTGGGGAGATTGTTAGGAATTAGAAATTCCCAAGATTAAAGAGTCGGTCACCTCAAGTATATGTAATCGTTAGAAAGCTCGTAGTCGTAGTTCTTTAAGTTAAGTAGTTATTTAGTTAAGTAACACCGTGGAGGACGGAGGACTGTATGCCCGACGGTCTTTACCCACCTTCCAAGGTAGATGCTCATAATAATATCGATCCACTAAGTTCCTAAACCTCTAACTTTCTCTCTAGAATTCCATCTAAACTTTGTGTTATGGGCGATGTGTATGTGAAAAGTAAGACTTATAAATATCTCTAGGACCTTCCAAGGATAAAATGGGCTTATTTTGTTCTCTAAAGTGAATAAACCCAAAAAGCTAATCCAAACACCCCTTGAGCTCATAATAATATCTTTCACTTTGAGCTCTCACTAAGTTAAAACCCTAAACCATGAGTAAATATCTAACAAATCAAAGCAGATAAAAATCTCTCTAGAATTCCATCATTTTATCGTAGCTAAGTGCACTAAAAACCTTATGAGTTGTGTTATGGTTTGATAAAACCAAGCTAATCTAAACACCAAAATGTATGTGAAAAGTTAAAATATCTTAAAAAAGTCTTATGTTGGATCAATGATTTTGGTGACATTAAATCCTCGTATTCATTAGTTCTAGCAAATCCAAACTGGGTTGTCCATTCGCCAAAATCCTATGACAACGAAAAAAGAGATAGAAAGAAAAATCAATCACATGATCCAAGTGTGACGCGATTACATATTTTAGAAAAGTGAACTATAAATCATAAAGCAATATAGCATTCCATGCACCTGAAAACGCTGCCAATGACATATGCATTCTTTTCAATCAAATTAAGAGGATAACTCAAAGCCCTCTAAGCAATATCGGCTCCAACCTACAAATTTTATCAAGCATCTTGCCCATGTTGAGTGATAAAATTCTATCAAGCGTCCTGCCCACATTGAGAGAGAAGAATTATGCATATGATGATAGTATGTAATTCTTCTCACATAAAAAAAGCTATAACTAACAATTTAAGCTGAGGATGATACTATCAATAGCAATACCTAATGTTGAATGCCAAGAACCTTCAATAATATTAACAGTTTAACACTTTCGAGTTAAGTATCGGCCATTACAAAAAAGAATTAAAAAATTGTTATGTAAAAAACGTGTTAAAGCTTAATTGTCTTAAGATTATTTATCTAACATTCAAACATGAGTAAAGCAACTTACTTTCATGTCAATTGTCTACAAATTGGAGAATGGAATCAATAATCAAAAGATTCATGTGCAACAGATTCAATCATGGGCACAAACATGAGCTTTTACACCAACACGCTCACTACACCTGCAAAAAGATTCAAACGTTAATGGCTCCCTTATCAGATTAAACAGTTGCAAAGAAAATATTAAATTGGCCATTTTATTGATCACTTACTAATATGCACTATACATAAATCTTTAAAACTGCATCAGATTGATTAAAATATATGTGAAGCTAAAAAAAAATCTAATATAACTGGTATCATTCCGGCAATAAACTTAATACCTTAATAAAAATCATGTCTATATCGAGTAAATTATATGCTTGGCACACAATGAACAATCTAAGAACAAATAGTTTCATCTATGGATCATAAGGATGCAGAATGGTAACCTTGTATGGATTGCGTAAGAGCGCCTCGTCAAACTCTCAACGCCTTTAGGTCATGTTGCACTCCACGTTGGCTTTCTAAAACATTTTCTTCGACGGAAAAACTCATTTGAAATGTAGCAACATTAACATTAAAATTACACATTCTAACCATCAATAACTATAACTTTTACCTCAATTTCATGCTTACAGATTTCTTCTTTGTTAGCTTATGATATTGCACTTCTTTTCACCACAAATACAACGACAGCTAAGCAAAAACCAAGAAAACCTCGTAAGATAATCCAAAAACTGAGTGAATGATTGAACTTATAATAATCCAAAAAGTAAGATAATCACCTAATTTGTATTGCGTTATTATGAGACTATTATCAACAATATGAAAGCTAAAACTTTAAAGAGGTGTTTAGCTCAACTTACATGACAGGCTTATAAGCTTCTATTGGAAGTTTAATTAACCCATAAGCTCATTTTTATGGATAGATAAGCTAATTTGTATTGAAAGTTCTGTTTTACATAAACATCATAATTTAATAAGCTTTATAAGATCATTTTTAATGGCTTATGGCCTTGGTAGCTTATGTAGTCTTATTACATAACCTCATCTGCATAAGCCATTAAAATGAGCTTATAAAGCTTGTCAGTTTTCCAATTAGCTAATAAGCCTATCAGATTAGCTAAAAAATCAAATAAGAGTTACTTACACTTGGTCGGATTATCAGGCTCCTTTGAGTACCTCAACTACAAATATTATAAAATGATTAGTTTTTTTTAATAAAAAAGTGAGCGCATGATTGAACATATCATAATAAAAACAATTTATTTACCTTTTTATGAAGCTCGGAAATAGATTCATGCATGACTTGGTTCTGCAAAAATCAACCTTTAACGACTAAGCTATAGTTTTTATGTACATACCATAAAGGTTGAAATATATGATCTACTTACCTTCTGCGTTCTTATTTGCTTAAGAGTTGTATCTAGTTGTTGCTCCACATTATGAAAATTCCTAAGGCTTAATGGCTCCAGGTCTTCCCCATAATAATGCCTAAAATTTTCAGGTTATATATAATCAATCAATGCTAAGCTGTGACCAGTAACATGTTTAATAATGTTTACGTTAGACGATTACTATTAAATACTTATAGAACAACTCTACAAAATGTTACTTTCAAGAACTTCAATCTTTGCTTTTAGTTTTGAGGATTCAATAGTCCACTTGCTTATACACATTTTGTTGCATATTAAAAGCTAATTAAGGCCATAGAATCAATTGATGCACGCTTTTCATACTTACCTCGAGGAGTCGATCACCGATCGCATCAAAAGCACATGAACATTTAAAGTTTTTAGATGCGCTTGTGTAAAAAGCATCAACTATAATGGGTCACAAAGCAAGATTAAAAATAATAAAATTATATAATCATTAGATTAAGCAATGTGCTTGAAACACACCTTAAAGACTATAAATACAAAGCATTAGGGTACTTGTGAACATGTGAATCTCTTGGTTATAACGAATGATCATGTGCTCTATTTTTCCCTACAAATGATAATTACACAAACACAATTTATCAAACAGGTTGGTGTGCATAAGAAACACACATAGAACATAAACTACAAATAACCATTTTCATCAATCCAGTTATCTACTAACAATTAAATTGAAGAATGAAAAAGATAAAACATGTCAAACCCGTAAATCTTCCTCAATCACATTCTACCTACAAAATAAATTATTTCATAATTAATCGAAATATATCATGGCGATTTCCCCAAATAATAACATAATTCATCAAGGTGAACTTCCCATTTTTTAGGGTTCGATTAAACAAATATATTAAAATTATTACATAATCAATCGAAATATATATCATATGTTTGGATACTTACCAATTTGTCCATATTGACGAAGGTACAAATCACCGTATGTAACCAATATATTTGTTTAATCGAACCCTAAAAGGAAGATTGATTTGAATCGATAGAGGAAGATTGATAAGAGGTTTGAATTGGTGTATGGTAGAAGCTATCAATTTGAATGGAATAATGCTCATCAATCTTGTATAAAAATAAGACAAAGAGGAGGGCGTCTAGAAGAGTATTATTGAAGTGAAACAAATTATCGGTTCATTCTTAAACACATTGAATACAAAAGTATCAGTTTCTATAGCTGGATATTGAAAAACGTCGTGCATAAAAGTATTGTACATAGAAGCTAAATAAGGAAGTGCATTAAACGAATTTTTAATGCTGGTAGCTTAGTAGGCTTGTACAAAAGCTTATTTTATTATAGATAATAGATAATAGATTATATTTTTACCGTGACAATAACTTTATAGAAAAAGAGATTTTTTGTTGTAATATCTTTAAGCAATAGTCTAGTATTTCATATAAAAGTATTAGTGCACTCACATATAATCGCAACCAAAACAAATATTGATAACTCAAAAAATCATTTGCATGATACCCATTGCAACTCATAGTACTCGGCCCAATAAAAAAAATTTAACAAACATTAATACAGACCCATTATTGAAAATAACCCTAAATGATATTAAGACTAATGTTGCCCTGTTTTCTTATTCACCGGCCACCTCTTATCTCCTTTCTCTCATCTCAATCTCATACACTCACAAAAGTCACCATCTCATCTTCACTAAATTTTAAAACCGAAAATCCCACCACTAAAACCCCCGCATTTTCTAATCCAAACGACAAATACAAACTTGTCACTGGTGATTCTCGTTTCTTGTCTTCATATCGAAATACAAACACAATAAGCACCCTTCTATTTCTTATTTTTTGTAACACCCCCAAATCTCGGTACAACGGAAGACTTAATCAAGTTTTCAGGGCGTTACATGGATTAGTACATCACACAAGTATAGCAAACAAGATAGTCATTTTATAACTCAAAAACCAATACCAACTTTAATTATCCAATACAATCATCCCAAAATAGTTAAATATAAGGCCCAACATAATTTATAAAATAGGTCCCTATAATATTATCAGAGTTTAAATATGATCCTTCAACCATGCCTCCTTGCCATGCTTCCACAGAACAAGCATTTCAAACATCACTCAAATACCTGAGAAAAACATGCTAAAAGGTCAGCTAACGCTGGCGAGTTCATAGGTTTAAATTCAAGTTTAAATAGTGGACCTGTAGGAGTTTATTTGCTATGCGAGACCTAAGATAGATACACAATATCACCTTAACCACATACCAATATCACAATCAACAATATCATCAATAACATATCCGAAATCATGGTAGGGCACTAAGCGACACTAGCCAGCGCAGTCGTAGCAAAGTCTAGAACGATTGCTACCCTGGACTAGGTCGAGGTAGAAGTCTATACTTAGCTAGGCAAGTGTTATAGCAATTAAGATTACTACCTTAGACTAAGGCAACATCTACCACATATCTATCTAAACAGTCAAGCACATAAGCAAATCAAAATAGTTTAAAAGGTCCAAAAGAGTAGCATGATTTCTCACCCCAAATTAGTTAAAAATATAGATAAAAGTGGGACTATGAAACTCACCTCAAGCAAGCAACGCACAAACAAACACTAGCAACGAAGATAAACACTAACACGGCTCAAGAACTCTCGACTCGGCACAACCTATTAATATAAACCAATTTTAATATATATTTCGATGAGTGTGTAAATACTCATCATTTTGGTTAAATCTGATCGCAAAACATTTAAAATGCTCGAAATGCATCAAAATATCGAAAATATCTCAAAATTGCATTTTATATGTTTCGGATGCAAAATGTTTAAAATCGATGAAAATGAGCTAAGTTTGCATAATTGGCGGTTTCAGGTCCCCAACTTTCAAATCTTGTCAAAAACAGGTCCCGAGCACTTATTTTAAAGAAAAGTCACCAAAGGTCCTTTTAAAATCATAACTTGTCATAATTAGTCCTTTGGTGAAAAATGTCAAAAGTTTTGAGAAATTACAAGTTTGGTCCTTCAAATTTCAAATTTGGCAAAATAGTCCTGGAAGTTTGAAAATGTCAAAATGATCCTTGTACTATTGAAACTTGGCAAAGTGACCCTTGAAACAACTTTGCAAAATTGGCGACTTTGGTCCCTTGTTTTTCGAAATTACATAATGGTCCTTGTTATTAAACAAACACCTTTGGACCTTGACCTTTGGACCTCCATGAACCCCGCCAATATACACCCTTATGACCCCTTTCTTGACCCCGCCCAATAATACCTCCCGGTCGACCCCACCAAACCACC
Organism: Chrysanthemum lavandulifolium; assembly: GCA_022545495.1. Classification (NCBI taxonomy): domain Eukaryota; kingdom Viridiplantae; phylum Streptophyta; class Magnoliopsida; order Asterales; family Asteraceae; genus Chrysanthemum; species Chrysanthemum lavandulifolium. The sequence continues at coordinate 121,452,631 of CM040245.1, forward strand.
TCCTTTCCTCCACCTTATCTCTTCCCTTCACCACACTGCAACACTGCAACTCTTCAAATTCTCACTCCATCATCATCACACCTACAATATTCCTTCCTCCAAACACCCCAAGCCAAAGGCATTAAATGCCCCTTTCTCATTATCGTAACCAGCGCAAATAATTTTGGCGCCAAAATTTGATCAACGGCCAATATCATCTCAAGAGATCCAATGGTCGTGATAGCAGTGGGAAATGCTCGGAGGACTAGTGGAAGACATTTTGGTGTATAAAAAGAAGAAAGAGAAGCAAGAAGAGTAGTAGTTCTTAGTTTTAAATTTCATATATGTCGTTTGTAATATCAATGTTTTAGTTTAAGCTTAAAGTTGTAATCCTTTGTTTCTATGTACTAAACTCAAGTTGTTTTATCATTATAATCTCATTTCAAGCATCAATTTCAAAGTTTTATCTAAGTTAATGTTTTTATGTCCACTGTTATAAAAACAGTTTTCATGATCTTATACTCAAGCTCCAAGTAGCTTAATTTCAATTCAAATAAGCTTACTGAAGCTCTTTATAGCTTTAGTAAGCTTAATCTTAAGTTTAAGCGCTTTTACCTCCGTCAACAAAAGTCAATGCGCAGACTAATGGGTGAATGGTTACGAATTGCGATATGGAATTGGATATGGGTTGATCTTGATCGATTTGGGTTGAAATTCATTTGGAATTGGGATTAAAAGCAATAATAGGATAGTGTTCTTTGTTTGATTGATCTCAAGCCATTGTGGCTAGGACCTCGTGTGAGTATCACTTTCTTTGGTCTGTTTAAATCCATGCTTTCTGTTAAGTGAGCTTTAATTCATTAACATTGATATAATTTAGCTTAATATCTCTAGTGTAATTGAAGTTTTCATTCTTGTGCATGTTTCAAGTCATGTCCGCACATCTGCCAAAATGGAGCGATTGAGTTTTGGTGTTTAAAGTGTTGATTAGCTATCTTGATCTAGGTCTAATTTGGTCATCCGAATCGGTGAAATGATTAATCTAGCTTGGGTTTGAGTTTAGCTTTGCAAAACAATTGATTTAAGTGGTGTTTGGATTTTATGGCAAACTGTGTCGAGAGTCATTCAAGAGTTAAGATCGGTTGCTTTACACTTCTTTAGTCATTTGAAACTCATTCTAGTTCATATTTACCCTCTGCGATAAGCTCAAAGTCAAAATCACCTTGAATCATCTTAAGTTCATGTCATTTGGAATTTTCAAAAGCCAAAGCTTGATTTGTGTTCAAATATCGTAGGGTAGCTTAATATAGCTTTACTTTAGCTTAATTCATCAATCTTAGTCCATAAATTGGTTTCAAAACTCATTTTAGTCAAACTTTGCAATAGTATCAAAAGTCAAAAAGGTGAAAAGTCAGTTTCACCCCACTTGGGTGATTTTTCATTGATTCAATTTTGGGTCAATTCAAGTAAATCATTGGGTTTAAAAACTTCAGTTGGTCTAGTTTCTTAATATGATTTTTGTATATTTTTAGTGATTTTGTACAAGCCTCAAAATAGCTTGTCAAATAGGTCATAAGTCCCTCGTGCACCGACTCGGTGAATACCGAGTGTGCACAGTGTTATCTTGAGCTTGTCACAAGCTCATTAGAGCTTATCTAGGTCTGAAACTTGGTTTAGAGATAGTTAAGCTAGTTGACTTGAGTTCTTCGCTTTTGTTTTCACATAAGCTTGTCCAATAAGCTTGTGCTTAAGCTTCAAAGTAGACATAAAAACTGTTTTTGCACTTAATTTCAAATCATCAAATCTGTTTAGTTTGCATTTCAGAGGTTAAGGCTAGTTGATATTAGTTGTTTTTAGTACTTTTAGCATATTATAGCTTACGTGACAACTTGGTGCTCGATTGGTACCTCTAGCTTATTTTGAGTGCTTATTTATAAGCACTTCTCATTGATTCCATATTCTCACACATAAGCTATTGTTTTATATTTTTCTTAGATTCGAATATTATTTTAGACTTTTCCGAATTTTCATATTTTTCTAGCAATCGCTTGATATTTTTCCTCATTTAAAGCAGCTTTTAGTACTTTTAATTAGCTTTTAATACAATTAATTCGAAAAGTTTCAAAAAATAGGTTTTCAATTTTCCTAGGTTAAGATAAATATAAAAATTCAAAAAATATTTTTGATTTTTCTTAGTTAAATTTGTAATTTTAGCAATTTAAGTAGTTTCAAATAGTTTTTAATTCATAGAAAATAGAAAATAATCGAGAAAAATACAAAATTAGTTTTGAAAATTCTCTTAGTTATTTTAGATTTTCTAAGTCATAATTTCACTTTTTAGCTTTATTTAATATTTTCTTGTATTTTAGGGTATTATTAAATAAAGTAAAAATAGTTTTAATTAATAATAATTAAATAAATAGTTATAAAAATAATTTTCTTTTTCTCAAAATTTTCTCTTATCATTAGATTTGTAAAATGTCATTTTATATTTTTAGGATTATTATTGTTTCAGTTTCACATTTTCTTTTTATGCGTTACGTAGTTTTAATTTAAAATTATAAAGAAAAATCAAAACATCGATTTTAAAAATAGTGATAGCGTTTATTTAATATAATTTATCTTTTTAATTTTCTTTAATTTGCATTTAAGCCCCTGTAATTTATAAAACTTTTCTTTAGGTATAATCAATCATAACCCTTTTCCATTCAAATTCTCCCGATCACTATATCGTTTGATTATTCAAAGGCACAACTCGTTGGGACTTAACGACTGGGAAAACACTACACTCCTCTAGATCTTAATTGCATTTCTTGTTTGAAGTTTGTTACGGTTGACCATTCACAAGTGGTCACTTGTGTGATAAAACTTGACGGTTTGGGAGCGAATCAATTTCTCAAAATCAACATTATCTACCCCAATGTATTCCTTTTCTTTATCTCCAAAAATGTCTTGTTTCACCGCTTAGTCCTAGCGTTTGGTATCGTCCGTGTGTGTATCGACTCAACATGATATCATGAATGCACTCAAATACCCACAATGTGACTCAATGCAACATAATGAGATGTCTAAGCGGTAAGCTCCATAGTCCAATAAGTGTCGGAATAAATAGTAGACCTTATCGAATTCGCCAACTCGATAAACTCAATCATTTATTCGTGTCGCTTATTATCCCATAAACCGTCGCATCCTAACGAGTCATAAGGATAATTCACATTAATAATGTTATCCTACGTGCCTAGCGGGCTCTTATTAGATTCGTCAACCTAATAAGTCCGCTATCCACGTGGATCGACGCTATTAATTTTAGGTCATCCGTAACCCATGCACAAGACGTTAATAGAATTAAATACTCGAAAATGGTATTAAATGCTCATAAATGGCACATTTCGATAAACGCGCACTCGAAACATTAAATACTTATTAATTAGAAAACCTTTCCGTTTTTGGTCGTTAATTCCCATTTAAAATAGTGTATAACAAGACAAGTCTTGTTATAGAGGGTTTTGGTATAAAAACCATTTATTATTTATGTTTAATAGTTTTATTAACATTTTCATATATATATATATATATATATTACGTCAATTTCAATATTAGTTTCAAATCGTTATTCGTTTCGAGTCCACAAGCACGAGTCATGACTTTCGGCTTTTAATCAATCTATAGTCCAATATATACTAAAGTCCATATTATGGCGTTGTGGGGTCAACTATGACTAAAAGTCAAAGTAACACCGACGTTGCACAAAGTTGACAATTTATAATATAGTCCAGTGAATAATCACAATAGCACAAATCAATCTCCAATCAACCCATATCAATCTCGCCATCCAAACAAACTACCAAAATACCCGTAACCAATGTTATGACCCTAATGGTCATGACATCGTCTCGATTAAGATCACGTGAACCAAACAAGATCTAGAAGCTTTTCGGCTCCACGCGTCTCATCCAAACACCAACAACAACAACCAACAAGATACCACAACAACCCGACCCGGACCCTTGGTCCATGTGGGTCACGTACGCAAACCAAACACCCTTGTACGAGTCCCTAGTGGCTCGTACACCTAGCTTCTCCATCCAAACACCTCCCAAATGGCTTCTACAACAACCAAACACAATCAAACAACCTCCAAACAACATCCAATCATCAAACCCATCAACTAATCTAAACCAACATCAAGAAACTATGACTAAAATGCAAAAACACAATAAAATGATACAACACACGATACCAAAACACTAGTCTACATGTTTTATTAGTTATAAATTTGTTTTAAACCCTTGTTTCATCAAAAACCCACCAAGGTCGAGCCTTGTACGAGCCAAAAAGAGCTCGTACGTGGCTTTTCATGGCTCAAACGAGCTTGACCCATGTTCCTTTTACCTTTTCTAAACACGATCTACAAAGTTACTTGAAAACCCTAGAATCACGAATAGTTTTTGTAAGATTTGGAGGTGTTAATGAAGGCTTCTATATCGTTCTATATATGGATGGAAAGAGGAAAGAGATCTATCAAATGGTGGTGGAGGTGAGATACCACTCACCGAAAAAGTGGCGGAGGTGTCCGAATAGTGGCGGCGGTGGTGGTGTTATTTTTCGGGTTAGGGTTTTGTTTTGGGGAGAGAGAGAGTGTAGAGAGAGAAAGTGTGTTTTGTGTGTGTTTTTAGTGAGAGAGTGAAAGTAGAAAATGAGGGTGGATGGGGGCTTATATACTTGGACTCAAGGACCAAAATAAAAATGAAGGGGAGGGGAGGGGGCGCCGACCATAAGCTTTTAGGGGGGCCAAAGTCGTGATTTTTCATAAACTATCTCGTTTACCCAATCCCAAACTCATATATTGTCCTACGAGTGTCCCACGACGTTCTTTCGACCTTCTATCGCATTTATTTATGTTTTTCCACAAGTTTGACTATTTATTTGTCAAGTTTCGAGTTACGGTTTAAAAGTTACGTTATTTCTTGTTTTAGGATTTTATTGTGCCGAATCAAATAGTGTCTAACGAAAAGAGTTAAAACTCACACGCTAACTCATACGATAATAAAATAAATCATAAAACCAATAAACGATGCCAAATCAAGTCATGGTCGATTAAAATAGTTCTAAAGGCAAAACTCGGCTTAGTTTAGCGTAATGCGTTACCTAAAATGGGCTCCCTAATTGCCGTTGTCACATTTTGACCCACGAAAAGGAAAAACAACAATTCCTTTGAATCTTGTTTGTGACTACATAAACCGGTAGGTGGTTTCAATTTTGTTTTCCAAGATCAATGAAGGGTTTGTTGGATCTTTAAGGATCTATGAGTATTTGAAAACCAAAACCGAGATTTTGTTCTTGTTCTTGTTCTTGTATTTATTATTATTTTTCATTTAATTTTTAGAGAAAGGCGTGGGTATTGTTGTGGTTTGTTGTTGGTTGAAGTTGTAACTATGTAGTTGTTGTTGATGAGATGAAGGGTCGTATCATTTATAATAAACAAAAGTAAATGAAGAATATGTTGTGGCATCCATACACAACTACAAATTATAAAAGTTGGTTTCTTGCAAAGAAAAGAAGTGGAGTTGGAGTAGTTTTTTTGTATATTTGTGCTACATTTGTGTGTACATTATGCTTAATGATTTGTATTTATTGGTGAAGGGTGTATTAATTGTAAGTAAGAAAGATAGTGTTTTAAGATGAGAATTATTTGTGTTTAACATACTTGTAAATAATGCTTTTTCACTTGTATTTGCTTAAAATCTATATTAGGAAATCTTAAAAATTTAATAGGAGTGAAGTGTTTAAATGCATTATAAGTAGTATAGATAAATTTATTTTAATAAAGTTCATTTTTAATAAAATTATAATTGAAAAAAATTATAAGAAAAAAATAAAAAGAAAAAAAAAATTCAAAATAAATAATCCATTTTTTCAATTTCTCCACTAAAACAAGAAAATTAGAACTACCTAATTTACATTACTTATCTCTTTTTATGTCTCCACCAAAATCTTTTTAATTCCCCATTTTTTTTATTTGTCTCTAAGACTGGGCTGCAAAGATGGCATCAACTAACCTAGTTTGATGACTCACGCGCAAGTCTCCTTGGCCAACCAATAAAGTGACACGCGAGTTTGGGGTTTCGAGGCACATTAAGGTGATCGGTTCACCTAGTGTGAATTTGTAAATATCATGGGCCTCATATTAAATCTTACCATTGCATCTATTAAAAAAATACACACTACCTTTTTACTTATAAATACCCACCATTTCACAATTTTTAAACAAAAGCCATCATTTCTTAACTTCATCATTTCAAACAACAAATATCTCATTCCTTTTATTTTTAAAATGAATTCGAGAATTCGATATGATTATGTTTACCGATTCAGAAGAAGAACAAGAAATTGAAACTCGGAACATGAATTCTATTGCAAGAGCGGTGTCGTTTATTAAAAATAGACGAAAACCAAAATTAATAAAACGCATTAAGCGAGACCATTATGGTGCGCATGAGCGTTTAGTCGAAGCTTATTTTTCTGAGAACCTGATAAGGTTTTAAAATGTACCTTTTTAGGGGTCTTTTAAGCCCTTATTTGATCACTTTTGTATCCGTTATTACTTAATATCGTTCCTTTTCACTTTTTAGGTATCTTGAAGGCAAAATGCTGGAATGACACTTATTCGGACGAAAAGACGCGAATATCTGAAGAAAATGGCCAAAGTCAAGAATCGAGACACTCAGTTCTTTGAACCGAAGGGACGGCATTAGGAACTGGCAAGTGACGGCGCGGGTTCTATTAGAGACGCCGTCGGACAAATTTTGTGACGACTCAAGAGCCAAATTGCTCATTTACAAGTGACGGCTTCGGTGTTTTAAAAGAGAGGCGTTGATAACGCTATCTGCGTCGTTCGGGGTCAAAGGAACTTCCTTTTAAATCGAAAGTTTTCAACACCTAGGCGGTGAACCTAATCGTTGTAGTGTAGTATTAGGGTAAGCCACGGAATTGATATCGTTCTCAGGGGAATTGATATCGTTCTCTAGGAATCGATATCAATTCTCGTGGCTTACCCTAATACTACACTACAACGATTAGGTTCATCGCCTAGGTGTTGAAAAACTTGCTCGACGAAAAGGAAGTTCCTTTGACCCGAATGACGATGTAGCGCTATCAAGTTTTTGACGCCGCTGTCGGGAATAGAATAGCTAGTTAGAGTCCACCTCGTTTAGGTTTCCTTGCTTGATTCCTATCAAGTAAGCTTTTTCCCAATTTTAGCTTCCTCGTAGTCTATCCCCTTCTTCGTGACCTTTGTTCGTAATCCTATCACTTTTCATCATGGAAGGTGATAATCCGCCAAACAACACTTTACCACCAAACAAGTACCCACCGCTTGATCCGACCTTTGCCAACCAACTCGAGCTCAGATTGTTAGTGAAATTGGAGAGCTTAGGAAACTAAATAGGATAATTGAAAATCGCTGAGGAAGCCCTTAAGGAATCTACTACTTTAGATAGTGATTCGACCTCAAGTGATTCGGATGATGACCTAGAAGATGGAGATTATAAGGCATTAGAAATTATGGATGATAGTAAGGAGGAGGAAGAACTTAGGGAGTATTTCGACTCATACCCTAAAGGGAAGGAAACCGCCTATCACTATAACATAGTTAACTTCCGATACCACCTTCGAGCCTCGATAAGAAGGGTAACCTACAAACATCAAGATACCGTGTATGATTGGATACTTATATAGGGATCACACCTACATTGACTATAAGGCACCCATGAATATAATGTCTAGGCTCTATTACAATTAGATCATGAGCAAAAGCTAGAACCTATGAGGACCCTTCGCCTAGGAAAGCAAGTAACTATGTTGGGAGGGTTAAAGGATTGCATATCTTCATAGGTAACTTCACATATAGGTGTGATTTCATGATCTTGGAAAATGTTAAGGGCATCATTGATAGGTTTTTAGGGGATGTAATACTTGGGAGACCATTTATAGAGGAGTCTAAGATGGTTTATGATCGAGAGGAAGGAATAGTTGAGTTCTCAAATGGAGCCGAGAGTGTTAAATATATAATGCCCCACAAAAATAAGAAGTTTGAGGGTATTGATAATTTAGATGTGGACAACATTCGGCATTTGAAGTAGGCGGAAGAACAAGGTTTACTACATCGCTTGTCTTGAGTTAGGCCTCGAATATATTCGTGCTAAGAGAAGGGTTAAGGAGATCGAATGGGCCTCTAAGATTAGGACAACGTAGGGCACAACTTCGAGTCTAGCTACAAGACTCATAAATAAAGAAAAGCGCCGTGGGAGGCAACCCATGCTTAATTGTTTGCTTGTTTGTGTCGTATATCTTTTATTGATTGTTTATTCTCATGTTTAAATTTGTAAAAATGCTTTATTGTGTCTTTAACCTCGTCTTAATTACATATAAAGGTATTTTACATAAAGGATAAGTGTAGGGAGGATTACACACGTTTTCAAAAGAAACGTAAATATGAGAATTACAATTAAATAAAAGATATACATGTGTGTTTGTTCAAGTCAAATGTTTGTATCGAGTCATAATGGATGTTTTGTAGGAAATTTTTTCCGATTCTAAAGATGTAAATTTTCTAGAATTTTTCCGAAAATCGAGACCGGTTTACGTCAGATAACTGACGGCCAAGAAGGAGCGAAACAACTCGATCACTTTTCTCGTTTTTCGAGCTACTTATAAATTTTGGAATTTTCGGTCTTAATTTTCCGGAAAATCAGAAACATCCATTCCACAAGCATTATATCCTAGTTTAGTAGAGTCCTATATATATGTAAGATCTTGGTTTATCACAAGTTAGGTGTAAAGAGATAAGGTTTAGGGAGAGAAAGTGGGAGAGGATGGGAACTTTAGAGAGACAAAGAAAATGTATTATGAAAGCCCAACCCTTTGCCTTGGAGGGCAAAGGGTATTTATAGGGTACAACCTTAGACGCCTCTAATAGGTCATGGATCGTGCATACGGTGGGTAAAGACCCGTCCGTCCTCCACGGTGTTACAAAGTATACTAAACACTATCATAGACTTACTACGACTACGAGCTTTCTAACGAGTATATATACTTGAGGTGACCGACACTTTAAGTACTGGATTTAGTAAATCCCAACAATCTCCCCTAAGGAGGTCACCTCAACTTACAATGATTACAAACCGATAAAACATTTCGTTGTTCTTGGTTTCTTTGATTAAGCACTTTTGTTCTTTAGCTCGTAGTCTTTAATTCATCATGTTCTCGCATGTTTTGTTGAATTAATGGAGGTCTTAAACCGATCCACGTGATGTTTGAGTATTTGAACCAACTTTGAGATTATCAAGAAACTATAAATCTCGACTCTTTCCATTGTGGTGTTGGTAGTATGTGATGTTGTGACTTTAGGACCGACATGCTCACATTTCGGATCATGATAACTTCTTATCGAGTAGCGGAAGCTTTAATGATTCATGATATTGGCGCAGCAGTAGCGTAAGCATGGAGTGAAAATATCGAGTCATTGATGCACTAATCATGATTTCTTTTGAGATGAATGTGTTAAGTGAGCATGCGGCTATGGATTGACCGCTTCATTCTCGATCACCGCAAACGCTAGGGCGCACCGCATACAACAGATTAGCAATAAAGTGCACGAAAGTGTCTTTGATCACTTTCGTTGAATTGAGGTACACGCCCACGGTTCCCGTTGATCAAGACAAGTACCGCCTGTGATCGTATAATTCAAGAATTTCCTTGACAGGTTTCGCAATGCTCTAGTCGTTCTCAAACCGAACGCCTCAAAGAGGACAACACGGAGTGAGTGAACCAATGAATAGAAATTCACCGATTGATGAAAAGAGATTTGAAAACAATCGTGTATCGCACAATAGAAATTGTTTTGCAATACAACGAAGGTTTTAATGAAAATCAATTATCAATCATAAACACCTTTTGATTTGAAATATTCATACACGGTCAAGTGCTAAGGAAAAGAGTTTTTAAGCACAAAGACCGGTTTTCAAAGGTATCCGTTAATCCATAACTCGAACAAGGATTGATTCAAAAGATTGAATCGCTCCATTATTTATGTTCGCTTGTCACATGGTTGATCTATTGAATAGATCTCACATGCCACCTACCGGGAGCTTGTTTGATGTTGGCTCCGTAAGGCTTTCCAACTTCATTGTGAATATGTTTGCATATCACTCGGATGTTCCGCAATACCACAAGGATAATGCGTGGGACTCAAGATATAATCTCCATTTCCACATTGTGTGAAATGAGAGTCTTCATTGAAAGTGTCCTAATGAGATTTATTGATGATCTCGTGGTTCTAGACTCAATTTGTGCATATTTGGATCCCAGATCGGAGACTAGGGAGAGGTCTCTTCTTCAATATCAACAATCTCTAAGAGAAAGTCGATAGATAATGTCGGTTCCCGTGAGAATGAAACAAGTCCTTTTAAGAGGAACTTGAGTGGTTTGGGAAGTTGAAGTGCAAGCGTCCACCGGGTCCATGACGCCTTGTCTTCAATACCGATGTTACCTTGGTAACCACCAAGAGCAAATGAATTGAACCCGGTTTCGCCCTAAGGTTGAATAATTGAGGGCTATTTGTTTTCACCCTTTCTCATTCAATTCTTTTTCATTCTTCAACCCTTCAAGCTTACCGAGACATCATAGCTAGAACCTTGTTGGGTTTATTCCAAGACTAGCTCGGTTTCATCCGCACTCTTCCCATATCTCAATTTTTCTCCTTTTATCATCATACCTAAGGACTTCTACACTAACTAGTGGATTGTCCTCGGTAGATCCCTCCGGCTCGGCGGATCATGGGAACAAATACCTAACCTTATCATCCTTATATCACCATACATAAAGTAAAGTTGGTCGGTCTATTTGGTATTGTTCATCCGCCATTGGAACCAATTGAAAACCATTTGAAAATCAATCCGATACTTAAGATATATTATCAAAGCATTTTGTACCGAATTGTTTTGATATTTTTAGAACAAGAGCTCCCCTCAACATGTGCTTCATATATTTGAAATCGTTTTGCACATGGAGGCAAGAGAAAGAATTAACTTTGATTACCAATTTCTAAAGATATCAACATCACTTCCCGATCAAAACAAGTAGATAAAGCATATAAGGGAAGGATGAGGTTTTCATAAACTTGCTCCCCTCAATATGTGCCTTGAGGTTTGAAAGAGTTTTGCACATACAAGAGGAAACCGCACATAGAGACAATACAATCACGTTTCAATAATTTAGGTTTAAGATAGATGCTCCCCTCAACATGTGCATGGAAAATTTGAAATCATTTGGCACATGCGGAAGGAGAGCTTGTACATCCTTATAAAACCATTTACCGAATTATCGATTAAATCCAATTTAAATCACAAATTCTCCCCGATCACAATTATCAAATCATTTGAGATTTGTGATCTCAGAGATTTAAATTGATTTTGAAAGCTTTTAAGGAGAATTGTGACTTGATTATGAAAACGTTTTAACTCGATAAGGATCGGATTTAGAGACTTTAAACTCCATTGATTAAACATGCATGAATATCTTTTGAAAACAGTTGTATGACAAATAACCTTTGATTTAATTGAAATCATTCTCCCCTCAATCAATGACATAAGTTGTTGATTGAGAGATAGATATTTTGACAAACTTTTAGGTCCGGATGATTTTCAAAATAGAGTCCGAGTTATTTTTCAAACCAACTAGTTTTCATTAGATATTAAGATAAATGTTTATAGAATCGAGCATGAGATTTGAAAACATGATAAAGCATGGCTCGTTCTTTCTTTGAAAAGCGGTTACCGTCTCGAAATGACACTAGACCAACATTTTTCTCCATCTTTTTTTTTTTTTTTTTTTTTTAAATTCGAACTTCATCTAGAGACCCGTGCCATTCTTTGAGTGACAACTCAAAGTCCGTAGATGTTATCGAACCGACAAGAAAAACATGATAAATAAACAATATTTTTGAAGATTTTCAAGATTTTCTGATTTTTATGGATTTTGAAAAGGTTTATATTTTTCTATTTGTGTTTTGTTGGTTTTGTATTTTTGTATTTGGTTTTTGAAAAGATATATACAAAGAATAGATAGAGTCGAACACCTTTACTCCTCGACGTCTTCCTGAAGACGTTTGAGCGTTTCTGGTTGAAGGCTCTTTAAGCCTAGTCGTGGAAGAATAAACTCAAAGCGTTCACGAGAAAGAGCTTTGGTGAAGATGTCTGCTAGTTGATATTCAGTCCTTACGAAGTATAGTTCAACCACACCGTTTTCAACTTGTTCTCTGATGAAATGATGTCGAATGTCGATGTGCTTTGCTCTAGAGTGTTGAACATTGTTGCAGCAGAGAGCAATGGCACTTTTGTTATCACAATACATAGGAACTTTGTTGAATACAAAGCCATAGTCGATAATGGGATCTCATCCATAAGATTTGAGCACAACAAGATGACATGGCTATGTATTCACCTCCTCAGAGGATATGGAAGTGCTCATTTGTTTCTTTGAAGACCACCACGAGCTTGTCACCTAAAAATTGAGCACCACCAAGTACTTGACGAGTGTCTTGACATCCCGCATGGTCAAGATCTCTGATAGGTCGTTAGAGACATACCGAGTCCTTCTGATACCAAAGTCCCATGTTAATGGTTCCTTGGAGATACCGAAGACCCGCTTAACCGCTTCAAGGTGCTTTTGGTAGGCTTAGCTCGGTATCTAGCACACATGCATACAATGAACAAAATGTCTCGGTTCATCGGTCGTGAGGTACATCGGATCCAATCATACTACGATATTTTGTTTGATCTACTATTATCCCCGAGTGGTCCTCATCCGCTTTTGTACGCCCACCATAGGAGTGTCAACAGGTCACTAGAGGTAAATCCAAATTTCTTTAAGATTTCATTAGCGTATTTAGATTGATTTATAAAATGCCTCCGGACTTTGTGAAATTTGTAATCCCAAGAAAATGACATTTGTCCCATCATTGACATTTGAAATTTGGAGCCCATCTCCATAGAAAACGATCACATTCATTAGGGTCACGAGGCAAAATAATATCATCAACGTAAATTTGAACGTGAATTAAATGTTTGCTCGACTTTCGGTGAACAATGTTGGATCAATCGCTCCTTTGTTGAATCCGGTGGATAGAAGAAACTTTGATAGCGTATCATACCATGCCCTTGGAGCTTGCTTCAAACCGTAAAGGGCCTTTTTCAAGCGATAGACATGAGTAGGATGCTCGATTCACAAAACCTTCCGTTGGTCGACGATACGACTTCTTTAAGATCTCCGCTGAGAAAAGCCGCCTTTACATCCATCCGATAGACAATCATATTCTTACTTGCAAGATTAGCCGTGAAGATTCTCGATTGCTTCGATGCGTGCAACAGAGCAAAAGATTCCTCAAAGTCGATACCTTCTTCTTGACGATAACCTTTAGCAACTAACCGTGCCTTATTTTTCGTAACATCACCGTGCTCATCAAGCTTCACTTTGAAGATCCACTTGAGAGCAATGATCATTGCACAACTGAACCGGTACTAATTCCCATACATCTAGACGATCGAACTCATGAATTTCTTCTTGCATTGCATTAAACCACCGTCCTCGTACATTGCGCTTTAACATCTTTTGGTTCGATCTTGAGAGTACCGAGTTGAAGAAGCACCATAAGGCATCGTGAGCTAATTGTTTTCGAGTTGATACGAACGAGAAGGATTCCCAATGATGTTATCCAATGGATGGTCATGTGTCCATTTTCTAAGGTGTTCGTGTGGTTGTTGTTGAAGGACCGATGTAGCAGAGTTTATATCCCCGATGAAGATGGTTCTGTGTTGGTTCAGGGCAAAGATGTTTTCAAATGGAGCATCTTCTGGAGTAGCAAAGGGATTAACTTCATCATTGGTGCCGTAAACAATTCCATGATGTACATTCGATGATTGATGATTTGTTGATGAGACGAGTGATCGCAGCAGCGCTTCTTGGCTTAATGACATTGAAACCGAGGGGTTGACTTCATTGACGGGATAAGAGCACCTTGTTGTTGGAATTGATAGATCATTGGCACTTGGACTCATAAAGTTCATCAAACATTGGATCAAATAATTTCTTCAAATCATCTTCGATGGAGGTACATATGGAGTCATTGGAGAGGAATTTGTACAAGGATGAACCAATGGGACTGTTTTGAAGTGCGGGTCTAGAATCGGATTGTCCAGAGCCATTTGACCGGTCACCATCGAACGTAACGTGAATTGTTTCCATGATATTTCGGGTTCTCTTGTTGTAGATTCAGAACCCTTCTTGTTTGGTGCATAACCAACAAAAACTCCAATATCTCGCCTTTGCTCTTAATTTTCCTAAGTCTTGACCGTCATTCGTTGGATAGCACAAGGCACCAAACACACGAAGGTAGGAGAGATCAGTTTTCGCTTATGAACTAGTTCATATGGAGTTTTTCCATGAGAGGTGTGTATAAGGGAACGATTTTGGGTGTAGCAAGCAAAGTGGCAATGGCTTCACCCATAGAAACATTGGAACCTTTGAATAAATTAGCATTGTTCTTGCGGCTTCCACAAGAGTTCGATTTCGCCTTTCAACTACACCGCTCGTTGAGGAGTTCGTGGAACACTTCTTTGATGACCGATTCCAATACTTTCATAAAATTGAATTAAGTCTTTGTTAACAAACTCGTGCCATTGTCGGCTCGAACAATTCTAACCGTGTTGTTGAGTCGAACTGAAGTTGTTTGATGAGTTTGATGATGACATCCGGAGTTTCATCCTTTGTCCTCAAAAACTTAACCCAAGTAAATCGAGAGTAGTCATCAACAACTACTAGAATATATTTCTTCCCATTTATCGCTTGCACTCTCATTGGTCCGCATGCATCCATATGAAGGGTATGAAGAACTTCCATTATCGAGTTTGTGGGTTTTGGTTTGTGGGCATATTTCGTGCTTTTTCCCAATTGGCAAGTCGAACAAAGGTGATCTTTTCATATTTTAACTAGGTAAGCCTCGACAAGATCCTTTCTCGCAAGGTTATTAATGGTGCCAAGTTCAAGTGATTGAGACGACGATGCCATAACCATGACTTTGTTTTCAAGCCTTTGACAACAAGCGATTGGAGAGGACTTCATCATGTCTTCGATAGAGATGGTGTATAGGTTTGAACCACGAGTTCCTCTTAACAATTCCACACCATCAAGTTCTCTAACGAAACAAGTATGTTTTCTAAAAGCCACTTCAAGATCGGAATCACGTAATTGACCAACAGAGAACAAGTTATGACCAAGACCTTCCACATAGTATACCCGGAAATTACACTATCTCCAACCACATAATCTCCATAACCCATAATAGCTCCAAAATGGTCGCTTCCGAATCTAATCGTCTCCGATGAATTTACTCACGAAGTTCATGAGCCGCGACCGGTCTCCAAATATATGCTTGGAACAACCGAGTCCGTGTACCACGTAATCGATTTGAACGATCCGCAGCTGAACACGCATAAGAATGGATAATCGGATAATTGGGATCCCCATGAAAGAATGGGTTCCATTTGGTTAGTAATGATGATTGGGACACCCACATCGAAATATAAGCAATGGAATCATTAGGAATAGATGCAAGATCGGTGTCTCAGATTTGACCTATTCAAAGTATGTTCACTTTTAAGGAAATAGTTCTACCAAGAGGCATCCATTTTCTAGAGGGCATTGTCTCGATTAACCTTATGGCCAATGTGTATCCATTGATAACCTATCTTACTAAAAGTTCTTCTGTGGGCTTCCACTGCTTTCTAACTTTCTTTAGCCTTTGCCTTTTGCCTTCTTAGCATGATATTTTGCTTTAACAATGTTAATCGGAGATTTGATGCTTTAGACAAAACATTCACACCACATTCATGATTAGTAATGTAATTCAAGGAGACATCATTACAAGGTTTGCAAATAGTATCGTAATTCAATTAATTACAAGACGCCTATGGCAAATACTAGAATCAACACGATTCGCTTTATTCGCTCAAACTTAAAGTTCCTAGGTTGGTCTTCTACTCTCTTCCAATGCACATTCTTAGCTCATGAGGTCCTATCATTCCTTGTATTGTCTTGAGACTTTGACCCGCTCGCTTTAATGTCACCGATTACTCTGTAGAGGAATGGGAACATTAGTTGGTTTTGCTACTCTTTGCATCTCCTGCTTAGATGTGTGGGATCGAATTACATGCGCAACTAAGGTTCACTTTCTTAACACTGAAGCTCGGATTTGTACTAGGTTCACACAAGAGTTCGCTTAACTTTAACAGATTTGGAATCAACTACTGAGGGTATACTACAGCTCACATTCAAAACATCGGGCATCGAATGGATATCATACTTGGCACTAGGCATAGAACACGGAATCAAAGGATTAACTCTCTCACCTAAGGACTTAGGGCATATTGTGATTAAGCATTCTAGAATTTCTTGAGATCGTTTGGCATATAAGCATGCATGCCCAATTGCATTGTCAAGTGGTTTCTCTACCTTATCCTCTTCAACAATCTCACGGAGACATTCTAGACAATCCTTAAGGGATGAGAAATATGTTTGAATAGCAAGTTTGTTATTCCGAGATGAGGGGACATATTTCACATGACAAAGCATATTTATTACAAGAGTGAACCTTTGATACACCATTCTCCCCATTGGTCATTGGCATTTTCCCTTTTACCTGGCTCTTCAGATTCTCAATTTCCTTTTGCAATGAAGCTATTTGTTCGTTATTTTTGTTACGAGTGACTTTTATTGACTCAAATAACTCATTGAAATGACGTTTAACCTTTTCATTTTCTTCTAGAAAACTCTCATTTTCCTTTTGTAAAGCATTAACCAAGTTTTGAAGATGAAAATTTTGAGAGTTCCGAGAATCTAAAGGAGGAGGCATTCGGGAGCCAGTCACATTGTTCATTTCACCCTTTAATTGAGAGATTTGGGCTTTCAACTTTCTGATCGTGTTACAATGAGCTTGAATCTGTTCATCACGTTTGTTAATTTGAAAATCGCATCAAACTCGAGCATCCGAGGATGTCTTGATATTTGAAGTTTTGACATTTTCTTTAAGATGTTGATATTTTAGTTGTAAATTAAAATGCTCAACCTCTAGTTTAGAAAAATGTTTAACCAAATTGTCGTGATCATCCAGTTCAATTTTCTCATTTAGTTTAGAATTAGTTTTTCAAGCTCAATGACACGATCATGGGAGACTTTCGAGCAAATGATAATTCATGAAATTGAGAAGCATTAATGGAACAATTTGTAGCAAAGTAAAACACATCTTGAGCAATACATTCGTAAATAAGATTCTCATTCAAGGTATGCAAGTTCTTCCTCTCAATCTCATTATATTTTAGTTCTCGCTCATAGTCACTAACCTCAACAATCATCGCATCAAATTCCTTTTCCATTTCTTTAATATCGAATTAATTCCAATTTTAAGACTCTCAAATTGACCTTTAATTGTTTGAAGAAAGGCATGACCTCGGTTAAATAACATTCTTTGGTTTGCTCAAAGCCCCTTTCCCCCGCTTATCCCTCGTAGGTGTGATTCTCTTACACGTTTTCTCAAAATCAACAAACAAATGATAAACAACATATAGGTGATTAAGGTCCCGCTATTAGTGGCAATAGATCTAGGAACTAGGTTCATTGGTGTATTAGGAGGATACACCGTTGCTTTTGGCAATTTCCTAAGGGAGGGTTAGAAACAACAAGATTCTCTCGCTTTTGCTTATCTAAATCCATTTTCCGAACACTTGTTCGGGAGTTAGAAGTGTCTCGAGTCTTAAACTTGTTTAAGGAGATCCAGCTTTTCCTTAGTGTAATCATGAGGTTTGATCGTTATGTTATTCTTTTACACTCGTGATTTTCTAGCTTCTTGTTCATTTTCTCCCTAGTGACTTCATCTCGATTTCTTATCTTCCTCAAGGCACTCAACGCAACTAGGTTTCCGCTAGGCTTAAGGATTTCATTACCATCATAAAGTACCTTATGAGCAGCTCTAGCCTTTTAATAACCTCTCGACTTGGTTCCTCAACAAGGGGAACGCTATGCTTATCGCTAAGACTCTATGCTTAGTGATCATGTGAGCAATCAATGGTATTCCTTGTACGCATAACTTATTCTCAAGTTTGTTTTTCAAAGTTTTTAGATTGGAAAATCATTCAAAAGTTTTGATTCCTTAGCATTGAATTCTTGCTTAAGCATTTTCACATTTTCTTGAAGTTCTTGTTTTTGCTTAGCGCTTTAGAAAGCTTTTCTTGTAAGGAGTTTAACTCTTGTTTTAATACTTCTTCTCTAAAATTACTTTTTCTAATAATTGTACGCATTTGGTTATCCATATCCCGCTCACGGGTAGTTAACTCAAACTTAGCACGTTGTTCATAAATAGCAACTTGTTCCTTATAGGTATTGAGCTCAATGGTCAAGGAATCATCAGCACAAATGCGGTGTATTCATCGTGCATGCATTCATTGTTAATTGCGTAAGATTCATCACTAGGTACAACAAGATCGTTATCTTGTTTCACATATTGTTCATATGGGATAACATTGTTATTTCCCATATTTTCAATATCCGACTCAATGACTTCAGAGATTGTACTTCATGGTGAATCTTTGCTCATCAACCACATCATATAGTTTGAGTACCTCTTTAATGATGGATTCCTTGGATGGATCGGCTTGTTGAGATGAAGAGGTCATTGGAGAGATATTAGCCATGAAGATAGTTTGTGCACATGGTTCATCATCAACGTCCGAGTCAAATGCATCACACCGCAACTTGAAAGGCGTTGGGATTGTTTCGAGCAAGATGCATCGTTGTTCGTCCACATCTCCATCATATGTTCTAGCATTCCCATCACCAAGAACAACAGCTCCTCTTCATTCAACATTACACCATTATCTTGTGCTTGAACCAACAACATCTTGTCCTCAAGTATTCGCGCTTTGAGGGCGTTTTGGTTGAGTATAGTTCCTAGCAATGTGCCCTTCTCCACCACAGCTTGTAGCACTTGATTGGCTTTGCTTGACCCCGGTTTCCATTCCTTCCCAATTTCGATTTGCAAGATAGCCTCTACCACTCCACCTCTTCCTTGTTCGATCGCTTTCTTGAACTGGTTGTACTCAGAACCTTTCCATCTCGACCAAAGCATGGTTGTGTAGATTGGATGCGCCCGATTTCATTGTTAGTGTGAAGTCTGTTGGTATGTGGAGAGAAGGTTAAGTTTTGTTTAACCATAAGAGCCAATTTATTGATAAAGTGTTCCATGACTGCATTGGCATCAGGTTGCTTATATCCCGAATCAGGAACGGGGTTGTGATTATCATTTCCAGTGGGTGTGACTTGTGATGCTTTGGTGAAGAATGCAGTTGTATCATTTGATGAGCTTGTTTCTCCTGGTTGAGATTTGAACTGTTCAAGAATCCTTTTTTCAAACATAGCATGTTTCTCATTCTGAAGAAGGAAGGCATACAATTGCTCATAGTTGGTGTTCTTAAGTCCTTTGGTAAGCTTCACGTATGACAAACTTGTGCCATTCGGGATTCATGTTGTTTACGAATTTTGAGTTCAAATGAATGTTTGGCATAGTCATCTTGATATTCCTCATATCATTCACCACTTGTGGAATCTCACGTAATATTCATAGACACTTTCTTCGTGTTTCATCTTAAAGTGCTCGAATTCATCATACATCCGTGATTCTCTATCTTCTATAGTCAATTCGTAACCCGAGAGAAGCATCTTGACATTATCCCAAACCGCCTTGGCTTCGTGTTGTGATTGATCAACTTGTAGATATCTTTTGAAGACCCTCAAGTATGATGTTAGAAGCCCCGATGTCAAGATCAAATCTCTTTTCTCCTTATCACTCACTCATCATATGTCTTTGGTCCGTCTAATCCAAAGATCATTGTACCATCCGCCGCAGATCAATTAAGTCTCTTGTGGTCTCAACCCGATAAGGTCCTTCATCAATTGACTTAAGGATGTTAACCCCATTCTCCTTTCCTAAGCAAGACAACCCGATTCTTTGTGACCAAGACTCATAGTCGGTTCTATCAAGCATGGGAGGATTTAGTATCGATCCCGCACTTGCACATCATCAAGAACGGAAGACATGTTTAAATTCTACGGATTTTACAAATCTTTGACTTAACCGGAAATAGATTCTTTCACGGATTTTACAAAATCAAGAGAGAAACCGTAAAACTTATACACTTATGCGTAGACAACAACTTTACGCGTAGCAGCTTAGGCGTAACAACAAACTTACGCGTAGACACAAGCTTACGCGTAGACAGAGCTTACGCGTAGTCTAGAGATTACGCGTAGAGTTTTAGGGTAAAAGGCTTAAGTTTATGCGTAAACCAAAGCTTAGGCGTAAGAACCTTATGCGTAAGTTTCCCTTAGGCGTAAGACAGGCTTATGCGTAAGAGAAGGCTTATGCGTAAGAATTTTTACGCGTAAGTTTTATGCTTATGCGTAAAATTAGGGTTTTACCCACAAAAATCTCTTACACTTCACAGTGCACGAGATATCCAAAGTCGAAGTGTTTTTCAGGCTTATCCAAGCAAGAAGAACACTGAGTAACCACCGTAAATGAAGATCTCGTGAAAACACTTTACGCGTAGGATTCAAATTTTACGCAGAGAACTAGGGTTTTCATATGCGTAGGAAGTACGGATTTTGCCAAACACGCTTTTATGATCAAAACCGCTTAGTAAACCAGATTATAATGATGATACAACCTTAAAACATCAAAACAACAAAGCTTGAGGATCAAAACCACGAATCTCTCTTACGCGTAAGTCCGCATACACACGTATCCAAACACTCTTAAAACCAAGAAAACTTGTAAAGTTTGAACCTTTTGCAAGAAACCGAAATTTAAGCACTCAATAAACCTTAACCCACAAGAATCTTGGATTAAAAAGTGTAAATTTTAAAGCTTTAAAGGTACAAAACTCAGATACGAGACCACATAACCACCACTTTACGCGTAGAAAAACCAAACCTTATCCCAAAATAACAATCAAACCAAGAACATGAGAGATGGATGATCAAACCATGGCTCTTGATACCATTTGTAGGATCTTGGTTTATCACAAGTTAGGTGTAAAGAGATAAGGTTTAGAGAGAAAGTGGGAGAGGATGGGAACTTTAGAGAGACAAAGAAAATGTATTATGAAAGCCCAACCCTTTGCCTTGGAGGCAAAGGGTATTTATAGGGTACAAGCTTAGACACCTAGACTACTACAAGGTCGTGGATCTTGAGGTGACCGACACAATGGGTAAAGACCCGTCCATTAGTCTCCACGGTGTTACAAAGTAAACTAAATACTATTCCACCGAATTACTATTTGTAGGACTACGAGCTTAACGAGTATATACATACTTGAGGTGACCGACACTTTAAGTAAGAATTAGGATTTACTAAATCCACAACAACTCATCTTTAGTACACGATACCCTAGTTAACCCCTCGAGCCTATCCTTTTCGCGGTTCTCGTGATGTTTCGTTTTCCGAATATCAATGAAGAGCATTGTTTAGAATCCACCCCAAATGTACACCTAAATCGCCTTAGCCTACCTTGTATGCACTCACTTTTAGTGCATTATTGTTATCACACTTAACCCTTAGTTCAATTATCTTGTTGCTTGCATAAGTTGCTAAGTCGAGTCATATCCTTTGTACACAGTTTTGGGATGATTGAGATTCACGGGTAAAGTTAAATTTTATGGAATGACGGGAAGGGAACGTTAAATTCAAATTCCCTTTATTTGCGTAATAATGTGCTCCAAGTGTTTTGATCCTTTCAATTCGGGTCAAATTAGTGTTAGAGTAATAAAAACTCAAGTGTAGGGATGTGCCTATAAATCCCTATCATTTTGATATTATTGAAGAGGATGGTAGAGTAAAAGTATGTGAAAAAAAAATCGAAAAAAAAATAGAAAAATGAGAAAAAGAAAAAAAATAGAGTGTTGAAAAAAAAAACGGGCTACCATCCTATATCTATCATTAATTTATGTTTGTTTGTTTCAGTTATCTAGAGTTTAGAGTGTCGAGTCTTGGCTTAGAATGCCATTCTTCGCATGCTTGTAACATAAAGATTTTTGACTTGCCACCACTAAATAGCCTATCCCACCAAACCCTTTGTTTCCTACCGTAAGCCTATCATTACAACCCTTTAAAGACCTCTTGGATAGTCTTTCCTAGGTGCTTACGCCAAAGCGATGGAGGTTTGATCTAGTCTCAAGCCTATGGTAATCTATGTACTAGGACCGGTTAGTGAGTGTTTATCCTCCATTTCCAACTTGTTATAATTCATATACACCCGAGAGATGCGAGTATCCAAACACCCCATGTGAGGTGCTAGTATGTAATTTCCGTGCTTGTTATGACTTTCATGGGCTTATATGTGTTGTGAATCGTTCTAAACTAATGCTTCATGACCCCTAACTTATAAATTGATTGGCTAAAAGCACATTTGCTTGAGGACAAGCAAATACCAATTGTAGGATATTTGATAAGGTTTTAAATGTACCTTTTGAGGGTCGTTTAAGCCCTTATTTGATCACTTTTGTATCCGTTATTACTTAATATCGTTCCTTTTCACTTTTTAGGTATCTTGAAGGCAAAATGTTGGAATGACACTTATTCGGACGAAAAGGCGCGAATATACGAAGAAAATGGCCAAAGTCAAGAATCGAGACACTCAGTCTTTGGAAGTGAAGGGACGGCGTCAGAACTACAAGTGACGGCGCCAGTTCTATTAGAGACGTCGTCGGACAAATTTTGTGACGACTCAAGAGCCAAATTGCTCATTTACAAGTGACGGCTTCAGTTTTAAAAGAGTAGGCGTCGCAACTCGACGGCCTAGATTTGATCCAGACGACGCCGAAACTAAGAGGACAGTCGGAAGCATAAGGTGACGCCGTCGCAAGACTAATGTGGCCAAGACGAAACCCTAATAACGGCGACACGACGACGCCACAAATTAAAGGTGACGCCGCCGCATGTGTAATCTTATATATAGTATCCGAATTTTTAGTTTTCGATGTGTAGTCTTTGGAGTAAAACCTAAACCGAACCAAGGCTGTCTTGTACAAGATTTTAGGGTTCCATACCCTATCTTACATCAAGATAAGTGTTTTACTTCATTAATATAATTATGTCTTCCTTGATTGTGTGTATGCTTGCATGTTTCCATGTCCGCTAATTTACTTGTGTGTTTGATTAGGTAATATGAAACTTAGTTATTGAATATTGATTGGTTGTCTCTTATCTTAATTGTGATTGACCTAGTATTGCGATAGGTCATTCGTTGTGTTTGTAATGCTTGATTAATCTTTGATGAACCTTAGTTTATAATCGCCTAGAGTAATTGTAGACTAGTCATCCAAAGAATACCTTAGAGTTAAAGTTTATAAATCCTAGAGATTTTGTGGTCATTAACCTTTGGTAGCTTCAAAGATTTGGGGATAAACGCATACCCTACGACCTTAGAGAATAAACGCAATTAAGAATAAGGACGTGACAATTCAACCACCGTCAGGAGATAACTAGGGAGTAATAAAGCCTAAGCAAATACATTTTTAAATATCATACGAGCACACAACAATAGACATAGACTACATACACCTTAGTTTAGATAATTAGATAAGTAGAAGTAATCGGTAGAAATACCAACCCCCCAAATCCAAACCCCGAGATTCGCACCTTTCCATTTCCAAAAAAACATAAAAAGATAAAAAAAAAAAAAATAATCTTCCTCAACCCCAACCTTAGTGTAGTAACTTCTCACTAGCATTCCTATTCCCTAGAGAACGATATCAATTCCGTGGCTTACCCTAATACTACACTACAACGATTAGGTTCACTGCTTAAGGTGTTGAAAAACTTGCTCGACGAAAAGGAAGTTCCTTTGACCCCGAACGACGCGTGTAGCGTTATCATAACCCATTGTACGATGAATATAGGTTCCGGAAAAGGTTCCGAATGAGTCGCAATCTTTTCAACTAGATAGTTCGGGAGGTAACTATTCATTTTCCATGTTTTAGTGGTAATATTGTTTGTACCGGAAAAGAAGGCATTTTAGCGTTGATGAAGTGCACCTCCGCAATTCGTCAATTGGCATACGGCGCGGTTCTTGATGCTTTAGGCGAATATTTGTAGATGGGTGTGAAAACTTCTCGTCAATGTCTTGATTATTTTTGTGACTCTGTTATGGAAATTTTTAGTCTAGGGTAGGAAACCCGCTATCACTGATGTCGTAAAGCTTTATCGACATCACGAAGAAACGCACGGGTTTTCGGGGATGATAGAAAGTGATAAGGATTTAAAACATACGTTTTTAGGAGGTCATTTAAGACCTAAATTGACACATTTTATATCCGTTACTACTTAAAATCGTTCATTTTCACATTTTAGGTCTTTTGGAAGCAAAATGCCGGAATGAAGCATATTTGGACGAAAAGGAGCGAAAACATGAAGAAAACGACAAAGTCAAGACTCAAGTTGTTCTTAAAGCCTGACGGCGTCCCATCTCAAAGGGCGACGCCGTCACTTGTTGATGATTTTGATAAAAGACCAAGCGACGGCTCGTGTGATTTTTGGTTTCAAAGCCCTGATGACGTCAGTGTTAATTCTCGAGGGCGCCACCTTTGTTTTACACCAGACGACCAAGGAACAATTCCCAGACGGCGTCACACTCCTCAACTGAATTCGTCCCAACGATGACTTGGCCCAAACGAAACCTTAATGACGGCGACTTGACGGCGTCACCAGCAAAAGGCGACGCCTTCGCACTTGTAAATCTATATATAGAATTCGTATTTTTGTGCATTAAGGAGGTAGAATTTTGGAGAGCAAATCCTAACCTATTTGTAGTCTGACTTGGACAGTATTTTAGGGTTCCAAACCCTTCTTTACATCATAAGATAAGTTTTTTAATCCATATTATCATTATGTCTACCCCGTGTTTAATTGTTTGTGTGTATGCTTGCTTGTTTACCATGAGTAGCTAAATTACTGTTGTGTTTGCTTAGATCTATGAAACCTAGCTGTTAATTATTGTTAGGTTGTCTCTTGTCTTGATTGGTAGGCACTAGAGTAAGGAAAATTGGCTTCTTCTTTAATTGTTGCGAGCTTGAACATCCTAAATATAAAAAGGCTTAAGAGTGCACTTAGGCCATCGTTGTGTTTATTGCGTGAGTTGTAGCTTTAGGATAATAGAGTATTCGTGAGAGATACTACGGTACTGGGCGATCCCGGATAGTCTAGAGGAGAGTTATGATTCATAGAATTGGAGAATTTAGCACCGCCCTATGACCAAACGGAATACAACGCACCAATTAAGATGAGGATGTGACAATTCAACCAACCAGTAATAGATAACTAGGGATTAAGAACATCTAAGTAAACACACTTTTAATCATCATAAGAGCACACTTAAATAAACATAACCTATCTTTACTTTTCAATAGTTTAATTAGTTAGTAGTTTAATTAAGTAGTAGATAAAATCGGTAGAAGTAACGCCCCCCCCTCCTATACCCCGAGATATTTACCTTGATTTCTAAAAAAATATAAAAGACTAAAAAGAATCTCCCTCAACCTTACCTTCTCGTCATACATCTCTTCCTATCATCTCTATTCCCCTAGAGAACGATCAACCCCCTGGGCTTACCCATACTACACTACAACGATTAGGTTCACTGCCTAGAGGGTTGTAAAGCTTGCCCGTAGAAAAGGAAATCTTTTGACCATGAATCCGCTATCAAGTTTTTGGCGCCGCTGCCGGGGAATAGAATAACTTGTTAGATTTCTATCTCGTTTAGGTCTACTCGTTTGATTCCTATCAAGTGAGCTTTTTCTCTTTTTTCGTAGCTTTCTTGTAATCTATCTTTTTCTTTGTGCTTTTGTTCGTAACCTCGTCACCTTTCATCATGGAAGGTGACAACCCACCCAACATCATCCACCACATCAACCACTTCCACTCAATCAACCACCACTCGACCCGACAAGAGGCCGTACTCTTGGTGAATACTCTAGACTGAGCCAACAAGGCTATAGGAACACCATTGAGCTCCTACTTCAATCTTAAACTACGGCCCTGCGATCCGACACCATCCGGTTGGTGCAAAACAGATATGCATTCCATGGACTTTGTTCCGGAGTTCCTAATCATCATCTCAAGGATTTCCTTAAAATCGTTGACTCCATTGACCTTGATGCTACCACACGGGAGACCACGCGCTTGCGTCTCTTCCAATTCTCTCTATGGGACCAAGCTAGTAATTGGCTTGAGGGACTTCGCGCAGGATCCATCTCAAGTTGGGATAATCTCACCACCCGTTTCCTCGCCTAATGTTTCCTACCGGGGAGAACCACCAAGCTAAGGAATGACATCTTGATGTTCCAACAACGTCAAGGCGAAAACCTTTATGAGGCGTGGACTCGATTCAAGGACTTACTCCATAAATTCCCTCATCACGACATTGATCTTTGACTTCAAGTCCAAATATTTTATGATCATGTCAATCTCTCCACTAGGCAAACCATTGACCAAGCGGCCGGTGGTAAGCTTAGTGAAGTTACCGCGGATGAGTCGTGGGGTACAATAGAGGACCTTGCTCTCTATGACAATGAATGTTAGAATGACCCCTGTGAGTTTCCCAAAACCGTAAAGGCAATATCCTTGCCTCCCATTGACTCACAACCTTCCAATCATAGGATGCTCGAACTTGAAGATCAAGTCAAATTCCTAATGAGTTCTTACGAAGCTCCTAAACCATCACGCCAAGTGAACAAAGTTTATTCCTTGTGTGAGTTATGTAGTGGTCCCCACGACACTCGTAATTACACGAGACTCCCCGAACAAGCTTCTGTGGACTACGCATCCTCGCGTACCAACGGAGCGGGAGGAAGATTCCCCACAACACCCGGACCTAGGATTACAACGAAGCCCGAGAGGCATGAAAGGGCAAACCCGAATATTATTGGAGTCAAACCAAATAATTCACCTCTAACGACTCCCCATGGCCCCAACAACACAATTCAAACCCTCATGCCCCTAGTCAACCTAACTTGGAAGGGATGCTGCAAAACTTCGCAACATCTCAAGAAGCCCAAATAGCCAAGCTTTCGGATCGCTTTAATCAACAACAAGTCGAGATGGATAGGAAGATAGATAACCTCTTAAAATCCATTAACAATCATGATAGGAAGACAACCAAAAAGGTTAATGCCATCTCGACTCACTCCTCCGAAAAAGCTTCCCTTGTAAAGATTAAGGACCTAAGCCAGTACTTCGCTCACTCGCAATTAGGCATTGAAACTAGGGACCCGTCTTCATCGAATCACGTTCACCTCGTCAATGTCATCACCCTAGTAAGACCGAATAGGAATAATGATGAAGAGACGGTGCTTGAGGTTAGTGAGACTCCTAAGGATGAAACAACCAATGAAATAGACGAAGTAGGTGATGAATACTTCAACAAGTTTCTTACGGAATAGGAACTTTCATACCACCCACACCTAGTGCGCGACCTTCATCCCTTTTTTACTATGAGATACCCACACATCACCTTTGGAAATCCTGTAAACCTCAGCATACCTTGTTGCATAGAATATCTTTTCGTGGCAAAGGCCTACATCGATCGCAAGTCCCCAGTAAACATCATGACTAGAACGTACCATAATTGGATGATGGAAAAACCTATTCCAAGTAGGCAAGATCCCAACGATCCTAGAATAAGATGTAATTTCCTCGGTAGAGTTAAGGGATTTCCCGTCTATGTAGGAAGCTTCACGTACCTAACAGATTTCGTGATTGTGGAAGATATTAGTACGGTTATAGATCCTAGCTTGTCCCATGTAGTTCTTGGAAAGCCATTCATAGATAGGTCTGGGATGACTTATGATCCATCGTTAGGGATAGTTAGATTCAAGGATGAGACCGATGATGTTGCCTACCAAATGCCGTTTAATATTGAGCAATTCTCATCACTATCCAATAATGAGAAAGAACTTAAGCTATCGGTCTATTATAGGAATGAGGAGGATAGAAGGAGAGGAGTAGATTATGTGATGAGTAAGATATTTGGATTCTATAAAGAATGTGTGAAGCTAGGACCGAAATATAGAACCAATTGGGAGCATGATGATTTCCTAGAAAGATGCACAATATGACATAACTATACTATGGAAAATCCCTATAGAAATCATCATGAGGAAAGAGATGATGGTAATGAAGTCACGTAGGAGCACGACTTCGAGTCTGGCTACAAGACTCATAAACCCATGCTTAATTTTTTGCGTGTTTTGTTTTTCAATTTTGTTTGTGTGTTTATTGTTAGGAATCAGAAATTCCATAAGTAAAAGAGTCGGTCACCCCAAGTATTATCTAGCAAAAGCTAGCTCGCAGACGTGTCTCTATTTATGTTAGTTATTAAATAAGTAGTAGCGTATATTAGTATAGTGCAACACCGTGGAGGAAGGACGGTCTTTACCCATTGTATCCTCGATCCACAGCCGTCGTGGAGGTCGCTTAGTCTCAGAATTATAAATACCCTCTACCTTGCAAGGTAGGGTTGGATGTTCTTTGGTAATCTAATATTCCACAAGTTTCTCTTACTAGAATATCCCACTTTCTCTCTCTCCAAAATCATCTATAAGCTCATTGTGTTAATGTTATGATATGTAAGTGAAATCCAATACTCTACAATTGGTATCAGAGCGCCATGGTTAGATCATATCTTGCACATCTTTGGATTTCTAGTGGTTTTTAGGTGGTTTTTGAGTTTGAAAAAGTTTAGTGGTTTGTGCATCATTTGGTTGATTTCTTGAGTTAAAGCTTGGATTTTGTTAGTACTTTTATGTTTAGAATCATCACAAGTGTTTAGGTTTTCATTTGGTAAGCTTGAATCATCTTGGTTGGGTTGTTTTGGATTGAAAAGTGATGTTTATGGTGTTTTTCTTGCTAGCGACTTGACCTACGGATTTGTTTCTTAGTAGCGACTTGCTTTACAATTTTGTACCGAGTTGCGCTTTTGGAGCTAGCGACTTAGGCCTAGCGATTTGAGACAAGTAGTGGACCTCCACTATGGGTAGCGACTTGGTGTTAGCGACTTGGTCAAGAGCGAGTTGCTATTTAGCGACTTGAATCTTTAGCGACTTGATTAGCTTAATTCTCGCCAAATTTTGCTAGCGACTCAGAGGATTAGCGACTTGTACTTAGCGACTTGGTCTGACGATTTAGCGACTTGGGAATATAGCGATTTAGTTGCTAGCGAGTTGGTTCAAAATCTCTAGCGACTTGGGGTTAGCAATTTGATACTAACATCTTAGATACTTGGTATTTTGCCACTGGATTTCCAATAACTTGGGAGTAATTCAAAATAACACAATGTCACCATCATCGATCCTTTAATCATCAAAGTACTTGCTCTCTATGACACAACACGTAATAGTGAAATGAATGCTTCCACTAATGCTCTACACTTAATGATTCAAGATTGATTAATCAAAACAACTCAAATGACTCACTCTTAATGTTTGCAAATGATGCTAAGAATATGGAATGCACCGGTGAGCCCTTTCAACGTCTCCCTCGACTTCTCAAACCATCATATCTACAACTATGGATCGAACAAGTTGTGCCATCCTTCGTCAGATTTTCCCACCGTGACAAGAACTGTTTTACTTAACTTAGAACGATCGAGGATTCAAATTACCAAAGAAAAGTTCTCAATCGATGATTCTCATGCCGCTCTTCAAACTATCTTCAATCAATTTCACCACTTATCCGGAAGAATATTCCTCGATTTTGATGATATCATGACCGAATATCATTCAAGAAACACACGGAATGGAAATTCATGAGTTCGTAAACTCATTTATTCAACTTATGAGTAATATGGAAACATACATCAAGGAAGTGCGAAAGAGAATAACAAGTCGAATGAATTGAATGAGTGCCAAGAGACACCATGGAGCAATTGTGACAAGTCATGCAATATTCCAGTTGAACGATGAATGACACCGATTGCGTAATCTCGCTTGTAATGAAAAGGATGAAGACAACAACACTGATCTCAAATTCTCAGAGTCAGAAAAGGTATCAATCGATAAGGTACAATTAACTGATCACATAAATTCTCATGAAAAGGTACCCGACTCTTACTCTGAACATATCATCATAAAATCGATCTTGGTTGAGCCTGAATCTAATGCAAATAACATGATTGAAAAAAGGGTATATGATGAGCTTTCAAACAAATTTTCAATTCTTGAAAAGCATTGTATCTCATTGCAAATTGAAATACAACAAAAGAATGAAATGTTTTATGCAAAAAAAACCTTGTACTAATCAGAACTTCCGAATTTCGAGAATTTTTGAAATTAATCGCTTAAAATCCTGATTCGGGACAAAGATTAGACCATTATCAATCGAAATTACTTTTCGTAAGTCCACAAATATGATTGTCATGAGATGAGTGATACACTAGAATCTAGAAATTCGAACTAGCTCTATGTGTGTCCAACCTACTAAGAGAAAATGAGCATTTAAGAAAGAACCTTGAGGAAACAAACTCTAAGTTAGTCAATCAATCTAACCTCTTGATGACCTCAAAGCCCAAATTAGTGATAAGAGCTTCAATATTGTTGCCCTAAAAAATGAGCTTAGGAAGTACATTGGAAATAGGATGAACACTAAGTTTGCAAAACCTTCAACTTTGGGAAAGTCAAATGTTCGTAACCACTCAAACGAACAGCTTATTAAACAACCTAATGCCTTTAGGTCCGAAAGAGTTAAACCATCGAAATCTAAGCTTACCTCCCAAGTTGATAATATATCTGTTTTGTCAAAACCGGTCACTTCATTGACTAGTTCGAGATATGATGAATCTCAAACCTCGGACTTATGTTCAATGCTCTCGGATCAAATGCAATAAGTATAACTAGCTCATGCAAAACATCATTTGACCGATCAATCCCGTAAGAAATACTCTAATCACAAAAGGACAAATAGTCAAAACAAGGTCAGGCACTCATTTAGTTCAACTAACGGTGGTTTCAAATGGATTTCCACCGCGATTTTTAAGTTTACAGGACTTAAACGAACTTACATTCTAGATCATGCCTCAAGTGGATTCCCACAGAAAACTCTTCAAGAATGTCGAACCTAATAGGATCCCCATTAATGATACGCCGTGTTATCTTGTGATGCATCCAAATGTGAGATTAAACATGTCACTAACCCTTCTATGTGCAACTCTACATGTGCTTCCAAAGACAATGTGCTCTCGTCTTTTCGGTACAATGCTAAACTCAATCAGAACATCATGACTTGGTTTCCATCGAAATGAACATGGCTTATTCAGAGCTATAGCATGCCACAACTAATGAACCTATTACTTTGACTCCTATTCATCTTGAATCGAGACTCGCTCCATTATATCTCAGATATAAATTATCTTAAAAAAATGTAAGTAAAATCTTCTAAATTTTTTTCATTTTCATCCATCAAATAAAAGATTTATTCATTTGTCATCGATAACATCTACGATCCTAGAAATATCATTCAATAATGATACGGGATCATAGATGAAGTTCGAACAACTAATATTTCTTAAAAAAAAAAAAAAAAAAAAAAAAATTTAAAAATTAAAAATGGGTTGGTTAATGTCAATCAATGGTCTTTGTTGACATTGATTGAGGGGAGATTTTTGTTGTGTATAAGTTTTTCTTGATTATCCATGCCATCGACTTCATCTTTGGTTATGATGTTTGGTCGGGTTGTAGGTTGTGGTCGTGTCTTGCTTTTGTGACTATCCGGTTATGTTTTGTGACTATCCGGTTATGGTGTTTCTCGGTTGTAGGTTGTGGTCGTATCTTGTTTTTGTGATTATCCTTGTGTACCCATGTATTGAGTGCCTTGCATTAAATGTTTATTTGATTCATGGTTATCATTGTGATTATCTATGCTATCGATAATTATGTTATGGCCATGGATTATTTATGATCACATTACACCATTTAATGACCATGTTTGCAACTTGCTTTTAAAAACACTAGAGACTTAGTCTAAAATCCTTGTTAGCGACTTACCACTTGCCTCTAAACCACGGGGACCGAATGTGTCAAATAGCCAAAATCTCCTCCTATACCCCTAGCGACTTAGCACTTTTTCATATTTCTTAAATAAATTTTTTCTCTTTTCTCTCTCTTCTTCCTTCTCGTCTAAAAATCACTCGACTTAGCAATTTAACAGTGGTATGACTCGAATCTCTCTCTATTTGTTCTCACATACGTGTTTGTGTTGCGTCTCTAACTTGTCCTTTTAACCAGATCTCTTCGAGCTCGTGAATTGTGACTTTTGATTCCCACCTAGGTTCGTTTTATCATGTAATAGTGTTTTGTTGTAATAATGATGTTGCAAGTGTACTAATTGTTTGGTATAACTTATCTTGAGTGGTTGTTAATCAGTTTCCATGTACTGGTGGTGTATGATTGATGGTTTGGGTCGTTTATTTGGTGAGATGATAAGTGTTCTTGGTAGCGAGTTAGCTTAAATGTTCATCGTAGCGAGTTAGCACTCAACTTAGCGACTAAGCTGCTGTGGCGACTTGGTTATATTACTGTTCATGGCGACTTGTCTTACAAGTTAGCGAATTAGTAATGATAGCGACTTAGTAAAAGCAGATTTGTAGCGACTTGGTTATGTTCTTGTTCATGGCGACTTGTCTTTCTGAGTTAGCTAATTAGCAAATATAGCGACTTAGAGAGCTAAACTCATTAGCGACTTGATGTGGTATGCGGTGATGGCGACTTGTCTTTACAAGTTAGCGACATAGTTCACTTTCATGTAGCGAATTAGTCCGGTTTGATGACTTGTCCATTTATGACTTTAGACATGTTTGGTGGATCTTTTGGGTCTAGGGTTATTAAAATGTTTAAAGGTTATTTGCTAAAGTTGATCTCATTCTCACAATACTTGACTCGGGATCTCTGATGCAACTTGTTGAATCAACTTACTCTATGTAATCTGCTATGACATTTTCATTTAGGCAAGCGGTACTTGGTTTCTCTCATGACAACCAAATGTTACTTTTGCATCATACATATTTGTTATAACACTTCTACATTTGTATCTTGACTCATGACATGATCCCTTTGCAATGCACTCTTTAACCTTTTAACTCCTTAACAACTCGTCTCGTGATAACTGTATCAAATGGTGTATTCAATGTTGTCTCACTAATCATTTATTATCTAATTCATTCCCAATCATTACTGTTGATTGTATGTATACTCAGATCATCAATGGCAAGTTCAATCCCTGATAAGAACGTTACCCCTTTGGCATCACCCAAAGTTCTCTCAGACGAAGAAATCCTTCCTAGGAGTCAATGGGCTGATATTGGAAAGAGTAACTGTTACGTGGACCTACAAAAGTTGCAACAAAATCCTATACTCAAAGTGTCTATTGATATCCTCAAGAACACTAACTTCTTCGGTGCCATTACCA
This sequence comes from Chrysanthemum lavandulifolium, assembly GCA_022545495.1. Taxonomy (NCBI): domain Eukaryota; kingdom Viridiplantae; phylum Streptophyta; class Magnoliopsida; order Asterales; family Asteraceae; genus Chrysanthemum; species Chrysanthemum lavandulifolium. The sequence continues at coordinate 121,486,226 of CM040245.1, forward strand.
AGCAATGCTCAATTCCTACCATTTACATTCAACAATTCTGGAACACCATTCAATGGGACAAAATCACAGCTCAATACTCTTGCAAACTGGATGATAGGGAGTTCACGATTGATTCAGCCATTCTTAGCAAGGCTCTTGGAATCACCCCATGTAACCCCAACCTTCGTTCCGAATCTCCACCTGGTGCTGACGATCTAATTGGCTTGGGTTATCAGAACAGCATCTTAAGGGCTTCCGACATCATAACTGGATACATGTATCAACCCTGGAGAGCTATTACAACTATTCTCAACTTGTGCTTGTCTGGCAAAACATCAGGGTTCGATAAAGTGAGAATTCCCATCTTGCAAATCCTATGGGGAATTGTCAATAGGGTTGATGTGAATGTCTCAGATCGTATTTGGGAAGAATTTTCTTTATCAATGCACACATTCATATCTGATAGAACAAATTTCCAGAACAAAGCTCAAGGCCGAAAGAAACAGAACAAGCTTGTGATTCCCAGCATCAGATTTTCAAAGCTTGTTATCCAGTACTTGCAACAAACTCACAACTTCAATCCTATCAGATTTTCAAAGCTTGTTATCCAGTACTTGCAACAAACTCACAACTTCAATCCTAGGATTGAATCAACTTTACATAAAGCAGAAGATGAATTTGTTTTAGGAAACCTGAAATATGTTCCTAGAGGTATGGATAATGAAATATTTGGATTGCCAATTCCTGATATTCTACTCACAGAAGATATCAAGAAGAAGGACTACTTCAAACAATACAAGAAAAGAGCTACCAGTTCCTCTGCTGATGTCACACCCTCTCCTCCATAACCCAATGCTCCCAAGTCCATTTCAGCCTCACAAGCATCCTATGCCTCTCTTCCTAAAAAGAGACTTGAAAGGTCACAACATTCAGACACCGCATCCAAGAAGCAGAAAGTAAAAAGGAAGAAAGTGGAAAAGGAAATTGGTAAAAATACCGAGGTATCAAGGGATATTACAAGGTTAGCGATGAAGATGATCTTGATCTACAACTTGGAATCCAAAGAAAGCCTAGAAAGTCCGAATGTGAAAGCACCGGTGGGTGGAGTTGTGTTAAGAGAACACGATCAATCGCCACGACAAACAACCCCAAAACACAAGACAAAGGAAAGGGTTGCTAGCATTGAAACCGAACAAGCCGCCACATGCTTTTAACGATCTCATCATCTCCATCAAGCACCACCAATCAATATGAGCTAAAGAGAAGAATGAATCATCTCCCGCTAAAGAACAACTGGATTGGACAAAGTACCAAGCGTTTAAAGAATCTCTTACACTAAGTGAGACTCGATCCGTCGAATGTTGACGCCTGTTGCAAAAAGGCTCGCAGGAGAATCTTGAGACAAGATCCGATGAGACCTTGCGGATGGATGAACCAAATCGTCTACCAACTCTCTATCTTCACTTAAGGATCTCAATCTGATTTCACTTTCGGAGATCAATACATAAATGACAAACCCTTAGATCTCGCACAATCCATGTTTACGGTCAACATTCAAGAAGATACATCAACCATTCCTCCGATGTCAAGCATCTTCACTCATGTTGAACTTCCACCTCCCAAACCCGCTTCAATAAAATGTACTAACACCACCTACATCTTCACTTACCCCCGAACCGGTCATTACGATTCGTCACGGATGCTCCACCGCCACCACCTCAAATTCTCACTTCGGATCAACCGCTGACAGAGCGGTAAAAGGATAAAGCTCTTGAAAGGCAACTTCCAAATCGGTTGATTCTCTTGAGGATCGTGTCTATAGATTGGAGCATCTCAACTTGATGAAGGGGTTGCGGCCGCCATTGAAGGGGAAGTTAAGGATCTTTGTGGAATGGGCAATGGAAGCTCCTCTTCTTAGACGGTTCAAGGACCTTCCTATTGCCGATATGAGAGCCTCTGTTAGAAAAGATGTATGACTTTGAAGAGGACAAGCATGAGGTCCACAGAAGCTATATGAGGCACTTGATGAATCAATTAAATACGACAATCATGAACAAGACTTGATTGACATCGGAAAAGGAAGCTAAGAAGAAAAGGAGGGCCATTGTGTTGGAAACACTACGGAAAGACCGTAAAGATCCACCTCCACCTCCAACGGGGTTTGGAATCTCGGAGTGGTAAATCTTCTACGACAACCAACACACCTCCACCACAACCACCATCATCACCGCCAAAACCTTCCAATCAATCAAGTCCTACAAAGAGCAGTACTAAGAAGAAATCTGCTTTGCTTGGACGACGGTTGATTCTAGGTTCACATCCACATCCACCTCTATTCCTAATGATCAAATGGTTTACGAAGAGTCGCACGTCATGGTGATTCGTAACTGATGAAGATGATGCATCAACAAAGCATATTCCTAAGCCATCGAAGACCGGTTTGATGCTTACATGGCCGGAATCGCACTAGCACATCCGGAGTGGCACGTTCAAGGACACAATTCAAAGTTGCATTGTTGAAGATAGACCTCCTTCTCCGTAACCTACATGGACCATCCCAGTCGACTCGATCATTCCCGACAACAATTGGGCATCAATTATCACCAATAATTATGAAGTTCCGGTGAAGACTCTCTTACGCACTACACCGTGATATGGGAAGCTTCATTAGATGGTTTTGTAAACGGAAGAGTATCTCATCCATAACTCCAAGAGATCTCGAAGGACAAGCTTATGAAATTATCAAAGTCTTCCACTCGGATGCAAATCATCTTCAATATCGATGGAAGAATGCCATAAGATCTTGAATGACCAAGTCGGTGAGCAACCGCGATCGCTTCAATGTCAACAAATCTCTTCCTCTTGGTGGTGAACACGGTCGATGACCATTCAGTTGAATTCTTCTTCAATCATGACTTGGACTATCGTGTGCTCGCTCTGCTTGAAAGAAGACCGGCTCTATCAATTTCAAAGATGAAAGGCGCAACCTACTCGATAAGGGGCTTGAGCAGATGGTTCTGATCAGTGCAGGGCGATGAAGAGCGAAAGTATGATATTGCGTCATATGGTATCTCTCATCGGTGGTTCAAAAGAAGAAGTTCTACATCGAAAGACATGGTCTTGATAAAAGACGAATGATGTTTGATCAAAGCGCAAATCTTAAGTGTTGTTCGTGTAGAGATCTTCCTATCTATGGATATGAGTATTTGAAGAAGATAGTCCTTAAAAGCGAGACTTCAAAGAGTATACTATTGAGGAAAAGCGACTTCAAACATCTTACGCCAAATGATTTCAAGATCTCTATCTCTTGAATCTTCAAGGACACCTTGAGCATTTACCGTCAGTGAGAAAAGGCCCTCTGCATTTGTCACTCTTTGGATCGGGGCTTAGTCATTCGAAAACGAGTTGAGGACTTTCGACTTGGCATAGAAAGCTACCAAACCGGGATCAACCTTACAAGTCCACAATGGAATGCAAGCGGGCATGAATTTCATCGTGAATACAAAGTTCTTGACACCCCTAGAGCCGTCATCTTCACCGAGCGGATATGGGTCTCGCATGCTTATGCGACTATGTGAGCTCTACAAGTTTAGTGATGGTACTATCAAATTGGTTGAAGAAGAACTTGACACTAGAGTGAAAGAAATCAAAATTGACATGAAGTCCTGGGAAAAGACTACCTTTTGGACTGATGATGACAAAAATCGGTGTGAAGATTTCATTGCTGCAATCAGGAGAAGACTCAAGACTCGAAGGATCTTCCGCAGTCTTGAAAGTTTTGTTGGTGGTAGGCTTGGGTGGTCACTACAAACTTCTTTAGAGGCTGAATGAAGACATCTTGAAGAAGACTTATGTTGTGTTTTAAATATGTGTAATATGTGGTGTACTAAGCATGTGAACAAGCTGTAATGCATGTAATAGTGCTAGGTTATGTCTCGTGGTTTTCCCTTGTAAAAGGGAACATCATCGTGTTGTCCACTTCGATCATACAAAACCGGACACATTTTTCTCCAACAAATATTTTGTCTCATACATATTTAAATCACTTGAGATCCAAAATCTCAAAGGATTTAAAATTTTGATCGGGGAGAAAATGTGATATAAATATGAAAGATGTTAAAAGATAAGATGACCAATTTTTGTGCATACTTCTCTAACAACATGCTAAACAATTTTCGAATCTCGAAGCATATATTAAGGGAGAATTTTTGGGCAAATTCAAGACATCGGTACACAACTTTCATTTTTTTCTAAGGTACCTTGATTGTATGGCTTCTAATCTTTTGGTGATCATATACGCACTTCATAAAGGGTTCCTACAAGTATGTGCAAAACCTCTTTCAAACTTAGAAGTACATATTGAGGGGAGCAAAATCGGGAAAATCTCATCCTTCCCAAAATGCTTTATCTACTTGATTCGATTTGGGAAGTGATGTTGATATCTTTAGAAAATGGTATTCAAAGAAGTTAATTCTTCCTCTTGCCTCCGTAAAACGATTTCAAACAATTCATGCACATGTTGAGGGGAGCACTTATTCTAAAAATATCAAAACAATTCAGTACAAAATGTTTTGATAATATATCACAAGTATCCGGATTGATTTTCAAATGGTTTCAATTGGTTCCAATGGCGGATGAACAATACCAAATAGACCGACCAACTTTACTTTATGTACGGTGATATAAGGATGATAAGGTTAGGTATGTGTTCCCATGATCCGCCGAGCGGAGGGATCTACCAGGACAATCCACTAGTTAGTGTAGAAGTCCTTAGGTATGATGATAAAAGGAGAAAATGAGATATGGGAAGAGTGCGGATGAGCGAGCTAGTCTTGGAATAAACCCAACAAGGTTCTAGCTATGAAGGATTGGTAAGCAATGAAGGGTTGAAGAATTAAAAGAATTGAATGAGAAAGGGTGAAAACAAATAGCCTCCATATATTCAACCTTAGAGGCGTAAACGGGTTCAATTCATATGCTATCGATGGTAACATCGGTATTGAAGACAAGGCGTCATGGACCCAAAGGACGCATCGCACTTCAACTTTCCAAACCACTCAAGTTCCTCTTAAAAGGACTTGTTTCATTCTCACGGGAACCAACATTATCTATCGACTTTCTCTTAGAGATCGTTGATATTGAAAAGGAGACCTCTCCTAGTCTCCGACACGGGATCCAAATATGCACAAAATTGTGTCTAGAGCCACGAGATCATCAATAAATCTCATTAGGACACTTTCAATGAAGACTCTCTGTTTCACACAATGTGGAAGAGATTATATCTTGAGTCCTATGCATTATCCTTGTGGTATTGCGAACATCGAGTGATGTATTTACATATTCACAATGAAGATGGAAAGCCTTCTAGAGCCAACATCAAACAAGCTCCCGGTAGGTGGCATGTGAGATCTATTATATAGATTAACCATGTGACAACCGAGCGAAACAATGGGGTGATTCAATCTTTTGAATCAATCACGGTTCGAGTTATGGATTGACGGATACCTTTGAAAAACCGGTCTTTGTGCTTAAAACTCTTCTCTTTAGCAAATTGACCATGTACTAATTTTTCAAACCAAAAGGTGTTTTATGATTGATAATTGATTTTCAATAAAACCTTCGTTGTATTGCAAAACAATTTCTATTGAGCAATACGATTGTTTTCAAATCTCTTTTCATCAATCGGTGGACTTAAATTATTTGGTTCACTCACTCCGTGTTGTCTTCTTTGAGACATTCGGTTTGAGAACGACTAGAGCATTGCGAAACCCTGTCAAGGAAATTCTTGAATTATACGATCACAGCGGTACATGTATCGATCAGCGGGAACCGTGGGCGTGTACCTCAATTCAACTAAAGTGGTCAAAGACACTTTTGTACGCTTTATTGCTAATGTTGTATGCGAGTACGCCCGACGCGTTCGGTGATCGTAATGAAGCGGTCAATCCATAGCCGCATGCTCACACAATACATTCATCTCTCAAGAAATCATGATAAGTGCATCAATGACTCGATATTTTCACTCCATGCTTCGCTCGCTTTCGCTAATATCATGAATCAACGAAAGCTTCCGCTACTCGATGAGAAGATATCATGATCCGTAATGTGAGCATGTCGGTCCGAAAGTCACAACATCACATAATACCAACACCACAATGGATGTCTCGTAGATTTTTGTTGGTGATGGTCTCAAAAGTCGGCTCAAATTTACAATCACGATGGATCGGACACTCTACCTCCACGAATTACTCATACATTGCTCAATATTGCACTCTCCACAAATGCACTTGGTTTGATTACTTTGTTGAAAAGAAGTCTACGAGCTCATGAATGAAGACTTACTTGAAAGCTAGGATACACAATGTAATTTATGGGTGACCTCCGCAGGGGAGATTGTTAGGAATCGAAATTCCATAAGTAAAAGAGTCGGTCACCCCAAGTATTATCTAGCAAAAGCTAGCTCATGACGTGTCTCTATTTATGTTGGTTATTAAATAAGTAGTAGCGTAGATTAGTATAGTGCAACACCGTGGAGGAAGGACGGGTCTTTACCCATTGTATCCACGATCCACAGCCGTCGGAGGTCGTTTAGTCAGTAACCTATAAATACCTCTACCTTACAAGGTAGAGGGTTAGATGTTCTTTGGTAATCTAATATTCCACAAGTTTCTCTTACTAGAATATCATTGGATATCGGTTCACATACACATCAAACCATAACATAAAGAGGCGTATAAAGGTGAGTTCTAGAGAGAGAAAGTTAGAGGTTTAGGGAACTTAGTGAGAGAAAGAAAAGATCTTATTATGAGCTCCAACTCTCTACCTTGGGAGGTAGAGAGTATTTATAGTCTTACATAAATCGCCACACAACGGGTCATGGATCGAGGCATACTGATGGGTAAAGACCCGTCAGTCCTCCACGGTGTTACTTAACTAAATACTACTTAACTTAAAATAGCTACGACTACGAGCTTTCTAATGATTACATATACTTGAGGTGACCGACTCTTTAATACGGAATTTCTAATTCCTAACAATCTCCCAAGGAGGTCACTCAATCATGCACTAAAATTACATTGAATACGGATAGATATTACATTAACAATTGTTCTTGCATTCTTGATGTAGTACTTTGCTCCTAAGCTCGTAGTCATTGATTCTTCGCATTGCATGTTTGGTTACTCAAGTGGAGGTCTTTACTTGATCCACGTGATAATAATAATGAGCCGACTTTTGAGATCATCGACTATCAAAAATCTACGAGACATCCTTTATGGTGTTGGTATTATGTGATGTTGTGACTTTAGGACCGACATGCTCACATTCGGATCATGATATCTTCTCATCGAGTAGCGGAAGCTTTCGTTGATTCATGATATTGGCAAAGAACAGAGCGAAGAATGGAGTGAAAATATCGAGTCATTGATGCACTAATCATGATTTCTTTTGAGTTGAATGTGTTAAGTGAGCATGCGGCTATGGATTGACCGCTTCATTACGATCATTTGCAAGCGTCGGCATGCATACAACGATTAGTTAATAAATCGCACGAAAGTGTCTTTGATCACTTCGTTGAATTGAGGTACACGACCCACGGTTCCCGTTGATCGATACATGTCTTGCTGTGATCGGTATAATTCAAGAATTTCCTTGACAGGTTTCGCGGTGCTCTAGTCGTTCTCAAACCGGAACATCTCAAAGAAGACAACACGGAGTGAGTGAACGGTAATTTTAAGTCCACCGATTGATGAAAGAGATTTGAAAAACAATCGTGTATTGCTCGATAGAAATTGTTTTTGCAATACAACGAAGGTTTTATTGAAAATCAATTATCAATCATAAAAACACCTTTTGGTTTGAAAAATGAGTACACGGTCGATGTGCTAAAGAAAAGAGTTTTAAGCACAAAGACCGGTTTTCAAAGGTATCCGTCAATCCATAACTCGAACCGAGATTGATTCAAGACTTGAATCGCCCATTGTTTACATTCGGTTGTCACATGGTTGATCTAATGAATAGATCTCACATGCCACCTACCAGAGCTTGTTTGATGTTGGCTCAGAAGGTTTTCCATCTTCATTGTGAAGATGTATGCATATCACTCGGATGTTCGGCAATACCACAAGGATAATGCGTGGGACTCAAGATATAATCTCTTTCCACATTGTGTGAGCGAGAGTCTTCATTGAAAGTGTCCTAATGAGATTGATTGATGATCTCGAGGCTCTAGACTCAATTTTGTGCATATTTGGATCCCGTGGGAGACTAGGGAGAGGGTCTCTTCTTCAATATCAACAATCTTTAAGAGAAAGTCGATAGATAATGTCGGTTCCCGTGAGAATGAAACAAGCCCTTTAAGAGGAACTTGAGTGGTTTGGGAAGTTGTAGTGCGATCGCGTCACCGGGTCCATGACGTCTTGTCTTCAATACCGATGTTACCATCGATCGATATGAGTTGAACCGGTTTCGCCCTAAGGTTGAATAAATGGAGGCTATTTGTTTTCACCCTTTTCTCATTCAATTCTTTTAATTCTTCAACCCTTCAAGCTTACCGAGGCTTCATAGCAAGAACCTTGTTGGGTTTGTTCAAGATTTGCTCGACTCGATCCGCACTCTTCCCATATCTCACTTTTCTCCTTTTATCATCATACCTAAGGACTTCTACACTAACTAGTGGATTGTCCTCGGTAGATCCTCCGCTCTGGCGGATCATGGGAACCAATACCTAACCTTATCATCCTTATATCACCGTATATAAAGTAAAGTTGGTCGGTCTATTTGGTATTGTTCATCTGCCATTGGAACCAATTGAAAACCATTTGAAAATCAATCCAGATACTTGTGATATATTATCAAAACATTTTGTACCTGAATTGTTTTTAATATTTTTAGAATAAGTGCTCCCCCTCAACATGTGCATCAAATGTTTGAAATCGTTTTGCACACGGAGGCAAGAGGAAGAAATTACTTCTTTGATTACCATTTTCTACAAAATATCACCATCACTTCCTTGATCAAATCAAGTAGATAAAGCATTTCCAGGAAGGATGAGGTTTCCATAAATTTGCTCCCCCTCAATATGTGCCTCGAGGTTTTGAAAAGAGTTTTGCACATACTAGAGGGAACCTGCACATTGAGATAAATGATCACGTTTCAAATCATAGGTTTAAGATAGATGCTCCCCCTCAACATGTGCATTGAAAATTTGAAATCGTTTGTCACATGTGGGAAGGACAACATGTACATCCTTATAAAACCATTTACCGAATAATCGGTTTAAATCTAATTTAAATCACACATTCTCCCCGATTACAATTATCAAATCATTTGAGATTTGTGATCTCTTATAGATTTAAATTGATTTTGAAAGCTTTTAAGGAGAATTGTGACTTGATTATGAAAGCGTTTGAGTGATAAGGATCGGATTTAAGACTTTAAACTCCATTGATAAAACATGCATGTACATCTTTTGAAAACAATTTAATGCCAAATAACTTTTTAATTTAATTGAAATCGTTCTCCCCTCAATCAATGACATAGGTTGTTGATTGAGAGATAGAGATTTTGACAAATAAGTCGATGATTATCAAAATAGAGACCGAGTTATTTTTTAAAGCATTTTAGTTTTCAGATAAATGTTTATAGAATCGAGCATGGAATTTGAAAACATGGTAAAACATGGCTCATTCTTTCTTTTCAAACCGGTTATTGCACGAAAATGACAATAAACCATTGTTTCTCTTTCTCCCAAAAAATATATATATATATATTTTTTTAAGAATTCGAACAACATCTAAAGTCCGTGTCATTCTTTGAATGACAACACAAAGACCGTAGATATTATCGAACCGAAAAAAACATGACAAATTGACAATATTTTTGAAGATTTTTGAATTTTGATTTTATGGATTTTGAAGGTTTTATAATTTTCTATTTGATTTTGAGGATTTTATAATTTTGTATTTTGTTTTTCGAATAAATATTTACAAGAGATAGATGAAGATAGACCTTTACTCCTCGTCTTCCTCACGAAGACGTTTGAGTGTATCTGGTTGAAGGCTTTTCAAGCCAAGGCGTGGAAGAATAAACTCAAAACGTTCTCTTGGAAGAGCTTTGGTGAAGATGCGCTAACCGATATTCGGTCCTCACAAAATAGAGTTCCACAAAACATTTTTCCACTTGTTCCTCGATGAAATGATGTCGAATGTCGATGTGCTTTGTTCTTGAGTGTTGTGCGTTGTTGCATGAGAGAGCAATAGCACTTTTATTATCACAATGAGAGGATTTTGTTAAATTCAAAGCCATAGTCGATAATTGGGATCTCATCCATAGGATTTGAGCACAACAAGATGACATGGCTATGTATTCAAACCTCGAGAGGAAATAGAAGTACTCATTTGCTTCTTTGAAGACCAGCTCACAAGCTTATCACCCAAAAGCGAGCACCTCAGGATGTACTTGACGAGTATCTTGACACCGCATGATCTCGCATCTCGCATATGTCGTTAGTGACATACCGGTGTCTTTCGGTACCAAAGTCCCATATTGATGGTTCCTTGGAGATACCGAAGACCCGTTTAACCGCTTCAAGGTGCTTTTAGTAGGCTTAGCACGGTATCTAGCACACATGCAAACAAATGAACAAGATGTACAGTCTACTAGCTGTGAGGTACATCGAGGATCCAATCATACTACGATATTTTGTTTGGTCAATCATGATCCACGAGTGGTCCTCATCTAGTTTGGTTCGGTCAATCATGGGGGTGTCAGCGGGGTCACTTGAATCAAATCCAAATTTCTTTAAGATCTCTGTTGCATATTTAGATTGATTTATGAAAATGCCTCGTGGACTTTGTGAAATTTGTAATCCCAAGAAAATGACATTTGTCCCATCATTGACATTTGAAATTTTGAACTCATTTCATTGAAAACGATCACATTCCATTGGGATGCCGAGGCAAAATAATATCATCAACATAAATTTGAACATGAATTAAATGTTTGCACGACTTCACGGTGAACAATGTAGGATCAATCGCTCCTTTTTTGAATCCGGTTGATAGAAGAAACTTTGACGATGTATCATACCATGCCCTTGGAGCTTGCTTTAAACCAGTAAAGAGCCTTCTTCAAACGATAAGCGTGAGTAGGATGCTCTTGATTCACAAATCCTTCAGTTGGGCGGCGTGAGCGACTTCTTTAAGATCTCCGTTCGTAAATGCCGTCTTCACATCCATCGATAGACTACCATGTTCTTACTAGCGAGATTAGCCGAAGATTACGATTGCCTCGATTCGAGCAGCTGGAGCAAAAGATTCTTCAAAGTCAATACCCTCCTCTTGACGGTATCCTTTAGCAACTAATCGAGCCTTGTTCTTCAACACATCACCATGCTCATCAAGTTTCACTTTGAAGATCCATTTAAGAGCAATAATCATAGCACGCCCTGGAGGCGGTACTAACTCCCGTACATCAAGTCGATCAAACTCATGAATTTCATCTTGCATGGCATTGAACCGACTATCTTCATTCATGGCGGTTTTAACATCTTTTGGTTCGATCTTAGATAGTACGGAGTTGAAGAAGCACCATAAGGCATCGGTTGCAAGTTGTTTCGGGTTGATCTGAGACGAGAGGATTTCAATGATGTTGTCTAATGGATGATCGTGAGTCCATTTTACGAGGTGTTCATGTGGCGGTTGTTGAGGGACCGAGGTAGGCGAGTCGATGTCACGAAGAAGATGGTTCGATGATGATTCGGGAGCAAATATGTTTTCAAATGGAGCATCTTGAGGAGTAGCAAAGGGATTAACTTCATCATTGATGCGAAACATTTCCATGATGTACATTTGAAGAATGATGATTTGTTGATGAGATCAAGGATCGAAGCAGTGCTTCTTGACTTAAAGATATTGAGGCGAGGGATTGACTTCATTCACGGGAATATGAGCGACCTCTATTGTGGGATCAACACCTCATTAGTACTTGGATCATAAAGTTCATCAAACATAGGATCAAACAATTTCTTTAAATCATCTTGGATGGAGGTACATATGGAGTTTCTTGATAGGAGTTTGGAACAAGAGATGAACCAATGGGACTATTTTGAAGTGCGGGTCTGAAGCTGGGTGTCCGGGAGCCATAGGACCACCGCGATAGAAACTCTCTGAATATCTTTATCAACCCATATGTAGACAATTTGAAGTGACCACGATGAAGAAAACCGGATATACCAAACTTGGCGAAGAAGAATTTCTGCATTTGCATCTTAATCTTGCACTAATGTTGGAAGAGCGATTTTAGAATTTATGCTTCAAGCAAATCTCTAAGTACTCAATACTCAACCAAAGTATGAGACTTTAACACCTCTTGCGATTATCCACAACGTCATATTCGTGTGTCATTGAGTAAAACTACGTAACTCCTTAAAGTGATAGTTAACGGATCTTGAACCATCCATCCCGGCGGTGGTAACTAGATAAACCAAGTCTTCAACTTAAAATTCTTAGAACCGAGTAAGTTATCAAATAAGAACACGCCTTTGAAATTTAACTTCAATCTCAAATAAGTGATAATTGATTAACTCAAGTAATCGACTTGTGTCAAATGCCCAACACGTGATTAAGCGTACAACCGGATGTCGTCGATCCACCGAATGAACCGGAACAAATGATTTCTCGACATTAATGCGTTCTTCCTAAAGGTATACACGTCGAGACCGATCGGAAGATTCACCACAAATGTCTTGAGCGAATGAGGTAGTCATTTTCCTTAATGTTCATGTGGTTGATTTATAGCGTGCACAATGAGAGGAACAATAATCCGTAAAGATTTGGCAAAGGAATACCAAAGAGCGGATCATTATCCATGAACAACAATCCGTGAAGATTTGGCACGGGAATACCAAAGAGCGGATCATTATTCAATAGTGCAACTTACAATATCTTGATAGTCATTATAAACGCCTTGTGAAATAGCGGAGATAAGGTTTCTTGAGAATTCCAAGAAGTACTTCTTAGATGGTGAACCGGTTGAGTCAATAGAAACCGGAGCATGAGCTTGTCGGATGATCAACATTCGTCGGAGGTTGAAAGTACTCATCAAACATATCTTTGAAAACAATGAATCCCAAACATTGATTCCCAATAATCCTTAGTAAGTGAAGCATTAGGCGTTGGAGGAGAGTCATCAAAAATCAAAACAATGAATCCAGTTATCCTTAGTATATTCACTCTTCATCAAAAGAATATCGCTCATCATAATCAAAAATTGAGTCGTATAACCATTATTCAAACATCCATCATCATGTAGTATATTCACTCTTCTCCCTTCAAAATTGCATCGAAGTTGCCATTTTGATTTAACAGTGAATAAGGTATACACCAATGAGCGTAGATCCACTTGATGGTGAATTAGCGTGGAAAAACATGAAGCTTGTTGATGAAGAATGTAGATGAGTATGGCCATTCATGAGAGAATTTCTCTTTAGGCGAAGATAAAGCACGTAAGAGCGTACACTTTTCTTTTCATTGAAGAACGGGCTTGAAGTGTTATCTGCAGACACCATTGTGTTGAAGAACGAGGCTGAATCGATGTGAGCAGACGTCATTGTTAAGAGCCCATCATATGTTTAGAGCCGCCTTGAATCCAAATACCAAGGGACGATTTGTATGACACGCTTTGGACAACAGTACGAAGACAGAGAATTGGAAACATTGGATCCCCACGTCTTGATGGGTTCCTTTTGGTTAGCACAAAGCAGTCTTTGAATCGGCAGAAACCCTAGATGCAATGGCATTATCCCTAGGAATGAACTAGTAGAAGCATCGGACTTAGTCAAATGATATTTTGTGCTTAATGGGATTATTCTACGGTTGGCTTCCAAACCTTAACAGCACTATTCTAGGCATAGTGGATCTAGCTAAGGGTAAGGTTTGCCATTCGTTAATATTCGACACTGTCGGCTTCCACCGAAATCCTACATTTGTAAACACATTCCTGTAGGTTTCCAAGATTGCTTAACTGTTTCGCTCTCCAAGCTTTCTTAAGCGGGTTATGAATTTTAGACCTCGAAATAACACATCACATTTATCATGATTACCATAAAATAAACATTTTTTACATGTTTTGCAGACGACATGAGGCCTCGAATTAATTTGATAAGCTTAGAGCTAATACTAGAACTAACACGATTCTTTTGTTCAAATCAAACTTCTTGTCCCTATGGTGCTCTTTAACTTCCTTATCATGAACACTTTTAGTTTGCGTAATCCTATCCTTCTTTGCATTGCTTCTAGGTTTTGACCGCTAACTTTAGTGTCAATCTTAACATCTGTAGAAGTAACGATGGGAACATTACATGGCTTCACTACTTTCTACATTCACGGTCTAGAAGTCTTTGGGATCACGAAATTCTAGGAGGCACATCACAGGTTGCTTGCTTGAATTTAGACATGGAACAAGGCACATCAAGGGTCACATGCTTGGCTTTAGGCATAGAACAAGGCACAACTATTCTATCTCGCCTATTGCTAGATTTCGGACTTGTGACAATTACATACTCTAAGAGTTCCGAGATCGTTTGGCATCCATGCGGGCATAGGCTATAGTACTATCAAAGGTTTTCTAATCTTTCATCTTCAACAATCTCAGGAGACTCTTCAAACTTTCCTTAAGGTATAGAGATATGATTTATGTGCAAGTTCATTATTCCTAATGGGCGGGGAATATATAACATATCGATAGCATATTTATCCTGGCGAAACCTTAGGAATAGAGTATTTGAAATTGGGATTGGCAACTTTCCTTTCACCTCACGCTTGATTCTCAATATCGTTAAGTAAAGAAGTTATCTTTTCAATTTGTTTATCATGATTAAATTTAAATGAATCACATAACTCTTTGTTTTGATCATTAACCTTTGAAATTTCGACTTTAAAACAATCATTTTCCTTTGCAAGTTATCAATTATGTTTTGAAGTTGGAAATTCGAGAATCTAAAGGAGGAGGCATATGGGAACCGATCACATCCTTCTTTTCACCTTTCGTTGTGAAATTTGGGCTTTCAATCTTTTGATCGTGTTATAATGAGCTCGAATTTGTTCATCACGTTTGCTAATTTCAAAAGCGCATCAAACTCGGGAGCATCGAGAGGATGTCTTGATATTTGAGGTTTTAACATTTTCTTTGAGATGTTGATGTTTTAATTGCAAAGCAAGATGTTCAACTTCTAATTTAGAATAATGTTTGACCAAGTTATCATGATCATCTGTTCTATTTTCTCATGCAATTTTGAATTTGTTGTTTCAAGCTCAATGACACGATCATGGGAGACTTTCGAGCAACAGATAATTCATGAAATTGAGAAGCATTAATGGAACAATTTGTAGCGATGAAAACACATCTTGAGCAATACATTCGTAAATCGATTCTCATTCGGTGTATGCAAGTTCTTCCTCTCAATCTCATTATATTTTAATTCTCTCATAATCACTAACCTCAACAATCATTGCATCAAATTCCTTTTCCATTTCTTTAATGTCCGAATTCATTCCTTTTAAGACTCTCAAATGATCTTTTAGTTGTTTAAAGAAAGGCATGACTTCGTTAAATAACATTCTTTAGTTTGCTCAAACCCTTTCTCCTTGAATACCAAGGTGTGATCCTTTTCTTGCAAGTTTTCTCAAAATCAACAAATAGTTGAAAGATAACATATTGACTAATTAAGGTCTTGCTTTTAGTGGCAATTGTTCTAGGAACAAGATGCATTGGTGTATTAGGAGGATACACATCGCTTCTAGGCATTTTCCTAAGGGAGGGTTCGTTACAACAAGATTCTCGCTTTTGCTTATCTAAATCCTTTTTCCGAACACTTGTTCGGGGTTAATAAGTCGAGGCTTAAACTTGTTCAAGGAGATCCAATTTTCTTTAGTGTAATTATGGGGTTTGATCGTTATGTTATTCTTTTTACACTCGGGATCTTCTAACTTCTTATTCATTTCTCCTAGTGACTTCATCGATTTCTTATCTTCCTCGATTGCACAACGCAACTAGGTTTCGCTAGGCTTAAGGATTTCATTACCATCATAAAGCACCTTATGAGCATTTCTAGCCTTTTAATTACCTCTGGATTTGGTTCCTCAACAAGGGGCATGCTATGCTTATCGCTTAAGACTCGATGCTTAGTGATCATGTGAGCGGTTTGAATGGTATTACCTTATACGCACAACTTATTTTCAAGCTTGTTTTCAAAGTTTTTAGATTGGAAAAATCATTCAAAAGTTTTGATTCCTTAGCCTTGAATTCTTGCTTAAGCATTTTAACATTTTCTTAAAGTTCGTGTTTTGCTTAGCGAGTTTTGGAAAGCTTTTCTTGTAAGGAGTTTAACTCTTGTTTTAATACTTCTTCTCTAAAATTACTTTTCTAATAATTATGCGCATTTGGATATCCATCTCCCGCTCACGAGTGGTAAGTTCAAACTTAGCCTGCTGTTGATATGGCAACTTGATCCTTATAGGTATTGAGTTCGATGGTCAAGGAATCATCGAGCACAAATGCGGTGTACTCATGCAATTCATAATCATCATTTTGAGAAGAAGATGCATACCTAGGTACTGCAGAAAATTTCATGCAACTTTCCTCTGCATTAACGTGCATAGGTTGTGGCGGTGCATCTCTATCTTGGGTACATCCGAAGCTTCCATGGGCGTTCCTTTGCATTAGCTTGCACGGGTTGTGGTGGTGCACCTCTCTCTTGTGAACATGAGCATGAAGATTCTATTTTAGCATTGTCCGACTCATCATTATTTGTTTTCTAACATTCTACATTCAAGAACAATTCGATTCTTCCACGGATACATTACCCAACTTATCACAACAATCTCTCAATTGCACGACACTCATTCACTTTTTCGTCCTTTTGTGCGGTTTCCTCAATGTACTTTTTCACATTATCCATGAGTTGGATAAATGTCTCAATGAATTCTCAATTTCCATTCCGGATGTTTTTGAAGAAAATTCAGTCAAGTGTTGATCGTAATCTGAATATTCCCCAGCGATGAATGGTGAAATTGTTTGTAGATTACTTGAAGAGTGACTGGAACCATCCTTTTGAACTTCTTCATTGGCAAGTTGCGACTTTAAATGCTCTAAGTTCAACGACAAGCTACTTGTCAATGTAGGTAAGTCTGGCGGAAAAGAGCACTACATGTTCGATCTCCGACTATGGATAACAAGCGTATGAGGTGCGAGATGAAGTAGTTGATAGGGCTCAATGTCGCATTCCATTTGCATGGCATTCAGCGAGGTGCAATTCATTCTCATTGTACCTTCGAACATGAAGATCTCACATCCTCGTTGTTTAATTCAAACATCTTTAATCATTCGATGTAGCATCCATTATCATTATTATCCTGACATCATACAATTTAAGCACTTACAAATCTTTGGGTCGGTAGAGTAAGACATGATGTGATAGAATGCACGGATTTTACAAGTCTATGATTTAAACCGAGAAATAGAATCTTTCGCGGGATAGAAGCCACGAAACTAAGAATCACTGGGTCTAAAAACTTAAAAGCTCAAGTCTATGATTTTACAAGTCTATGATTTTACAAGCCACGGATTGTTATTCTTAGTAGCGACTTGCTTTACAATTTTGTAGCGAGTTGCAGTTTTTGGAGCTAGCGACTTACAGTACAAGTAGTGGACTCTCCACTACGGGTAGCGACTTGGTGTTAGCGACTTGGTCAGTAGCGAGTTGCTATTTAGCGACTTGAATCTTTAGCGACTTGATTAGCTTAATTCTTGCCAAATTTTTGCTAGCGACTTGAGGCTTAGCGAGTTACTATTTAGCGACTTGCCTTTGTTTAGCGACTTGGGACTTTAGCGACTTCTTGGTATAGCGAATTAGGTGTTAGCGACTTGGTTCAAGGGTTATAGCGACTTGGTTGATTTTACGAAGAAGAGGTTTGACCAAAGTTGACTTTTACGTCAAAACTTCAAACGGCCATAACTTTTGATCCGTAACTCCGTTTTCAATGAAATACTGTCAAAACGACCGAACGACTGAATATTGTGAGGTTTCACACGATGTCGTGAAACGAATTTTTCGAGGCCCAAATCCTCTCCGAAAGGAAGTTATTGAGCTTTTAAGTTTTTAGACCTAAATTTCTCCATAAAATCGTGCAACAACCAACCCCAATCACAACCAAACAACATCTCTGCTTATCCCACAAATAATCATAAGACCTAACACACAATTGTCTATCATTGTGTCAATCCATCAGTCATCTTAACACATTCCATTGGTCATTGCTTAACGGTTTGGTCTTGATAGAATGCAGGTTTTACTGACCAGGTTTTAATATTTATATTGTCTCGTTATACCTATGGTCTACCATAATGCACTAACGGCCAGTGTACCCGGTCGTGTGTAGTGTAGTAATGGTAAAACCGAGGTCGTCCCAAGAGCTATGTGTGTTGGATTATTACTAAGTCAAGGTGTCACAGTTTTTAATATGATTTCGATAAGGAATTAATTAATTAACTACTAAAGCAAATAAAAGGCAAAGGTTCAATCAATAGAGGAGAGTGGTGCTAACCTAGTTATTCCTCCTAGCTAGTAATGTCTACGTCTAATTACTTCCAATTACTTCAGATGGGGTCAAAGTCGAGAGGACAACATTTGGTCAATTCGCCCTAACCTATCGGCAAAGATGCCACCTTTGGAGAAGTCGGTGCCCCTCGTAAGTCCAGTTGTTCTCGGTCCCTAAGCCAAGTCATTAAGTACCGCTACATGCTAGATTTATAATAGTGAGTGCCTGGCGTTAGCAACAAACACTCACCCCTAATTCTTAAGTTCATCCAAACGGTGGGTGATCGGTTGGTTAAATCGCACAAGTAGAAAGGGTGGTCGGTTGGTCATATCTTACCCTTCCCTCCCGATCTACTCACTTAGGGTCGGGTTGGTCATATCTCTAAGCAACTAGCCTCTACCGCCATTCAAAACTACCAAACAAGGGTAGCTACCAATAAACTATGCATGCATACACTTAGAAATAATTATGCGGAAGTAATATAAACGCAAACAAAACAATTAAGGAATCATAACTAGGCCAACACCAAGAGGTGCTTAGCCGCTCATATTAACCATACAAATCAATTCAATATTCAATATTACGAAATACATGAATCGAAAGTAAAAAAAAAAGATAAAATGCTAATGCTTGTCGTAGGGGAGTGATTTCTCCGCGGAGATAGCTCCGTATGCTCCTCTAGACACGCCTTTGGCTTCTTCCACGTTCTTTGGTTGTGGTGTGTGGAATGTGATGCTCGAAATCTTTGGAAATCGTGGGGTATTTATAGGCGGATCGGGTTCTGGCGTAACTAATAAATAGTTACGCCGTAATCTTCTATTTCTTCGTAATTTGCACTAGATCTGCTGGTTACGGCGTAACCTTAGAAGTAGTTACGTCGTATCTTCAATATTTCTTGGTTACGCCGGAGTTTATTCAATAGTTACGGCGTAGTTATCAACGGCGTGAAACCTCATTTGACCTAATATAGTTACGTCATAGTTCTTTGGGAGAGTTACGCCGTAATCCTCTGATGAGTTGGCTTTCTGAGTTATGCTTTAGTTACGGCGTAATGTGAGAGATGAGTTACGCCGTAACTTCTTCAAAGTGACCATACTCTGATAAATCTTTGATAATTCTCTAATTTCGCATCTCTTTAGCTCCAATGCTCGTAATTTACCTGAAAGTGGAAAACAATGGAAAACAAGCGTAAATCCATATAAATGATATAAATTGCAAGCATTATCGGGGGAAATTGACACTTAATATTCAAGATTATTTGATGTTATCAAATATCCCCCCACTTGAACTCTACTTGCCCTCAAGTAGACCTTATTAGATAGATTCCTAAACAGATATTTCCCATTACCTGGAAAATATAAGTTTACAAATCCCTTATGCTAGAATAAAATACAGCCGAACACCTTACGGAATCGGAACGAAACACTCAAATCTCTCAACTATTCTAAGTGTCAATTTCGGGGTGATAACTCAATCGCACAGTCATAACATGTATTATATCATAAGCTTGGCGGTTACACAAATCTCCACCACTAGAGTTAAGGGCTAAACAATTTTCGAAGGCAATATGGGTAGACACGACAAAGGTTAAGGGGTGACTCGTCATTATTAACATGTCACGGCGAAGTGGACAAAATCAATGATACATGACCAAATCCATGGCCAAGACACCAAAGATTGCTCGCTGCATCACCTAGACATGCTTCATGACTAAAGGGTAGGATAAGACATGGAATATATAAATGGTGTAAAAATCAATAAGTTAGTCTAAATCAATAACCAAGTGATCACCACTTACCGTCCGCCCAAAGTTCAAGCTTTGAAGTTAAGAAACCGGATCATGAAATACTAGGTAGATGTGTCATTAGAGGACGTCATGATGGGCACACTACCTTTTCTCCAACTGTTGGCATAATTTCCAACTCCAATCTTCGAATGTGACCGAGGTGGCCTCCTCGGTACTAAATCTATATAAAGCTCATAACATAGTGCTTATAACATCGCACTTTTACAATAACAATTTTTTTTTCTTTTTTCGAATCATTTTTTTTCTGAATCACATAATAATAACAACTAAACATAATATCCCCCCACTTGAGATGAACAATGGGGATTCGGGGGGTATTTAATGATCTTTAAGAATATGTCATCGACGAAAGCATGATTCCCGAACCTTTCCACTTGAACCTTGAACTTAGGCAAATGATGACTTCCCAATCACAAATAAAGACTAGAGGGCAGGCTAAGGTGTATAGGTGTATCGAAACAATATATTGGGTTAACAAAATGAAAGGAATGGCTCAAATAGGTGTATCTAGGGGTATCTTGCACTAAAGGTGAGTGCAACAAAAGGGTTTCACATGGGGGTCAAGAAGTCGAGGTGACTAATCAATAGACACACAATGGTAGGCTATTTGGGTGATAATCATATAATATTGCCTTCTTAAAGCGAAAAGTCCAAATACATCGAGCTAACTCAAAGCATAGCTCGCCTATGGTCTCGAAATGATGCAAAGGCCAAGTTCTAAAGTTTACAAGCTACCCAGACACTCATAATTTGGTGGATTTGGGGTAAAATATTGGAAGCGGATAAGGCTAATCTCACCATATAATATCAAGGGTTATATGTGCTCGGCTAAGGTCTAATCTAGTTAGGTTAAGAAAAACATGTCAAAATTTTAAAATGGCATAATTTTTCAAAATAAACTAGAAAAATGAGGGAAAAATAAAGTTCAAGAGATAATTCTACTCCGTCCCCCACTTGAATTGTACAAAGTCCCTTTTGTACTAAGCGTTAAATAAAGGTGAGAGAAAAATAGAATTAGGCGAGAACTTCCCTGAAATTTGCTCCAAAGAGAAAAAAGGCCCACGAAAAAGAGACGTGCCTTCGTATAAGCATCCATGAGCAAACTTCAAACCCTGAAATCACACTACCGACAAGCATAATTCTAGAAAGAAAAATGAAAAATGAAAAACAAACCTAACTCACTTTCGTAGGAACCACGGTTGCATTTAGCATATGCAACAAGCCTTTTAAACCACTTGGTGTCCCAAGTGGACGATTGAAGTCTCGTGAGGGTTTACAAGGAACACACCCACAAAGTTCATTTAAAATACTAATACAAGGTTATTGTGTTTTAGAATGAAAGAAGTAGCAGAGGATAGTTACGTCGTAACTCTTAAAAGGAGTTCTGTAGTAACTAGGCAAAAACTCGCATCTGTTGTAAGAGTGTAGCTACTGGTAACCCCCGAGATGGTATTACGCAGTAATTGGTAATGCATCCAAATTCTGCTGCGAGGGGTTGGTTACTGGCGTAACCACTAAGATGAGTTACGCCATAACTCAGTCGATCGACATCTTTGCGTGACAATTACTCAAGTTTCTGCAAAAATGGTTAAAACACAAAACCCTACGAAATGGAAATAAAACAAAAGAAAGCGATAATTGGGTTGTCTCCCAAAAGAGCACTTTTCTTTATTCTGAGTCTTTAAGTTAGACTCAGAGCCGCGGGGCTTTATGGGGGCCTTTGGACTTGGCCAACTTCCTCCATGTCCTTCATTAAGTTATTCCTGACCCAAGCGACATTTGTGGCAGTGCGAAGGTATTTTTTAGTCTCGATCTTCCAAATTTTGCAAAATTTTTCCTCCTGTCCTAAATGGTATCGAGTGAATTCAAATCTTTCGGCAAAAATCGGTGGTGGTTTTTTATATTGGATCCCAAGGAGCTTGCACCTGCTTTGCTCATACTCCTCATATTCAAGGTCAGTCATCCTTTCTTTATATCGTGGCTCCTGGTGATCTATGATTCCCTTTATGTTGTAGTTATTGGTTTCAACTGAATTATCCAAATGCCTATACTTGCAATCTTCTCTTGTGTCCGTCTTGTCATCATTTGTTGAGTCACTCGTATCTTGAGGAGTCTCTTCATCAGGATTATCTTCATTCTTGCAGTCCTTCCAAATTTTATTTTTAGTGGACGTATCCACTTTTCCATATTTGATTTTTACCCAATCGTTAAATCTTAATCCACCTGACCATTGTAACTCGGTTCGCTTATTGTCAGTTGTTGAATTCCACATAAATTCGTCAACTCCTACTCTATTGGCATTACTTCCTCCATTACAGTTGTCATCGTAAGGATCACACGAGGCCCAACAATCCCCATCAATGGTCTTTATTATTTCGCACCAATGCTTTCGACCAACGAGCCCCCGATTCGTGGTTGTTGTTTCATGATTATTTTCAGAGGGCTCACTGAGACAAAGATCAGTCCATATTTTCCTTTTATCATTATTGCTAACTTCTCCATACCTAATTCGCACCCAAGCTTCGAATGTTATCTCTTTGTCATTGGTTGAAGACCATAAGTACTTGTTGTTTTTTACTCTTTCCTTGTCATGTCCCCCATCACAGACGTCCAAGTAAGGGTTACATGAAGCCCATAGATCATATCCTTTATCGTGGTCAATAGGGATAGTCGTACACCAATGATATTTTAATTTGGGAAAGTATTTGTAATCCACTTTCTGAACTTTGTGCCATATTTCGTCAGACTCGTTTTCCATTGTTCTTGAGGTGTTATCGCGTTGTAATCCTTCTTTGTTGTGTTCTTTAACTTTCCTTCCCTGCATGTTATGATTATTAGTAGCATAGTGCTTGTGTGCGATGGTGGGAGGAATAGTTTTGTTTTTTCCATTCTTGATAACACAAACAGTTTCGACCAGGTAACATTTTCCAACGTCATCCATATTCAGGGTGAGCTTCCTATCGTTAATTTTCAAAGTGATGATTTTTTCGAAAACATTAATCTTAGCACGAGCAGTAGCTAGAAGGGGTCTGCCCAAAATTAATGGAATGTCGAGGTCTTCTTCCATGTCTAAAATAACAAAGTCGACAGGAAGAGTAAAATTATTGATTTTGATGAGCACGTTCTCAACTATCCCTTTGGGTATGTTAACCGTTCTATCAACCATTTCTATAGTCATGCAAAGGGGTTTGATGGGGCCAAGGTTCAATCTTTTACATATGGAAAATGGCATGATACTAATACTAGCCCCTAGGTCGGCTAAGACATTGATATTATGTAAATTATTAATAGAGCAAGGGAGAATGAAACTTCATGGGTCTTTTTCCTTGAGAGGGATCTGATTCAGGATGACTGCAGAGCATCTGGCATTCAATTTTACTTCATTCTCCGTAATAGCTTCTATTTCCGTCTGTAATTCATCCTTTGGGAAGCTCGTCTTGTTACACATGATTTTAGCTTGTTTTTGAAATCAGAGAGCTCCTCTTCATCGTATCTGAAAGGGGTATAGAGGGATTTTCCGTTGTTGGAAAATATGGCACTACAGGAACTATCGTTAAATGAATTGTCTTGATTAATTTCATTTTCCCCCATCTTTGGTTCTTTTCAGTTGTCCTCCAGATTCTTATGCTGATCAAGGAGAGTGGTTCTAGTTTCCAGGAATGTTTTAAACAATGCGTTCCTGTTGGCTTGTCGCTTATCATCTTCTTCAAGATACTTATTTATTGATTCCTCGAGCGAATAATTTCTTGTTTCGAAAGAATCCTGATTATAACTTCGGTGGAAGGGTTTTCCTTCTCCATACATTACCTTTTCAATTTGGGGGCTTATATTTTTAATAGGAAAATCTTCAGTTGGGCCCCATTCTTCATTTTATCGCATCCAATCCGAATAGCATATACGTTCTCCTGGAGCTTCTTCATATCTCTTCCAAGGTTTTCCAATTTGCTTGTAATGGTGGCAATGCTTATAGAACCTCTCTCCGGGCTTTGGTTGTTTCCCCATCGTGCCATTTTTAGAGTGATCGACAA